>JARQOD010000003.1:585653739-585739168 GCA_033576555.1 Oophaga sylvatica
TTTGATGATTAAAAATGTGTTTCGTTTACATGGAGTACCGGATGAGGTTATTTCGGATCGAGGGGTACAATTCACTTCAAGGTTTTGGCAAAATTTCTGTGCAGCATTGGACATTAAAGTGAACCTTTCTTCTGCTTTTCATCCTCAGACTAATGGACAGACGGAACGAACCAATCAGACCCTGGAGCAGTATCTTCGCTGCTTTATCTGCCACCTACAGGATGATTGGGTGGATCTACTTCCACTGGCTGAGTTCTCTTATAACAACTCTCAGAGCGCCTCCACTAAGCAGTCTCCTTTTTACTCCAATTTAGGTTATCATCCTAATATTCTTCCTCGATTTCCCATAGAAACGCCTTTGCCAGCAGTGGCTGAAAGAATCACGTCTTTACAAAAGAATATGGATCTTCTAAAGGGAAATCTGGAATTGGCTCAGGAAAGGTACAAGAAAGCCGCAGATAAATTTTGTAAACCTGCACCAGCTTTCAAGGTAGGAGACCTGGTCTGGCTGTCAACAAGAAATCTTAAGTTAAGAATTCCATCATCTAAGTTGGGACATAAATACATTGGACCTTATAAAATCAGTAAAATTATAAGTGCTGTCGCTTGTCGTCTTCAACTGCCCAGAACTATGAGAATCCACCCTGTCTTTCATGTATCTCTACTAAAGGCTGCGACACCCAATACGTTTCCTGGACGTTCTTCTCCTTGCCCTGACCCAGTGCTAGTCGATGGTCAGGAAGAATTTGTGGTGGAAAGGATTCTAGATTCCAGGTTGTATAGAAATCAGTTACAATATTTGATTAAATGGCAGGGCTACCCAGTGGAGGACAACTCATGGGAACCAGTCAATAACGTTAATGCTCCTCGCATGCTCCGTCAGTTTCATCAGAGGTACCCACACAAGCCTGGTCTGAGGTCATCCGGAGGTTGTCCCTAAGGGGGGAGTAATGTAAGGTTCTGTGTACATGTTCCTGAAACTCAGTTTTTCCGTCAGCCATTTTACTTTCTGTCTTGCTGCAGCTGTCTTGCCCTCAGTCAATATGGAGTTTCCAGCTTGTATGTTCCCGCCCTGATTCTCTCCCTCTTGCTTCTTAAGCAGCCACAGCTGAGCAATCAGTGCTTCAGAATCAAGCCTGCAGTGAACCTGTGACCTGACTCCTGGAAGCCTTGGACCTTGTACTCCAGTTATTTCCTATTGTGGAACTTTGGAACACTCGTGGACTTTGTAACCTTGCTATTTGATAAATCCACGTTTGCATGGACTTATGGTAACAGAGAAGAGATCCTGAACCTGTTGTGGAGAGTGATTGCTGAGCTTAAGTTACTCTGGCCTGCTGTGTCTCCTGTTTTTGTATCTGCAAACTGTGTGACTATTATTGCCACTTGTATGAAGTAATACAAGACCTTCTATATCAAACCTGTGACTCCTGTGTTTTCATCGCACCCAAGCACAAGACACTATATGAACTGTACTCCTTACATTACAGACTGCGTGCTGAGGACTCTTGCAGCACAGAACTTTAGTTGTAGATAGTTGGCATTTCGGTGCCCCATCTTGGTTTTACGTAAAGCCATTCTACCTCAGAAGAAAAACCCGTAAGGTGTGGCCTTGAGTGAGGTTTGCAGTAAAGAAGTCCTGCAGCCCACCAGGACCACCGTGGGAGGTTTGGTACGGGTCCTCCACAAGAATCTTGTATTTATTTGCACTGTGAAAGTATTTTGATATTTTTCTATTTGCAACTTGTACACAATGTAACGTTAAAGTGTCCTTACCTCCCGCAAGGGAAGAGTTATGTTTGATGTTATTATAAAAATTGTTTTCTTTTTCAGCCCGGGAGTGCTGAATATAACTAGGGGGGGGATGTGTGGCCCAGCTGCGCTTGGTGACACATGTTCCCTGGAGGATGCACAGAAAGGTAAATCACAAACACCTGATATTCATTCACATCCACACTTTCCAGGAGCCACCAGAGGGAGCCCCTTAGATTCATGTATATAGGGGTGTGGAGAAACGCAGCAAGAGGCATTCTAGCCAGACAGCCATGCTAGTTGTTGGTTGTACCTCAGACAGATCAGTTCTCCTCAGAGCATCGGAGTGAGAGATTCTACATTCTAGTCTGAGCGAGACATTAGAGAGTAGTCAATTCAAGATTCCTGTCAGATGAGACAGAGGAGGAAAGACAAGATGTTACCTCAGAACAGACTGACTGTTAGATCCCTAAGAACGTGGAAAGTGACTCTCGAAGTGAGCATGAAATCAGTCTGACGGAAGGTCCTGATAGCTACTTTGGATAGAGTCTATGAAGGAGAAGAAGGAAGGGAACTACAGTATTTGTAACAACGAGTCGACTGAGGAACGGTCAGTGAGCGGTGATAGGAGGAAACTGGTGACTACACCTACTGTTGCCTGTGCTTATGTTAAGGGTGTGAGTAGGGCGACAGGCGAGTGGTGAAAAGGAAGAAAGAGTGACTGAGGAGAAATAGTGACGATAGCTGGACCTCCACTCTGCACTACCGGACACCGGGTCCGAGCTTGCTAGTTCCTTCACGGCTAGTGGGAGAAACCGGATACCTGCTGGACAGTTGCAGAGGGGCCCTACAGTGCTGATACGTAACCGGAGTCAGGAAGAATAAGAGTCTAGCAGGGCCCTGCATATAGAGACTAGTTCTGTCCAAAAGAAGGCTCCACCACAATGTCGGCCAGGCGTAGCTGTTCTATACGGAGTTAAACTTAGCTTTATGCAAGTTGGGAACTCACACACTTTGGAAAGTAAGGAGGCCTTAAACCTACTCAGTGATTACTGTATGTGCATCCTCCACCCTGAGCAGCTTCCCGGGACGTACCTGCAAATACCACCAGTAAAGGTATGGAAAGAGACTGACTTGTGTGTGTCTGCCTTATTGCCTGCACCCCTGCACCGCCATATATCTCGAGGGATCAGTCTTGCCTGTGGGGGACTTTAACATCTTGCTGCCCAGTAACAACCCCTCAGAGAATCTACCCTGCAGCGCTGGTCATCCTGATCAGAAACCACAGGTGGCGTCACGAACATTCTACAATCCCCTGTAAATATCCACCTTGAATGAGCGCCCAGGGCAACGGACCGAGCTGCGCTACCCGTGACCTCTCCCCATTGAAGTGAACGGGCTCGGTGCCGAGTACCCCCTAAGCCCTGGTACCGTGTGTGGCTCAGATCCACTTAAAAAAAAATCTTTGTGTAGTTACCCTAGAAGCATCAAATTGGACAGATTGACAGGAGCAGATAATATGGACAAGCCTTCTGTACCTTGGGTGAAGTTGATTACCATCTGAAGCTAGAAAAAATGGATCCAAGGCCGTCTTCTCCAACACGTGGCTCTCCAGCTTTTGCACAACTTTCACTATGGTTGGATTTGTACTTTTGTACCTAGAGCAGAGCCATAGGTTGGGGGACTTTAGATCTAAGGTGGGTCTGTTCTTCAGAAGTTCAGGTCAGCGAACCCAAGTCAATGTTCCAGACCATGGATGAAGGTTACTTCTATCCTGCCTACCCCTCTCATCAGATGGAACACAGGTACATGGACTGGACACGTGTATACATCTGCTGGTGATCCTTTGATCTCTGTCCAGTTATTCATTTAGATTTTTTTTGTTGTTACCCCCTTCAGCAGACTCACTTTTCCTCTCGGGACGCTGTCAAGTAAAAACGTGTTCCCTAACACGTGATATTCCTGATACTACGCAGAACGCACTTTAATCGGTTCCATCTGCTATGATTTCATGTGATTCTGTTGGGACACTTTCTCGGAGGGCACTGAATGATGAGTTACACGAGTCGGGAACCAAAAACAAAATTCACGCTGGCTGTTCTGAAATCTATCTAGTTTAGGGGCGCAAATGTGACGATGCTCCAAGGAGATGTGGAATTTACTTTTGTTTTCCAGACTGTAACTGAGATTGTTTAACACCTTGGATTGTGAGACACTTCAAAGCTTAAGAGCCCATCAGATCGTCCCATAATTTATAATATGTTCTGGCACGCACGGAGACATGTGCTCATTGGCATCCTGAAATCAGATTAGGTCTGTGGTCTGGTTCTTATATTAGATCCCCCCTTTCTGCACTTCAGATAATGGTTTCAAAGGAGACAACGTGAAAATTTCGTGCTTCGTGATATTTAAGCGCAGGAGACAAACAAACCATAAATCACCGATATGTGTTGTAGCTGCTGATATCAAATAGATCTCCATACGTTCTGCATTCATCTGATTAAAGCTTCTTATCACTTGATGGAGATTCTCTGAAGGCTTCCATGATGGTATTGGGAAATGTAAGGACTGGACAATCTCCAGGAGACACTTCACCATTTTTGGAGCCCTCGTTCGGTTCCTTTGAAGGTCACCGTCTCTCCTGATTTTTTTTTACTTTTTGGTTTGATTGATTTTGTCAGTGAAGTAAAACTCCTAACGGCAAGTCAAGTGCAGATATTCTGGTAGCACAGGTTGAAGGGACTGTACAATAAGAGTTGCATGACATTTCACACTATGGTTATTCATAGTGACTTTGTTAAGGCCTCACATGGTGACGACGTGGATTCTTTAAGTCTTGGGTCACGGTGAGCAGCAAGAATGGACCAGGGAAAATGAGGCAGTGGGAATGGACTTGGACAACACATGGATCAGCAAAGACCTGGAAAGTAGGGTATATAGAAAGGTAGGTGGGAAAGTGAAGCTGGAAGCACCAGATTCAGCAGAGTCCTATGTGCGGATTAGGAGGAGTAGCAGAGATGTATAGGCAGGCTGATATCTTGCAGCAGAGGTGTGATTAAGTAAGCAGCATAGGAATATCAAGGACGCATATAATCAGGAGCCATGCATGGGAGGCAAAGCAGCATCAGCAGCGTAGATGACATACCTATTGTTTCTCTTGTGGAATATCAAGTTTTTCTCAACCTGTGGATCAGCATCTCCTGACAAATGTAAGCTTGATCATTGTTATATGACACACAACTTTACCAGGTGGGCCTTATAGTCCTTTATTATCCAATAAGACCCTATTGTGCTTCTTGCTCCTCAGCTTTCTCCTACACATTGCCCTTGGGGCACACATCAGCGGCTCCGTCCATCTGAAGGTCCGAAAAACGGGATTTTAACGGAACCACGAACAGAGCCAGTCACTTCAATGAGCCAACCGGTGTAACTTTGTGCTCTATCTGGCCTTCGTCTGTTTCTGCCCTTTTTGAGGCGGACACAAACAATACTAGGGTCGATCACACTTTTGTGCCCGCCTCAAAAAGGCAGACGCTGCCAAAACGGAGGTTGTACTGAGCACAAAGTGGCTCTGTCTGCCTCATTAAAGTGAATGGCCCTGTCGATGATTTCATCCAAATCCCATTTTTCAGATGGAGCCAATGCAACCTTTTTAATGAAAGCCTATGGCAAAAATATACTTAAGACCTAAATGCATTCATTAAATCAAAACAAATGTCCAAAAGGAGTCCATATCCTTTATAGGACTTTTCTGTTAGTAGGGTATTTAGGACCTTTTCTTAGGATAGTTCATCAATATCAGATTGATGATGAGCAGACTCCTGGCAGCTCTGTACACTGTGCAGTGTCATTCTCATGTTCTGCAGCACAGATCAACAGATCACATTCATTTTAATGGGAGCTGCAGTGTAGTACCCAAGAATGACCACTACACGGTGTATGGAGCTGTGTTGCTCTAGGTGTAGACTCTGTATACAGTGCAACTCCAAGAATCAGCTGATCGGTGTCTGGTGACGGATCCCCACTGATCTGATATTGATCACCCAGAGGCAGGGACGGACTGGCCATCTGGCAACTCTGGCAAATGCCAGAAGGGCCTGTCTGGTTGTGGGCCGGCTTGTCTGCTACATTGTTAACAGAATCGGTGTTCTCAAGACACCCATACTGTTAAGAGTTGTGATGGAGCGCAAAATCGCTGACTGTCACTTAACCCCAGCAGCCACGGGTATCATTAGAAATATTGGTTTTGTAGTAAATCTTGGTTTCTTCCATCCAGGGTAATGTTAGTAATATATCCAATCTGGTGCTGGGGGGCAGCATGGGCCTGTGGGATTTCACATGCCAGGGCTGAATTTCAGCCCCAGTCTGTACCTGCCTAGAGGTCGTCAATATCTAAGTCCCGGACCACCCCTTAAGGGTCCACTCTGTGATTTCTATCAGAGAGACAGTAACTTTTCACTTTCCTCCAGCCCCGTTCTCATTCTATCTACAGTACCAGTCTTGCCACAAAATCTTTGGAAAAATCAAGATAAAGGACATCCAACGATCTGGACTAGTACCTGCCTCCATGTAGAAGCTGATCAGATTAGGCTGAGGACACTTTCCTTCCTCCTTGAGGAGAGCTTTACCAAGTGGATCCCTTATTGACAGGGATCATTTATAAGAAGAGCGATATTATTTCTCCTTTATTGACCGTTTCTCGCACATCCTGATCCGGCCATTATTCTGAATGTGCCCAGAAGCTTCTCTCAGTCCAGATGTTCCTGTCCCAGAGGAGATGCTTCAGCTATAAGGATGAGTATTCATGGATAAGTGTAGAATAGGAGAAGCGTAGAAGTGCACTGGGACGTCTTAATGTTCAGAATGAGGTGGAGAACCCGAGATTTTCCATGGAAACATCTGAAGCCAATCATGGTAATGGCTCTAACACCCCGTCCAGATGAAGTGTTCAGCTGCATCGATGGTCACTGAATGCATCAAAACCGCGATCCAGCCCTGACGGATTGTAACAAGGGTCCCTGTATATTAGTGGATGTCAGTGCACAGCATATCTCCTGCTCCTATCACTGTGGAACTAGGACGATAAGTTAATCAGGCGCCTGGGAAAGCTGGGTGACGTCTCCTGCTGGAGCTCCCACTGATGATTTAGTTATTCTTCTATTCCACTTCAAGGGCTGGATTACTGTACGAGCAAATACTGTAATTGGCCAGGTTCCTGCACCCCATCCTCAAAATGCTTAATGGCACCATCTCTGGGTTTCTGTAATTTTGCACCAAATTCTTTTTGACTTTTGCACCATTTTTATTTTTCTCGTCTTTTTTTTTAATGTAGATGTGGATTTCATTATCTAAATGTTTTCCTCTTTGCAAGTTTTCAAAATGTTACAACACGTTTGCTGTATTAGGCCGGGATCACACATGCGAGAAACTCGCACGATTCTCTCGCATGAACATTCGGCGCTGCCGCCGGCATTCGGACCGGATTCTCGGACGAGAATCGTGCGAGTTTCTCACATGTGTGATCCCGGCCTTAGGCTTGGGCTATACGGCGACATGTCTCACTCACCACTGAAATCGCAGCAAAAAATTGCAACTTTGGATGTAAAGATCTTCCATTCCATTGTGTCGCGTTACCACTTGTGTCCTCCTCAGACTGAGACACAAATGTTTCCAGATGACTGTGTTGGATTTTCTGTTGCTGAGTGCAAGTTACACACAACACATTTGCCATAGGCTTCAATGCTAGTCACATACGACACATTTGCCATAGGCATCAATGCAAGTCACACACAACACATTTGCCTTAGGCATCAATGCAAGTCACACACAACACATTTGCCTTAGGCATCAATGCAAGTCACACGCAACACATTTACCATAGGTTTCAATGCAAGTCACACGCAACACATTTGCCATAGGCATCACTGCAAGTCACATGCAACACATTTGCCATAGGCATCACTGCAAGTCACATGCAACACATTTGCCATAGGCTTCAATGCAAGTCACACGCAACACATTTACCATAGGCTTCAATGCAAGTCACACGCAACACATTTGCCATAGGCTTCAATGCAAGTCACATGCAACACATTTGCCATAGGCTTCAATACAAGTCACACGCAACACATTTACCATAGGCTTTAATGCAAGTCACATGAAACACATTTGTCATTGGCTTCAATGCAAGTCGCACGCAACCCATTTGCCATAGGCTTCAATAAAAGTTGCACGCGACATGTAACTCGTCTGCAGCATGGCAATTTTATTTACAGCAAAATCGGAGCTCTAAAATAGTTGTGCGACACACGGTACTGTGTAAACACAGCCTTATGGCACTCCAGTACCCTTGTAATGTCTAATTTATTTTTTTGTGTGTGAGGTTATAGATTAATGAGCAACATTGAAAAGTTTGTAGAAAGGATCGTGCAACTTTTAATTCTAATAAGGCACTAAAAATTATTTTCGATGCCACAAAAATTAACTTTTTCATAAAATTTTATTCAGTAAAAGGACTAAAAGTAAAAAACATATAAATGTCATATTGCCATAATCGTACTATGCTGTTCCCAATATTTTGCGACTCCCTGGTCTTCCTGACGGTCTCTGTTAGCCGCCTCCAGCGTTGATGTGTTTCGTGGGACATGTCACATCATGAGACATGTGTTGGCACATCGTTGTCGAAGCCAGAGGAGCAGAGATCAGTGGGAGGCCTCAACACAGGAGCAGGAGATGAGGATGAGGACGGCAAGGTATTCTCATTTTTCTTTTACTTCCCAACACCTTTTGGAATCTGCAATGGAAAATTCTCAGCAAAATATGCAGCAAAACACTCACAATTTGATGCAGATTTATATGCAGATTTTGGCTGATTTGTTTCTGAGAATTTCTGCAATAAATTGGACCCTTTTAACAAAGTAGCCGGTTACAAACTGCAGATAGCAATACCATGCAGTGCCACTGATATCCACTGGGTGGCAGTGCTGGAATCCTCCATTCACTCTCAGGTTCTGTGCTAGGACAATATTTGACCTAATGATGCAGAACAGTCTCCGTCCCATATATCACGCAGCAACTTATAGACCAGGTGGGAAGGGATTTATTTATTTTTTCTGAATCATGAAAACATTTTTAAGTTTGGGTCAGCAGCTGCTATCGATGGTGAAAGCTGCCAGGAGTGATAATGTTGACTGTCCAAATGAATGACTGATCATATAGAAAATTGATGGGCCCTGTCTATCTGAATGGGAATCTCCATTCTGGATTAAAGAGGGGTCCTGGGCGATTTGGCAACTCTGTGTAAATTATTAAACATCACAAAGGCACCTGTAAGGGCTTGTTCACACACTGTTGTTTTTGCAGCATTTTTTCCATGTGTTTTTCAAGGGTAAAAAAAACGCTGCAAAGTCAATGAGATTTCTGAAATCTCAAGCACACGCTGATTAATTTTTCCTTGCGGATTTGAACCATCAAAGCATTTTTTCTCATCTGCAGTGTGTCCATGCTTTCAGAGCTTTTACAGCATTTCTACCCGGGACACCAGAGGAGAAAAGCCGACACTTTAATAGCCAAAATTGGGACAGTTAAGATCCACCCACAGAAACGCTCCACAAACCTCCCGCTAGCTGTAGACATGCACTGTCTCAGCTGAGATGGATCCTGAAATTGTTGCTCTGGATGAGCAGTCCCTTATGCAGCACAGATATGTGGTGCTGGTGCAGCACGGCTAAAAAGTTGCAAGAACTGTGACAAATGTAGCAGAGCTGGAACTATGGCAACTGATGTAGCAGATCCGTAATTCATCAGAGTTGACACAAAGATGTAGCATAGTTGGCACATGTGTGGCACCCCTGAGGGTCCAGTCACCACAGAGGTACTGCACCTCATCCAGAGGTGTGGTATCCCACTCTCAGGTAAGGAGCGAGCACTACCCAGGGCTCTAACACCTGCACCCAACACAAACTATAGCAGCAAGGCACCCTGGACATACCCTAAGCGAGGATGGCCTCATCCCAGGCTGGGTAGTAAAGCGTGTTGGGAGAGTGGGTGTAGAAAGTAGAAGGAAGGGGGTGGAGCTTAGAGAGCGGGAAGGAGACTGTAGAGTCAGAACTGGAGGGGAGCTCAAGCTGTGAGGAGCTTGTCCCCAGACATAGAGAGAATAGTGAGAGAGTGAAAGAAGGAAGCTTCCGGAAGGACAGAAGTGGTCCTAGGGGCTCGGATAGTGAGCAATCCATCCGTGGGGCCCCATCCAGTAGTGGAGGGACCAGGTCGCAGTGGGGTACCGGCCCCGGAGACTAGTGGAGAAATCACCAGACTCAGCTAGCAAGCCGGAGGCAGGGGCACCTCTAGGTGCTTCAGCTACAAGCCACAGTTATCTTCTCCGAAAAGTCAGCCATAAAGGAGCAAGGGACGCAGAGAGAATGTTGCTCGACAAGGTCCGTGGCTACTGGCTTGGGACACTGACTGTGAAGTGCTGGACAGGAAGGGCGAAAAGTCAGCACAGTGAGACGGCCAGGAAAGGAACATACTGAAGGGAGTCCTGGAAAGGTGTATCCTGAACTACCTGGGAGTTTGCTTGACCCCTCACCTGGAGGACACGGCACCAAGCGGGCATCTGCGCATAAGTAAACTGTGAGTAAAGCATTGGATACTGCACCCCGCTGTGTCCTCTGAATTATTCCTGCGTCACCTGCCCTGCACCACACTCACCACCAAACATCACCTTTAATATGCTAACTGCCCTGGGACATAGCCCTGCCTGTGGAGGGCTGAACAAACTCTGCTGCATCAACAACTGTCCCAGTGGACTGAACCTGCAGCGTCGGCTAACATCTTTATTGCCGAGTACCACAGGTGGCATCACGAACACTTTATTACAAACTCTTTATTTTTCCCCTTTTCATCATCATCCCCTATTATTGGACGCCCAGGGCAACGGACCGGCAGGTCACTGCTGCTGCTACACTGCCCCTTTAAGAAGCGGCCCGGTACCGAGTATCCCCACTTCCCTGGCGGGCGATCCACATGGAAGTAGCCAAGTGGTAATGCACAATACAGCAGAACTGTTACGGTGATGTTGGCACAACAGATTAGCAGAGTTGACATAACTGAGTAGCAGAGCTGGCTCAGCAATGTAGCAGAACTGACACAACGTAGAGACCCAGCGATGTAGCAGTGATGAGATACACAGTAGGAAATTTAACGCCGCACTGTTCCATCTTTAAGTAGTGACAGGACATTCACTATCTGAATACTCAGGGGTGCGCTGGGCAGAATGGTGCGGGAGGGTGGCGCATGACCCGGCACTGGTAACACATCGATATGCAGTGAGCTCCCCTAGTGGCAGCTTCAGGCAGAATGGTGCAGGAGGGTGGCGCATGACCCGGCACTGGTAACACATCGATATGCAGTGAGCTCCCCCTAGTGGCAGCTTCAGGCAGAATGGTGCAGGAGGGTGGCGCATGACCTGGCACTGGTAACACATCGATATGCAGTGAGCTCCCCTAGTGGCAGCTTGAGGTACATAGGATTTCACCATTTATCGCAGCTCCTTATACTGTACACTACAAAGGTAACCGGCCCGAGATACAAATGATGGGACGTTACAAGTAAATGAATGACGATACAGTAAGCAGGACGGGGCTATAAAGCTGACATAAAACATTCCACTAAACAGATTGATAGGAGATTATGGGATCATTAATTGACGGCACCTGATCAGTGTTAGGAATGAGAGAGATGGATGAATGATATCACCGAGAGTGAGCGCGCTTCCTGTCTGAGAGTGCGCTCTGCGGACCCCTGAGCAGCTGCACACATGTGGACCCCGGCTCTGTGCTGCCTTATTAACAGAGTAATAATTTACCTCTTGCTGCAAGAAGGACAACGACCAATTTGTGTCCCTTTCTTTATCTCTATTTAACCTTTAAACAGTAAAATACAATGATGAAGAGGATGAAGTAAGAATGAAGCCTCGTCCTATGGGAGCGGAGACCATCCTCCGCCACATCTTATGGGTTAGTTACATGTTTCCATACAGATATATACAGTATATTTAAGGGGTTGTCCAGGATCTGAAAAAGATGGCGGCTTCCATATAAAACCAGGTCACACCTGTCCGACGGAGACCGGCAACAGCTGACACATCCAAAGAATAGCGGAGAAGTGATGAAATAGGAGCTAAATATACGTCTGAACGACCGCAGCAGAACTTTACAAATATGTAAAAATGGGCGCTTTTTTAAATAATAAAGATAAAAATATACAAAACCCGTCGCGCAAAGCAATAGTTATTACAATAACCAAAGAGAAATAGAGAATTCATTTTACAGCAGATCTGTCACCAGATTTCCAAATACGAACTGCAGAGATTATTAATTAGATTTCGTAGACCTGATGAGGCTGGTGTACTGTACTCCGGGTATGTTCACACTGAGTATTAAGATATGAATTGTCTTAAAAATCCACCTACAAAAACTTTGTGTAAACAAACCCTTAGGCCGGTGTCACACACAACCACAAAAAATCGGTCCGTTTTAGACGGTCGACAATCGGATCAAAATGCAAACATCACACATCCTTCTGGCATCCGATTTTCCTTCAAAGATGCGATTTAATCGCATGTGTGTGTACCTTGTAACATCCGATTTTCATCCCACCACCGTTTTTTAGTCGCAGCAAACCAAAACTGACAAGTAACGGATTTCAGGCCTGATAATAATTTAAATCATCAGGCAGAGCTATATTTAAGTGATCTGATCCAGGTGTGAGCCTCCCACCTTTGCACTGGTCTCATTTTGGTCCTTCTGCTTTGTGCTTGCTACCTGCATTATCCAAACATGAGCGACACACTCAGATTTTCGACAACTGAGCGTGTGCTGTTCCATTGGGTTATATCCAGACGTTTTGGGGAGCCATATCCTGTAATATCAGATCACAGAAGACACAGAAGGATGTGGGTACATCCTCTTTTGACAAGAAGGCTAACTAAAGGACATTTTCATCGTCTATATTTGTCACTGCGTAGTAATGGAGATAAGTTTTTCCTATATTGTCGAATGAGCATAGCTACGTTTGATACGTTGCTTGACATTGTGCGCCCTGGGATCACATTTCAGGACACCAGGATGAGAAAATCCATTTCTGCGGAGGAACGTCTTCTTCTAACAATAAGGTATGTGTATTAACGATATGTTGATGATTTTTTTATCCACATACTCACTTTGCAAGTGTAGGAGCACACTTCTTGTAATCTTGGAATGTGTGTATTGTATTTCTCAACCTTAGGTATCTCAATTATTGCCTATGGTGTATTGTACAGAAGCCATGTATTTTAATCTCATTTACAGCATGTGTGCTATAACAAACTCATGCATTATTAAGTGTTGTTTCATTTTAATGATAAATTAGTAAACTCATTTGTCGATGTTCTATGTTTGTTACAGGTTCCTTTCTACTGGCATGTCCTACGCTGCTCTGCACTTAGAGTTCCTAATAGGCAGATCAACAATTTCTGGCATTGTTCGGTCAACTTGTGTGGAAATTTGGAACAGACTACATGAAGAAGTCATGCCTGAACCAAAAATGAGTGACTGCTTGAGGATAGCAGAGGGTTTTGAGCAAAATTGTCAGTTTCCACACTGTATAGGAGCCCTGGACGGCAAGCACATACGTGTTCGCAAACCTCCTAACTCAGGCTCCCAATTCTTCAATTACAAACAATATTTTTCTGTTGTTTTGTTGGCCTTGGTCGACACAAACTACATGTTTATAATTGTAGACATTGGGGCCTATGGAAGGACTGGAGACTCAAGAGTCTTCAATACTTCCATAATGGGTAGGCGGTTACGCAATAACCAACTGGACCTACCACCAGCAAGTCAACTTACAGACTCCATTCCAGAGCATGTGCCTTATGTTATTGTTGCAGATGAGGCCTTTCAATTAACCAGGAATGTAATGAGGCCATATCCCCGTCGCTATCTCACCCATCGGAGGAGAATATTTAATTGTCGGCTGTCACGTGCTCGGCGTCTGGTGGAGTGCACATTTGGAATTCTTTGTGCTAAATGGCGGGTACTTCAATCTGCAATTCAACTTAGTGAAGCCAATGTTAATGTGGTCCTCCAAGCATGTGTGGTCCTACATAATTTTTGTAGAATCCATGAATGCTCCTCTCAACATGTGGATCAATTATCATCTGTGAATGTGTCTTTGCCTATGTCACCACCCATCCATCCCCGTCGTCCACCTTCAGGCATAAGAGTACGTGATGTGTTCACTCAATATTTTGTTTCCCTGAGGGTGCTACTGCCTGGCAAGAGGAGGCATTATTAGACATGTAGTGTGGCTATGTTGCTCTGTCATAAAGCTAATTTGTAAATATTTATTTTATATGTTGTTATGTTGTGTTGGTAATGCTGTGTGTAAGTTAAGCAGGGCATTACCTTTTGAAATAAATACATACAATTAATGCCACGTAAAAAAATTTTAATCTTGGGTTTAGGGATTAGTGGCTTTTGAACTTATCTCAAAGGACTAATCTGTCCTTATTTGTAGGTTTTTTTATCAAAAATAAAATTACATTAACAAAAACAAAGAACATTTTCCAAATTCAGATAACAAAAGCAAAACAAATACAAAACACAACTATAAGTGCTGGTATGTGTGTGGTGGTGAATGTGGAAGTGCAGCTTGGGAGGGCTGTGTAGACTGCTCTCCAGCCACTGTGTCAGCATGAGTGGTGGCTGACTGGGAACTTGGCTGTATGCTTGCTGCTTGCTGTTGAGGTGGGTTTGGGTATGGGAAATTTGGGAAGTGTTGTGGGTAGTCATAACATGACTGCCCACTTAAATTATAGCCCCCAAAATTTCCATGTCGACCATACCCATGTTGTGGCCAGCCTTGAACATTGGGTATGGTCGAGTGGGCATATTGTGAGTGGCCACTATGTGGCATGTGTTGGTACTGGTTATCTCCATAAAAAGAAGCCGCAGTAGGCTGAAGAGGAGGAGTTGGGTTCTGTTGGACACAAGGAGGAGGTGGAGGAGGAGGATGATGATGAGGAGGTGGATCAGTGGCTGCTGCAGATTGTGCTGTATGTTGAGACACCACTCTACATACATTGTCTGGACCAGCCACCCATGTATGTAGGTAATTTACCAGGTTTGTTGGATCATTTGGTGGTGTCCCAGCATGCAACACAATATGCAGAGCATTTCTGATCAGCAGTCTGTGCTGGCTAGGAATTGCCCGGAGGTAAGGGGCAAGACTGCGGCAATAGGCCTCCTCACCATCATCATGAGCAACACTGGACAAATAGTCCAGCACTCCTCTGTCCACCTGCCTCCTTGTGACAGAACCAACTCCCTCTCTTCTACGCCTGGGTCTGCGTGCAACTGCAGCTGTAGGCGAACCCACATCCAGGGGCCTACCAGGGCTGCTGCTCAGGGGAGGGTCTTGCGATTGAGAAGGCAATCTCTCCGTCTCCACTGATGGTGTTGGTGGTGGTGGTGATGATGCTGTTGCTGCTGACGATGGACCAGCCTCCTCGACATCACCCACAGGATCAATAATTTGCTCCGAGTCGGAAGCTGCCTCTCTGGCACTCAGGTTTGATTCGGTGCTATAGAAGAATAACAATTTATTAAAATTTATTCATAATACACATATACATTTTGTACAGACATAAACTTACGGTCTCAAATCCAGAGCTGGAGCAAGAAAATTGAGACGGTCATAGTAGACGTATTTTCGTTTGGCGCTTCCTGCTGCCCCACTGCGGCCCCTCAGCTGTCTCTCTCTTCGATAAGAGTCTCTACAGCTGCGCCATCGTCTTGTAACATCTGCCACTGAAAAATTAACACATCAAATATAATTTTAACATTATGTGCCTTTATAATTGTGCAAAATGCTAAAATATTTGCAATCAAAAAAACATTTGTTATCAAAAATTTGTTATAGGGGTGTCAAACAGCAATACAAAGTATATCTCATTAAATTTGAAATGAAATATTAGAAGGCTTCATAAGTAGAAATCTGTATGACATATGTGTCACAATAATGTGCATTTTGTGGACACACAGCAATCAAATAAACAAAAGGGACACATATTAAGTAATTCACCGACGCATTTATTGTGTCAGGCCACATTTGTAATATTTTTTTTAACACCATTGTAGTATAACATAAATATACCAAATACACAGACGGCACATGAACATTCATCAGAGCAGGAGCTTCAATTGATCCCTGCCCTGTGTGATTTCCCTATATATGGGATGGACCTTTTTAAAGTTAGAACATATCCCACAGTGGTCTCCTATGTTACTATTGAGTTCTGTTAATTAAAGTTTCACAAACAACCAATGCAGGGTAGAAACGTTACCTCATTTTTGTTTTTTTTTAAATTTCAAACAGTTAGCACTTTTTAAACTTGCATTTAAATTTTTTTTTCTAAGGCGGCTGTTTGGACAATTACAGGAGCTCAATATTACATGTGTTTGGATTTGGAACATAGCATTGGGGGTTCAACTGATGTATTCAATACATTTCGGGGTCACATATAAGGGTACAGGAACATTATAACACATTGTTGTTGGTACATACTGAATAGTCCAGCATTATTTTAAGCATTTTCAAGTCGGTACTGCGTTCTTGCTCCTCCCTAGCCCTGTCCCCAAAATCAGGGAACATCTGCGTACAGATTCTCCTCCAAGAGGCGTCCTTCAATGCCCGGTTGGAATAGTTTGCATCGCGCTGGTCCCAAAGTTCTGGCCTCTCCTGGACCAGAACAATTAACATTTCAACGTTGATGTGTGTGGCCATGTTTGTGGACTCCGTGGAGGCGGTTTCCTGTTTTCGTTTGATTTTTCCTAGCCTAATTAGCATGTCAGCCCTTCCTGTCATTTCTCCAGATGCAATTTCCTGACACCTGAAGATAGTGGTCCGATTTTTTATCGCAAGTCACACAGTGTGCTCCGTTTGTAATCCCACTTTTCATCGCTGCCATAGACTTGCATTGGCGATTGTCGACCGACAATCGGTGACAATCACAGCATGCTGCGATTGTACACGGACGTTGAAAACGGACCACAAAAAAACGGCTACTGGGAGCTGCTCCATAGATTAACATAGGGCCGACTGCAATGCGATTTTTCATCGCATTGCAATCGTCCGATTTTGTCGCCAGTGTGACGCCGGCCTTACTGTCGAAATCCACATCATCATGGCTGAATAATCGTGTATGAAAGTTTAAACTCAATCCCTGCCCATCTCGCCTGATCTACAGCTCCTCAGTGTCCCTCCTCTCCGCTGATGCTGAAATCTCACACTGCTCAGCACAAGCTGCAGCTGTCAGTCAGGATGGGTGGGTGGGTTTATATTGAATACACTTGGACTCGGTCTTTAATCAAACTCATAAAATGCTCATTTTTAATATTGAGATTTTACAATTATGCTGGAATGGATTTTCACAGTAAGTACATCAACCTCATCGGGTCTAAGATTTATTTATTAATGCAGTTGAATTGTGAAATTTGGTGACGGATCCACTCTAAAACTTTTATTTAGTGTGAATTTGCTAAAAGGGTAGTCCAAATTTCAAAAGTTACACCCTTTCCTGGAGAATTTACTGATCGCATGATCGACCTTTGGGGCTATTAGGAATGCATGCGTGCTGCACTCACCTATTTCCAGCAGTCCCATAGTCAATGAATGGAGCAGAGGTTGAGTATGTATATGTCAAGAGAGGCTTATGCACAAGGATCCAGATGTTTTCAGCCGCCAACCTGATGGCGGTATGAAATTACTGTAGTGTGCCAGTGCCATTGGCCTATTCAAAGTGAATAGGAATGTCTACATTACACAAAGCACATAGATCACTGTCACACACTAGTGTCGTGTGCTGGCAATCATGTTGGCAGCTGATACATCTATAAATAAGTTCATAATTAATTTTTCTGATAAAGAGACACAGAGATAAATGATAAAATGCTGGTTGCTGCAGTCACCACTAGAGGGAGCCTGCTCCATACTGTGCATACACTGAACTCAATAATAATACAGTATGCAGTGAGCTCCCTCTAGTGGTGGCTGCAGGCAGCCAGAATGCATCATATAATTCTATGTCTGTGCAGGGGATATGAAGCTCTGAATGCTATATAGAAATATTAAAGAGTAACTAAACTTTTATTGTTTTTTTAAAATAATTTTGTCCAGCATGAAAGCTTTGCAAATCACTTTATTAAAAAAAATAAAGTGATTTGGTAAAAAAAAAAAAAAAATTGCATGTAAGTGGCTTCTAATCATCTATTTGCCTGCCTTTATCAGCATTGATATCAGAACATACTCATTTGGAGTACAGATGATGGCAGTGATGGGTCAGCTCAGTGTCTCAGTAACTCTGGGGATACCATACTGCAGGAGATTGTTCTGATAAGCAGAACACTCAGAGGAGGAGACAGGGACTGACCCATCACTGCCATCATCTGTACTCCAAATGAGAATGTACTGATATAAATGCAGCAAATAGACTGAGGATAGTCCCAGATTGTGAAGCCACTTACATGTAATCTTTTTTAATAGGCATGAAGACAAATTTCCTATTAAAGTGGTTTGCAAAGTTTTAAAACTTTAGTTACTTTTTATGAAATGCATCAATGCTTACATTTATGAAAGGCACGGATCCATTTCAGGGTCCATTATATTTGTTAGTATGTAGACCCCAGTGTTCCTGTCCGTCACCCGGGGTTCTGCCACCATATCTGTAACGCTCTGTGTGCATCTGCATCATCTGAGGAGCGGAAGGGGTTGATGAAGGTTTCTCAGGAGGAAGAGTTTCAGCCGCAGGATCCATTCTGGCTCTGTTAATAAGAAGCGTATGAGCCGTCTGTCTGGATGGATGCCTGGTACTCCTCGCTTCTTTCTTCCTGTTACCCGCTCACAGGATTTCACTCAGAAGTGCCAAAACTGCACTTGTTCCTGGGTTGTGAGCCCCGGTCCGCGCAGTAATGAGAGATGACAGGCGCTACAGCAAGATGGATTTAGTCTGAGCCCCTTTCAGGAATCTTGATCGATTCTCTGACAACTCCGCGACAACACACCCGGTCGGATCTGTCCTCTGATGGACAACCGTGGGGATTTGGGACATTAATGGATCCGCCGGTCCGGTCTTCACAGCAGCGAACGTCACATTCGCTGCCTTACTGTCCATTACACGAACGTCACCACCAGGGGAGACTAAAAGGAAACCAGATCTCGGATTTGGGGCAGGAATGCACGAGATACTTACCAGAGTACGATGGTTTCCCTTATGGTAAATTTCACTAATTAAAGACACAGCTCAGGGGTCAGAGGTCCTAGAAAATGGTTAAAGCTTTCTTTGAGATTCAAGGAGAAGAAATATGGATATTCTGTTTCTGTTTTGTTCTGCCCGGGCACATTTACTCCTCCAGGCACTTTTATTGAAGAAACTATGAGGGTTTGGTTACGCTCCCATAGGATATGGTCTGTAGACAAGGAGTATATGTGTGCGAGTATCCAGAGAGCCATTATCCACACCTGCTCAGTAGAGACTTGTGGCTACAAAGTTCTCTGTAAGCCCATGATAGTTTTTGAAGGAAAATTCCAACTAAACATGTGCGACATAGGTGATACTCAATGACCAGAGTCAGCGCTAGATGTGTGGAGTCATAGTGGTCCTCTCGTCTACATCACCCCTGTCTTTAAGTACAGCAACTCCCAGACCCAGTGAAGGCAAACAGTCCAGTTGCTGCTGTCCGGTTGCACTCTGACACTTTACAGGAAAACAGTGTCACAGTCCCAGTGTGCTGTCAGGTGTGGGGTACATCGCACTCACTTGTAGGGCACAGGCCTCCACTGTCTCCAGGCCTCCGTCCTCAGGAGCTACTGCGCACAATCTGAACACCAAGTTCACTGCAACAAGCAAACATTTACTGGACCGTTCATGTTCATCATGTTGTGACATGAGGGATAGAGCACAGCACTTCTTCAGACCTACCATTCATTCCTCATAGACTATCCCTACGCCCACTGACTCCGTCAGTGCCAGGGATTTCCTGTCCAGTTCCGCAGTGCACCCGGGATCAGCCACCAGCCCTTCACATGGTTCCGCGTCCATTTTCCCCTGTGCGCCAGAGGACACAATGAGCCCATCAGCCTCCATACAGAGCTTTGGGCTCCTGACAATCCCAGAATATGCGCAAGGAATTTCAGTATGGCCTTCCACTGCCTTGAATGACTGGTACATGCCGGCCTTAGCAGCCCACTAGAGCTGAACTTGACCCTTGAACCTTCACTTTGTTCTGCTGTAGCCAATGACAGGTCGACTTGGCCTTGTGTTTTGGATCATTGTCATGTTTATAGTTTTTCTTTATAAGAGGGGCTTCTATTCCAATTTAATAGTACAGTTGTCCTCCTTTGAACCCTCCATTGCTTTCCTTCGTTCTATTCTATATGTGGAGCACAAAACTGAATCTCTTGCATTTGAAATAGGGTCTTAGAAGGGTTTTTAGCTCGACAATTTTACATTGAAATCACAATTTTTTTTATACACCAAAAAAATACTATTTGCTTTTGCAGTTCCTGCCTGACATTGAGCACTGTTGCTTAATTACATGTATCCAGAATAATAAAGTCCTTCTCCTGTTCTTTTTTTCCGCAGCTTTAAATGATGTGAACCCATTTAGGAGCATTGTATTTAGATACATGTGTTTTGAGTTAAAAAAAAGCTATTTTTCAATGGAATTTCATTGCAAATTTTGCACTGTTTGCCTTCTACAGCCCCTGTGCATTACAGCACATATCAGGCTTCTGACGTCTGTGAGCTGCCTCTGACAGCAGGGTCTGTAACTCTTAGGCTATGTGCACACATTCAGGAATTGCCGCGGAAATTTTTGTGGCAATCCTGAACCTCCCTGCGGCGGAAAATACGCATTTTTATTGGTATGCATATTCCCGCCAGAAACTAGCGTTTTGCAAGTGTAATTAGCTTGCAGAATGCTAGCGTTTTCCAAGCGATCTGTAGCATCACTGGGAAAACTGATTGACAGGTTGGTCACACGAGTCACACATAGTGTTTGACAAGTGTGAGCAACTTTTTGCTATTGATGCCGCCTATGCTGCATCAATAGTAAAAAGATATAATGTTAAAAAAAAAATAAAAAAATAAATCGTGATATTCTCACCTTCCGGCGGCCCCCGAAGCTTTCCTGCCTCTCAGCGACGCTCCCAGCCAATCCCGTTCCCAAGGATGCATTGCGACAATGACCTCGATGACGTAGCATCATGCGAGACCGCTACGTCATTTGGGGTGATTCTCGCAATGCATCACTGGGAATGGGATTGGCCGGGAGTGTCGCTGCGATTCCGGAAAAAGAATGAACATGCTGCGTTTTTTTCCGCAATGCGGTTTTTTTTGCGGAAAAAAACACAGCATGTGCACAAAAATTGCGGAATGCATTCTAATAAAAGGATGGTTAATGCATGCGGTTTTTCAGTGTTTTTGCAGCGGAAAACGCTGCAAAAACGCTAAAAAAGCGCGAAAAATCCTCAATGTGTGCACATAGCGTTACAGTTGTCCTCAAAAGTTTGCATACCCCGGTAGAATTTTTGCTTTCTTGGCCTTTTTTCGGAGAATATGAATGATAACACCAAAACTTTTTCTCCACTCAAGGTTAGTTTTTGGGTGAAGCCATTTATTGTCAAACTACTGTGTTTTATCTTTTTTAAATCATAATGACCCAAAACATCCAAATGACCCTGACCAAAAGTTCACATACTCCATTTCTTAATACCGTGTATTGCCCCATCTAACATCAATGACAGCTTGAAGTCTTTTGTGGTAGTTGTGGATGAGGTTTTTATTTTCTCAGATGGTAAAGCTGTGCCCACTCTTCTTGGCAAAAAGCCTCCAGTTCCTGTAAATTCCTGGGCTGTCTAGCATGAACTGTGCACTTGATATCTCCCCAGAGTGGCTCAATGATATTGAGGTCAGGAGACTGAGATGGCCACTCCAGAACCTTCACTTTGTTCTGCTGTAGCCAATGACAGGTTGACTTGGCCTTGTGTTTTGGATCCTTGTCATGTTGGAGCGTCCAAGTACGTTCCATGCGCAGCTTCCGGGCTGATGATTGCAAATTTGTGTCCAGTATTTGCTGATATCGTGCTGCATTCATCTTTCTTTCAACTTTGACCAAGTTTCCTGTGCCTTTGTAGCTCACACATCCCCAAAACATCAGCGATCCACCTCCGTGCTTTACAGTAGGAATGGTGTTCCTTTCATCATAGGCCTTGTTGACCTTTCTGCAATTGTAATGTTTATGGTTGTGGCCAAAAAGTTCAATTTTAGTCTCATCACTCCAAATTACCTTGTTCCAGAAGTTTTGAGGCTTGTCTCTGTGCTGTTTTGCGTATTGTAGGCGAGATACTTTGTGGCATTTGTGCAGTAATGGCTTTCTTCTGGCTACTCGACCATGCAGCCCATTTTTCTTCAAGTGCCTCCTTATTGTGCATCTTGAAACAGCCGCACCGCTAGTTTTCAGAGAGTCCAGTATTTCAGCTGATGTTATTTGGATTAAATTTTTGTTGGTCTACCTGACCTTGGTTTTGTTTTTACAGAGCCCCTGATTTTCCATTTGTTAATCATAGTTTGAACACTGCTGACCGGCATTATCAATTCCTTGGATATCTTTTTGTATCCCTTTCCTGTTTCGTATAGTTTAACTGCCTTTTCCCGTAAATCCATTGACAATTCTTTTGCTTTCCCCATGGACCGTGGAGAGCCTGGAGGGGCGTGACAAAGCGAGCACCTGACTGTTCACTAGAGCCTCTGATGGTGAGGTTAGACTTGGCTCCTGATGAATGCCAGGCGCCACTCCAGGGCAGACCAACAGATGCGCAGCAGCTGGACCCAGAGGACAGACAGCAGAGTTCGCACCAGAGTGCAGCAGAGTTCGCACCAGAGTGCAGCAGACAGAGTTCGCAATAGAGTGCAGCAGGCAGAGTTTGTATCAGAGTGCAGCAGGCAGAGTTTGTATCAGAGTGCAGCAGGCAGAGGCTGTATCAGAGTGCAGCAGGCAGGATTTGCATCAGAGTGCAGCAGGCAAGGTCTGCATCAGAGTGCAGCAGGCAGGATTTGCACCAGAGCGCAGCAGGCAGGATTTGCACCAGAGTGCTGCAGGCAGGGTCTGCATCAGAGTGCAGCAGGCAGGATTTGCACCAGAGTGCAGCAGGCAAGATTTGCACCAGAGTGCTGCAGGCATGGTCTGCATCGGAGTGCAGCAGGCAGGATTTGCACCAGAGTGCACCAGGGACTGGTATGCAACTTTACAAAACATAGACAGTAAACAGGAAGGTACCTCAGGCACCTTCCCAGTGGGGAGGAAGCAATATATACATAATGCCTCTCAGCCATTGGCTGGGGAGGAAATAGCAAGTGCACATGCTGGCCCATTAAGAGGGCGGGAGTGCGCACGCGTGCCCTAAGGACATGGCTGAAAGCTCTGCTGGAAGCATGTGGAGCATGAGGAAGGGGGGAACCGACCGCAGCGTGGGTGAGTGAAGTGACATGCTGAAGACCCTGCCTGTCAGAGCAGGGATCCGGCGTGGTGCTAACACACACACACTGATTACAAGCAAACAGGTCACAGGTGAGGATTTTACCTTTAGTAGCCATTCAAACCCATTTGTGTCAATTCCTGTGCATGTTATCAGGCCAAAATCACCAGGGTATGTAAACTTTTGATCAGGGTCATTTGGATGTTTTGGGTCATTATGATTTTAAAAGAGAAAACACAGTAGTTTGACAATAAATGGCTTCACCCAACCACTAACCATGAGTGGAGAAAAGGTTTTGGTGTTATCATTCATATTCTCTGAAAAAAGGCCAAGAAAGCAAAAATTCGGCCGGGGTATGTAAACTTTTGAGCACAACTGTATCTCTCTTTTCCCGAACCATCTTCTAAGATGATTTAGTACTAAAAGCCGCCATACATGTAAGATGAAAGGTGGCAGATTTCAGACAAGTGTTCATGTGTATTTAGTGGGTACAGGGAAGAAAGACATACTGATATGGAATTTAGAGTGTGATCCCCAGTGGGGACAGTGATGATAATGTCTGTGAAACGCTGCGGAATAAGATAGCGCTATATAAGCAAAGCATTATGATCATAAAGCACCTGCCTGACTCCTCTACCAGCAGCTTCTCATTCCTGAAAACAATATTTCAGCTGCCTGACCCTTCTGTACCCCAACATCATCTGACAGGGGGAAATCGGAAAGTCCCCATACACATCAGATGGTCAACCAGTTTCACAGAAATCAGTGGTTTTAGGCTAGGTTCACACTAGAGTTGGCAGGGCTGCGGAGGGTTGCTTATTTCCTCTATCAAGCCCCGTCCACTGCCGCCCCTCTTCCTTTCAGCGCCGCCTACCTCTGCATGCGTCCTGCATACCTTATCTTTAATATTGGGCACGCAGGCCATGCGGAAGTATGCAGATGCCTCCGCATGCATCATTTTGACGCTGCGGTGAAATGCGTCAAAAGCAATATGTTGCATTTTGTTTCGGTCGGCGCAGCGTCAAAACTACGCATACGGCAGCATCCGCATACATCCACATGGCCTGCATACCCAATGTTAAAGATAGGGTAGGAAGAGGTGCGGCAGTGGGCGGGGCTTGATGGAGGAAGTAAGCAACCCTCCGTAGCCCTGCCGAACGCTAGTGTCAAACTAGCCTTAGTCAATTTTCACTTAATGTTTATAAGAGCTTTCAGGGAAGAAGACTGCATAATATAACCTACATCAGGTGCCACCAGTACAAAATCATGACTTCAATCCCTGACCTGTAAATCACCCCCAACACAATCCTGGCCCTTTGTGCAAAGCACTCTTTCCATTTCACCACTTTTAAATATTTTTCTATAGGCTACAGTATTTCATTCCTTTTTAAAGAGGAAATTTCACTGTATTCTTAATGAGAACTTTCTAAAATTGCCTCTGATCTACTGATTTTGGAACATTTTTTCTTTTTCTTCTGCGTCCCTCCCTTCCAAAATTATTCCCCCTGGTAATAAAGGTGCAAATTTTCCCTTCAATCAACAGGGCGTGTACTACACAACTTCTCTGTGGGCGTTTTCTTTTTCTCCTCTGATGCTGGGCAATCAAAACAGGCCAGACCCGCGGAGAAGTTCTCTGATACACGCCCAGTAGCTTGAAGGGCAAATTTGCACCATTATTTCCAGGAGAAATAACTTTGGAAAAGAGGGGCGCAGAAGAAAAAGAAAAACTGTTCCAGAATCAGCAGAGCAGCTACAATTGGAGGAGATACTTAACATAAATAAAAAAATATCCACTAAAAGGTCCTCTTTAAAGCCCTGTCCAGCCACTTTACACTACGATGTCTGTGTCATGCTCCATTCATACTAATACGTGGCCCCCCAGCTCCTGGATCCACAGTTTCAGTGCAGAGCTAATAAGTGGCACAGCATTAAAGGCTTTTGCAATGCGAAACAACTAAGGTCCAGAAGTCTCCTTCTCTGCCCCGCAGCCTTTTCCAGCTTTAGAAGCTCCTGAGTAACTTGTGCTTTTCCTTACAATCACATCATTTCTCTCTTCTCGTATCTCTTGGCATGTTATGACTATTATTTTCTTATTTTTACCCTTGTGGCTTGATTAGCTGCCCCATCTGCACACATATCAGGAAGTTTTATGGGTTCATATGACAACTCCTATTACTGTGACCCGTCTACACGCAGCATGCAGGAATGTAAGACATCGAAACGTGGCCAGTAGATGCTCCATCATAGATGGGCAGCATTTATTACTCTGCAGTTCATGTCAGACGTTCACCCGCTGCTTAGACTTGTTAAGTAATTGTCTTTCATTAGAACTTTTTCCAGCTGTCAAAACACTAAAATGTGGAGCACATGTTACTGCAGCCAGGAGCTGCGTACGATATCCTGCAACAAAGCCACAACAGTATTGCCCAGGGCATAACTATAGGGGTGCAGAGGCCATGGAAGGACCATGGCACTAAAGCCCAAGAGGTCCTTCTGTCCTATATGGTAAACAATTCTATAAATGATGAATAGTTGGGTGCTAGTGATGAGAGAACTTCCTTTGATAAGGCGTTATCCTGGCATGCCCGGGTGCTGAGTGTCTATAGCGTGCTCGAATAATAACGTGATTTTGCAATACTGTTGGGTGGTCTTTACAGATCGTTCATCCATCAAGTCGCCATGGTTCGAGACCGAGCCAAAGACCATTAAATAATAATAATAGTCTACATGTTGCTACCTAATGGTTGCTTGTAGAATTGGTGCACATCAATTTGTACGTCCCATTCCATCATTCTATGGCCACTGGATGGGAGAGGGATTACCACCTCTTACCTACCAGCAACAGCGATCTTCCTTTGTTTTTCTGGACTGGTGCCATGTCATTGTGCGAGGGAGAGCCAGGGCTGTAGTCATGACCCACATACGTGTCTGCTTCAGCGCACCCAGGCCACCCGCACCACATACACACAAGCTCTCTGACCCACTTGACTGGTTTTCAGGGTCCTCTCTGAGCCACAGAGTAAATTCTTCTTTTGATCTGGCATTTAAAGAGACAGTCCAATTTCAACTTTAAACGTAGAAATTTACTTGTATTCCTTTGCAGCACGTCCATGTCAGTTACAGCATCAACACAGAGTTCCAGACAATTCACGGGTCGTACCGTCTCATACGATACCGCAGCGTCCTCCCTGTTCAGCTTCACTACGTCTAGGAGTTCCATGGCCCGTTTCACCCCAGACATAAGGGCATCTGCCCATGCAGTGAGCTGCCACATTATAGAGTGACCTGCATCCCTGTACTGCTGTAACCTAGCCTGTAGCTTCAGTTCTCACCGCTGCTGTCACTGCTGTTGTCTCTGCTGGCCACTATAGGTCCTGGATGACTGGACTATCTTCCTTGAATGTTACGGAGTCCAGCTGCCCTCCACGGGCTCTCTGGCCCTTCTGGGCTCACAGGCCCGACTAGCCTGTCTCGGCTACCTGGCTTCACTAACTAGAAAACAGGAAATTCCCCTAGCTTACCCACGGCTGGCTCCTCCTAAGTTAACTATGTACACTACTACGCACTACCATGTCTCCATCTAGTGAACTAGTTTGGTGCTGCACTTTCCCTATCTCCACATATATATACAATGCTCAAGAACATATAGGAGTATCAAATCAATATTTATATACAATCTTACACACAAGGCAATATATACATGAGGGAAGGGAGTGGAGCATCACAAGGTCCCGTACACCCCTTACATCATTGTAAGGGGGTGAAGGAGTATTTCTGCCTTGCCCTGCCCCTTAAGTGTTCTTGATGTTTAAATGTACTAATTATTGTGTGTCGTTGTAAATATTTCGGTGGTACTGCTACATGAACATGTATTACCACACATAGTAATGGTTTTGCCACATTCTCTATTGTGTTACCATTTTATGTATAATAATTGTATATGCGTTGTGTTCTTTTAGTGTAATATATGTGATGTGTACTGTTTAGGGAAAGTTAGGTGCTTTCTTCTGGGAACACTGAAGAAGGCACCTTAGTATATAGTTATTATACATTGGGTAAGTGTAGTTCTGTTATAGGCCACTAGATGGGGGAATACTAGTGGGCCTTGTTAGGTATAGCTTTTAGGAAGTTCATAGAGAGTTAAGTGTAGGAAGGGCTGCTGAATAATAATGAGAAGTTCCTAGGTAGTTAGGTCAGACGGGGCCAGCGTGCCCAAGTATCCACATGGGCTATAGGCCCGGACAGCCGGCAGCCACGCAACGTTCAAGTGCTGCAGTCCACGTTGCTCACGGCCACTGTATGTCATATCAGTGGGCCTGTACAGAGAAGAAAGATGTGGCATCTTACCACCTGGGCCAATGCTTTTAGGGCAGAAGTTGGCAGGACTAAGGAGATGAAAGGAGTTGGAACTTCGATGGGATCGGTACAGAAGGGCCGGATGCTTCACCAAGGGTCACCAAATGTAGTGATTGATGAATTTATGTCTGGGGCGAAACAGACTGAAGGAAATGTCATTATAGGACGGTCAGGCCTGGAAGGAACTGGGAAGCAGTCTAGTACGGTCCGGTCCGGGCGTGTACTGCACAGAAGTGACAGCAAAGCAGGGAAAGAGAAGGAAACAAGTGAAACCCATGATGTGCCAACTGTGGATGTAATGTGTGAAGAGTTAAGTAAAGAGAATGTTCAAGTTATTCTGATATAGGAAAGATGTATATCTTCGTACCATGTTAGCCAGTAGATAGAAAAATATTTAGACTTGAGAGTCCTCAGTGGTTGATACCTTTTAATGGCTAACTGAAAAGATGGTAACAAATTGCAAGCTTTCGAGACTACTCAGGTCTCTTCATCAGGCAAAGACTAAAACAAAAACTGAAGAATCACATATTTATACACAACACAGCACAGAAACAATGCAATAGGTAAGACAAGTGACGTGAAGCAGAACCATGGGCGTACCCACCGTGGGGCAAGGGGGGTAGCTGCCCCTCCCTAGAAGCAGGGGCACACAATGAAAGAGAGCGGAGAGAGCAGCACAATGCCGGCTCCCTCTGCCACAGGTTGCAGTGCCTGTCTGTGTGTGCAGTGCACAGAGCTGCTGTCTCACCAGAGGAGCTCCTTCCTGGCTGGCAGCAGCTGTAGTTTCACTTTCTGCCCTGCAGACTCTGGTTATCTCAGCCACACTGGGTCCTAGTGCCCTCTGTGTGCTTACACTGGACACTTCCTGCTCCTGCCTCAGCCACTGCCTGCAAGCTTCATGGTAAGAGGGGATGGAATTTATTAAATTCATTCTGCTCAGGCATGTCATGGTCACTGTGGGGGAATGTGAGAGGATGGGGTACAGTGGGGGAGGGGTACAGGGCACTGGGGTGAATGTAAGAGGATGGGGTATTGTGGGGGCTTGGGCACTGGGGGGTTAATGTGAGAGGATGGGGTATTGTGGGGGCTAGGGCACTGGGGGGGTTAATGTGAGAGGATGGGGGTATTGTGGGGGCTGAAGTGGGGGAGGGGTAACAGGGCACAGAGAGTGAATGTGAGAGGATGGGGTATTGTGGGGCTGGTACACAGGGGTTGATGTGAGAGGATGGGGTATTGTGAGGGAGGGTGGACAGGTCACTGGGGTTGAATGTAAGCGGATGGGGGTATTGTGGGACTAGGGCACTGGGGGGTTAATGTGAGAGGATGGGATATTGTGGGGGAGGGGATACAGGGCACTGGTTGGTGAATGTGAGAGGATGGGGATATTGTGGGGGCTGGCGCACAGGGGTTGAATGTAAGAGGATGGGGGTATTGTGGGGCTAGGGCACTGGGGTTTACTGTGAGAGGATGGGGGTATTGTGGGGACTGAAGTGGGGAGGGGCAACAGAGCACTGAGGGGTGCATGTGAGAGGATGGGGGTATTGTGGGGTCAGTGGGACAGAACACTAAGGGGTGCATGTGAGACGATAGGCTGTTGGGGTGTGGGTGGGGGACAGGGGAGGTAGGGGGCTTTTTTTTACTTGTGAGCTCGTTAATACTTTAATAATAGATTAATATTTCAGTATTATTATAACAAGGGCATAGACAGACGGCTGTATAACTCATGCGAGGATCGCACTGCAATCCTCGGACTTGCTGGTACCGCTCCTGACATGAGCGCGACTGCCATGTATAATATATGGTATATACAGCGTAGTGTCGCATACACTGCTCTATTATACAATATACAACAGTTCTAATGCTCCATACCTAATATGCAGGATAATGTACAGTGTATATGATGTAACCTGTATAAGATGCGACATTGGCTTGCCCCCCCGCTAGTTTTGATCCTGGGTACGCCCATGAGCAGAACTGTCATTATGGGAGAGGCATGAACATAAATATTGGAACAGTTCATAGATAAGGAGTGTGAAAGTTTTATTGCCCTCTGATTGGAGTCTGCTATGGACTGTGTCTCCATTACTGAGGGTTTCCTGAAAGAGGGACTGTTGTCGCCTGGGAAGTGTCCGGGAAAAGCTGAACTGTGAGATGCAGGTATGCTGAGGAGAAGAGTACAGTTTTCTGTAGGGGAAGTACTGGACATAGATGTTGCAGTAATTCAGGTCACGACTACAGTCCTGTCCTCCATTTACATCACCATAGCGGCGTGGCACACATGTGCCATTGTGCCAGGCCAGCTATTCAATGGCAACCACCAGACTAATCACCAGTAAAGAGACGGATCTCAGGGCTCCTGACCAGCGACCAAGAACCACTGTCATGACCGGTGGAATGGGACGTGTGTACACATTTGCACCACCTCTAGCTGCTCGTGATGTGAATTTGACCCTATTTGAGGGTTTAATGTCATGGTATGATAATGTGTAATTTGGGCACTCTGTAGTCAAATACATAGCAAATCCAAGGAGTCAAATATTTCTATATTCAGCCTTTTGATGTAATTTGGACAAAAAAACAAAGCAACTACAATGGTGCCTTGGAATATTTCACTCTGTAAGGGGTCACACGTTAACCCCGGGTAACCCCCTGATTTAGACCATTTTCTGACAACCAACTTCCAAATCTTTAAGACATGAACCAGTGTGACGGCTGAGTGACGACCCATGACGATCCATCAAAAAGTACACCTGCATGTTTTGGGGTATATCTAATAAAATTGATTATTTTTTTTAAAGATGTTTTTAAAGACCTCATTTATGGTTGTATTTTTAAATAATATTCGGCCAAAATGTCCCAAATTTCGAGAGAGAGAGTAGAAAGTTTCTTAGCCACCCTAAGATCAAGCGCTAGATTTCTTCGTCACCACATGAATAACGCAATAACCACAGAAATCTCTTCTAAATGTAAGAATATTATTTATTTCATACTTTACATCACAGTTCAGGATGTATTTCTCTATGCTCATAATCACACACTCCGTAATAAAATATGATTTTTCTGAGTAAAGAAAATATTAACAACTTAAAACACGTTCCCATAAAATATCCCATCTAAACAGAAACATAATAAACATCTCCCTTTTTTTTCAGAAAATATAATTTATTACACGACATTTACAACACACAGATACAGCATTTGTACTAGAAGCGTTATCTTCTCCGGCCTCATTAAACGGAATCTGTCACCAGGTGTTTGCTACGCCATCTGAGAGCAGCATGATGTGGAGGCAGAGAGCCTGATTCCAGCAATGTATCACTTGCTGGTTGCCTGGTGTAGTTTTGATAAAGTCACAGTTTTCTGCGCAGATCTAGCAGTTCTCTGAATGCTGAGCTCTGTATAACCCCGCCCACACTACTGATTGGCTGCTTCTGTGTACGCTGTGCATAGGCAGAAAGCTGTCAATCAGTGGTGGAGACATGGTTACACACAGGAGGACTGCATGGCAAGAAACAACTAGTGATAATTTGCTACTGATAAATCAGGGAATCAGGGTTTCTGCACCTACATTATGCTGCTCTCCAATTAAATAGAAAAAAACCTGCTGACAGATTACCTGTAAGAAGAGCAGGTAACATATCATATAATTTGCAGGGATCCATTGGCATGATATATCTCAAGCTTAGTTCACATCTTTTTTTGCCATATGTACCTGTAAAGTTCCAGACGGGCATAATAAATGTTTCCATACACCCTGCTTATTCCAAAGGAGTATCCTATACCGCGTGGTACATGCAATTTATAATGGGAGTCAAAGTATGGCATTATAATGGTCCAGAAGGTCAGTACAATACTCCCAATGGAAAAAAAAAGATGAAATGTGAACAGTGCCTAAGGTTTTGCTCACACTGAAGCCCTGGTGTATGTCCATAACTATGATCCAGTGCCAGCAATCCCCACTGACTTATAATAAGGTTTGTCTGCGTTCCCTCGAGGTATCCGTCAGGTTGACAATAAAGGGATGTTCTGACCCTCCTCTTTTCCACATACAGGGTCTAATGAACAGAATTGGGGCACATTATCAAACTGATAACTTTAGTCTTGACATCACTGACCCTCCCGATGCAGATTACTGGAATATTCCTTTAAGATAGATCCACTGTGCAAACTCCAAACAGCTTTAAGAAGAGCTTAAAGGGGCATTTCTAATTTGGACATTTATGGCGTTAGTGTAAGGCAGGGGTAATGTCTTTAAGCCTGCCAGAACCTATCAGAAAAAAAACTGGAGAGAAATGATTCAACTGGGTCAAAGTGTCTTTTACTTATTGTACACTCATGAATTTTGCTATTACATACAGTGATTTGCGAAAATATTCACCCCCCTTGACTTTTTACCTGTTTTGTTACATTACAACCTGTGTTATATATTTTTGGAATCTGATTCCTGTGTGATGCATCAGCACTAAATAGTCTGAGTTGATGAAGTGAGAAACATCTAGGCATAAATTAAATTTATGGGCTCAAATAACTAAAAATAACTAAAAATTGTCATGTGCATATGTATTCACCTCTTTTGCTATGAAGCCCCTAAAAATTTCTGGTGCAACCAATTCCCTTCATAAGTCCCATGCTTACTGAAAGGAAGTTACCCTTTTGAGCTTGACAAAAACCATGTGGGAGACTTCCAAATGTAAGTTGCTGTGGTAATACGAGACCAAAATTGAACTTTTTACCCACGAAGGTAAACACTATGTCTGGTGCCTAACCAACACAGCTTATCACCCCAAAAACACCATCCCACAATGAATCATGGTGGAGGCAGATTCATGTTTTTCAGCAGCAGGGGCAGGAAAAATGGTCTGAGTCGAGGGGAAGATGGATGGTGCAAAATACAGAGATACTCTTGAGCAAAACCTGTTTCAGTCTGTCAGTGATTTGAAACTGGGACAGAGGTTCACCTTCCAACAAGACCATGACCCAAAGAATACTGCTAAAGCAACACTTCAGTGGTTTAAAGGAAACGTGTAAATGTTTTGGAGTGGTCCAGCCAAAGCCCAAACCTTAATCCAATTAAGAATCTGTGGTCAGACTTGAAGATTGCTGTTCACCAGAAGAAACCATCTAACTTGAAGTAGTGTAGAAGTTTTGCCTTGAGGAATAGGGAAAAATCCCAATGGCAAAATGTGGGAAGCTCATAGAGACTTATCCAAAGTGACTTGCAGTTGTAATTGCTGCAAAAGGAGGCTATACAAAGCACTGACTTTAGGGGTGAATAGTTATGCACACTGAAGTTTCAAGGTATTTTCTCCTATCTGTTGTCTTCTTCACAATAAAAAGAAAACCAAATGATGCAAAACACATTCAGGTATCAAAATGCAAAAAATGACAAGGGGTGAATTCTTTTGCAAGCCACTGTATATACCACCTAAATTTATGCACAGAACTATTTTAATGAAGTGTATAAAATAAACGAACACTCCTTTAAACACTAGAGTATGTTGGAAATCACAAGCCTGTGTATTTTTTTGTTCTCACCAACCATAGACGGAATCCCAGACACTTCTAAGTTGGAGTTAGGGTTGCTCAAACAATGACATATCCACAGGATATTCCATAGTTGGGGGTCTCATCTTGAGAATAAGGCTCCAGCTACACAAATAGAGAGGTAGTCGCGCTTGTGCAGCTCTCACCCTTTACTTCTATGGGAATTCTACAGATTGCTGAAAAACCATGTGGTTATGCCATAAATGTCCGAGATGTAAATTTTCCTGTAAGTGTTGTGTTTTTTATGTCAAGAATAGTGGAGTCTTCAAGAGATATTTCTAAAAACTTGAGTTCCATCAGAAACCTAGTGGACTCCAATAAAAGTAATTGGCCTCATCAGGATGTATTGGGATCGGCAGTCATGTTTGAGATCAGAAGCTTGATGTAAGTGTGAGCAGAGACTGATAGACGTATCACGCACTATAACATGACCGTAACATATAAATTTATTCCATTCAATGGAAAATATGGAATTAATCTAATCTATTCTTAAATTGTTAGAGTAAGTAGTATATCTGAATATTGAGAGGCAGCTTATGATGGAGCAGATATTTTGTCATAAACATGTCCTTGATCAATAGGTGAACACAGGGAGGTAAATTATGACTTATTGGGACGATACTTTGCCATTACAATAGCCTTTATGTGGGCTACTTATTTGCTGCCAGAGACAGAAATAGTTAAAATGGGGCCCATTCTTGGTGCTAATTCAGACCTGCCAATCTTGTTAGGAGAGACGACTTCTAAATGTTTGATTGACCTATGTTGATCACCATAGTGGAAGGGCAGTGATGTTTGTGCAATGCCTCATTCCGTACACAGACACATTTACTTAAATGCTGCAAAAGCAGACACAGAATGTGGACAATGGTGGCACTATTAACCAGTACTAAGAAGACTGTGGTCATCACTTCTCAACAGTCACTTCCTGTTCTGTAGAGATCACCTCTCAGCAGTCACTTCCTGCTCTGTAGAGATCACCCTCTCAGCAGTCACTTCCTGTTCTGTAGAGATCACCTTTCAGCAGTCACTTCCTGCTCTGTAGAGATCACCTCTCAGCAGTCACTTCCTGCCTGTAGAGATCACTTCTCAGCAGTCACTTCCTGTTCTATAGCGATCACCTCTCAGCAGGCACTTCCTGTTCTGTAGAGATCACTTCTCAGCAGTCACTTCCCATTCAATAGGTCACCTCTCAGCAGTCACTTCCTGTTCTATAGCGATCACTTCTCAGCAGTCACTTCCTGTTCTATAGAGGTCACCTCTCAGCAGTCACTTCCTGTTCTGTAGAGGTCACCTCTCAGCAGTCACTTCCAGTTCTGTAGAGATCACCTCTCACTTCCTGTTCTGTAGAGATCACTTCTCAGCAGTCACTTCCTGTTCTGTAGAGATCACCTCAGCAGTCACTTCCTGTTCTGTAGAAATCACCTCTCAGCAGTCACTACCTGTTCTGTAGAGATCGCCGCTCAGCAGTCACTTCCTGTTCTGTAGAGATCACCTCTCAGCAGTCACTTCCTGCTCTGTAGAGATCACCCTCTCAGCAGCACTTCCTGTTCTGTAGATATCACCTTTCAGCAGTCACTTCCTGCTCTGTAGAGATCACCCTCTCAGCAGTCACTTCCTGTTCTGTAGAGATCACCTCTCAGCAGTCACTTCCTGTTCAGTAGAGATAACTTCTCAGCATTCACTACCTGTTCTGTAGAGATCACCTCTCAGCAGTCACCTCCTGTTCTGTAGAGATCACCTCTCAGCAGTAACTTCCTGTTCTGTAGAGATCACCTCTCAGCAGTAACTTCCTGTTCTGTAGATATCACCTCTCAGCTGTCACTTCCTGTTCTGTAGAGGTCACGCCTCAGCAGTCACTTCCTGTTCTGTAGATATCACCTCTCAGAAGTCACTTCCTGTTCTGTAGAGATCACCTCTCAGCAGTAACTTCCTGTTCTGTAGAGATCACGCCTCAGCAGTCACTTCCTGTTCTGTAGATATCACCTCTCAGAAGTCACTTCCTGTTCTGTAGAGATCACCTCTCAGCAGTAACTTCCTGTTCTGTAGATATCACCTCTCAGCAGTAACTTCCTGTTCTGTAGAGATCACGCCTCAGCAGTCACTTCCTGTTCTGTAGAGATCACCTCTCAGCAGTCACTTCCTGTTCTGTAGAGATCACCTCTCAGCAGTCACTTCCTGTTCTGTAGAGATTGCTTCTCAGCAGTCACTTCCTGTTCTGTAGAGATCACCTCTCAGCAGTCACTTCCTGCTCTGCAGAGATCACCTTTCCCCAGTCACTTCCTGTTCTGCATGCATCACTTTTCAGCAGTCATCTCATTACCATCACAGACAAGATTACTACATACTTGCCAACTCTGTCTAAACATTTAAAAGCGTCCCCCAAAAATGGAAACCCTCCTAGACTCCCAGAAGAACTGAGAAGTCTCCTGGGTGCTGCAAAGTCTTTACAATATTTTGGATGGATCACCGCAGTGGCCTGGAAAGGGAGGCATGGCTGTGCAAATAAAAATCTCCCAGAAGACAATTTTGAAAAGTTGGCAAGTAGAAACAGCCCCTCACATCCTCTTCCTTCCTGCACAATGACCTCTGCACAGGTCACAGAGCACGCCCACAACACTTTCTTACAGCCAGTCAATGAGAAGTATCCACTTAGCTGCAATGAAGCAAGTTTCTATATTATTTTCAGGGGCAGAATTGCAGCAAAATTGTCATCCCCATAATTATACTGTATACAGAACATATCAAAAATAGGTTAGTAAATGAAGATGTATTTGCTTCCAATTAAAAGATAGCATGAAATGACACATCCCAGTAATCTGCTATATATGCCAGTGTCACTGCTGTGGCTGCAGTAATCACATGAACAATGTACAGAACGGCCGTGAATTTCAGCAAGGAATTGGGGTATTTGCACATGGGGCAGATTTTTTATCCTGATTTTGCTGCATCTTAGAGGACCAGTATTGTCTATGAGATTTTATGAGATTTTTCACTGCAAATTGATAAGTACCAGCTAGTGAAAATTTGCTACGGAAAGTCTGTGCCTGTGCTCACACCATATGAGCAGCACTGGATTGATGTCACGGGGAGCACGGTAAAACAGTCCATAGACATCCATATACTCTAACAGTGCGTAAAGACAGCTTTAAACTCGACCTGACGCTGCGCAATTAACCCTATACGAATCCGATTCCTAACATTTACCCAGATGCTTTTTAGCAGCAGGTGCAATAAAATGTGGAAATGTAACAGTCCCTTCTAATCTGCTAAACAAGAACCTACAGAAATGGGACCTTCATGTCTACGGAGAAGGGTCCCGGTCTTTGCGTTGTTATAAATCAGGAAAATCCTGACCTTTGGTAGTGAGTCCTGCGCTATAATTCAGTGGTGCTCTCCTGCCGGGCTGCCTTACAAGCTGCCACATCCCTGCTGTGTGTGCTGGTTAATGGAAGGAGTGCGGAGAATGATGACCCACCAGTCCTTCCTGCCCGGGGAAGAGCAGAGCAGTCGGGGTGCCATGTAGAATTTTTACAGATGTTTATGAACATGTTTCTGTCTGATCTCAATTAACGTTTTACAATTTCTTGCAAATTCACGGAACATAAATAACCATTTTGTCTGCAACTAAATATCCCTGTCATGTGCGGCCTGTGGAGAAGCGTGCAGAAGATCTACTCCAGCGAGAACATCATGGGGAATATTTCCTTATTTTACGTTTCTTACATTTACGCTTATTTTTTTTCATTTGAGCTTGGGATGTAAGTCTGGGTCTATGTGCAGACTGGTTACACGCAGTCCTATGTCAGGGTGACGGCGACGTGACCCAGCTGTCATGGAAGAGTTGTGCCAGGATGACCCAAAGCTATCCTAGAAAGCCTATCATACGCAGAGTAGATATATCATGAGTCCATGGTCACCTCTCCAATCCATAGGTTGTGGAGACGGCAAGTCTCTTTGCTGGTGTAGCGGTGCCGCAGAAGCCTCCATTAAAGTTAACGGGATATTTGTACACCTCCACGAGACACGTGTGTGACCACTTCTCCACCAAGAACTGGGACCAGAGACTTCCACTTTTTTAGGACTGATGGAGGTCTCATTGCTCTGTTGGGAGCATTTGTCCCAATCCTGTTTTTCTGGAGTTTAGACACAACTCTCTACAGTGTCTCAATGGTGAGGGATGTCAACATAGTCATAGACCTGATAAGGATGATGAATTGACTTCGAAAATCAGTATGACCATATATTTCTTTGTGAAGTCTTAACTCATTCATTGCCTACTCAGCCTGACTGAGAGATCCTCAGTGTCCCTCCTCTCTGCTGAATCTTGGCCCACCTAACCTGACTGACCGCTTGTCAGCGTCCTTCATCACTGCTGCTGAATCGTCACCAACCTGGCAAGATCGATAGCTCCTCACTATCCCTTCTCCCTCCTTCTGCTGAGATTTCACACTGCTCAGGAGAAGCTGCAGCTGTCAGTCAGGTTGGGTGGGTGGAGACAATATACTTGGACTCTCTCACTCTTTAGTAGGACTCATAAAATTTTCATTTTAATATCATGATTAGAGTCATTTTGACATGGATTTTCAAAGTAAATGCACCAGTCCCATTAGGTCTAAGTGATCTATTTACTAATGTATACTTTATATTGGAAAATCTGGTAAAAGATCCACTTAAAGTTCATTTTGATACAATCACAGTTTTCTCTGCTGCACAACTAGCAGTGCTCAGGATGCTGAGCTCTGTAAACCCCACCCACATCCCTGATTGGCAGCTTAATGTGTACACTGCATAGGCAGAAAGTTTCAAATCAGTGGTGGGAGTGGGGCTATATAGAGCAATTGACTAGGAGGCACAAGACAACTAGTCCTGTAGTGATAGTCTCTTGCTGATAAAACACTGATTATAATGAAACAGTAACACACAGCCCAGTAAATGATACATCGCTGGTATCAGGGTGTTTGTCTCTACATTATGCTGCTCTCAGATTACATAGCAAAAACCTGCTGACAGATTCCCTTTAATGCACTGGGTCTTTTCAATTGTCATTCCAAGATGCAAATCCTGTTCTTGTCTGTACAGAATGTATATTAACTGGAAATCTGATAGGCTGCAGAGCTAATAGTGACAGTAGTTGACGATCCTCCTACTGCACGGTCCCAGCAGCTCTCCCTCTGGCTTGTGCCATGTCGGCACGTCATCAGTGCTGTGTGCAGCTAAGCCATCACCTGCTTCTGTATAGGCAGGGAAGGGGGCTGGCTTGGTTATTGAGTGTAGCAGTCAGCCAGCTCCCATCACACATGGCACTGATGATGTAACACAGGACACTCTTAACTGTGCTGGAAGTAGATTTTATGGAACTCTGTTGATAACTAAAAGTATATTAGTTCTTTATAATCCTATTATGAACACATTTAAAAGTTAGGTTTTGCAAGTGGTAAATGCCAATAAAGTGTAAGGCGGGTGAATAAGCACCAAACCCTTTTATTAGCATGGTGGCCTGAACCAGCACCAATAGAGGACCATTTTGATCTCCTCCAGGACCCACTTTCCTCTGTGTATTATTGACCTTATTATTGACCCCATTGTGATGTTCATACAGTACGGCGGTGCAGTAATCCCAATGTGTACAAATATCTATGGTGAACACCCTCATATTATAAAAACTTCTGTGATGCGGACGGATGCGTCTTCATGGCACATTTACAAACCTCCTCCCTTAGTAGTAGGATTTATGGTATTTACCGTAGGAACCAATCAGGTTCAGCCTTCAATTCTGCAAATAAAGTTCACAAAATAAAAGCAAAAAAATTTCCATTGGTTCCCATGGGCGAGAAGATTCCTCATTGTAAAGGAAACGCCTTGTCCGGCTCCCAGCAGATCACTATAATGAAAGGTTACCATCGGCCCGGCTGCACTTAATGTGCCGTGCAGTCACCTGGTGGCCTGCAGCTTTGTAGGAAGGAGTCTTGCAATTTCACGCTTTTTGTGAATCATCACGTCTTTGGTTGCAGCTCTGTTGTATTTTTCATGGCACAAGCTGTGACTATCGATATCTACAAGCCACAGCGTTTACATTCTTGACCACAAAGAAGCCGATGGTTAGCGGAGGGATGACAAGGGTGCGGCCAGGTCGTAGTGGACGGGGCTTTAGATCCGGAAGTGTTCCATCATCGATCATCACAAGGTGCTGCCCATTCAGCTGAACTGACCTGCAGAACATAAAGTCATGAGTGAGTGACGAGCACATGGGAGGACAAATCTCCTGCGTCTGTACTGTCCCTTTAAGTAATCTAATCTCATTTTGGAGCAGATCTTCAGAATCTTGGCAAAAAGCTCCCGATGAACATATCCTTAGGCCCGTGATTGGTGGTCTGAGTATGGATTGTATTGCACGGATTGGCTGGTTGAAGTCAGGAGGCCTGTGGTTGGATCATGCTATGCAATCCATTCTGGGACCAAGAAACATGGATGTGTGAAATAAGCCTTGGGGCTCGTTCAGACGAGCGTATTATACAGGCACATGTCTGTGTGCACCACAGACTATATACACATGCAAAAAACGCACCCATTATAGCCAATGTGTCAGTGCACAGGGTTGATTTTCCACATGTACCATAGTTCTACGTGGAAAATAATTGCAGCATGGTCCAAATTAGAGACCAGACTAATGCATGTAAATGGCAGGTGGCTCCTGCACTCTTTCGTTATTTGCACGTATGCAATTTGCAGATGTGACTGGCACGAGTTTTCGTACGGCCGTCTGTACCAGGGATGTGCTGCCATCAGCTCACCAGAGGTCCTGCTCCAGCAATACAGAACAAGTGCATGTCAAGTTTAAATGACATCATTAACACTCCTATGTATTGCACACAGGTCACATCCAAACACCAGGGCTCTGCAATGACTTGGAATTAGCATGTCACCAACATGGTCAGACCTCATCGGGAATATTGTGTTCAGTTCTGGGCATCACATTTAAAAAAAGACATTGAAAAAATGGAGCAAGTTCAGAGAAGAGCGACCAGGATGGTGAGTGGACTGCAAAGTATGTCCTATGAGGAACGGTTAAAGGATCTGGGAATGTTTAGCTTGCAAAAAAGAAAGACTAAGAGGAGACTTAATAGCTGTCTACAAATATCTTATGGGATGTCACAGTGTAGAGGGATCATCATTATTCTCATTTACACATGGAAACACGAGAAGCAATGGCATGAAACTGAAAGGGAGAAGATACAGATTAGATATTAGAAAAAACTTTTTGACAGTGAGGTGATCAATGAGTAGAACAGGCGGCCACGAGAGGTGGTGAGTTCTCCTTCAACAGAAGTCTTCAAACAGAGGCTGTACAGACATATGCCTGAGATGGTTTAGTGACTCCTGCATTGAGCACGGGGTGGACACATTGGAGACGATGACCCTGGAGGTCCCTTCCAACTGTAACATTCTAGGATTCTATGTCAAGACTTATCACTAAGGCAGAAGTGAAATGAAAAATGAGTTTGGAAAATGTCCTCATCTAAGTAATTGCTGTGATTGAAAGTATATAATTATTTTTCCTTTCTTTAATTTAGAATTTGACATATTTGGACCATGACAAACTCTTTTGTGACTATGGCAAGGTTTTTCCTCCAACCTTGGATATTTCAGTTGTATAGAAACTACAGATCTCAGCATGCCCTGCTCCGAATAGCCATAGTTTTGCTGGAACTGGAGGTGATAGCAGCCATCATATAAGATACTTTTAGTGTTTTGCTTCTTTCCAGTTTTAGAATTACATATCACCGCCCTGGATGGATGATGCACATTTAGCCATCAGTTCTGGGTATTTATAGAGACTAGATACTGTGTGTTACCACTAGAGGGAGGTGTTGCAGTGGGAAGGAATCCTCATACATTACAATGATTCTAATCCAGAACATTCAGCTGTCAAACTTCTCACTCTTGGATAGGACATTTCACTTTGGAGATGGAGGTGCCAATACATGGATATTGGTGAGTGTTTTACTCAGAGCACATTCTTTTTCAGCCAGGATAAAGTGCTCTAAACATTGTGAGTTAGAAAGAGTTTTCATTTTGGATAAACCAAATGAGTTTATGCACAATGCATGTAAAATTTAATGTATGGTCATTTGTTGCTTCTGAAATTGTGCCGAACATCCAACAACCTATTCAGCAAATTAAAAACCCTAGAAGCTGCATGAAACCCACCATGTCATAAAACAGAATTCAGCCATTTTGTGTGATCAGGGTCTCAGAGACATCTGGGTGGGGATCAGGGTCTCAGACCATCTGTGTGGGATCAGGGTCTCAGAACCATCTGTGTGTGAACCAGGGTCTCAGACATATCTGTGTAGGGATAAGGGTCTCGGACCCATCTGTGTGGGGATCAGGGTCTCAGACCCATCTGTGTTGGGACCAGGGTCTCAGACATATCTGTGTGGGGATCAGGGTCTCAGACCCATCTGTGTGCTGGAACAAAGAAGTAGAAGCATTAGTCAGGCCAGGGGCGGACATATCATTGGTGCAACCTGTGCAGCCCACAGGGGCCCAAGCGGTGAGGGGGCCCATTTAAAGCAGGTGCAATTTTGCATTTTTAGGAGATCTTGGGCTGCAAAGGGCCCATGTATTGTTCTTGCACAGGGTCCTTTTCTGACTTTGTCCGCCAGTGAGTCATGCAACACAGCAGCTTCCAGTTCTCTTAGATTAATAACTAAGGGAGCATTCACATGCAGCAGCTGGAAACTGCAGCACCCCTGTGCCACTGAGGTCTTTTTATTGTTCTCTTGCACAGTCACTTAATTTTGCAGCAGATTCACTTTTAAGACCACGTGGCCAATGGTATTGGCTAAGCTTTTTGGTAGGTGAAACAGATGTTTCCCTGCAAAATAAAAGTGAAAACTACTGACAACTCCTTAAAGTGCTGCATACAATAAAACTAATGCACAAATCCATCAGAGCAAATGTCCGCACCGTAGGAATTTTGAAAGCTGCAGACGATTGTTTATGTCAAAATCACCAGGAAAGTGGCAAATAGGTCTGCATTTTTAATTTTTTATGCAGAACCTTAGGCTGGAGTCACACTGGCGACAAAATCGGACGACTGCAATATGATGAAATATCGCATTGCAGTCTGCCCTATGTTAATCTATGGAGCAGCTCCCACCATCAGATTTTTTGTGGTCCGTTTTAAACGTCCGAGTGCAATCGCAGCATGCTGCGATTGTCACCGATTGTGGGTCGACTATCGCCAATGCAAGTCTATGGGAGCGATGAAAAATCGGATTACAAACGGACCGCACGTGTGACTTGCGATGAAATCGCATCGGTGTCCTTTAGAAAAGCCGGCAATTCATCCCCTGCCTATACTGTAAAATCACACTGACAGCTTTAATAAAGAATAGAATCAATACATATACACACATAGAATACATATATATATATATATATATATATATATATGTCATTGTGACATGTATATATATATATATATATAGTTCCTAGACTTCTACATACTGTACTAGCTGCTAATTCAATTGCCGGCTTTTGTGAAATCACAGAAGCCGACATGAAATGATACATTGTTTAGACACAGTTAACCATGTAATTTCATGTATTTTGATATATGTTTTGAACTTACAATTACATAAGTATATGTGTGCAAAATTTCACACCTGTAGGGGTTAATTAAAGGTGTAAATTCGTAGCATAAAATTCCTTTTTTTTTTACAACGAATTTACACCTTTAATTAACCCCTACAGGTGTGAAATTTTGCACACATATACTTATGTAATTGTAAGTTCAAAACATATATCAAAATACATGACATTACATGGTTAACTGTGTCTAAACAATGTATCATTTCATGTCGGCTTCTGTGATTTCACAAAAGCCGGCAATTGAATTAGCAGCTGGTACAGTATGTAGAAGTCTAGGAACTATAAATATATATATAATATATACATGTCACAATGACATATATATATATATATTGTGTTCTATGTGTATATATCTATTCTTTATTTTGTGATTTAAATACTAATTTTTTGGATCCATTATATGTCAGTTTTGCAAGCCTGTGAGAAATTCTCGCAAGTCGGATGAAAATCGGATGTTACAAGGTACACACACATGCGACTAAATCGCATCTTTGAAGGAAAATCGGATGCCAGAAGGATGTGTGATGTTTGCATTTTGATCCCACAATCGACCGACTAAAACGGTCCGTTTTTTTGTAGTTGTGTGTGATTCCAGCCTTAGGAGCTATTATAAAGGGTTATCCAGTAATGAACAACACCATTAAGTGACTGTGCAGGAGAACAATGAAAAGACACAGCTACTGTTGTTTTCAGCTGCAGAACGATCGCTGTGTGTGAACAGAGCCTAAAGCTGGGGTCAGATGAGTGTATGAAAAATCATCGGAGGTTCATCTAGAAAACTCAGACAATTTTCATCTATATTGTCATCTGTGTGACATCCGATTTTATACATCAGCAGATGTACCTGATGACATAAAGTTTCCTGCGTTAATAATGGCAATGGAATCTTAAAATCGGATGCGATACAAATGATCCACTTAGGATCTGATTTTTTATGCCAACCTATAGGCAGGAATGGACCAATATTATCCGAAATATGGAAGACAATAGTGCCTGCTGCTAAATTTTTCACACGGACACATGGTCCATGTAATAAAACTGTAGCTATATTGGTCAGTGTGCTGTCTGATTTTTACTAGTCCGTATCTTATGATCATCTGAATGAGCCCTTAAAAGGGTTGTCTGGTCGAAAACTACAAATCTGCAGTCATGCTGTGTGACTGCAGACTTACAAATCCTCATATCGTGAGCACTGTGCCGTGAGGATTCTCCGATGTCGGGAATGGCGGTGATATGACTGCAAGTATGTGATTTTCATCCTCCCGGCCACATTCCAACTAGACTGTTTCCTTCCTCGCTCAATACATTTGCTGTGCATGTCTAGTCGGGATGTGTCATATCGCATACTTGCAGTTACGTGACGGGCATAGGAGAATCCTCAGAGCGCAGTGCGTGCGATGTGAGGATTAACAAGTCTGCAGTCATATAGAGTGACTTTATTGACTATAATGGGGTCTGTTTGGTTTATATGAAACAGTCTAATATTTTACTGGAAAAAATCAGGTGTGAACGGAGTGCAAACCCATCCTGAGACCTCTTTGCATAGTCTTAATATTTCAATATTTTTGTTATACTTATTTACATTTTTCAATATTTTTGTTATACTTATTTACATTTTTTCCCCAGACCAATTTTTATATATTTGCAGATGAAACTCCAGGAGAATTATTTCAGATTCCCTATGTAGGCAGATGAGCGCTGACAGTGGTTAAGCCATCCCATTTGTAGTAATGGCATATTATTTTGGATCTGATGGCGTTCTCTGTGTCGTTTACCCCTAACGGCCGGTCCACATGGTTGTGGTCTTTGCCGTCTTCTCCTGTGCACGGTTGGGGAGCTGTGTATAACAGTATTGTACAATAAAAAGATCACATTACCATAGCTGGCAAAAGTGTTTAACACAAAATCCAAACATGTCCAAACCTCTTTAAGATTAAGAACATTTGTTTGGAAATCTTGGAATCTCAATTTTCTACCAATCTTTACAGAAGAGTTAAATGTTTGGGTTTGTATCCAGAGGTCTGGATGAAGTACTAAATCTCAGGACATTAATCTAAGCCAGGGCTGACACACTAAACACTACATAATATTTCTTGCGTTCTTTCTGCTTTCTTCTCTCTTCCCCTATTACGAGGGTCGCGGGTTGAGTTTTGCGTTGTAAAAGTTGTGGTTTTGAGAGAATTCTTTGTGATTTAACAACTGTCTGTATTTAAAATGCTTATTAAAGATGAGGAAAGTAGCAAAAAAACGATCAGAAATCGGCCAAATATGCACGGAATTTAATGGGACTAAAGCAACTAGCGATCCACATCAAAGTCCAGGCTGCTTTTTATAGGAGATACAGTAAAATGTGGCTGGTGTGCAGTGCCAGAAGTGACAACCATCTGCTTATTTGTCTGTATAGTTAGTAGCCAATGTAATGGAATGGGAGGTGAACTGTTTGACCATAGGAAATCCCAACGGGAGGCCACTATATCGGAGAGGGGAGGTAGACGTTACCGTAAGTCATTATTTTGTGACTTGGACTACATTGAAACATCTTAAAACCCGGGTTACAGTAAGATAAATCTTAAAAGGTGGTCTGCTTCAATGTTTTTTTTTTAATAGTCAGAATGGCATAAAAAAGTGATACTATTTAGCGCTCCAATTCCCATCCGCTCATGCCAAGCCTCCCGCTAGACTTTACTTGTTGCTGCACTGATAAAGTGATATGTGAACAGATGCAGCCAATCACAGGCTAAAGTGTGTCTGTCATGTGCTCAGTGATTGGCTGAGCTGTCATTTCCCGTGTGTTAAGAGACACTAAAAAGTAGACGGATGCAGGAGGCTTCAGAGCAAGTGTGATGCCTCCCATGTTGCTTGCCCCTCTCTCGTTAATTAATGTACATTTAAGTTAAAAGTTGAGTCATTTTGTAAATTACTTATCTTGTATTGATAGCCAGTTACTGTTTGTATTAAACTCAGGAGCTGTATTCACAATTCTGCTACTTGCTGTTGAAAAAAGGCACCAAACTTGCTGATTGAGAATTGCAGGTTAGAGGAGCTTCCTATAATGTGGGGATGTTGCTAGTTTACTCTACATCACATTCCTGTACAGTCCCTGACATAAAGAGAAAAAGCCTCATGATGGAAATCAGTAGAATAAATTCTTTGTAAACCCTGTGATAGCAAGGAATACAAAACAGAAAAAAACTTGGCACTCAAAAGGCAATATAGCGTGAAAAAAAGTCCTGCGAGTGTCAGCGCATTGCGTTATGCGACCATTGTCGCGGAGGGTAGGTGCTCAAAGCAATCAAAGAGCGCCTACCCTCCGCGACTACGGTCACATACCGCAACGCGCAGGACCCATTACGGCATCCAGGAAATTTGAAATTTCTGTTGGGATATCAACATACGGCATGATATCTATATTTTCTACTGAACCAGTTCTGATGAAGGTCCGGATGTGGACCGAAAACGTTCAACTACATACTTTGTGGATGCACAATAAATGGAACTTTTTTGCCTTTTGAGTGCCTTGTTTTTTCTATTTTGGAGATTTTGGGCTGGATACCCTACTTGGGCACCTCTGACTTTTTTGCTGTATGAGTGCCTTGTTTCTTCTACCTTATAACAAGGAATGCAAGTAGATCCAATATCTGACTCTGCAGAATTATATAATACAAGTAATGATCAGTACAGGATAAGTAATGTATGTACACAGTGATTGCAGCAGCAGAATAGTGAGTGCAGCTCTGTAGTATAATACAAAAATGTAACTCATGTGAGGCAGTGACTGGTGTTACATGTGAGGTTCACTGTATGTTTCACCCAGGATGCGCACAGAGGCGTATTCAGGCGTAGCTGTGGTTGCAATGCAAACTAAAGTGAGTATAGGTCTTGGACATGCTGATTGTCCAAGGCAGATTTAGGGAAAACCTGCTCTGACTTTTTTTTGTGTTTTGAAACAGACTGCAGATGGTAGTGTTGCAGTCCATTTTATCCTGGCCCGGATTTTCCAAGTGGCCCAAGGCCACAGGTTGCCAGTTAAAAACCCTGCGGTGCAGTCGCCCACGGCACAGGTCTCGGAGATGGACTGTCTTGTGCCCGGCTGTGAACCGGAGGTAGACTATCCTGTGCCACAAGGAGGACTGGCGTGTACGGACACATACTCCGATAGGGTCAATAAACTGCAATGGTGATGACGGAACAAACACTCTGCTGTGCACTTTTTTTGGGAGTTTATGTCTACAGGAGGCGGACCCTCAGACGTAGTAGACTGTGGTCACCATTGCAGTCTATTGACCCCGTTGTGCATGTGTCCGGACCCCGTTTTGTGGGGGATTTTTGACATATGCCCCAACTGGGACACAGAAAACAATGTGAAAACACCCTAGTAATTAAAACTTCAGTACACATTGGTATATTTTTATTGTATTTTTATATACTGTACAATATGTAAGCTGCCATGCCACAGAGTATCAACAGATAAATCCCCTCCTTTTATCCAATAATACCAGTGTAAAATAGCAGCCTGACAGATAAAGTAGACCATAAACTTTCTCAAAAAGTCATTGTTCACACAACTTTGTTTCTTTCATGTCTGTCGTATGCTCCCCATGCGCCCAGCTTGGCAAGTGTATGTCCTTTTGGCATAAGTTGGGACAGTATTCTATATAGAGCAGGGGTGGGGAACCTTTTTTCTGCCCAGTGCCATTTCAATATTTACGCTATCCTTCGGGGGGCCCACAGATTACGTCTAGTGATGAGCGAGTATGCTCGATACTCAAGTGTTCCGAGCATGCTCGAGTGTTCGCCGAGTATTTTAGGCATGCTCAGAGATTTAATTTGTGTCACCGCAGCTGTATGATTTGTGGCTGCAAGACAGCCTGAATACTTGTGGGGATTTCCTAACAAACAGGCAATCCCCACATGTATTCAGGCTGTCCAGCAGCCGCAAATCATGCAGCTGTGGTGACACAAACTAAATCTCCGAGCACACCCAAAATACTCGTCGAACACCCGAGCATGCTCGGAAAACTCGAGTAACAAGCATACTCGCTCATCACTAATTACGTCCTGACGCTGGACTTGGTGTCAGGAAAATCTTTTATTGCATGAACTTCAGCACTCAGTAGTGAACACTGACTGCATGCTCGTGCTCACAGAGCAAGATGAAATTAATGGGCTAGCGGCCATGAAAATACAACTGCCAGCCCACATACTACGGTCCCCAAGAACCTGCCCGGGGCTGGATAAAAGGTCATCGAGGGCCATAAATGGCCGGAGGACCTAAGATTCCCCACCCCTGATATAGAGGGACACTAAAAAAATGTTTAGGTATTATTTTGCCTATGCTGGAGGCTGATACTGGAGATATACAGTACAGACCAAAAGTTTGGAGACACCTTCTCATTCAACGATTTTTCTGTATTTTCATGACTATGAAAATTGTAGAATCACACTGAAGGCATCAAAAGTATGAATTAACACATGTGGAATTATACATTACACTTTACAAAGAAGTGTGAAACAACTGAAAATATGTTTATATTCTAGGTTCTTCAAAGTAGCCACCTTTTGCTTTGATTACTGCTTTGCACGCAGAAAAGGTGAACGGATGGACTCTACATGCCTAGTTCCCAGCGTGAAGCATGGAGGAGGTGGTATGATGGTGTTGGGGTGCTTTGCTGGTGACACTGTTGAGGATTTATTCCAAATTGAAGGCATAGTGAACCAGCATGGCTACCACAGCATCTTGCAGCGGCATGCTATTCCATCAGGTTTGCGTTTAGTTGGACCATCATTTATTTTTCAACAGGACAATGACCCCAAACACACCTCCAGGCTGTGTAAGGGCTATTTGACCAAGAAGGAGAGTGTTGAGGTGCTACGCCAGATGACCTGGCCTCCACAGTCACCAGACCTGAACCCAATCGAGATGGTTTGGGGTGAGCTGGACCCTCACCGCTTCAATTTTGAATAAATCCCCAACAGTGTCACCAGCAAAGCACCCCCACACCATCACACCACCTCCTCCATGCTTCACGGTGGGAACTAGGCATGTAGAGTCCATCCTTTCACCTTTTCTGCGTGCAAAGCAGTAACCAAAGCAAAAGGTGGCTACTTTGAAGAACCTAGAATATAAGACATATTTTCAGTTGCTTCACACTTTTTTGTAAAGTGTAATGTATAATTCCACATGTGTTAATTCATAGTTTTAATGCCTTCAGTGTGATTCTACAATTTTCATAGTCATGAAAATACAGTAAAATCTTTGAATGAGAGGGTGTGTCCAAACTTTTAGTCTGTACTTTATGTCAGAGAGTACTCCTGATGTACAGGATACCTCCAACAGAAGCACAACAATGGCTTTGGCTGCCATGTAGTTAGTCCTTTTAGCAGCTGATATGTGGCACCCCAGGAGTCCGGTTGCCACAGTGGCGTTGCTTTCTTCACAGGGGGTGATTATCATGCCTGGAAACAAAGAGGAAACCCCTTGCCAGGTAACACACAGCATGCAACACTTTTCCTACTCCAGACCAGAAGGGGGAGCACTAACACCTGATTTCAGGGGAGCTTCCTTGGAACATTCTGGCTGGGGGAGGAGTTAGGAGAGTCTGTCTGTAGACAGGGACGAGAGAGGACGTGTGGAAAAAACTTGTGGGAAAGGAGCTGAATGCCACAGCTCACCCAGAGCAGAGCGCTGATAAAAGTGGACGCCAGAGTCCTGGACCAGTTGGGAGACTCCAAGCTCGACAGTCGCACCTGGGGAACAGAGAATTGCAAGTCCTCTGTTTACGTTGATACCTGCCAGCACAGCAGTAATACAGGAGTCAGGGTTGCCCATGACAAGAGACGGGACCCTTGATAGGCTCACTCTGCCTGCTATACAGGTTGGAAAAACAACACAGAAAAGAGTGCCGCAGAGGCCAGGAACAGAGAGCGCAGCAGGATGGCCTCTAAATCCTCCTGGCAAGGTGGAATCCAAAGTGTTTCCAGGCAATCGGATCTCCAGCACCATCTGTAGCCAGTGCCTTGAACACTTTACCTGCAGAGTTGTGAGTAAAGCTTTGGAAACTGCACCTGACTGTGTCTTCTCAAGTTCTTCCTACAACACCCACTCAACACTGCTACATCCCTCGCCAAACACTACATCATTACCATCCAACTTATAGTACATCTGCCCTGGGACTTAGCTCCACCTGTGGGGAGCTTCACCAACTCTGCTGCATCACCAACTGTCCCAGAGGACTGCATCCGCAGCATTGGCTAACATCTTTATTGCCGAATAACACAGGTGGCATCACGAACACTTTGCTATAAACTCTATTATCCCTTGTAAATATCCCCTTTTATTGGACGCCCAGGGCCACGGATCGGGTCCCTGCTGCTGTGACACTTCCCCTTTAAGAAGCGGCCCGGTACCGAGTATTCCCCACTGCCCTGGCGGGTGATCCAGATACACGGGCCATGGTCCTCTGTTATGTTTCCAAAGCCCTTTGGTGCTACTCGGAGATCTCCAATACTAAAAATCTATAGAACAAATCCTGCAACATTTTTGATTCTTTATAGCCAAGAGTTAAAAAATAATCAACACTTATATTCACCTGTCCTATGCCTAAACCACTACTGTCCTGCAGCTTCAGCTCCCCACCAAATCCTCTGCTCTCTCCTTCTGTTCACATTTCAGCTGCTTTTCATATTTTCCAGAGCCTCATGTGGTTATGTTGGGTGCAATGCACACCACACCATGTAGTCACCTGTTGCGCATACATGTCAGTAAAGTGCGACAAGCGTCACAAGAACAAGTGATTTGAGAGTCCTCAGTGGTTGATACATTTAATTGCTAACTGAAAAGATGGTAACAAATTGCAAGCTTTCGAGACTACTCAGGTCTCTTCATCAGACCATAATAAACATTTTTCCACACCAATGTCGATTTTGACAAAATGTATTTAGACCTAATTGAATATGCCATCTGAATCTGCCTGAAACGATTATAGGGAAATTTGCTCATCTGCATCTCTACCTAATGTAACACTGCAGTCTGGGCTGTTTTAAAATGTTGGGAAATGCATGGCTCCATGTACAGGGCCTTTACGACATGAGTCTTTCCTGAGACAGAATTACAGTGTTTCTGGGCTCTGGCCATGATTTTCTGGAAAACAGACCCAGGGACTGTGATGCACTTGTTTACATTTTACTAAGCAGCCAGTTTACTGGCACCATAAATCCAAGGAAGCTCTTAAGTACACAGTCTCGGATCTGGGAGGTCTACATATTTCAACTCCACCAGGTTTATTCATAGGTAACGCACGAGTCAAGTGTGTGAAGACTTACGAGAGCAGTCATGGCAACACGCACACTGAAACTTATCATACTGGATAAACCAAATCTTTCACACCTGCTGTCACTTTTCATCCGAGTTTAATGTTTCTTCTGCTATTGTTATTCTCCACGACATCTGTATATAATAAAGTCTATTACCTGAGAAATTCTTCTACTTCAGCAAGAAGTCTGGTGAAACAGAGAACAATGGCCTAGGATCTTGACCCATGGAGAGCTTCCATGTGGTGGAAATGGTTGAGATGAAGGGGGAAGAAGTTCACACCCATCGTGGAAAAGTAAGGAGGTGGACAATGGGCTATAGGCCCCCATATACATTAGATGAAAATCGTTTGAACCTGCATGGGGACCAGCTGGCCATTTGAGAACTGGCCAACCCTCTGAGGACCAGATGACCAGCTGAGGACAAGTTGACCATCCCTCTAGATCATGTCAGGGGAGGAAAGGATCAGGCCATTGGAATTTTAACGCGTGATCCTTTTGTTTTCCAGGAAAATTAGCTGTTGCCAGAAGTGTCTGACAGAGACTTTCTCCTTTATTCCTTGTGAGAAACACATGAATGCTTAGACAAGCTGAGCGCTCATGTATAGGGAGTAGTCAGGAGAGTTAGCTATTTACTGAATGAGCGTTTGGCTGTCAGCTATCTGATGTGTGTGACCAGATTTAGGAAACACAAAGGTCCCACCTGATGGCACTTGATGATTGGGGGACAATTCCGTTTTGGACATGACCTCTCATTCTTAGTCTACTTACTTGGTCTGTATACCATCTGTTCCATAAGGCTGCAAAAGATACTGATGGACAATTTTGTCCCTCAACGTTCCAGCCAACTTGATTTTTTTTCTTGATCGATGTAGATTGATGATGTAGAGGGTGATCGATCCTCGTACATAATTGTGGCTGCAATAAAAAAAAAAGAAAAACAGGATTTTAAAAGGACCTTTCACTAAATTTTCATGATGAACTGAGAGTATAATAGTGGCTGAAGAGCAGAATTAAATGTTTTTTTTTTATTTCACCTCTCTGCAGCAGAGATATTTGCAATCAAAATATTTGGCACCGAATGAGGTAACTTTTGTTAAAGGGGTTGACCGACTTAGGGTACAAGTCTGCAGTCTGTAAGGATGCCCTTCATGTTCAAATTGTCCGAAGGCGGGGACAGTGATGCCAGCGCTGATTGGGCTCTGGAGTCACATGTCATACTACCACACGGAAGCCCCGGAACCGCGAGTGCCGACACTGCAGGAACATCGCCGGCATGGGAAGTGAGTATAGGTTTTTTCATTTTATTAGGGCCAAGCGTGGGGAGTGAGAAGGGATTGTCCTAGTAGTGGACAAGCCCTTAAATTGCAGTGCCACCTGCCTGGCCATTTCTAATCTGAAGGGTTACTCTTTCTTGTACAAGGACATCATATATGTTCCTTCTTGGACTTTGTTAGGGTTTTTTTCTGGTCATATTGTTGAAAAATATTGATGATACCCCTCAGCCCACTAGTATCTGTATTGTATATATTTATATGTGTTCATTACATATTATCTGATCACCTATAGAGGATGCCTGGTCAGTCAGAGTAGTGGTCGGGCTACATAAGGGCAGTCGACGATGAGCGGGGGCGTCATACTGTTTCAACTTAGGGTGCCAACCTCCGCTGTCAGGAAGGAAATTGTGAAGGGTAAATTTAGTCCCTATCTCCCCTCATTTCTGCTTTTTGTTTTTAAATCACTGTTGTTCTGTGCAAATGTGTGTGCATTTATGTCTTTATGGATTGGATTTTTAAACTACCGGTAACTAAAGAAACAATTTTTTTAAGGTTTTTTTTGTTATGGTTTACATGGATAGGGGACCCATAGGTTGATCGCTTTGGTTGTTTAATTTGGGTGCTATGTGGGGCTCATGCATGTAGGGGGTTATGTGGGGGATCATACTGTATGTAAGAGGATGTCGATATACGTAATTCTGATCAATATTAAGTCATATAATTATTAATAATTATTTTTTTATATTAATATTGAGCAGAATTAATATCAGCCTATTGGTTCGGCCTCCACAACAGTCACAGTCTCTTATGTGGCCCCTTGGGAAAATTAATCTCGCTCCCCTGCTCTCTTTTGTATAGAGCTATATTATGTACTGTATAGTGTCGTACATAATAGAAAAATCTGTCTTTTTATGCGTACGGATGTGCACCAAAGCGCCTGTGTGTTATTCACATGACCTATCACATGATCTATCAAATGAATCTATCACATGATCTTTCAATCATCGGGTCCCTTGGGGGTTACGCCTTTGTGTCGACCCGCCACCACAATTGTGGGTTACCAGGGCAATGGGGTACTCAGAGCCGAGCCCATGGAAGTCTATGGGGATTTTGTCACAGGTAGCTGTGGCTCGGTCTGTGGCCCGGGCGGTCTGGCGTATGTTGGGGATATATTTACAGGGGATTGATTTATGTACAGTTCGTGACGCCACCTGTAGTATTCTGGTAATTAATACCAGCGCTGCTGTAGATCTCTGAGGGGATGGTGATGCAGCTAGATGTCGGGTCCCCTACAGGTGGGACTGGTCCCTCAAAGTCTATGGAGTTGGTGAAGTCGAGTGCAGATAAAGAACACAGTCTCACACAGTCAGCGTCTTTCCATACCTTTACTTGTAAGATGTTCAAGCAGGTCCCAGGGAGGCTGATCCAAGGAGGATGTATTTCGAGATAGCAGCTGGGCAAGTTAGGGGCCTCCTTTACTTCCAATATGACGAGTCCAACTAGCATGAAGCGTAGTTCCCTCCAATAAATCTGGTTCTTCTACCACCATGCATGAAGCTATGGTGATGCTTCGGTCCCAGTAACCGGTTAACAGTGCAGGACTTCCAATCCTAAAGCACTCACAATATCTACCACTGTGCCTTTCGCCTTGCCCGTGCTGGTAGCATAAGCATCCCTCACTTCACAGATATATATATCAGTCAGTTCCTTCTTAGTTCCTTCCAGAGCTTGCTAGCAGAATACCAGTAATACTTTTAGGCAGGAGCACGTCTCTGAACCTCTACCGTCCTCTAGACAGGCGTCTGAATTATCTGCAGCTCACTCCTCTCTCCTGCACAGACTTCTCGCTGACTGACTGTCTCCTCAGACAAACTGAACTGACTGAAGACAGGACACTCTCTGACTGAACACTCCCTGCTGATGTCACAAGCTTATAAACCTGTGGGCGTGTCTAAGTGCATGTTGGAATGAATGTTCATTTAGCATTAAACTGCTATCTCTCCACACATCCTCCAGGGTACTGCGTGTGCCTTCACACACCAGGGCTACACATTCCCCCATGGTAAAAGACAGCACTCCCGGGCTGTGAAATACAAGAAGACAGAAAATTTTGTTTATGCATAACAACAAACATTAACTTCTTCCCATCCGGGAGGTACGAATATCTTGAACGTTGCATTAAACATAGAAAAATACACAAAGTATCAAATAGACATTTTTCATATTAACGGTACAAACTACTTTCACTTTTATAAAAACTTATATACATCTTCTCAGCTGCGGTAAACCCTGTCTGGGTCCTACCGTTCTTCACATCTCTTTATTAATTTCTGTTACACTTTCCATCCCGGGGGCTGGAACAATGCGATGATCCCTAGATCTCATGACGAACAGATCATGTGCTGCGATCAGAGTCTGGGTCGCAACAGTCTTTGTATGAACCATCAGGGGCGCAACGGGTATCTCTTTCTCGTGAGACGCCGACTGCGTCTCAATTTGCGTTGCAGGGGGCGATTCAGCTGTAACCGCAGTTTGCGATGTAGATTGGGTCGCCGATTGCGATGCAGAGTAGGTCGCCGATTGCGATACTGAGGTGTACGCAGGGGGCGATGCGGAATAGGACGCACAATGCTGGTGTGATGCAGAGCAGGAAGCAGGTGTGCGCAATGGCTCAATTGAGGACGCACTAACCTGCTGCTGTCGCTGCTCCATCTCTTCCCAGTCGCTCTCCATCATTGACGGCTGGGTCCCGCCGGTGTCCCTACCAGGGATTGATCATCTGCTGCGGCCTCCTGGCCGGGCGGGCGTTCCGGAACTGGCGGTACCTCCTCAACCTCCTTTGCCTCCACCGCTCCATCGGTGGGATCAGGATCGGTACTTTTGGGGGCAGCCTCCGGTTTCTCTTCAGCCTTCCTCAGCAGGGAACTTGGGAATTCAGGAGACGGCATTATGCTTGTAGGAGAGAACACTGCGTCCCTCAGCAGCCGCTGTTTCAGGGCACGCCAGCGTCTCTCTATCTCCTTCATTCCTTTTCGGTGGAGACAGGACCTTCGTCGCAGGCGCTCTGATGTCAGAGCGTTCACTTCCTGTCGCAGGACCTGCCGATGAGTCAGAGCCGGGGGCGGAGCCAGGCAACAGCGCGCTTTTACAGGTACGCCCACCTTCTTCTCCAGCGCCTGAGGGCGCGAATATGGCGGCAAAATGGCGGATTTTAGCGCCAAAAATAGCAAACAGTCTTTTTCACTAAAACAATTCCATAGGCACGCAGGGCTCGCAATTTTGCGAGTTTCGCATCCTGTTCGTGACGCCAAGTTTTTTTGTGTCGACCCGCCACCACAATTGTGGGTTACCAGGGCAATGGGGTACTCAGAGCCGAGCCCATGGAAGTCTATGGGGATTTTGTCACAGGTAGCTGTGGCTCGTCTGTGGCCCGGGCGGTCTGGCGTATGTTGGGGATATATTTACAGGGGATTGATTTATGTACAGTTCGTGACGCCACCTGTAGTATTCTGGTAATTAATACCAGCGCTGCTGTAGATCTCTGAGGGGATGGTGATGCAGCTAGATGTCGGGTCCCCTACAGGTGGGACTGGTCCCTCAAAGTCTATGGAGTTGGTGAAGTCGAGTGCAGATAAAGAACACAGTCTCACACAGTCAGCGTCTTTCCATACCTTTACTTGTAAGATGTTCAAGCAGGTCCCAGGGAGGCTGATCCAAGGAGGATGTATTTCGAGATAGCAGCTGGGCAAGTTAGGGGCCTCCTTTACTTCCAATATGACGAGTCCAACTAGCATGAAGCGTAGTTCCCTCCAATAAATCTGGTTCTTCTACCACCATGCATGAAGCTATGGTGATGCTTCGGTCCCAGTAACCGGTTAACAGTGCAGGACTTCCAATCCTAAAGCACTCACAATATCTACCACTGTGCCTTTCGCCTTGCCCGTGCTGGTAGCATAAGCATCCCTCACTTCACAGATATATATATCAGTCAGTTCCTTCTTAGTTCCTTCCAGAGCTTGCTAGCAGAATACCAGTAATACTTTTAGGCAGGAGCACGTCTCTGAACCTCTACCGTCCTCTAGACAGGCGTCTGAATTATCTGCAGCTCACTCCTCTCTCCTGCACAGACTTCTCGCTGACTGACTGTCTCCTCAGACAAACTGAACTGACTGAAGACAGGACACTCTCTGACTGAACACTCCCTGCTGATGTCACAAGCTTATAAACCTGTGGGCGTGTCTAAGTGCATGTTGGAATGAATGTTCATTTAGCATTAAACTGCTATCTCTCCACACATCCTCCAGGGTACTGCGTGTGCCTTCACACACCAGGGCTACACACCCCATTCTAAATACAGGCGAAATGAGCCACATAACCCCTGGAAAAGGAATCTAAGTGTTAACTAGTGAAATAATCATGCTTTGCACTACCCTAACTTTTCCCCAGTACCTGCTGGGCTATTTTTTTATATTTTCTGTCTTGTACATCCTGCGGGGAAAATGCATATAATCATGACAAATATGTTGGGGTGGGGCAGCGTCGATGGAACCATTGGGCCCACCTGTGAGAAAAGCTCATTTCTTAGGGGCCCAGCTGTAAAGCGTCGATAGAAATGCGATGCAAGTATCGCCACATATGGTGTGGGCGATGAAAGACGCACTAATCGGGTATAGATAAAGGTAGTCCATGTCATTAACATACTGTGCGTGTGTTCTCATCTCTAGATCTATAAGGCTGGGTCCCCCCGCCCTAAGGAATATAATGCTGCCCCCTCGGGGGGGTTGAATGGCTGCCCCCTCTAAACTCCTTGCCCCCCTCATGGGATCAACGCTTGCACCTCCTTCTATATACGCTGCCCCTCATAGGGAATTGAATTGGACCATATGCTTTAGGTATAACGACTGCCACCTCATAGGTGTTAACGCGTCTCTCACCCTCATTCGGGGAACAGCTTGCGGCCCCCCTTCATGGGGATGATATCATGCTGCCCCCAATCAGGGTTTTACGTCGCCCCCCTCACAGGGATAACGCGCTACCCTCATGGCGGATAAATAGCGTCTCCCTCATTAGGAGATAATGCTCGCCTCACGCCAAGTTTTGTGTAACCGCGCACCCACATTTATAGGGCAATGGGTCTCAGGCCCCCATAATTAGGGGATGTAAACGGCTGCCCCCCTCATTTGGGGATATAACAGGGCCTGATTAGGGACATTCGTGACGCCCCTAGTATGGAGATACACGCTGCTGTGCTCATAGGGGATTGATGCATGCGGGTCCCCTCATAGGTGGACTGCTCCCCCATCATAGGGGATAATGCTGCTCCCCACCCTCATTGAAGTGTTAAGCGGCCCCGATCCAAGAGGTGTAATAACGCAAGTGCCCCCTCATATGAGATATATGCTAGTCCCCCCAATAGGGATAAGCGATGCCGCCCGTACTCATGGGGATAACCTGCCCCCCACTCTTCGTTGGGGAGTAATGCATCCCCACTCACTTAATAGGTTTTTATTAAGCTGCTAGCCGATACCATATATTGGAGGAAACGCTGCCCCCCCTCTATGGGCGATAATCTGGCTCTCCCCTCAAGGTTATAACGACTGTCTCCTCCCTCATAGGGGATAATCCGCTTGCACCACCTCTCTATATGTGGATGATAATTGCTGCACCCCCCATCTAGGGTATACGCTGTGCCCCCCACTCATAGGGGATAACCCTGGAGATGGTAACTTGCTCCCCTTTTCCCCTTGCAGGGATATTTATGCTGTGCATCCCGAAAATACATAGGAATATATTAGCAGCCACGACCTCTATAGGGCACCAAAACTCTGGGCCCACACTCATAGAGGATCAACATGTGCGTAACCCACCGATCAATATAGGGTGTTATAGTAGCATTGTCCCCATAGATTATAAGCGCCCCGTAAATAATGCTGCCCCCCTCATAGGGGATAATGCTGCCCCCCTCATAGGGTATAACGCTGCCCCCCTCATAGGGTATAACGCTGCCACCCTCATAGGGTATAACGCTGCCCCCTCATGAGGGTATAATGCTCTCACCCTCATAAGGTATAACGCTGCCCCCTCATAGGGTATAATGCTGCCCCCTCATAGGGGATAACGCTGCCCCCCTCATAGGGGATAATGCTGCCCCCCTCATAGGGTATAACGCTGCCCCCCTCATAGGGGATAACGCTGCCCCCCTCATGGGGATAATGCTGCTCCCCTCATAGGAGATAATGCTGCCCCCTCATAGGGTATAACGCTGCCCCCCTCATAGGGGATAATGCTGCCCCCTCATAGGGGATAACTGCTGCCCCCTCATAGGGGATAACTGCTGCCCCCTCATGGGGATAATGCTGCCCCCCTCATAGGAGATAACGCTGCCCCCTCATAGGGGATAATGCTGCCCCCTCATAGGGGATAACGCTGCCCCCCTCATAGGGGATAATGCTGCCACCCTCATAGGGTATAACGCTGCCCCCTCATAGGGATAAGCTGCCCCCTCATAGGGTATAATGCTGCCCCCCTCATAGGGTATAAGCTGCCCCCCTCATAGGGTATAACGCTGCCCCCCTCATAGGGGATAATGCTGCCCCCTCATAGGGTTTTAATGCTGCCCCCCTCATAGGGGTATAATGCTGCCCCCTCATGGGGATAATGCTGCTCCCCTCATAGGGTATAACGCTGCCCCCCCTCATAGGGGATAACGCTGCCCCCCTCATAGGGGATAATGCTGCCCCCCTCATAGGGATAAGCTGCCCCCCTCATAGGGGATAACGCTTGATAGGGATAATGATGTCCTATAGGAGATAAATGCTGCCACCTCATAGGTATAAAAGAACACCTCAATATACCTCTCCTCCCTCTGAGCTCCCACTCATGGTTACGCTGGCCTCTTCAGTGCGGATACGCTGCCGCCCTCATAGGGTAATGCTGCCCATGGGTTTACGTCATAGGAACGGCTTGATACATGATAATGGGACTATGGGAGAGGAGGCTGCGCCCTCTGGCATTCACCATCATAGATTGAGGCGCTGCCGCCCTGACTTACTGCGCCATAGGGATACGCTGCCCCCTATAGCGGGACGGCCCCTTGGGGAAGCCTGGCCCCTGGAAATCGTAGCCCTATAGTGGATATACTGCTGCCCCCCCATGTGGACGTGGCCTCAGGATATTAATTTCCCCTTGCATGGGGGAAGGGCTCCGCCTCTGTTCACCCCCTCATAGGGTAATGTGCCCCCCAATAGCAGCTGCGTTGGGCGTGCCCCTATAGGGACATGCTGCCACCCTAGGGGGGCCCCCCTGGTATGCTGCAGGGCCGCCCACAGGATACGCTGCCCACCGGAGATAATCTGCCCCTCTCATAGGGTATAACGCTGCCCCCTCATAGGGGATAATGCTGCCCCCTCATAGATTATAATGCTGCCCCCCCTCATAGGGTATAATGCTGCCCCCCTCATAGGGGATAATGCTGCCCCCTCATAGATTATAATGCTGCCCCCCCCCATAGGTTATAACGCTGCCCCCTCATAGGGGATAATGCTGCCCCCCTCATAGGGGATAATGCTGCCCCCCCTCATAGGGTGTAACGCTATAGATAGACAGACAGATAATAGATAGATAGATATAGAGATAGATATAGATAGATAGCTATAGATAGATATAAAAAAAAAACCACAATACTCACCTCTCCTCCTCGCTCCCACGCTGATTCCGGCGGCGGCTCTGCTTCAGTGTCAGGAGCTGCCGTCTGCCAGACACACACACAGCGGGTGCGCGATGAAGTGACGTCATCGCGCACCGGCTGTGAGTGAAAAGCAGGAGGGACTGATGGGAGAGGGAGCGTCAAATGACGCTCTCTCTCCATTCACCATCAAGATTGAGGGCGGCGCCGGCCCTGACTTACTGCCGCATAGCGGCTGCCTGGGGGCCCCTGTGGAAGCGGGAGGCCCCTGGGGGAGCACGGGGCCCTGGCAATCTTAGCCGCTAAAGTGAAATGATATTCACTGCTTCCCACGCCCATGTTGGCGTGGGAAGCAGTGAATATTAATTTCTCTTTAGCAGCGGGACAGGGGCTCCTGCCTCCTGTCACCCGCTGCTGCTCCGCTAGCACGGGGCCCCAATAGCAGCTGCGTGGCGTGCCGCTATTAGCGACACGCCACCGGCTGGGGGGCCCCTGTATGCCAGCAGGTGCCAGGGCCCACCAGATGCCTGGGCCCACCGGAGAATCATCCGGTTCTCCGGTGGGCCAGTCCGACCCTGGGTGGAGGCTAATAATATTTGTGTTATACTGTAAGCAGAGTAGGGGAGAGGCTCCTGCTGCAGCAAGTTGTCTTACAGTCACAGCATGGAGAGGAGGAGGAAGGTGAGAGAACTGTGATATCCAGTTACTTACTTTTGGTGGCTGGTACAATGAGCGTAGATGCGCAGCTTGTCACGTATGACTTTTCCTGGACGAGGCTTCCTTTGTATACCAGCTACATGGACTGCTAATACTTTTGGACCCACAAGTTTTTTAAAAAGAAGTGACAACCAATAATCCTGAAATACAGACCAGACAGGGAGCTCCAATTAATAAAATAACACATTATAAATATGTAACTGTGCATTATAACCCTTCATAATTAATTAGTTCACCTGCTTAAAGGGGTCGTCCAGGAGAATTTGGGCCAATGGGTGGAGGACAGCTACTAGATGCAGCTGTCGCGTGTCGACAGGATGTCATTGTAACAAAGGCAACAGGGGAGAAGCAGTCTAGGAGCTTGTTTGGAAACTCACTAACAGATTAGCTAAGCTAAAGGCCTACTTAGACTAATGAAGGCTGAACCCACTGATATCGGCAGATTTGACCGATGGTCTACTTTTTATGTGGATGCCGGCCGACTGATGGTCAAGAGAGATGTCAATCATGTCCGACTTTGGACTGCGGATCGCATTGTTCTCCAGGAGACAAGTTGCGTGACGATGTCTCAGTCAGTGGCTTTTTCATAGAGAACACAGGAGCTGCCGAATTAGCTCTCCTGTGTATGGAAAAGTCAGTTGAGCTGGCTACCGGCCGAACGATCGACCAAAGCCATGTTCAGCCATCTAAGGCTGGAATGACACCAGCGTATGGCATCCGATGCAAGAGTGTTGGATGCGATATGCCAATGACCCCCGACTCCTGCTCTGCTGCAAGCGAGAGCCGAGTGTCATGCATGTCATGCATGAGAGGATCATAGCACTAGAAATTTCTCCATCTCCTCCATTACCTGTCTTGGTGTATATCGGACTGCACTGGGGTGACATCTGAGGGCAGTCCGATGTTTCACTCGCACCCATAGACATGTATGGGTGCGAGTGAGATGAGTCCCACAGCAAATCTCAGCTTGCTGCGATTATTTTCTTGTGCCAAGAAAATGATCACAGATCTGAGCTGCCCCATAGAATAACACTGGACTGAGTGCTGTGAGATGCTTTATCGCATAGCGCTCGGCCGTGTTATATGGTAGTGTGACTCAGACCTAATGTGTTTGATCAGCCCAAGTTTCTTTTGAGTCTGGTGTAGATAGGATACAGTGCCTTGCGAAAGTATTCGGCTCCCTGGAACTTTTCAACCTTTTCCCACATATTATGCTTCAAACATAAAGATACCAAATGTAAATTTTTGGTGAAGAATCAACAACAAGCGGGACACAATTGTGAAGTTGAATGAAATTTATTGGTTATTTTAAATTTTTTTATGGGGCGTGCAATATTATTCTGCCCCTTTACTTTCAGTGCAGCAAACTCACTCCAGAAGTTCATTGTGATTCTCTGAATGATCCAATGTTGTCCTAAATGACTAATGATGATAAATATAATCCACCTGTGTGTAATCAAGTCTCCGTATAAATGCACCTGCTCTGTGATAGTCTCAGGGTTCTGTTTGAAGCACAGAGAGCATCATTAAGACCAAGGAACACAACAGGCAGGTCCGTGATACTGTTGTGGAGAAGTTTAAAGCCGAATTTGGATACAAAATGTCACGCTCACGCCTTGGCTGATGGGCGTGAGCCAAGGGGGGTTGTGGCCCCACTGTGACACAAACCAGACTGTCCTGGAAGGGGCGTGACTAGGACAGCTGCCTCGTCTTCACTGGAGCCTCTGATGGTGAGGTCAGGCTTGTGCGGCAGGCAGCTGCCAGGTGCCACTCCAGGGTGGTGTCTGGCTGTGGCTGCTGATTCCACTTGGTGAGATGGTGGCAAGGCTGAGACACTGGCAGGCAGGCACGGATGAGACACAGGGCAGGCTGGCACGGATGAGACACAGGGCAGGCTGGCACGGATGAGACACAGGGCAGGCTGGCACGGATGAGACACAGGGCAGGCTGGCACGGATGAGACACAGTGAATGCAGATACTGGAACTGACTGGAAGGAATGGTGTATGGAGAAACCAGTAGAGACATGTTCACACAGCAAATGTAGATACTGGAACTGACTGGAAGGAATGGTGTATGGAGAAATAGGTAGAGACCTGTTCACACAGCAAATGTAGATACTGGAAGAGACAGAAAGAATGGAGTATGGAGGAACAGGTAGAGACCTGTTCACACAGGAGAGAACCGCAAGGCTGCGGAGAAGGACTGCAAAGCAGCAAGAGGTTCTGCAGCGGCAGGAGCGAAGCAAAGCGGAACCGCAAGGTATGCGGAGAGGAGCTGCAGAAAGAGGTTCTGCAGCTGCAGGAGTGAGGCAGAGTGGAACTGCAAGATATGCGGAGAGGAGCTGCAGCAAGAAATTACTGCAGCTGCAGGAGCAGAGCAGAACCACAGGAGTGCAGACAAGAGGCAAAGAGAGATACAGAGAGACCACAAGGCCAGACACAACAGGGAAGAAACCACAGAGAAGGAAACTAAGAGACAGAGGTAGGACAGAGTTCAGACAAGGTAAGGACACGAGACAAGGTACAGAGACAAAGGCACAGAGTCCAGGATATGCAGCCTCCTGGAGGGCGGACAAAAAGGTACAAGACAAAGCTAGGAGTGAAGCCTCCAAGATGGAGGAACACAGAGCAAGACCTGAGACCTGGCAGCTCAGTAGCAAGATACTAACTGAGTTAACACATTGCACAGGCAAGATCCACAGGGTGGAGCTGCCTTAAATACTAGAGGACTAATGGTAATTGGTCAGTCAGGTGCATCCTGACTCCATAAGAAACAGAGAGCTCTGGCGCCGCCCCCCTATGGACACAGTCAGGAGACATGCAGAGCACAGATAGGAGACCAGAGGTATGAAGCCTGGAGCTGGCAGCAGACAGAAATCACAGCATGACCTGGAGCAGTGAGCAAGTAGGTGTGTGAGGGATGGGAGGCCATGCAGTGATGCCAACAGGGTTGTTACACAAAATGATTTCCAAAACTTTAAACATCACAAGGAGCACTGCGCAAGCGATCATATTGAAATGGAAGAGTATCATACCACTGCAAATCTACCAAGACCCGGCCATCCCTCTAAGCTTTCATCTCAAACAAGGAGAAGACTGATCAGAGATGCAGGCAAGAGGCCCATGATCACTCTGGATGAACTGCAGAGATCTACAGCTGAAGTGGGACAGTCTGTCCATAGGACAACAATCAGTCGTACACTGCACAAATCTGCCCTTTATGGAAGAGTGGCAAGAAGAAAGCCATTTCTCAAAGATATCCATAAAAAGTGTTGTTTAAAGTTTGCAACAAGCCACCTGGGAGACACACCAAACATGTGGAAGAAGGTGCTCTGGTCAGAGTAAACCAAAATTGAACTTTTTTTCAGCAATGCCAAACGATATGTTTGGCGTAAAGGCAACACAGCTCATCACCCTGAACACACCATCCCAACTGTCAAACGTGGTGGCAGCATCATAGTTTGGGCCTGCTCTTCTTCACAGGGACAGGGAAGATGGTTAAAATTGACCGGAAGATGGATGGAGCCAAATACAGGACCATTCTTGAAGAAAACCTGTTGGAGTCTGCAAAAGACCTGAGACTGGGACGGAGATTTGTCTTCCAACAAGACAATGATCCCAAACATAAAGCAAAATCTACAATGGAATGGTTCACAAATAAACGTATCCAGGAGTTAGAATGGCCAAGTCAAAGTCCAGACCTGAATCCAATCGAGAATCTGTAGAAAGAGCAGAAAACTGCTGTTCACAAACGATCTCCATCCAACCTCACTGAGCTCGAGATGTTTGCCAAGGAACAATGGGCAAGAATTTCAGTCTCTCGATGTACAAAACTGATAGAGACATACCCCAAGTGACTTGCAGCTGTAATCGCAGCAAAAGGTGACGCAACATAGTATTAAGTTAATGGGGCCGAATAATATTGCACGCCGCACTTTTCAGTTTTTGTATTTCCACAAAAATTTAAAATAACCGATAAATTTTGTTCAACTTCACAATTGTGTCCCACTTGTTGTTGATTCTTCATCAAAAATTTATATTTGGTATCTTTATGTTTGAAGCATGATATGTGGGAAAAGGTTGAAAAGTTCCAGGGAGCCGAATACTTTCGCAAGGCACTGTACTTCCTAGAATGCAAGTGACCTGAACACACCCTGTACTGGCACTCACTAAAGAAGGAATACTGGGAGATTTCAGCTCTGAAGCCGCAGAATTGTGAATGCAGTACTGTACTATAATACAGTCTGTAAGGACTAGGATAAATAAGTTACTACATGTAGTAAGTTAGTGTATTTATAAAGTTACTCAACCTTTCATGTAGATTAATTACATGTAAAGTATAAAATGATGGTAGACATACACTGATCAATAGTAGAGCGCTCCTTCAAGATATTAATAAGTGCAGCTATTTTGTGTGGGAACAGGCACCATGCTTACTACTTACAATTAGAGTTGAGCGAAACAGGTCGGTCAGATTCAAAAGTCGCCGATTTTAGCCAAAGCCGGGTTTCGTTGGCCAAAACCCGACCATAGCGTACAGTCGGCCGAGCAGTCGTCGACCTGAGCGCCCAAGTCTGATTTCCCCGAATGCTTGCAGGTGCCTTTTTTTCACCAATGAGCAAGGACATACAATATGGGCAACAAGATGACATGTGTAGCAGTGCCGCGCGGCTTTGAGCGTCGCGGGATTCAAATCCCCCGCCAAAGCCGCGTTGGCACCGCTCATTGGCTGAGTGCCCGCCAGCTGAGTCAATGAGCGGCGCGGGATTCAAATCCCCTGCCAAAGCGGTGCAGCACCGCTCATTGGCAGAGCCGGCGGGCGGCTCAGCCAATGAGCGGCGTGGGATTCAAATCCCCCGCCATTGGCTGAGCGGTGCAGCCCGGATTTCGCGGGGGATTTGAATCCCGCGCCGCTCAAAGCCGCGCGGCACCGCTCCTTGGCTGAGCTGCCCGCCGGCATTGAAAATGGGCACTGTAGGTGTGTTTACTGTCCTCCACTCACTGCCGACTTTTATTCCCTATTGACTTGCATTGGGGTCGGTTTTTCAACTCCGACCCGACCATTTCCGTTAGTCGGCCGACTTCGTTCGACTTGACTTTTGAGAAAGTTGAGTTTCACGAAACCCGACTGGACCCAAAAAAGGAAAAGTCGCTCATCTCTACTTACAATTGTTAGAGCCTGCATCACTTCATAAATGCATATACAATTTCCACATTTTTGGCTACTCCTTTAGGGTATGTGCACACGTTGCGGATTTTGATGTGGATCCACAGCGTTTTTGGATCAGCGGAATTGCATCAAATCCGCAGTATAGTGCACAGCCAATGTTAGTGAATGGTAAATTAGGAATTGCTTTGCACATGGTGTGGAAAAATGGGGATTTCTCTCTCTCTCTCCTCTCTCTCTCTCCCCTTCAGAGCAGCAAGGAAGAAAATTGACCACACTAAAAAATCCGCACACCAAAAACGCATTACAATCTGCATCAATTCCGCATGAAATCCGCAGGCTAATCTGCAATGTGTGCACATACCCTGAGTCAACTCTGAAGACAAATGTAGCACCAGAAAAGAAAGCAGGGCAATTGAATGTGGTGATCGTTGTTGTGCATGTGCCCCTGAAACCCATTACTAGCCATGATACTGATTTAGACTGGAAAGTCAAAATTCTCTCTCAAGTGAAGGAAAGTGTCAACGGCTCTTTTGTTCACGGGATAAAAATACAACTTTTATAGGGAACATACTGCACTTCCATGAGTCAAATTAGACAAATAATAGCAGCATGGTCCAATACATGTCTTAGACCAAGAGCAGACGCATAATACATGGAAACTGTGAAGCTGTAGGGAAATGGGGCCCATACTACCATTAAAAATGTCTCAAGGTTCCTTTAGCTCAAAATAAGTGATGAATTCTGATCCAACTGATGAAAGACTGACTCGAGAGTCTTAATAAGAAGTAAGAAGATCTTGAAGTAACCCAACACTCTTAATAAATTAGCTAATAAACAGAAATTTGGCTAAATATTATATCTGCGTAGGGGCTCCTTATTGTCTATCAAGAATAGTCACAATAATTTCAAGGTTTTTTTTTAAGTCATTTATCACGATCCTGCCATTCAGAAGGTCCTACGGACTCAGTGAGTGATAGCTCAGTCGCTCTGTTGTGAATGACAGTCCAGTCACCCATTCAGTGGTAGTGGCGTGATGGGTTGTCAGTATTGTGAGGGACAGCCCAGCCGCTCATTTAGGTCTGACTTGCTGGGTTTCGTCCAAGTGTCTCCTGTTTTGAATGACTGCTTGGCTATTTTGTTAGCTGACAATGTTTAGATCATTGCCAGTCATAGCTTTATCTCAGTGGTGTGTGTGCCTTGGTCTCTAGTTATGCTGACCTTTTGCTGCCTGACCCTTGACCATGCATTTACCTAGCCCCTTTGTCTCAATCCGCTACCTCCCCAGAATTCTGACCCCGGGCTGTGACCTATTTACTCCTTTGTCTTGCCCTCTGCTTATGATGAGCTCTCTTGGTATTTGACCCCAAACCTCTTCAATACCCTGCTCACAGCTTGCCAGTGAGAAGTGACATTTACAAGCATCCCATCTCTTGTATTTTCTTTGTCTTGTGGGATTCATTGACAACTTTGCACAAAATTCGTAAAAATGGTGCACGTGGCTCATGAATTTTGCACAAAATCAGAAAGAAGTTCATTGGTGTAAAAATTTTGCAACTTTGTAATTGATGAATCAAAGGCAAAAAACTCCCAAATCCTATGGGTCGGTACTACAGACCAAGAGTCAGTCCATATAGCACCTTCTGGGTCTTTGTAGGAAGCATACCCATATACATAAGCCCTTACTTCGTAGCGCTACATCCCGTAGAGATTTGGCCCAATCTGAATTTATCTTAAATTTTGTGTCTTGCCCTATTCATCGATTATATGGATGACGTTATATGGTAAATTTAGCGGGCTACAGGCCCGTTTGATGCAGTTTCTTTGGCACTGGCTTCAGGAACAATGTTTGTCGTAAAGCTATTAATAGTGGTCCATGCTCAGGAACCTGGATCACATTAGTGACTAATGAGTAGCTGTGTCTGATTGTTCTTTTTATTGCAGCAAGTGCAGGCGGAACAGCTGGGGAAAAGGAATACTATGTGAATCATTAGTAGAAATCCAACACATGATTTCCTTGTGCTTGTTAAGTTAAACTCTTATTCCCTGGTGTTAATACGCTCATGATTATTTATTCCTGTGAACTTTCTCATTACATCATACAATTGGTTTTCCCAGCTTTCAACATATCGGGGAGAAGTCTCAAATGTCAAAGTGCAATGTACACACAGTCAGTGATACAATGTATCTAGATTGCGGCTATTGCCACAATAGGGTTGTGGCACCCAGCACAGGCTGGCCCCCCACCACCTCTGCTATTGGGTGGGAGAACCTACTGTATATAGGAATTAGGAATGTAAAATGCCAAAGTGTATTGTTTTAATATCAAGATATCCAAGTCGGCTCTCTTTACAGACGCCTCCACTTCCAGCTTCATTTTGAAACAGGATAAAAATAAAAAGCACGTAAAATGCCAATGTTGGTGGTGAAAAAAGAAACTTTTCTGAAATTTGAAAAAAAAAAATAGTATTTTGTTGATATTTTCTGAGATCTGTATCTGTTTTATTTTTCAACGATGAAGCTGTGTGAGTGCTTGTTGTATACATTGCTTGCTGACGTTTTTATGCATACCATTTTAAGGTACATACGATGTTTTGTTCACTTTTTATTGCCTTTTTTGTGTGGCTTTTCGTACAAGTTAAATGATTTGATATTTTGATATTGCTTTGCTGACGTTTTTATGCATACCATTTTGAGGTACATACGATGTTTTGTTCACTTTTTATTGCCTTTTTTGTGTGGCTTTTCGTACAAGTTAAATGATTTGATATTTTGATAGATATGACTTTTTCGATCATGGTAATACTGAATATGATACAGCGCTGGCATAGCAACCCATTGGCACCCTGTGATCGCTTTGCTAGGGGCCATTGGGTGCCTGGAACAAGGCTTCCTTGGAACCGAATACCTTAAATATCACTGTCAGAGATTAATAGCATCATTTAAGAGGTTAACAGCAGCAACCAGAGTATAACTCCTGAGAAAAGGGGAAAAAAGTGTGAGGGGACAGTATGGGGGGGAGGAGTGTGAGGGGACAATATGGAAAGAGAAAAGAATGAGGTGGCAGTATGGGGGGAAGAGTATGAATAAAAAAAAATTGTCCGTCACTTCAAAAATAAGGAGGATAGTGTAAGAAAACAGTGTGGAAGTGAAAATATGCAGGTGAGGGGGGAGTACAGTGTAGAGACTTGGCAATATAGGGGGACACAGTGTGAGGGGACAGTGTGCAGAGAGGACCCAGTATGGAAAGGAGAGGAAAATGTGGAGGCCATGTATCATAAAAAAGGCAGTGTGGGTGACATATTTTGTGCAGGGAGCACAGTGAGGGACAATTTTTCACGGTCACAGCGCAGGACAGATATTTTTATTCAGGAGGATGTTAATGATACTGTTATTAGACACCATGTTAGAATGTAATGCAGTAAACAGGATAAAATGGAAATCTTTAATGTACCGTAAAATTCTGAGTGACAACCTCCTTCCCTTCTCATTAAAAATGGGTCTTGGCTGGGTCTTCCAGCAACTCATTGACCGAAAACATACAGCCAAGGTGTAATAACCTGCAGGAAATGCCAGATGCAGTCACGCACGGGGAGGAAGAGCAAGGGTTAAACAGGTTTATTTACAGGGGGATGTACTCCACGCAGGGAGTGAGGGATTGTAGGGTGATAGTAAGGAATGGGGAAGAACTGGGAGGATGGCAGGGTAGGTGAGGGACGAACGAGAGTTCAGTAATAAAGAGGTAAACTTATCGGACTGTAGACTACTATTGTGAGGAAGTTCAGGGTTGCAACGGTGGCACCGACAACAGCGGCGCAGTGTTATGTTTTGGTAGCTGAGGAGAGCAGGCAAAAACGGCAATACACCAGAGAGGTTGGAATCTACTGGATTGCAGTACCCTGACTAACCACCACAACTAAAGGCAGCCGTGGAGCATTCCTACGTTGGTCCTAGACGCCTCGTCACAGCCTGAGAGGATAACTACACCTAAAGATAGAAAGAGGAAAGCTATCTGCCCCGGAGCAGATCCCCAAAGAACATAGGAAGCCCCCAAACATGTAATGGCGGTTAGACAAGAGGAAATACAGACACAGACAGAAAATAGTATGAGCAAACGCTGGGGCCCAATCTGCCTAGACAGAAAAGGATAGGAAGAATACTTACTGCAATCCAAAAAAAAACCTAAAAAAAACCAACGCTACTAATTGCAAAAACACCTGAGATCACACGACCTCTACCACCTAAATTAGTTCTCTGGTGTAACAAAACTAAGCCGCAGCCACTGAAAAAACTGGAAAAGGCAAATGAACAAATAACAGTGGCTCCAGAGGAACCGAGAGGAGCCCAAGCCCCCCGGGGAGGGGAACCTGGCCAACCTCACAGAAATGCAGAGAAATATGCAAATGGCAAGCACAAAAACAAAAAACAGAAAATATCTTATCTGAGAGCAGGAGAAGAGGCAAGACTCAGCAAGCTTCCAAGAGAACCAGGAAACAACGTTGAGACAAGAACAATTGATCACCGGCAACCATGATGGGGGGAACCTCCCTTATATCCAGCCAGTCTGTGATTCCTAATTGCCAATCCTCATTGAATGGTTCAGTACTGTTTATAACCACCAGAGGGAGCTTCTGCTCAGAATTCATTTCTAACACATTCACAACAGTACCCCCCCCTTGAGGAGGGGTCACCGAACCCTCATTTGTGCAACCAGGTCCGTCAGGATGAGCTCTGTGATATGCACGGATCAGTCTCCTAGCATGGATGTCCGAAGCAAACACCCAAGAATTGTCCTCCTGACCATAACCTCTCCACTTAACCAAATACTGGAGTTTCCGTCTAGAAAAACGAGCATCCAATATTTTCTCAACCACATACTCCAGATTGCCCTCAACCAAAACAGGGTCAGGAGGCGCAGCCATAGGAACCACTGGCTTGACAAACCTCTTCAATAAGGACTTGTGGAACACTTTATGGATCGTAAATGTCCCTGGAAGAAGTAAACGAAAGGAAACAGGATTAAGAATCTCCATGATCTTATAAGGTCCAATGAACCTAGGCTTAAACTTAGGAGATACAACTCTCATAGGGATATTTCTTGAGGACAACCAGACCAAGTCCCCCACTTTAAACCGAGGACCACCAGTCCTATGCCGGTTGGCAAACCACTGGGCCTTCTCCTGAGAGAGGGACAACCTCTCCACTACCTGGTCCCAAATCTGCTGCATACGCTCCGCAACAGAGTCAACACCCGGACAGACAGAAGCCTCCGTCTGTCACGAAGAAAATCGAGGGTGAAACCCAAAATTGCAGAAAAATGGAGACATCAAAGTGGCAGAGCTTGCCCTATTATTAAGAGCAAACTCAGCCAAAGGCAAAAAAGAGACCCAGTCATCTTGATCAGCAGACACAAAGCATCTCAGATAAGTCTCCAATGTCTGGTTTGTTCTCTCAGTTTGTCCATTGGTCTGAGGATGAAAAGCAAAGGAGAAAGACAATTGAACACCAAGTTTAGAACAAAAAGTCCTCCAAAATATGGAAACAAACTGGACTCCTCTGTCAGACACAATGTTCTCAGGAATGCCGTGTAAACGAACCACGTGTTGAAGGAACAAAGGCACCAATTCGGAGGATGAAGGCAACTTAGGTAATGGCACAAGATGTATCATCTTGGAAAACCTATCACAAATCACCCAGATAACGGTCATTTTCTGAGAAACAGGGAGGTCGGAAATAAAATCCATAGAGATATGGGTCCATGGTCTCTTGGGCACAGGCAATGGCATCAACAAACCACTAGAGCGAGAGCAAGGCTTGGAGCGAGAGCAAGTCCCACAGGACTGCACAAACTCCCTGACGTCACGAGACAAAGTAGGCCACCAAAAGGACCGACTCACCAAGTCTCTGGTACCAAAAATTCCGGGATGACCGGCCAACGCGGAACAATGAATCTCAGACATCACACTCTTCTTCTACTGGTCTTGGACAAACAATTTCCCAACAGGGCAGCGCTCGGGTTTATCCTCCTGACACCCTTCCAGAGCCAGTCTCAAATTGGGCGAGATGGCGGAAAGAACTACACCCTCTTTCAAAATAACAGCAGGATCAGATAACTCAGGAGAGTCTGCAAGGAAACTCCTCGAGAGGGCATCCGCCTTAACATTCTTAGTGCCAGGAAGAAAGGAAACCACAAAATTAAAATGTGTGAAAAACAAGGCCCACCTGGCCTGTCTAGGATTAAGTCGCTTGGCTGATTCCAGATAAACCAGATTCTTATGGTCCGTGAGGACCACCACCTGATGTTTGGCTCCCTCCAGCCAATGTCTCCACTCTTCAAAAGCCCACTTCATGGCCAATAACTCCCGATTACCCACGTCATAATTACGTTCAGTTGGAGAAAATTTTCGAGAGAAAAAAGCACAAGGGTTACTTTTAGAGTTCTCTGGATCTCTTTGGTACAAAACGGCACCTGCCCCAATTTCAGAGGCATCAACCTCCACCTGAAATGGCAGAGAAACATCAGGCTGCCATAGAACAGGAGCAGAAGTGAATCTCTGTTTAAGTTCCTGAAACGCAGAGACTGCCTCAGGAGGCCAATTCACCACATCAGAACCCTTTTTGGTCAAATCAGTCAATGGTTTAACAATAACAGAGAAATTACCAATAAATTTACGATAAAAATTGGAAAAACCCAAGAATCTCTGAAGAGCCTTTAATGAAGTAGGTTGGACCCAATCACAGATGGCCTGAACCTTGACCGGGTCCATTTCAATAACAGATGGAGACAAAATAAATCCCAGAAATGAGATCCTCTGTACGCCAAAAAGACACTTTGATCCCTTCACATACAGAGCATTCTCTCTCAAAATCTGGAACACAGTCCGAACATGTTTCACATGAGAGTCCCAGTCATTGGAAAAAATCAAGATATCATCCAAATAAACAATCAGAAATTTATCCACAAAATCCCTGAAAATGTCATTCATGAAGGACTGGAAGACGGAAGGAGCATTAGTGAGCCCAAAGGGCATCACTTGGTACTCAAAATGCCCCTCTGGGGTATTAAACGCCGTCTTCCATTCATCCCCATGCTTAATGCGAATAAGGTTATACGCCCCCCTGAGGTCAAGCTTGGTAAACCAAGTAGCACTTTTCACCCTGGAAAACAGGTCAGAAATCAAGGGTAACGGATATTGATATTTCACAGTGATATTGTTCAAGAGACGATAATACACGGCCTTAATGAACCATCCTTTTCGGCCACAAAGAAAAAACGGCACCCAAGGGTGAAGAGGATGGTCTGATATGACCCTTCTCCAATGACTCCTTGATATAAGACCGCATAGCGTCATGTTCAGGTACAGACAAGTTAAAAAGGCGACCTTTAGGGAATTTACTACCAGGCACTAATTCAATAGCGCAGTCATAGCTCCTATGGGGGGGCAAGGATGCAGATTTACTTTCGCTAAACACATCAGAAAAATCAGTCAAAAAGTCAGGAACATCTTGAGCCTGGGGAGAGGCAGAAAAAACAGGAGTGTTGGCATTAACACATTGGCAGCCCCAACTGGTTACAGACACAGATTTCCAATCCAAAACAGGATTATGAGACTGTAACCAAGGGAAACCTAGTACAATAATGTCATGCAGATTATACAGCACCAAAAATTTGCAACTCTCCTGATGATCAGGTTCAACCCTCATTACCACCTGAGTAGAGAACTGGGGTTTATTCTCAGCCAAAGGGGTAGAATCAATCCCCAGTAGGGGAATAGACTTCCGTAGGGGTATCAAGGGAAACCCACAACGTTTACCAAAATCAAAATCCATCAGGTTAATAGCTGCTCCAGAATCAACAAAAGCCTGAGCAGAAAATGTGGACAGGGAGCAAATCAGGGTAACAGTCAACAGAAATTTAGTCTGAACACTACCCAAGACAACTGAGCGTGCAAAACGTCTTCCCCGCTTAGGGCAGACTGAAATAGCATGAGAGGCATCACCACAGTAGAAACATAACCCATTGCGTTTTCGAAACTCATGACGCTGTGCCCCAGAAGCCACTCTATCACACTGCATGGGTTCAGAAGCTGGTTCCCAAGCAACACTATTCCACGCATACTTCTACGCTCACGCAAACGTCTGTCAATTTGAATCGCTAATGACATAGAATCATTAAGACCAGAGGGAGCAGGGAATCCCACCATAACATCTTTTACATTCTCTGACAGACCCTTCCGAAAAAGGGCTGCCAAAGCATCATCATTCCATTTGGTCAGGACTGCCCACTTTCGGAATTTCTGACAGTACAACTCAGCGTCCTCAAGCCCCTGATTTAATACCAACAAGGTTTTTTCAGCTTGATCAGTGACATTAGGTTCATCGTACAATAACCCCAGAGCCAGAAAAAATGCATCAACATTACTCAAAACAGGGTCCCCAGGTGTCAGGGAAAAAGCCAATCCTGAGATCGCCGTGCAGGAGAGAGATGACAATTTGAACCTGCTGTGCTGCGTTCCCTGAGGACTTAGGTTTTAAGGCAAAAAACAACTTACAGTTATTTTTGAAATTCAAAAATTTAGCTCGATCCCCCAAAAACAAATCTGGCATGGGGATCCTGGGTTCCACAACTGGCAACCCAGCAAGATAGGTAGCAATACTCCGAACCTCAGTGGCAAGCTGATCCACACAGCCAGACAACTGTGCAAACTCCATTGAGAAAAAAAAAATCCTCTTCAGCACCCAGAGAAAAAGAGGGAAAAAATGCAACAAACAGAAAAAAAAAATCTCTGACAACCTTTTTTGTTTCCACACTATTTTTCCCTTCTGTGAGTACCATATAATTTTCAGTTGGGCCGGTGATACTGTTATGTTTTGGTAGCTGAGGAGAGCAGGCAAAAACGGCAATACACCAGAGAGGTTGGAATCTACTGGATTGCAGTACCCTGACTAACCACCACAACTAAAGGCAGCTGTGGAGCGTTCCTACGTTGGTCCTAGACGCCTCGTTACAGCCTGAGAGGTTAACTACACCTAAAGATAGAAAGAGGAAAGCTATCTGCCCCGGAGCAGATCCCCAAAGAACATAGGAAGCCCCCAAACATGTAATGGCGGTTAGACAAGAGGAAATACAGACACAGACAGAAAATAGTATGAGCAAACGCTGGGGCCCAATCTGCCTAGACAGAAAAGGATAGGAACGATACTTACTGCAATCCAAAAAAAAACCTAAAAAAAAAACAACGCTACTAATTGCAAAAACACCTGAGATCACACGACCTCTACCACCTAAATTAGTTCTCTGGTGTAACAAAACTAAGCCGCAGCCACTGAAAAAACTGGAAAAGGCAAATGAACAAACAACAGTGGCTCCAGAGGAACCGAGAGGAGCCCAAGCCCCCCGGGGAGGGGAACCTGGCCAACCTCACAGAAATGCAGAGAAATATGCAAATGGCAAGCACAAAAATAAAAAAAGAAAATATCTTATCTGAGAGCAGAAGAAGAGGGAAGACTAAGCAAGCTTCCAAGAGAACCAGGAAACAACGTTGAGACAAGAACAATTGATCACCGGCAACCATGATGGGGGAACCTCCCTTATATCCAGCCAGTCTGTGATTCCTGATTGCCAATCCTCATTGAATGGTTCAGTACTGTTTATAACCACCAGAGGGAGCTTCTGCTCAGAATTCATTCCTAAAACATTCACAACAGCGCAGGTCATCTCGTCGCAGTCTCTGTATGGCGGGCAGATTTCCCATGGTGGCACCAGCAACAGCGGCACATGACGTCTCAGTGAAGTCTCTGAGAGGCAAGAAGATTTCCCGTGCTCAAACGTGTCTCGCATGGTACTGAGTGCAGTGTGAGGGACCACCGGAGCAAAACGTCACTCCGCGGTGTACACAGGTCCTCGGCTACGGGGCTCTGGCTTAGTTACCTTCTCCTCACTGCGCAGCGCACGCGTTACAGTCTCTCTCTCTAAAGTTGAGTCACCTCTTGACGTGACGGGTGGCGGTACGCTGTCAGTCTGTTGTCCACCTCCAGTGGACCTATATGCAAGGGGACTGTCAGGTATGCGGTCACTCTTGGGCAGAGCGTGTGCGGTACTGACTATCATGCTGGATACGGCACCTGGCTTAGCTCCGCACGGCTCCGCTCTGCTGGCACGGCTCTGGGAGGTTCTGTATGGCTCAGCTGGCAAGTCTCTGTACAGCTCTGCTGGCCCGGCTCCGCATGGCTAATTTACCCAGCACTACAGCTCCTGTCCTGGACAGCAGCAGCACGGCCTGTCACAGGCCCAGCACTCTCAGGTGGGGACGCAGAGCGCGCTGCTTACCACTCTGCGCGCTGCACTTACTTGGCGCCAAATCTGCCTGCAGTGCGCACTTTTCCTTCTTATACCCCTGTGTCAGCATGCTCTCTCCAGGCTCTCCCCGCCCCCTCCTCCCAGCAGGAAGCCCCATCTCCTTCCTCCTTCCCTCTTGCAGCAGAGGAAGGTCCGCCTCTCTCAGTCTTCCCCCAGAAACAGAGGATGCAGTCCTTTCAGTTCTAGACCAGGCATGCAGGTACCCGTGGTCCGCTCAACCTCCTTACAAAGGCAACAAAGGAGTGGCTCAGAAAAAAGCACATTAAGGTTATGGAGTGTCCTAGCCAGTCTCCAGACCTTAATCCCATACAAAACTTATGGAGGGAGTTGAAGCTCTGAGTTGCCAAGTGACAGCGTCAAAATCTTAATGATTTAGAGATGATCTGCAAAGAGGAGTGGACCAAAATTCCTCCTGACATGTGCGCAAACCTCATCATCAACTACAAAAAATGTCTGACTGCTGTGCTTACCAACAAGGTTTTGCCACAAAGTATTAAGTCTTGTTTGCCAGAGGGATCAAATACTTATTTCTCACTGCAAAATGCAAATAAATTTATATAATTTATACAATGTGATTTTCTGGATTTTATTTTTGATATTCTATCTCTCAATGTTAAAATTAACCTACCCTTAAAATTATAGACTGTTCATGTCTTTGTCAGCAGGCAGAAAATGAACTCGGCACTCAACTTTAGTATAGTGAGAATAAAGATTTTTATTCACAGTAGTAACACGAAACGTTTCGGTCCTATATCATGGACCTTCATCAGTCACAGATACTACTGGGAAGGGGGTTGATCCACATAGGGAAGAAAGAAAGGGCTGGATATAGCACTCAGACTAGCGGTGGACACCGCGTCCAATGCAGAGACCTATCCTCACTACCGGACTCCTTCACAACAGGTTACTAGTGCAATAGAGGCATTGTCCTCTTCCTCATCTCACCCCACCAATACAGGCTATATCCAGCCCTTTCTTTCTTCCCTATGTGGATCAACCCCCTTCCCAGTAGTATCTGTGACTGATGAAGGTCCATGATATAGGACCGAAACGTTTCGTGTTACTACTGTGAATAAAAATCTTTATTCTCACTATACTAAAGTTGAGTGCCGAGTTCATTTTCTATTAGATACGGTTTGGGAACCTACTCTGGCACCTTCTTGGTTGTGCACACGGTTATTTTTTCATTTGTCAGCAGGCACACTTACAAAATCAGCAAGTGATCAAATACTTATTTCCCCCACTGTATATATTATTTATAGTCATACAGATACTGTGCTTTGTGAGAAAAATAAAACTATTGTGGGACTAACCCTTGAAGAGAAAATAAATACGCTCCTGAATTGTTATTTTATTACAGCTAGATTCTATACTTACTAAACAGAAATGACAGAAGCATTTAAAATGGTTTATCCATAAAGGGGAGTAATATTTTACCCCCCATAGCCTCTGCCACTGCTGTTCATGGATGTTGGTTTTCTGATCAATCTCAAGGGGCTGTGCTTCCATTTCAGCTCTAGACTAAAGGGTATTTTTTATTGTTTGTTAGTTTTAGCGTAATGCAGGTAAACGGATGCAGTGACGCAAAAGCGCAGAATAAGGGTTATCAGGAGAGCGGTTTAATTAACAATAATGAACTCCTTGCAGGGAGATAACAGGAAGGGGGAAAACAGGTTAAACAGTTTAATTGTGGTTCAACACAACAATCTTTCTATCAACTTTAACTTATCGTGACTCCGCTGTCTTTTAGTCGCTTGCAGTCCGATAGATGATGGAATGCAGGCGGAGGCCGACACTGCATCTTCAGGCTTTCCCACCCAACACATGGTCATGCTTCTGGCGGGAGCGGGCAGTCACCCGGTTTTGTCCGGTGAGCCCCTAATCCATTGAACTGCAGAGCCGAAGTGTGAAGCTTCGCACAAGTCTCTACTCGGTGTGTGCTCTGCTGCGCACCCGCCAACAACTCGATGCACGCACCACAATGTCTCACTTGGCGCTCGTCCCTCTGTACATCTGCTGGTACCTGAATACCTGCTCCGTGCTGTTTGGCTCGGTGCCCGGTCCCTGCTCTCTCTTCCCTCCATCGGGAAATTTCTGCCTTTTCCCGCAATGGACTCTCCCTCTTTCCCGCGCATACCACGCCCCTTCTCTCTAGGTCATGGGTCCTTTCCGACTCCCATTTCCTTCCCCCCTGCAACACTGGACACAGCCTCGGCAATTCTGGACCCTGTGTCTCATAGGTACCCACAGCCCTGTCTCCTTCCTTACATCAGCAAGGGTTTCCCTAATAGTGTAGAAAAGTTCACCTCTTTAATGTAAAATGTTTGTATTGAAAGATTGGATCTGAAAAGAAGGACTTCTTAAAAAAAAGCACAAACTAATGTCCCTTCCCTCCGGTAACAGCAGCGTATGTCATCAGCATACAGTACGTTGTGCGATATTTAATGCTGGGCACACAACACAATGTTTTCTGTTATAAAAACAGTAGTTCTTGTCATCACATAAATCAGACGAAATGTCCACATTGTATTACACAACGCCATTTATTGCGCTCCGTTTCTACAAACCACATGTGCACTGAAGCTAATGGCAAAAGTATGAAAGAAAAATGTGTACATTATAGTCCTCCCTGCGAGCAACAGACTGAATTAATAAAAGGAAGCAGTCGAAACTGAATGACAGTGGACCTGAGCCACGGGATAAACGCCACCACCGCGTACGGTCGCTTATAAACCACAAGCATGCGGCGGTGACGTCACGCTCCTGCTGTTATACAACTGCATCCAATTTTACTAGAAAATGTATGGATCTACCAGCCAAGATGTCAATGTCTGTTAGTATTAGAAGTTACATGGGGTTTTTCCCATGCACATTATATGATTGTGGTCAGGCTTTCTATATCTTTCTATTCGAGGATGTACCCAAAATAAACATGAATCGTTTTCTGGAGGGTGGAATGCTTGTGGTGCGGGCTTCCACCACTACATGAATTTTTGGTGAACCCTTTTAAGACAGTATTGCCATCCAATTTTGTTTAGGAAACTTGCATTTGGCTCCGGCGATTTCTTTTTTTCACAAATTGTTAAATCTTTTGTCAAATTTGTGGTGGCTGATTCACACAAGTGCTAAAATGTTTTGTCTCCTTTAGGGCAAAAAAGCATAGGAAATGGTTGTTGTCAAGCAACAAACAATGTAGAAGGAATCTGCCATGAGTGAAACACAAGTTTATGAATGGTTCTCCTATTTTAAATGTCAATTGATGATCAACCTCGTTCCTGACGTTCTTCAACTACCCGAACTTATGAAAATTTGACAAAGTTCGTCAAGCCATTCTGGAAGATCCGTGTTAGATCATTCATCAACTCATGGAGGTGTCTGGTATTTCATGTTCTTTCTGTCAGAGAATTTTAAGGGGGTAATTGGATGTGAAATGAGTTGCAGCACAATTTTGCTCACAACAACTGTTTCCGATGCTATATTGAAAGATTAAACAAAAATCACTGTAGCCAAAGGCAATGTTCCCCAACGACATTGGCCGGCATGCTGACTCAAAAGGTTTCTGCAAATATTCACCTAGCGGCGAAAGCCTTAATACAAGCTCACAGAGTCCCAGAAGACGATTCCTGTTTATTTGGGTACCCCATCATACACTAGTACACACATAGAGGCATCCTGTCCATAATGTCATGTGCTATGGTAAATAGTAAGAAGCTTATATACCTAATCCATTTAGGGCTTAAGCAAATATTCTCTTCAGTGAGAAAGAGAACAGGATCTCTAGTGCCATGTATCGGAGGTGGCAATCCTTGAGATCCATTTGGATCATTTAAAGAACTTTGTCACATGACAGGATAGATAGTGTGAGGCAGTGACAGGTGTCATATGCGAGGGTTGCTATGTGTCCCCCAGGATGCGCACAGAACTGTGTTGAGGCCACGGGAATGCACTGCAGTCACAGGCATAGTTGTGATTGCAGTGCAAAATAAAAGTAAGTGTTAGTCTTGGGCAAGCTATTTGTCCAAGGCAGATTTAGGAAAACTTGCCATGGGCTTTTATTTGTGAAACGGACTACAGAATGGTAGTAGTGGGGGTCTGTTTCCTTCCCGACTGTGTTTTCCATGTGGCCTACAGCCACAGGTTCCTTGTAAAAACCCCTGCAGCAAAGGGTTGGGTGTGTCAGTTTGGTTTTGCAAGTGTGCAGAGCAGAAGGCTCTGCAGATCTCTACCTGTGTGAGGCAACACAGGGCCAAGCAGAGCCAAAAGGCCTGGCACCACACAGCGTACACTGTTATGTTTCGGTAGCTGAAGAGTGCAGGTAAAAAAGGCAATACACCAGAGCAGTTGGAATCTATGAGATTGCAGTACCCTGACTAACCACCACAACTAGAGGCAGCCGTGGAGCGTTCATACGTTGGTCCTAGATGCCTCGTCACAGCCTGAGAAACTAACTACACCTAAAGATAGATATAGGAAAGCTATGTGCCCCGGAGCAGAACCCCAAAGATAACAGAAAGCCCCCAAACATGTAATGGCGGTTAGACAAGATGAAATACTGAAGAAAATAGTATGAGCAAACGCTGGGGCCCAAACTAACTAAATAGAAAAGGATAGGAAGGGTACTTACTGCAATCCCAGAAAACCCTGAAAAGCACCAACTCTACTAATTTCAAAAATACCTGAGATCACACGACCTCTTCCATCTAAATTAGTTCTCTGGTGTAACAAAATCAAAACAGCAGCCACTGAAAAAACTGGAAAAAGCAAATGTACAAACATCAGTGGCTGAACTAAACTGAGAGGGCAAAAGCCCCCGGAGGGGACCCTGAAGGCCCCCACAGAAGTGCAGGACAAAATGCAAAAATATAGCACAAAAACAAAAAGAAGAAAATGTCTTATCTGTTAGCAGGAGATGCAGACACGACACAGCAGGCTACAAGGGAAACAGGAATGAAGGATTCAGACCAGAACAATTGATCACCGGCAACCCTGATGGGAAGGTGACTCCCTTATATAAGACCAGTCAGTAACACCTGATTCCCAGTCCTCACAATCTTCACTGGACCGACTAGCACCGCTTGTAACCACCAGAGGGAGCCTCTGCTCAGAACTCATCTCAAACCCATTCACAACAGTACCCCCCCCTTGAGGAGGGGTCACCGAACCCTCATTTGAGCAACCAGGTCGGTCAGGATGAGTTCTATGATACGCACGGATAAGTCTCCTAGCATGGATGTCCGAAGCAAACACCCAAGAATTGTCTTCCTGACCATAACCTCTCCATTTAACCAAATACTGGAGTTTCCGTCTAGAAAAACGAGAATCTAATATTTTCTCAACCACATATTCCAGGTTGCCCTCAACCAAAACAGGGTCAGGAGGCACAGCAGCAGGAACCACTGGCTCAACAAACCTCTTCAACAAGGACTTGTGGAACACGTTATGGATCTTAAATGTCCCTGGAAGAAGCAAACGAAAAGAAACAGGATTAATAATCTCCATGATCTTATAAGGTCCAATGAACCTAGGCTTAAATTTAGGAGATGCTACTCTCATAGGAATATTCTTTGAGGACAACCAGACCAAGTCCCCCACTTTAAACCGAGGACCATCAGTCCTATGCCGGTTAGCAAACCGCTGGGCCCTCTCCTGAGAGAGGGACAACCTCTCCACTACCTGGTCCCAAATCAGTTGCATACGCTCCACAACAGAGTCAACACCTGGACAAACAGAAGCCTCCGTCTGTCCTGAAGAAAATCGAGGGTGAAACCCAGAATTACAGAAAAACGGAGACATCAAAGTGGCAGAGCTAGCCCTATTATTAAGAGCAAACTCAGCCAAAGGCAAAAAAGAGACCCAGTCATCCTGATCAGCAGACACAAAGCATCTCAGATAAGTCTCCAATGTCTGGTTTGTTCTCTCAGTTTGACCATTGGTCTGAGGATGAAATGCCGAGGAGAAAGACAATTGAACACCCAGTTTAGAACAAAAAGTCCTCCAAAATCTGGAAACAAACTGGACTCCTCTGTCAGACACAATGTTCTCAGGAATGCCGTGTAAACGAACCACGTGCTGAAGGAACAACGGCACCAATTCAGAGGAGGAAGGCAACTTAGGTAATGGCACAAGATGTATCATTTTGGAAAACCTATCACAAATTACCCAGATGGTGGTCATTCTCTGAGAAACAGGAAGGTCGGAAATGAAATCCATAGAGATATGGGTCCATGGTCTCTTGGGCACAGGCAATGGCATCAACAAACCACTAGAGCGAGAGCAAGGCTTGGAGCGAGAGCAAGTCCCGCAGGACTGCACAAATTCCCTGACATCACGAGACAAGGTAGGCCACCAAAAGGACCGACTAACCAAGTCTCTGGTACCAAAAATTCCGGGATGCCCAGCCAATGCGGAACAATGAATCTCAGACATCACACTCTTTTTCCACTGGTCCGGGACAAACAATTTTCCAACAGGGCAGCGCTCGGGCCTATCCTCCTGACACCCCTCCAGAGCAAGTCTCAAATTGGGCGAGATGGCGGAAAGAACTACACCCTCTTTCAAAATAACAGAAGGATCAGATAACTCAGGAGAGTCCGCAAGGAAACTCCTCGAGAGGGCATCCGCCTTAACATTCTTAGTGCCAGGAAGAAAGGAAACCACAAAATTAAAACGTGTGAAAAACAAGGCCCACCTGGCCTGTCTAGGATTGAGTCGCTTGGCAGATTCCAGATAGACCAGATTCTTATGGTCCGTAAGGACCACCACCTGATGTTTGGCTCCCTCCAGCCAATGTCTCCACTCTTCAAAAGCCCACTTCATGGCCAATAACTCCCGATTACCCACGTCATAATTACGTTCAGTAGGAGAAAATTTTCGAGAGAAAAAGGCACAAGGGTTACTTTAGAGGTCTCTGGATCTTTTTGGGACAAAACGGCACCTGCCCCAATTTCAGAGGCATCAACCTCCACCTGAAATGGCAGAGAAACATCAGGCTGCCGTAGAACAGGAGCAGAAGTGAATCTCTGCTTAAGTTCCTGAAATGCAGAGACTGCCTCAGGAGGCCAATTCACCACATCAGAACCCTTTCTGGTCAAATCAGTTAATGGTTTAACAATAACCGAGAAATTACCAATAAATTTACGATAAAAATTGGCAAAACCCAAAAATCTCTGAAGAGCCTTTAATGAAGTAGGTTGGACCCAATCACAGATGGCCTGAACCTTGACCGGGTCCATTTCAATAACAGATGGGGACAAAATGAATCCCAGAAATGAGATCCTCTGTACGCCAAAAAGACACTTTGATCCCTTCACATACAGAGCATTCTCTCTCAAAATCTGGAATACAGTTCGAACATGTTTCACATGAGAGTCCCAGTCATTAGAAAAAATCAAGATATCATCCAAATAAACAATCAGAAATTTGTCCACAAAATCCCTGAAAATGTCATTCATGAAGGACTGGAAGACGGAAGGAGCATTAGTGAGCCTAAAGGGCATCACTAGGTACTCAAAATGCCCTTCAGGGGTATTGAATGCTGTCTTCCATTCATCCCCGTGCTTAATGCGAATAAGGTTATACGCCCCCCTGAGGTCAAGCTTGGTAAACCAAGTAGCGTTTTTCACCCTGGAAAATAGGTCAGAAATCAAGGGTAACGGGTATTGATATTTAACAGTAATATTGTTCAAGAGACGATAATCAATACATGGCCTTAATGAACCATCTTTTTTGGCCACAAAGAAAAAAACCGCACCTAAGGGTGAAGAGGATGGTCTGATATGACCCTTCTCCAATGATTCCTTGATATAAGACCGCATAGCGTCATGTTCAGGTACAGACAAGTTAAAAAGGCGACCTTTAGGGAATTTACTACCCGGCACTAATTCAATAGCGCAGTCATAGCTCCTATGGGGAGGCAAGGATGCAGATTTACTTTCGCTAAACACATCAGAAAAATCAATCAAAAAGTCAGGAACATCCTGAGCCTGGGGTGAGGCAGAAAAAACAGGAGTGTTGGTATTAACACATTGGCAGCCCCAACTAGTTACAGACACAGATTTCCAATCCAAAACAGGATTATGAGACTGTAACCAAGGGAAACCCAGCACGATAATGTCATGCAGATTATACAGAACCAAAAATTTGCAGCACTCCTGGTGATCAGGTTCAACCCTCATTATCACCTGAGTAGAAAACTGGGGTTTATTCTCAGCCAAAGGGGTAGAATCGATCCCCAGTAGGGGAATAGACTTCTGTAGGGGTATCAAGGGAAACCCACAACGTTTAGCAAAATCATAATCCATCAGGTTAATAACTGCTCCAGAATCAACGAAAGCCTGAGCAGAAAATGAGGACAGAGAGCATATCAGAGTGACAGTTAATAAAAACTTAGTCTGAACACTACCCAAGACAACTGAGCGTGCAAAACGTCTTCCCCGCTTAGGGCAGACTGAAATAGCATGAGAGGCATCACCACAGTAGAAACATAACCCATTGCGCTTTCGAAACTCATGACGCTGTGCCCCAGACACCACTCTATCACACTGCATGGGTTCAGAAGCTGGTTCACAAGGCAACACCATTCCACGCATACTTCTCCGCTCACGTAAACGTCTGCCAATTTGAATCGCTAATGACATAGAATCATTGAGACCAGAGGGGACAGAGAATCCCACCATAACATCCTTTACCTTGTCTGACAGACCCTTCCGGAAAAGGGAAACCCAGCACGATAATGTCATTCAGATTATAACAGAACCAAAAAATTGCAGCACTGCTCCTGGTGAACACAGGTTCAACCCTCAATTATTCACCTGAGTGACAACGGGGTTAATTCTCAGCCAAAGGGGTAGAATCGATCTCCCAGTAGGGGAATAGACTTCTGTAGGGGGTATTCAAGGGAAAACCCCACAACGTTAGCAAATCAAAATCCCCATCAGGATTTAATAGCTCTCCAGAATCAACGAAAGCCTGAGCAGAAAATGAGGACAGTAAGAGCATATCAAGTGAAGTTAATAAAACATAGTCT
>JARQOD010000003.1:585739268-585771732 GCA_033576555.1 Oophaga sylvatica
TGTGGACTCTGAACCCTGCTCTTTGAAAGACCCACGTTTGCATGGACTTACGGTAACAGAGAAGAAGATCCTGAACCTGTTGTGGAGAGTGATTGCTGAGCTTAGATTATTCTGGCCTGCTGTGTCTCCTGCTTCTGTGTCTGCAAACTGTGTGACTATTTTTGCCAACTTGTATGAAGTAATACAAGACTTTCTATATCAAACCTGTGTCTCATGTATTTTCATCGCACCCAAGCACAAGACGCTATATGAACTGTACCACATACATTACACAGCGTCATCAGGCCCCTGATTTAATGCCAACAAGGCTTTTTCAGCTTGATCAGTGACATTAGGCTCATCGTACAATAACCCCAAAGCCTGAAAAAATGCATCAACATCACTCAAAACAGGATCCCCAGGTGTCAGGGAAAAAGCCCAATCCTGAGGATCGCCGCGCAGGAGAGAGATGACAATTTGAACCTGCTGCGCTGCGTTTCCTGAGGACTTAGATTTTAAGGCAAAAAACAATTTACAATTATTTTTGAAATTCTGAAACTTAGCTCGATCCCCTAAAAACAAATCTGGCATGGGGATCCTAGGTTCCACAACAGGCAACCTAGCAAGATAAGCAGCAATACTCTGAACCTCAGTGGCAAGCTGATCCACACGGCCAGACAACTGTGCAAACTCCATTGGGAGAAAAGATCCTCCCCAGCACCCAGAGATACAGAGGGAAAAAAAAATGCAACAAACAGAAAAATATCTCTGACAACTCTGACAACCTTTTTTCTTTCACAATATTTTTTCCCTTCTGTGAGTACCATACAATTTTCAATTTTTAGGCCGGTGATACTGTTATGTTTCGGTAGCTGAAGAGTGCAGGTAAAAAAGGCAATACACCAGAGCAGTTGGAATCTATGAGATTGCAGTACCCTGACTAACCACCACAACTAGAGGCAGCCGTGGAGCGTTCCTACGTTGGTCCTAGACGCCTCGTCACAGCCTGAGAAACTAACTACACCTAAAGATAGATATAGGAAAGCTATCTGCCCCGGAGCAGAACCCCAAAGATAACAGAAAGCCCCCAAACATGTAATGGCGGTTAGACAAGATGAAATACTGAAGAAAATAGTATGAGCAAACGCTGGGGCCCAAACTAACTAAATAGAAAAGGATAGGAAGGGTACTTACTGCAATCCCAGAAAACCCTGAAAAGCACCAACTCTACTAATTTCAAAAATACCTGAGATCACACGACCTCTTCCACCTAAATTAGTTCTCTGGTGTAACAAAATCAAAACAGCAGCCACTGAAAAAACTGGAAAAAGCAAATGTACAAACATCAGTGGCTGAACTAAACTGAGAGGGCAAAAGCCCCCGGAGGGGACCCTGAAGGCCCCCACAGAAGTGCAGGACAAAATGCAAAAATATAGCACAAAAACAAAAAGAAGAAAATGTCTTATCTGTTAGCAGGAGATGCAGACACGACACAGCAGGCTACAAGGGAAACAGGAATGAAGGATTCAGACCAGAACAATTGATCACTGGCAACCCTGATGGGAAGGTGACTCCCTTATATAAGACCAGTCAGTAACACCTGATTCCCAGTCCTCACAATCTTCACTGGACCGACTAGCACCGCTTGTAACCACCAGAGGGAGCCTCTGCTCAGAACTCATCTCAAACCCATTCACAACAGTACACGGTGGAGCCGTCGCCCACAGCAACCGGTCTTGGTCACAGACTGTCTTTGTTTCCCGGCTGCGATCCGGAGGATCCTATTTACTTTCTGTGTGTGAGTACGCTGATCATTAAAAGAGACTTTCCGGGGTTACTCCTTGATCTGTCACACTGCACCTAACCCACTGCACTACATATGGTTGGAGAATGCGGGCAGTGTGAACTGAGGCATACCCTAAAGCATGATGCATGTCAATAATTAAGCCTGCAAAGCTACAGCTCAAGCCTGCTGACAAGATGGAGGAGGTTTTGAAGCAGTTGGTCCTCACTCAGCAGTGGCAACAAGAGCAGCACCAGCAGCAGCTGCAGTTTCAGTGCCAACAAGAGCAATGGCAACAGGAGCAGCGGCAACGGCAGCAGGAGCAGCAGCAATGGCAGCAGGAGCTGCAGCAACAGCAGCAGGAGCAGCACCAATTGCAGGAGACAAATAACCTGTTGATGCAGCAGATCACGGCTATGAGAGAGGCGGTCCCATCAGTGACCTCAATCCATTCGGAGGCTCGGTATAAAGTTCAGTCAGCCTTGAGAAAGATAAATCGTGAAGACGATATGGAGGCCTTCCTTACCGTGTTTGAATGCACAGCAGAGCTGAAGAGCTTGCCAATGACACAGTGGGCTGAAGTGGTGGCCCCTTTCTGACAAGAGATGCCCAGAAGGCTTTCCTGGACCTCAGTCGGGACAATGCCCAGGACTATGAGAAGCTGAGAGGTGATATCCTTGCCCGACTGGGGGTTAAAACGTATGTGTGGGCTCAACGTGTGTTCCAGTGGTCTTTTGTGGAGTCTCGTCCAGCCAGGTCTCAGGCTATGACTTGCTGCAGCTGGTAAAAAAATGGCTCCAGCCTGAGACCTTAACTCCTTTCCAGATGATAGAGAAGGTGGTGGTCGACGTCTGGTGAGGGCTGTGCCAGCAGCCATACAGCGTTGGGTGGGGCAAGGGGACCCGGGCACTTTGGACCAGGTGAATGGAATGGTTGAGTGGTGTACAGCCACTCAGGACTTTATATGGGCCACTGCTCCACTTCGGCTGTCACATAAGACCCTGCCAACCCAGGAGCCTGGGAAAAGTCCACGACCCTCCACTGGTATCCCAAAAGGAGAGTGACAATAGACCCATGTCCCCTAAATCGCTCCCAAGGTCCACTTATGTTGCAGCTATTAAGTGTTGGTAGTGTCAAGGGCCTACACATGTGGCTGCCAACTGCCCCGACAGCTGAACCCATGGACTGTGGGTATACTCACCGAGTGTCTATGTATGCCTAGCAAGTCTGCACCACCACTACAGGCACTGCTGGCAGCGAACCCCAACTGTGCAAGGTACTCTTCAACGGGTACTAAACAGAGGCTCTCTTGGACTCGGGGAGCTTAGTGACTCTGGTCCATGGGTCCCTTGTTGCTAGGGACCACCCCAATGGAGAGAAAGTGGGTGTGGTGTGTATCCATGAGGAAATCAGAGAGTAACTGACCGCTGAGGTCACGTTTTCCACCCCATGTGGAGAAATAAGACATGCGGTGGGAGTGGTAAAGACTCTTCCATATAGGACTGTGTTGGAAAGAGACTTGCCCATGTTCTGGTCCCTGTGGGAGACCAGGGTTAACCCTCCCAAGGTAAGTGTTGTTCCGGGCGTGGAGCCCAAAGATCCCGAGTCAGGGATACCTGCCATAGGGGTCGCCAACCTAGGGACAGAGTGTAACCCCAATAAGTTTCCCCTAGAGGTAGTGGCAGGAGAGGTCGAGGAGACCCCACCAATCTCTGAGCTGGAAGTGTCCCCTGGTAAGTTCGGGACAGCTCAGCTCCAGGATCCCACTCTTGCCTGGGCCCAAGAAAGGGTAATAGAGATAAATGGAGTGGCTCAGCAACTGGGTGCTGAGGCAGTTTTTCCCCGCATGGCTATACTCCAGGAGTTGTTAAACAGGGTAGATAAAATCCAGGATGAGCTGGTGGAACAGCTGGTGGTGCCCCAATCCTATCGTCGGGCGGTGCTCAACATGGCTCACACCCACATGCTGGGAGAGCACTTGGGGGCCAAAAAGATGCAGGAGCACATACTGCAGTGGTTTTTTTGGCCTGGAGTCTACGCGGAGGTCCAGAGGTACTGTGACACGCATCTGGAGTGCCAACTAACCTCACCCACCACAAACTACCAGAGTCCATTGGTACCTCTGCCCTCATAGAGGTACCCTTTGAACAGATAGCAATGGATTTGGTGGGCCCTATAGTGAAATCCGCCAGGGGCCACCAACATATTCTGGTCGTAGTGGATTACGCCACTGTTTGTAATGTTTTGTCTCCTTGGGCTGCTATGCAAGCTGCTCCGGATATTACAGCTATGCACGTCGGTGCACCACCCACAAACCGATGGGTTAGGCCTCTTTCACACTTCAGTCGTTTGGCGTCAGTTAAAATCCGCCAAAGTGTGGAAAAAGCGGATCCGCCAGAAAAGTGCAAAAACGGATGCAAACGGATTCTTTTTGAGACGGATCCGTCATGAAGTTTTGAACCCGGAAAATGCATGGTACGCATGTCTGGCACAGAGGAGAGAGAGAGAGATCCCGGACAGTGTTCTCAGCATTTTCTATGGAAGGAACGAATCCGCTGGCGGATTACGTCAAAAACGGATGGTAGCGGTTCCGCCACCCATAGCGCCCATTATACAAAATGGCGGACGCGGCGGATCCGTCATAGTCCGCCAATTTGACGCACACAAAAAACGTTGCATTGGACGTTTTCAAAAAAAGGCGGACGCCAAATTTATGACGGATCCGTCAAAAAACGGATCAAACAGACAACCATCTGTCAAAATCCGTCACTAATGCAAGTCAATGGGAAAAAAGCGGATCCGCCAAAAAAAAATGGCGAATCCGTTTTTTTCACACTTTGGCGGATTTTGACTGACGTCGCACGACTGAAGTGTGAAAGAGGCCTTAGTGGAGAGGTTTAATAAGACCCTCAAAGCCATGCTCAGAAAGGTGGTCGCCAAGGATAGGAGAGATTGGGACATGTTATTGCCGTATCTGATGTTCTCTATCCGGGAGGTACCCTAGGCGTCCACAGTTTTTTTCAGGATCCTATTTACTTTCTGTGTGTGAGTATGCTGATCATTAAAAGAGACTTTGTTTTTGAACTTTCCTGGGTCACTGCCTGATCTGTCACACTGACTGCACGTACCCCACTGCACTGCTACAGCTAAACCAAAATTTTCTCCAAAAGAAGAAAAAAACTTCCGTTTGCATACAGCTGTTTTGCCCTTCATCAATACCAAATAGGACACTGATTGGCGACCTCCTTATACCAGGGGTCTGAAACACTTGGCTACTGAGGCTGCTTCATGCGGTCCGCAGTGCATGTGCTACTCTTTCCTTGCCCCGGAAGTCGTCCAAGGCAAGCAGTCATTTCCGGGGCAAGGAAAGAGTAGCGCATGCGCTGTAATGATTTTATGCTTTGCCCACTGTTGGGCAAAGCACACTGCGCATGTGCTGGGCCGAATTTGAAATGCGCAACTGCGGGAAGCCGAACGCCGTCTGTGGGATTCACAGACGGCCCTACGCAAGTGATGCCGAGGAGCGGGGGGGGGAGGACATGGAAAACGCCACCCTCCTGACCTGACCGCCCTGTTTGACAGCGCAAAAACCGAACTTTACTAAGGTATTTTGATATGAAAACGGGGGTATCAGGATATATGATACCTACCGATAGCTTTGTTATGGGACGCACTATTCAGCCATATCTTTACTTGATATGGCAAAATTGGGGTGACAGATTCCCTTTAATCAGAGACCAGCAGCTGACATCAGCATGTTGGCGGATCATGATGTCACTGCCATGCCCCGGAATGCTGACTGGTGGCTGGCATTGGTATTGCTGTACAGAGAGCTTGTCTCTGCGAGCCAATACATTTCAGTTGAATGTGCGTCCAAGGACCCACATTCAACTGAAATAAAGCACTTGTGTGGAAAGGAGCTAAGGGAACAGAGGACAGGTGAGAAGAATCTTTTTTTTTTCCTTTTTGGTGCATGTGAAAAACGGCACAATAGGTAACATAACTACAACATAGGGATCTGGATGGGGACTTTACTACAGGAATAGGGACCTGGATGGGGACATGACTATAATATGGGGACCAGAATGGGGCACTACTACAAAAACAAGACGAGGATGGGCATATTACTACAAGATGGGGCATAACTACAAGATGAGGACTAGGATGGGACATTGTCACAAGATGGGGACTAGGGTGGGCAAGTGCTGGAAGTGTTTACACGAGGCAGTTTTGTGAGCTAGTCTGACACTGGGAGGAGCAGAGCAGTGCACACAGTGAGTAGGAAAGCTCTTACAAACTGTGTGAGTCACCGGCATGATAATACTTACCGACAACTGGGTAAATGTGATGTGATTCAGTCATAATTTAATGATTATGATAAATTGGCAAGTTCACCTCTTAGAAGTTTTGCAGGTGGTACATCAACAACCCATGCCATAACCAGTCTGAATATGTGCCTTAAAAATAATAGCAGTAATTATTGTGTTAATGAAGGACTTTATAATGAATATTTAAAGTAGGAAAATTTTAGGAAGGACTGTAATAATAAGTGAATTGTTTGAATGCAAATAGAATTTGTGTTGAATTTTTAGGAATTAATTGAACTTGGCAAATTCAAGTGATTCTGCTGCATTTTACACATTATAATGACCTTGTGCAGGCTTCCCAATAATGCCTTGCAGTCATTACATCAAATGAAATAGCACAGCCAATCAGAAGGGACTGCGATAGTCTGATAGCCAGTATAAAAGCAGAGGCAGCGAATGCAGCAGCCATTTTGTGGTGAATCTGGACAGTGAGAGGATGTCACAGCTATAGAGATAAGGATAGGAAACCATAAAACACTGAAGAAATTGTACAGATAGGGTATGGGACAGCACAGCAGTGAAGAAGATTAGTGTGTGGGGAAAAGAGAATAGTGGCATACATGTTTTTCAACACAATGGGTTGCTTTGCAATCATTTTGGTTCGTGCCAAAATTTTGGGAAAAATTTGGCGAATCCGAATTTCAAAAGATTTGTTCATCCCTAATGAAATGCCAATTTTAATTATATGGAAAACTTGTTTGGATATTTTTGTGCAAGTACTAAATGTGTCACCAGTAAGAAACCTATGATTATATGACGAAAAAATGGGTCATCGTAGAAATGTGGACAGAATAATAAAACTGCTAATAATTAGGATAATACAAGAGCTAATGACCATTGCTAGGACACAGATCCAGAGAATTATTGTAATTCCCCTCCCGCTCAGATAAGGCATCTCTTTTCCAAAAAAAGAAGCGGAGGATGAGTCTTACATGTCACCAGCTCCACGAGCAGCCTGTTTGATACTGCGGTGACTGATTTTCTAGTTCAGGTTCCACATCTGTCAACAGTCAGCTGACCTTGCACAAAGGCGACATGTGGAAAAGTCTTCATCAGGGACAGGAATAAGAGGCTCAGATTTCCCATCGATGTTACCCAGCACAGGTATGTTCCACTGCTTTCATCTTCCTGATAGCTCCCACGGGAAAATAGCAGCCGCTACACCTAGTCAGGTCAAAGTCTGGACTGGCTGTTTCTTTCAGTTCCTGCAGCTCTTAAATTGTTTAACAATTTTCACCTGTCCATAACTGTTGTGCACCATGGGACGCCATTTGCCTGAATGGAGAGAACTGTTTGGAGAGCGCTGCTTAAAAGAACATTAAGTAAAGTGGGTTTGAACATGGAAAATAAATCACTTCAGAGCTGTTTTCATTGGAGCCGTAAAGTCCTTCGGGTCAGGCTCAACAAGCTCAATTTCCAGCAAGCAAACCTAGAAAGAAATAGGAAAAATCCGGAACAGGGTTCATAAAGAAAATCCAGCAGGACGATTTTACTACTCCAACTAGTGATACAATTGTACAGGTCCGAGTAGAAAATTAAGTCTGGGGTCACACGAGCATATAAAAACATCGGTCCGATTTTCATCCAGAAAAGTGGGATGATTTTTTTCTCACTTGTCATCCGTCTACAATCAATTTTTTTTTACTCAACAGTTATTAATCTTTTACAGGACCATTTACAGTTTACCATCTTACAGAACTGTATCCATAAAAATCGGATGACGTACTGATGGTCCACATGGCATCTTATATTTTTCTCGCATCCATCCGATTTCGGAGTCAAATCGCGGCACGCTGCAATTTATTTTTCTCAAACAGCTCAGAAAAATATGCAGATTTGAACTTCGTCATTGTATAACATTGGTTCGAGTGAAATCCCTTTTTTTATTGGATTGCACTCGTCTGACTGACCATGTACGCTCAAGTTTTAAAGCCACATGCAATTTGGCCTGGAAGTGCATTGGGAGACATGTTTATTTGCTCTGAGTATACTGACGCACCCCCATATACTTCTACTCTAATGTGCATATGGCTTCAAACCTTAATTTTTCAGGAAAGCAAAATAATTACAAAACAAGAACAATTTTTATTGATGTACTAGGACCAGTAGAGCCATACCAGCAGAATTTGATGCAAAATCCACCAGATTCCCATTTATGCCAAATAAATAGACTTTGGCATGTGTCTGGTCAATGGGGTCCTATGGACATGGACAGTGCATGTTTGGAGAGCTTTGTTGTCTGATAGACTACTAAAACACAAAGTGAACACAGCCCTACCTACTTCCTGAGGTTGTGCAATTACAAAAAAAGGATTATCAAGTTGTATCAACTGCTACATTACCATGAATAATAGGATAAATTTGCTATCAATGTATGTTCGCATCTGATTATTTTTGGCTACAATTGTATAAGACTATGGTCCTAATCCAAGTATCCCCTACTCAAAGGAATGCCACAAAGCCTATTCTCATACACTGTGCTACCTATTAATGCCATGGCATGGGTAGTCGCCGGACTACATGCACCACATCTTGAGACTCAAGGCTCCAGAGCAGGGGTGTACAACATTTTTGGGTTGGAGGACCACTTTGTAAAACTGAGCTAAAGGGTCACAAAATACTTAGCAGATATTATCACCGTAGACATTTATGACATGTCGAAATTATAAACTTGTGTGACAGGTGGTAGTTCTACTGACTCCCATCCATGAGGAGACTAGGGTTCATTTTATCCTACATTTGGCACTTTAGAGAAGAGATCATGTATGTATACAGCTTTTTTCCAATGTAGAATATAGAAGTCTAGCATTTTACAACTATCAAGCTACAATGGAGGACGCTGTATTCCCAGATGGCTACCTTTCTAACTCAACTTCTCTTCTCTATGATTCGGAGTACCATTCACTCCACATGGCCTCACAGTGCACCAATAATGCGTGCACATCCCTGTGCCCACGCTGAATGCCGCTCCACTTCTTTCTGACATGAAAGCCATATATGAACTACAAAGACAATCATGTCTGTACTAGAAGGTTCAGGGCCCCAGTAAATGGTGGGCTTATGTGGCCTCCTCTTGCTCCAGTGCAAGAAACTCACTAGCCGATTTGTAGGGATCAAAGGGAGTTGTCACATAAACAATATCACCTAAACAAAGGATAGCTCATAAATTATTTCTGTGGGGCCAACAGATGGGATTTCCATTAATCATGAGAAACAGGGGCCCAAATTCCCCAACGCGAATGAAGTAGAAGTGAGCAGGTGAGATCACAGCTCCATTCACTATCTACAGAATTGGTGGTTGCACATGCTCACCACTGCTCCCTACATCTGGGGGGCATTGGGCAATTTGTTCTTGGGATTGGTGGGGGTCTCAGCAGCCAGATCACCAGCAATCATACATTTATTACCTATGCGTTATGTTTATGGTACAACCCATTTAATTCCACTGCTTAATAGTTATTTTATTGCATGTATTTGGGGCTAAAATCACTTTGACAATTGGGTCTCATTAAAGATTTTGCACCATTTGGCTTTTACAGGTTCTTTGTTTCCTGGTGCATTCAACTTTGATGTGATCTGTGGTCATAAATCATCTGAGAGGAGCTCAGAAAAAGAGGGATAAAAGAGTCACAAACTCTCCGTCAGACAGTCATAGCGAGCTCACTGACTAATTCTCTGATAACTAATTCTGTGGTCATCAGAATTTCTGAGGCTATAAAAGGCCATCCAAAAATGAATTTTAGCCCCAATTACATACATGCATTTATGTATTAAAAGTCTTAACAGATGAATGCATGATATTGTTTCAGCAATTTCAGTCCAAAGTGTTTTTCAATGACTGACAATAAAATGATGTCTAAAAGTCCCAAGCAACAAATACTCACCTACTGATCCACCATTGGCCTTATTGCTTCTCCTTCCAGTGGTGGATGGCATGTGACTGACGGCAGCGATCGTGTCTTGATGATTGAATACAGATGCTATTTGGGTCATACAGACAGATGTTTTTCTAAGATATCCAAAGTAGTAGAATATCTACTAAAATCTTGCAGCTGAGCTCCTCTTCAGATTCAAGTGGGCTGATGGGGGTATATGCAGTAGTACACCCTGTTATCATCTTATCATTGTGGGGTTGTCCAATTCATTTATTATGATCAGACATTGGTAATGGAATGATAACATTTGTTAGGTGTCACAATTCCTCTGCTCAGAGTGTCTGGGACTCAGTGATGGACAGCTCTGTCATCCTATCCTGTGCTGGGGCGTGCTGAGATGTGTTTTGATTGACAGCTCAGTTGACCTATCTGAGACTGGAAGGTGCAGAGCTTTCCACAGGTGCTCCCTGTTCTTGGTAATTGCCCTGCTATTTAGGTGAGCTTTATGGCCCAGATCACTGCCAGTCAAAAGCTTGTTCTAAGCCTGTGTTCTCTGGTGTGTCTTCGCCTGTTCACTGTGCTGTAAGTTCTGATATTCTGCTGCTGACCTTTGGACCGTGTTCTGACTACCCGTTTGTTATTGCCCCTTTGCTTATCCGCTATTTCTCTGGTATTCTGACCCTGGCATGTGACCTGACTTACGACTTCGTATTTTCCCTTGGTATTGACCCTGGAACGTCTGACTTTGCAGACTAACGGCCTGTACATGAGTTGTGCCTAGCGTCACATTAGGATGCATATGCCGGGAGACCAAAAGTGATGTTCCCATTTCACCGCCTCTAAAGGTTTTGAAGATTTCTCAGAATAAATTTTTTTTATAGATCCTGTTTGTGCTGTTATAGCAGGCTCATGAATCCGTGCTCCCTGACACTGCTAACTCTTTGATCTTATCTTCTTTATTTCTAAATACTCTTAACAAATCTAATTACTCTTATCAGTGCTGTCAAAATTTGAGCAGTCCGGGATGACATTTATCCAACATGTATGAGCACCATAAAGTGGGTTTCACATAAGTGCAATAAGGGCGCATCTTCGGTCCTCGCGAATAGCATCTTGAATTCTCTGTGCTCGTACTATAAGCTATAGCGCTTACCGAATAAGCTGCAGAGGGAACACTGATACCTGGAGCATGTGGTAAAATTGATAAAGCAGCTTTATTCTTCGGGTCAGTACGATTACAGTGATACTTCATTTATATCGTTTTTTTTTTTATTTTTTGGCGCTTTTACACAATAAAAACTATTTTCCAGAAAAAATTATTATTTTTGCAGCTCATTATTCTCAGAGCTTTAATTTTTTTATTTTTTCGCTGAAGGATCTGTATTGTGGTTTTTATTTAGTATGTTGATAAATCATAGTTTTGTGCCTCATTTTTTATTTATTTTTCATGGTTATGATTAAGACCTAGAGTCGAAACGTGTTGGTCATAAACGCTGCATTGCGTGTATTATGCTGTGAAGTGCTTTCTACTTGGTGGACTACTTATTTCTATTGTTCCCATTTTTATGTGGTTAAATAAAAGCTACATTTTAATACTAAAGACTTCTTCTTGGATCTGGCTGGACTTAACCTGTTTTTTGATTAGCTTTATAGAGCGGGTCATTTCGGACCCGGAGATACCAAGTATTAGTACTTTTTATTTATTTACATAAATAAATATATTTATTGTATTAATATTTTTTCTATTTTTTTGTTCTTTATTTGGTGATTTTTCAAAAAATACTTTTACACTTTTTAATAATTTTTTTCAAACTTTTTTATCTTGTCCCAGGATGGGACATCACTGACATCAGTGGAATCATATTTACTACATCACAGTAATCAATGCTTCTGCACTGCAGGACATCAGATCAGCGTCTGACAGGCAGGGGAGGAGGAGTGTTACCTCCTGCTCTTAGCTTGCTTGCAAGCCACCTTCCATGTAGGACCCTGCAGGCCCCTTGCCGTTGGCGGTCACCATAGAGACCATTAGCACAATGCGATCACCTCGTGTTGTGCTGTCCATCAGCTTCCATAGCAGACAGGGAGCTCACTCCCTCTGCGATGCTCCTCGATGTCACTATTACTATTGACAGTGGCATCAGAGGGGTTAAACAGCCATGATTGGTTTAAGCACTGATCGTGGACATTGCTGCAGGGTTTCAGGTCTTAAATAGAGCTGATATCCGCACCTTATCGCGGCGTCGCTCAATGTGAGCCCGCACAATCGCACCGCACATGTACGGCACTTGTCTGGAAAGGGTTAAATAAAGCTGCTTTATTTTTTATACTTCCTGGTTTTGACTTTGATAAAACTTTATTGATACAGTCATGTGCAGATTCAACGCAATTTTAGTGCATTTAAGCAATGGAAACACTAAAAACGTACATGCATTTTTTACCTCATTTAATCCAATTGTTCGTGGATAAAATGCACAAAAAACTCAGCATATCCACAAGAGATATTGATGGATTTCAAACATGCACAGCAGGTATCATGACCCACAAGGGTCAATCCAGCAGACAAATGCAGCCTGATGGTGACAGAAATAACGTAGGCTGCGGAGGCACAACAAATCTCCAGAGCGACGACCTGTGGAAATACGTTCTGTACCTGTATTACTGAGGGTATCTCCAACTATAACGTCCTAGGGCTGAGAATGGCCGACACCCGTTGTGGCCCGATCACCCTAGAACTCCAGGTCCCAGATGCGTCCACTTGATGTTTTTAGTGGACACCCACAAGTACTCATTCACATACAGGTCCAGACTTGAATGTTTATTTCCATGCATGTGTGGCGCCCCTGAGGGTCCAGTCGCGACAGAGGTACTGCACCTCAGCCAGAGGTGTGGTACTCAGCTCTCGGGTAAGGAGGGGGGCACTACCCGGTACTCGCATATGTGCATCCAACACGACTCTACTCCTAGGAAAGGGGGAGGTGCCCCAGTTCAGGCGGGAAGTGAGTGTGACAGTTGGAGGAAAAGTAGGGAGTTGGAGACCAGAGGGAGAGTTGAGAGGAGCTGTGGAGAAGAAAGGAGCTCCTGAGAGAAGAAGGGGTCCTAGGGGCCAGGGAAGTTAGGAATCCACCCGTGGTGCCCAAATCCAGGCCAACTGTAGTCGGGTGGAGGGACCATGTTGCAGTGGTGGACCGGCCCCAGACTAGTGGACAGACTTTAGGACTCAGCTGGCAAACCAGAGACTGTTGTGACTGAATGTGCGACAGCCAAATCCACACACATTCGCTGAAAAGGAAGCCACAAAGGATCAAGGGGACCAGGAAGTCGTCGCCTGACAGGATCTGAGGCTGCTGGCTTGGGACACTGTGTGTAAGGCGCAGGGCAGGAAGGGCGTGAGCCAGCGCAAAGAGAGGCGACTTGTGAAGGTACGCAAGAAGGTGTACCCCAAACTACCCGAGAACTGGCTGGACCACCGACCCAGAGGACCCAGCACCCTGCTGGTGATTGTAACCTAAAGCCTGTGAGTAAAGTGTGGAGACTGCACCCTGCTGTGTCCTCAGATTAATTTACTGCGTCACCTACCCTGCACTACAACTGTTACCATCATCAAATTAACTCTATAACTGCCCTGGGGCCTAGCTCTACCCGTGGAGAGCTGTAACATCTCTGCTGCGTCACCAACTGCCCTAGTGGATCTGAACCGCAGCGTCGGCCATTTTATTTTTATTGCCGAATACCACAGGTGGCGTCACGACATAATCCTCTATAAACTAATCCCCCTCATTTTAATGCATGCCCAGGGCCACGGACCGGGTCATTGCTGCCGTGACCTTCCACCTAAAGAACTATCCGACCAGGACCGAGTACCCACGGCCCTGGCAGGCGTTGCATATGCGTTTGCCAACAGACGGTAATCTCCTTGAGGAACAGACAACATAGGAAATTGCCACGTGTCACCAAATTCATACCCTCACTATATTTAGGGGGAACCACTACCTTCACCTGATCCCTCCTCCTGAGAGGATCCCGAGACTCAAGGTTTACTTGTGGTGAGGGTTGAATCCTGCCCCTATTCCATGGTAGCACCTTAGCTGCCTCCCACGTAAAAGAAGGGGTAGATTCGAGAAGGGCGGCAGAGATCGTATCTCCCAAGCAACAGTCTTTACAAGACTGGTCTCAACTAACTACTTCCTTGGACCACCAATCTATGACAGGATTGTGTATCTTCAGCCACAGAAAGCCTAAGACGATGGAAGTTGGCATACCCTCCAAGACGTAGCACGACAGGGACTCTTCATAAAGAGTTCCTATACAAAGGGGGAATCCACCAGATTGACCCCAGCTCCACTATCGATGAGAACTGGTACCAGCTCAGTCTCCCCACCAACCGCCACTTCAGCAGAAATGGAAAGCTGAGACGTAAAGGTGGAGGAATTGTACAAGATGGGCAAACATTAATATAATGATCCGTCAGACCACAGTAGAAAAATGCCCCTGTCCCACGCAAACTGCAGGCAACCAAGTGTGAGAAGAGACTCCTCCCACCTGCATGGGTTCGTCCGTCTGCACCAGGGGTCCTCCTTTCTAGAAAGAGCAACAGGGTGTAGATTCGGTGTATGTCTCTCCCTGACACGTCTTCTATTCACCCTGATTACAAGGGCCTTGGCGGCTTCCAACAACCCCGGAGTAGCATACTGCACTAGAGTATCCTGAAGCCTAGCTGACAGACCCTGACAAAAATGGCTCCTAAGAGCAGGGTCATTCCACTGTGTGATAGTGGCCCATCTCCGAAACTCTGAGCAGTACTTCTCAGCTGGCCGGCCCCCCTGCTTGATCTTATGGAGTCGAGACTCAGCCAGGGAGACGCCATCAGGTGTAAGGTTCTTTGTCTCTTTTGACATGTTCCTTGAAACTCAGTTTTCCGTCGGCCATTTTGCTTTCTGTCTTTCTGCAGCTCTTGCCCTCAGTTAATATGGAGTTTCCAGTTTTCATGTTCCCGCCCTGATTCTCTCCCTCTTGCTTCTTAAGCAGCCTCAGCTGAACAATCAGTGCTCCTGAATCAAGCCTCAGTCAGCCTGTGACCTGACTCCTGGAAACCTAGGATTTTGGACTCCAGCTATTTCCTACTGAGGAACTTTGGAACACTTTTGGACTTTGGAAACCTGCTGTCTGGTGAATCCATGTTTGCAGAGGAATTATGGTACAGAGAAGAGATCCTGAACCTGCTTGGAGAGTTATTGTAGAGCTTGAAGTTACTCTGGCCTGCTGTGTTCTCCTCCCTCTGTTCCTGCAAACTGTGTGACCTTTTCTGCATGCTTGTATGAAGTAATACAAGTCATTTCATATCAACCTATGTCTCATGTGTTTTCCTCGCACCCAAGCACAAGACGCTATAGGAACTGTACACTATACATGACAAGATTCAGGAGCCAATGTTTAGTGTCTGCTGGGTCTGGGAAAGCCGTGTCTGCTGTGACTGTGGATATCAGATGTCCGTTTAATACCTTCTGTGATGACAGTGGTTGTGACTTCTCACAACCATTCCAGGTGAGCGCATTCCCTTAAATGTTACTCTGGAGTGTTACCACAGGTAAACACTATTGTTTTTTTTTTTTTTTTTCCTTTCCTCTTCTCCTTCCAGCACTTCTGCCTTAAAAGATCTGGAAGATGGAGGCCCGCATAAAGGAGCTTTGCGGAGTGACTGATACAATCCTTGCAGATATACAGACTATAAAGACCCGTTTTGCAAGCCTACAGGACCTCACTAATCATAATTTGCAAGTGTTTGGACAAACTACTCAGGAATTACGAGCGAGGATTGAGGCTCTAGAGGAACGAGTCCAGGCTCCTGCCATAACCCCCAGTTCTGGGATCCCCAAGTTACCTCCTTTTCGTTTTGGCGGTGAACGTGAGAAATTCAGGGGATTTATTAACCAATGCAATCTATTTTTCTCTGCACATGCTTCACAATTTCCCACTGAACGATCCAAAGTGCTTACTATAATCATGTTGCTTACCAATAAGGCTTTGATGTGGGCAAACCCTCTGATTGAGACTGAGGATGATTGTTTGAATCACCTTGATGCTTTTATTTCAGCCATGGGGCAGGTGTTTGATGACCCCAATCGAGGTGTAACAGCTGAAGCAGCCATGTTAACTTTGCCCCAAGGTAAGCGTTCAGTAGCCGAATATGCCTTGGATTTCAGGAGATGGGCTCTTGATACCACTTGGGACACTTCCGCCAAAAAATCTATTTTTCGGAAAGGGTTGTCTCCACTGATTAAGGATGAACTTGCTTGTGCCGACCCTCCCACTGCGTTAGGTGACTTTATTAACTATTGTATCCGTATTGATGCTCGTCTGACTGAACGCAGACAAGAGAGATGGTTCGAAAATAATCGCACTAACCTTTTCCTACCTCCCTCCTCAGCTAAGGAACCTTTGAGTAGGATCACAAGGGAACCAGAACCTGAACCCATGCAGGTGGACTCTTTACAAAGACGGGTTAGTGATGCAAGCAAAGAACATCGTATAAAGGAAAATCTATGTTTTTACTGTGGTAAGTCAGGGCACTTCATTATAAACTGCCCCAGCCGTTCTCGTAAGACTACTGCAGCAGTCATTCACTGTGAGTGTTGCGAGAGGAGCTCTGTCATGTCCGAGCCTCAGACTCCAGAGAGATCTGCTGCAAGAGATCTTGATTTTTCGGACTTAAACTCTGTTAGTTCTGGGGACAATGACGGTATAAACGCTGCAATTTTTCAAGTTTCCTCAGCGGTGTCCCAGCTGAGTTGTAAAAGAAATAATTCTCATTGCTTCCTTTCCATCAAACTCTGGGTGGACTCAGTCTGGGTGTCTAGCTCTGCTATGATCGACTCAGGAGCAAGTGGAAATTTTATGGATATCTCCTTTGCTCTGAAACAGGGGATACGTTCAGTGAAGAAGGCTACTCCAGTACAGATGGAGACTGTGGATGGCTCCCTGCTGACCTCTGGACCAGTGGATCAGGAAACAGAGCCTTTGAGGGTCCTTATGGGTAAAGATCATCAGGAGAAAATGTCTTTTATGCTTATCTCTTCTCCCCACTTTCCCATTATTCTAGGGCTACCATGGCTGCAGGCGCAGAATCCTACGATTAACTGGGAGACCAAGGAATTACACTTTCCGGAGAAACAGATGAGTCAAGGAGTTTCAGCTTGCTCTGTTCCTAAAGGAACCATGTCAGTCCCTGAACTACCAGCTGTATACCAGGACTATGTGGATTTATGTGACAAGAAGAACGCTGATCAGCTTCCTCCTCACCGTCCATATGATTGTCCAATCGAATTATTGCCTGGAGCTGAGATACCTTTTGGTAAGATCTACCCCCTAGCGGGGCCCGAGCTAAAAGCTTTGAAGGACTACATAGATGAAAATCTAGCCAAAGGCTTCATACGCCCCTCTTCATCTCCCGCAGGTGCACCCATCTTCTTTGTGAAGAAGAAAGATGGATCTCTGAGACCCTGCATAGACTATAGGGAACTCAATAAGGTTACTATTAGAAACCGTTATCCATTGCCTTTAATCCCTGAGTTGTTGGAGAGAGTGCGGCACGCCAAAATTTTCTCTAAACTGGATCTCCGTGGGGCCTATAACTTGGTCCGTATTAGACCTGGGGATGAATGGAAGACTGCATTCAGGTCACGCTATGGACACTTCGAATATCTAGTTATGCCTTTTGGTCTGAGTACCGCCCCAGCCACTTTCCAACACTTGGTGAATGACATCTTCAGGGATCTCCTAGATACATTTGTGGTGATTTATCTGGATGATATTCTAATTTTTTCTAACTCCACAGAGGAACATCATGGACATGTGAGAATGGTCTTAGAACGCCTAAGACAAAACCATCTCTACATCAAACTTGAAAAGTGTGAATTCCATAGGACCGAAATTCAATTTCTGGGGTATGTACTATCTACGTAAGGGATTAGTATGGATGGAAGCAAGACCCAAGCCATCAAGGATTGGCCAATTCCTAGAAATGTGAAGGAGGTGCAGCGCTTCATCGGGTTTGCCAACTTCTATAGACGTTTCATTAGGAATTTCTCTGAGGTAGTGTCACCTATCACCCAACTTACCCGGAAACAGTCTAGGTTCTCCTGGACCCCGCAAGCTCAGGAAGCATTTTCCTGTTTAAAGGATAAATTTACCACCGCACCTATCTTAGTACATCCCAACCCCGAGCTTGCCTTCATAATAGAGGTGGATGCTTCAGACTGTGCCGTTGGAGCTATACTCTCTCAGAGAACAGGTGGGAAGAATGTCTTGCATCCCTGTGCCTTCTTTTCCCAGCAGTTGTCTTCGGTTGAGAGGAACTACGATGTGGGCAATAGAGAATTGTTGGCCATTATTGCCGCCTTCAAGGAATGGAGACACCTTCTTCAGGGAGCTGCACAGCAAATAGTCGTCCTGACAGACCATCGTAACCTTGAATTTATCAGGTCGGCTAAGTGCCTGACTCCTCGCCAGGCTCGCTGGAATCTTTTCCTAAACCAATTTAATTTTGTAATTTCTTATAGACCAGGATCGCGCAATGGAAAGGCTGATGCACTCTCTAGGATTCATTCAGCAGAGACACGTCCACTTACTCCTCCTAAGACTATTCTTCCTGACTCTAGATTCCTGGGAGTGATTCATAATCAAGACCTACTTAAGGACATCAAGGAAGCATACCATGCAGATTCTTTGTTGGCTCAACCCCCAAGGGACGTAAGTCTTGTCTTTAAGAATGGTGTGTGGATTCAGGGACAACGTCTGTATATACCTGAAACAGTCAGATTGAGAGTATTGCAACTCATCCACGATTCCAAGATAGCCGGGCATAGGGGAATTCTAAAGACACAAGAATTTCTTTCTCGTTTCTTTTGGTGGCCCACTTACAGGAAAGATGTTTTAAACTATGTCACTTCATGTGAAGTCTGTGCAAGATGCAAAACACCTCGCTCCTCACCAACTGGTCTGTTACAACCTTTTCCCACCCCGTCCCGCCCGTGGGGATCCATTTCTATGGACTTCATTGTGGAGTTACCAACCTCTCAAGGGAAGAACACCATTCTAGTGGTGGTTGATCGTCTAACAAAGGCAGCTCATTTTATCCCTTGTGTCGGCTTACCCACTGCAAAACAGACATCAGACTTGATGATTAAGAATGTGTTTCGCTTACATGGAGTACCGGATGAGGTCATTTCGGATCGAGGGGTGCAATTCACTTCAAGGTTTTGGCAAAATTTCTGTGCCGCATTGAACATTAAAGTAAACCTTTCTTCTGCTTTTCATCTCCAGACTAATGGACAGACAGAACGAACCAATCAGACCCTGGAGCAGTATCGCCGCTGCTTTATCTGCCACCTACAAGATGATTGGGTGGATCTACTTCCACTGGCTGAGTTCTCTTATAATAACTCTCAGAGCGCCTCCACTAAGCAGTCTCCTTTTTACTCCAATCTAGGTTATCATCCTAACATTCTTCCTCGATTTCCCATAGATACGCCCTTGCCGGCAGTGGCTGAAAGAATCACTTCTTTACAAAAGAATATGGATCTTCTAAAGGAAAATCTAGAATTGGCTCAGGAAAGGTACAAGAAAGCAGCAGATAAATTTCGTAAACCTGCACCAGCTTTCAAGGTAGGAGATTTGGTCTGGCTGTCAACCAGAAATCTTAAAATAAAGATTCCATCGTCTAAATTGGGACATAAGTACATTGGACCTTATAAGATCAGTAAGATTATAAGTGCTGTTGCTTGTCGTCTTCAACTGCCCAGAACTATGAGAATCCACCCTGTCTTTCATGTATCCCTACTAAAGGCTGCAACACCCAATACGTTTCCTGGACGCTCTTCTCCTTGCCCTGACCCAGTGCTGGTCGATGGTCAGGAAGAATTTATGGTGGAAAGGATTCTAGATTCCAGGTTGTACAGAAATCAGTTGCAATATTTGATTAAATGGCAGGGCTACCCAGTGGAGGACAACTCATGGGAACCAGTCAATAATGTAAATGCTCCTCGCCTGCTCCGCCAGTTTCATCAGAGGTACCCTGACAAGCCTGGTCTGAAGTCAACCGGAGGTTGTCCTTAAGGGGGGAGTAATGTAAGGTTCTTTGTCTCTTTTGACATGTTCCTTGAAACTCAGTTTTCCGTCGGCCATTTTGCTTTCTGTCTTTCTGCAGCTCTTGCCCTCAGTTAATATGGAGTTTCCAGTTTTCATGTTCCCGCCCTGATTCTCTCCCTCTTGCTTCTTAAGCAGCCTCAGCTGAACAATCAGTGCTCCTGAATCAAGCCTCAGTCAGCCTGTGACCTGACTCCTGGAAACCTAGGATTTTGGACTCCAGCTATTTCCTACTGAGGAACTTTGGAACACTTTTGGACTTTGGAAACCTGCTGTCTGGTGAATCCATGTTTGCAGAGGAATTATGGTACAGAGAAGAGATCCTGAACCTGCTTGGAGAGTTATTGTAGAGCTTGAAGTTACTCTGGCCTGCTGTGTTCTCCTCCCTCTGTTCCTGCAAACTGTGTGACCTTTTCTGCATGCTTGTATGAAGTAATACAAGTCATTTCATATCAACCTATGTCTCATGTGTTTTCCTCGCACCCAAGCACAAGACGCTATAGGAACTGTACACTATACATGACAAGATTCAGGAGCCAATGTTTAGTGTCTGCTGGGTCTGGGAAAGCCGTGTCTGCTGTGACTGTGGATATCAGATGTCCGTTTAATACCTTCTGTGATGACAGTGGTTGTGACTTCTCACAACCATTCCAGGTGAGCGCATTCCCTTAAATGTTACTCTGGAGTGTTACCACAGGTAAACACTATTGTTTTTTTTTTTTTTTCCTTTCCTCTTCTCCTTCCAGCACTTCTGCCTTAAAAGATCTGGAAGATGGAGGCCCGCATAAAGGAGCTTTGCGGAGTGACTGATACAATCCTTGCAGATATACAGACTATAAAGACCCGTTTTGCAAGCCTACAGGACCTCACTAATCATAATTTGCAAGTGTTTGGACAAACTACTCAGGAATTACGAGCGAGGATTGAGGCTCTAGAGGAACGAGTCCAGGCTCCTGCCATAACCCCAAGTTCTGGGATCCCCAAGTTACCTCCTTTTCGTTTTGGCGGTGAACGTGAGAAATTCAGGGGATTTATTAACCAATGCAATCTATTTTTCTCTGCACATGCTTCACAATTTCCCAGTGAACGATCCAAAGTGCTTACTATAATCATGTTGCTTACCAATAAGGCTTTGATGTGGGCAAACCCTCTGATTGAGACTGAGGATGATTGTTTGAATCACCTTGATGCTTTTATTTCAGCCATGGGGCAGGTGTTTGATGACCCCAATCGAGGTGTAACAGCTGAAGCAGCCATGTTAACTTTGCCCCAAGGTAAGCGTTCAGTAGCCGAATATGCCTTGGATTTCAGGAGATGGGCTCTTGATACCACTTGGGACACTTCCGCCAAAAAATCTATTTTTCGGAAAGGGTTGTCTCCACTGATTAAGGATGAACTTGCTTGTGCCGACCCTCCCACTGCGTTAGGTGACTTTATTAACTATTGTATCCGTATTGATGCTCGTCTGACTGAACGCAGACAAGAGAGATGGTTCGAAAATAATCGCACTAACCTTTTCCTACCTCCCTCCTCAGCTAAGGAACCTTTGAGTAGGATCACAAGGGAACCAGAACCTGAACCCATGCAGGTGGACTCTTTACAAAGACGGGTTAGTGATGCAAGCAAAGAACATCGTATAAAGGAAAATCTATGTTTTTACTGTGGTAAGTCAGGGCACTTCATTATAAACTGCCCCAGCCGTTCTCGTAAGACTACTGCAGCAGTCATTCACTGTGAGTGTTGCGAGAGGAGCTCTGTCATGTCCGAGCCTCAGACTCCAGAGAGATCTGCTGCAAGAGATCTTGATTTTTCGGACTTAAACTCTGTTAGTTCTGGGGACAATGACGGTATAAAACGCTGCAATTTTTCAAGTTTCCTCAGCGGTGTCCCAGCTGAGTTGTAAAAGAAATAATTCTCATTGCTTCCTTTCCATCAAACTCTGGGTGGACTCAGTCTGGGTGTCTAGCTCTGCTATGATCGACTCAGGAGCAAGTGGAAATTTTATGGATATCTCCTTTGCTCTGAAACAGGGGATACGTTCAGTGAAGAAGGCTACTCCAGTACAGATGGAGACTGTGGATGGCTCCCTGCTGACCTCTGGACCAGTGGATCAGGAAACAGAGCCTTTGAGGGTCCTTATGGGTAAAGATCATCAGGAGAAAATGTCTTTTATGCTTATCTCTTCTCCCCACTTTCCCATTATTCTAGGGCTACCATGGCTGCAGGCGCAGAATCCTACGATTAACTGGGAGACCAAGGAATTACACTTTCCGGAGAAACAGATGAGTCAAGGAGTTTCAGCTTGCTCTGTTCCTAAAGGAACCATGTCAGTCCCTGAACTACCAGCTGTATACCAGGACTATGTGGATTTATGTGACAAGAAGAACGCTGATCAGCTTCCTCCTCACCGTCCATATGATTGTCCAATCGAATTATTGCCTGGAGCTGAGATACCTTTTGGTAAGATCTACCCCCTAGCGGGGCCCGAGCTAAAAGCTTTGAAGGACTACATAGATGAAAATCTAGCCAAAGGCTTCATACGCCCCTCTTCATCTCCCGCAGGTGCACCCATCTTCTTTGTGAAGAAGAAAGATGGATCTCTGAGACCCTGCATAGACTATAGGGAACTCAATAAGGTTACTATTAGAAACCGTTATCCATTGCCTTTAATCCCTGAGTTGTTGGAGAGAGTGCGGCACGCCAAAATTTTTCTCTAAACTGGATCTCCGTGGGGCCTATAACTTGGTCCGTATTAGACCTGGGGATGAATGGAAGACTGCATTCAGGTCACGCTATGGACACTTCGAATATCTAGTTATGCCTTTTGGTCTGAGTACCGCCCCAGCCACTTTCCAACACTTGGTGAATGACATCTTCAGGGATCTCCTAGATACATTTGTGGTGATTTATCTGGATGATATTCTAATTTTTTCTAACTCCACAGAGGAACATCATGGACATGTGAGAATGGTCTTAGAACGCCTAAGACAAAACCATCTCTACATCAAACTTGAAAAGTGTGAATTCCATAGGACCGAAATTCAATTTCTGGGGTATGTACTATCTACGTAAGGGATTAGTATGGATGGAAGCAAGACCCAAGCCATCAAGGATTGGCCAATTCCTAGAAATGTGAAGGAGGTGCAGCGCTTCATCGGGTTTGCCAACTTCTATAGACGTTTCATTAGGAATTTCTCTGAGGTAGTGTCACCTATCACCCAACTTACCCGGAAACAGTCTAGGTTCTCCTGGACCCCGCAAGCTCAGGAAGCATTTTCCTGTTTAAAGGATAAATTTACCACCGCACCTATCTTAGTACATCCCAACCCCGAGCTTGCCTTCATAATAGAGGTGGATGCTTCAGACTGTGCCGTTGGAGCTATACTCTCTCAGAGAACAGGTGGAAGAATGTCTTGCATCCCTGTGCCTTCTTTTCCCAGCAGTTGTCTTCGGTTGAGAGGAACTACGATGTGGGCAATAGAGAATTGTTGGCCATTATTGCCGCCTTCAAGGAATGGAGACACCTTCTTCAGGGAGCTGCACAGCAAATAGTCGTCCTGACAGACCATCGTAACCTTGAATTTATCAGGTCGGCTAAGTGCCTGACTCCTCGCCAGGCTCGCTGGAATCTTTTCCTAAACCAATTTAATTTTGTAATTTCTTATAGACCAGGATCGCGCAATGGAAAGGCTGATGCACTCTCTAGGATTCATTCAGCAGAGACACGTCCACTTACTCCTCCTAAGACTATTCTTCCTGACTCTAGATTCCTGGGAGTGATTCATAATCAAGACCTACTTAAGGACATCAAGGAAGCATACCATGCAGATTCTTTGTTGGCTCAACCCCAAGGGACGTAAGTCTTGTCTTTAAGAATGGTGTGTGGATTCAGGGACAACGTCTGTATATACCTGAAACAGTCAGATTGAGAGTATTGCAACTCATCCACGATTCCAAGATAGCCGGGCATAGGGGAATTCTAAAGACACAAGAATTTCTTTCTCGTTTCTTTTGGTGGCCCACTTACAGGAAAGATGTTTTAAACTATGTCACTTCATGTGAAGTCTGTGCAAGATGCAAAACACCTCGCTCCTCACCAACTGGTCTGTTACAACCTTTTCCCACCCCATCCCGCCCGTGGGGATCCATTTCTATGGACTTCATTGTGGAGTTACCAACCTCTCAAGGGAAGAACACCATTCTAGTGGTGGTTGATCGTCTAACAAAGGCAGCTCATTTTATCCCTTGTGTCGGCTTACCCACTGCAAAACAGACATCAGACTTGATGATTAAGAATGTGTTTCGCTTACATGGAGTACCGGATGAGGTCATTTCGGATCGAGGGGTGCAATTCACTTCAAGGTTTTGGCAAAATTTCTGTGCCGCATTGAACATTAAAGTAAACCTTTCTCTGCTTTTCATCTCCAGACTAATGGACAGACAGAACGAACCAATCAGACCCTGGAGCAGTATCGCCGCTGCTTTATCTGCCACCTACAAGATGATTGGGTGGATCTACTTCCACTGGCTGAGTTCTCTTATAATAACTCTCAGAGCGCCTCCACTAAGCAGTCTCCTTTTTACTCCAATCTAGGTTATCATCCTAACATTCTTCCTCGATTTCCCATAGATACGCCCTTGCGGCAGTGGCTGAAAGAATCACTTCTTTACAAAAGAATATGGATCTTCTAAAGGAAAATCTAGAATTGGCTCAGGAAAGGTACAAGAAAGCAGCAGATAAATTTCGTAAACCTGCACCAGCTTTCAAGGTAGGAGATTTGGTCTGGCTGTCAACCAGAAATCTTAAAATAAAGATTCCATCGTCTAAATTGGGACATAAGTACATTGGACCTTATAAGATCAGTAAGATTATAAGTGCTGTTGCTTGTCGTCTTCAACTGCCCAGAACTATGAGAATCCACCCTGTCTTTCATGTATCCCTACTAAAGGCTGCAACACCCAATACGTTTCCTGGACGCTCTTCTCCTTGCCCTGACCCAGTGCTGGTCGATGGTCAGGAAGAATTTATGGTGGAAAGGATTCTAGATTCCAGGTTGTACAGAAATCAGTTGCAATATTTGATTAAATGGCAGGGCTACCCAGTGGAGGACAACTCATGGGAACCAGTCAATAATGTAAATGCTCCTCGCCTGCTCCGCCAGTTTCATCAGAGGTACCCTGACAAGCCTGGTCTGAAGTCAACCGGAGGTTGTCCTTAAGGGGGAGTAATGTAAGGTTCTTTGTCTCTTTTGACATGTTCCTTGAAACTCAGTTTTCCGTCGGCCATTTTGCTTTCTGTCTTTCTGCAGCTCTTGCCCTCAGTTAATATGGAGTTTCCAGTTTTCATGTTCCCGCCCTGATTCTCTCCCTCTTGCTTCTTAAGCAGCCTCAGCTGAACAATCAGTGCTCCTGAATCAAGCCTCAGTCAGCCTGTGACCTGACTCCTGGAAACCTAGGATTTTGGACTCCAGCTATTTCCTACTGAGGAACTTTGGAACACTTTTGGACTTTGGAAACCTGCTGTCTGGTGAATCCATGTTTGCAGAGGAATTACGGTAACAGAGAAGAGATCCTGAACCTGCTTGGAGAGTTATTGTAGAGCTTGAAGTTACTCTGGCCTGCTGTGTTCTCCTGCCTCTGTTCCTGCAAACTGTGTGACCTTTTCTGCATGCTTGTATGAAGTAATACAAGTCATTTCATATCAACCTATGTCTCATGTGTTTTCCTCGCACCCAAGCACAAGACGCTATAGGAACTGTACACTATACATGACATCAGGATCCCATACACCAGCAACAATGCCGCAAAAAACTCGTCACCGACCGCAAAGATGGTGAATCGGTCAGCAGGGAGAAGGCCCAGGATTAGGGATCACCCTTGAGAAGGGAGACTATAATCCCCACACGCTGTTCCTCACTCCCTGAAGAATGAGGGTGAAGCCTGAAATATAACTTGCAGGCTTCCTTAAAGACCAAAAATGTATCTCTCCCTCTAGAGAACCTGTCAGGGAGAGATATTTTGGGTTCCAGTTGAGCCAAGACATGATCCGAGACCATGAACCCAGACACCTGCTGAAGCTTCTGTACCACCTGAGACCGCAGCTCCGTTAACTCATCTGTGATGGTCTGGATCGGGCAAGCCAAAGCCTCCGCTAGCACCATACGTTCATCGGAAGAATGGAATGGTTGGTAATAATGTCAAAACTCACAAGGGTCGACCCAGCGGACGGCACAAAAAACACCAACAACGAGATGGGCTAAGGGGGAGGAAAGCCCTAACAGTAAGGAACGAGGGATGGGGCACCTCCTAACACAGTCTGTGCCTATCCCTGAGCTCCCCTAACGCCCTATGTGGGTCCTTTCCCCGACGCCGTCATGTACCTGGTCCCTAGCTATCACCTCCCTAAACCCTGGCTAGTGCACTGGCCGGCAAGGATGCTAGCCTCACCACTGCAGATGATGTAAACACAGGGGATAGTGACGAACACGAGACAGACAAGGTAAATAAACAACCAACTTTGATCCAGGCTCCGCTGCCAAGCTCCACACCGCAGAGGATACGGCAACAGGACTCCAAAACCCACAGAAGTAGCAGATAATCGCTGACACCAGAGAACTGCAACTCCAGGCTGGTATGCATGGAAAACTCTATTACCAACAGTCAGCTGACCAGCAACACAGAAGCTGCCAGCAAGGAAACTGACATTAACCCTTGCTGGCTCAAAAGTAAAAACCACGTTTAAATTAACCCCTTTCTGACATCTGATGTACTATCCCATCCACGTGCCCTGGGCCTATCTGCCCATGGATGGGATAGTACGTCATGTGCAATCGGCGGCACTCACGGGGAGAGTGCGGCTGATCGTGGCCAGGTGTAAGCTGATTTTCACAGCTGATGTGTAGCCCTGGTGTGAAGGCACACGCAGTACCCTGGAGAATGTGTGGAGAGATAGCAGTTTAATGCTCAATGAACATTCATTTCAACACACACTTAGACACACCCACAGGTATATATAGTCTAGTCACATGCAGCAGGAGTCAGTCAGTCTAGCCTGGACGAGGAGGGAGGAAGAGGTCTGGTCGGTCAGCAGCAGAGCTGAGTGCAATCTGTGTGCAGTTCAGAAAGTGGAGGCCAGTACAGGTGAGCCAGTTCACCTCAGCCTGGTCAGAGCTGTGCCCCACTGATAGACAGACTGAGACATTCTATTAAGAAGAGGGAAGTGAGTTGCAGATATACTTCAGTCTCCTGTCCCAAGGACGGTGAAGGTTCAGAGACGTGCTCCTGCTAGAAGATTACTGAGATTCTGGCAACAAGCTTAAGAAGGAAATTAAGAAAGAGACTGACTTTTATAACCTTTGAAGTGAGGAATGCTTATGCTACAAGCGTGGACAAGGCGAAAGGCACAGTGGTAGGAATTTTGAGTGCTATAGGATTGGAGAAGTCCTGCACATTGTCACCGGTCACTGGAGACCGAAGCATCACTATAGCTTCACGCATGGTGGTAGAAAACCCAGAGGCTTACTGGACCTTAGGTAACAGCAAGCAGCCCCTGGAGTGTCGGTACGTAACTGGGGTCAGGGGGAGTGAGAACCTTGAGCCTGATCAGCAAGAATAGGAACTCAGCTCTCTCACAGGAAGGCTCCGACCACAACACTGACCGGGCAGTACAGCTTGGAGATAGCTGGAATTTATAGAGGGAACTACGCTTCATGCTGGTTGGACTCATCTTTGTGAAAGTAAAGGAGGCCCTAACTTGTCCAGCTGCTATCTCAAAACACATTCTCCATTGGATCAGCCTCCTTGGGACCTGCCTAACCATCTTGCAAGTAAAAAAAGGTATGGAAAGACGCTGATGTGTGAGACTGTGTTATTTGATTGCATCCCTGCACTACCCCACCATAACCATCGACCTGAGGGAAGAGTCCCACCTGTAGGGGACCCGACATCTAGCTGCCTTACCATCCCCTCAGAGATCTACAGCAGCGCTGGTACAAATTACCAGAGACTACAGGTGGCGTCACGAACTGTATATATATCCCCTGTAAATATACCCCCCAACATACGCCTGACCGCCAGGGCCACAGACCGAGCCACCGCTACCTGTGACAATCCCATAGACTTCTACGGGCTCGGCTCTGAGTACCCCATTGCCCTGGAAACCCACAATTGTGGTGCGTGGTCGAGACACTGACACCCAGCACTAAGTGCCAGGAGCACCACTCCCGGCACTTTATCCCCCGGAACACTGCGATCAAACATGATCGCAACGTTCCAGTGCCGGCACAGGGGCTAACAGCTGCCATGGAGACCCGATGTCATCATGACGACATCCGGGTCTCCAGAGCTGAGAAGCTTCCTGTCATGCGCAGTGCATGTCAGGAAGCCTCTCAGGTCAGTGTGCAGAAAGTGCAGCGCTGACAGCTTCTGTAGCATGCAGGTGCTGCTTCATCTGCATGCTATAGAAGCGATCAGCGTGCACAAAATGATTGTCCTATAGTGGGACAAAGTGTAAAAGTAAGAATTAAATAAAAAAAAAAAATTTTAATAATTGTAAAAATATTTAAAAAATAATCAAAAATAACAGAAAAAATCAATATTTATTATGTCACTAAATAAATATTTGAATAAAAAAATCTAAACAATAAAAGTACACATATTTGGTATCGCCGCGTCCGTAACAACCCGACCTATAAAACTGTCCCACTAGTTAACCCTTTAGTGAACACATAAAAAAAACAAGGCAAAAATCAATGCTTTATCATCACACTGCCGAACAAAAAGTGGAATAACACGCGATAAAAAAACCGGATATAAATAAACATGGTACCGCTGAAAACGTCATCTTGTCCCGCAAAAAATGAGCCACCATACAGCATCATCAGCTAAAAAATAAAAAATTATAGCTGTCAGAATAAAGCGATGCAAAAATAATTATTTTTTCTATAAAATAGTTTTTATTATATAAAAGCGCCAAAACATACAAAAAGATATAAATGAGGTATCGCTGTAATCGTACTCACCCAAAGAATAAAAATGCCTTATCAATTTTAACAAAAGGGGAACGGTGTAAACGCCCCCCCTAAAAGAAATTCTGAACTGCTGGTTTTTGCTCATTCTGTCTCCCAAAAATCGGAATAGAAAGCGATCAAAAAATGTCATATGCCCGAAAATGGTACCAATAAAAATGTCAACTCGTCCCACAAAAACAAGACCTCACATGCCTCTGTGGGCCAAAATATGGAAAAATTATAGCTCTCAAAATGTGGTGATGCAAAAACTATTTTTTGCAATAAAAAGTGTCTTTTAGTGTGTGACAGCTGCCAAGCATAAAAACCCGCTATAAAAACCGCTATAAATAGTAAATCAAACTCCCTTTATCACCCCCTTATTTAGGGAAAAATAAAATAAAAAAAGTACATATTTCCATTTTCCCATTAGGGTTAGGGTTAAGGTTAGGGTTGGGGCTAAAGTTAGGGTTAGGGTTGGGGCTAAAGTATGGTTAGGGTTGGGACTAAAGTTAGGGTTAGGTTGGGGCTAGGGTTAGGGTTGGTGCTAAAGTTAGGGTTAGGGTTGGTTGGGGCTAAAGTTAGGGATAGGGTTGGGGCTAGAGTTGGGGTTAGGGTTTGGATTACTGTTATGGTTATGATTGGGATTAAGGTTAGGGTTGGGATTAGGGTTAAGGGTGTGTTGGGGCTAGGGTTGGAGTTAGAATTAGGGGGTTTCCACTGTTTAGGCACATCAGGGGCTCTCAAAATGCGACATGGTATCTGATCTCAATTCCAGCCAATTCTGCGTTGAATAAGTCAAACGGTGCTCCTTCCCTTCCAAGCTCTGCCATGCGCCCAAACAGTGGTTTACCCCCACATATGGGTTATCAGCATACTCAGGACAAATTGCACAACAACTTTTAGGGTACAATTATTCCTGTTATCCTTGGGAAAATAAAAATTGGGGGGCGAAATATCATTTTTGTGGAAAAAATATGATTTTTTATTTTTATGGCTCTACGTTATAAACTTCTGTGAAGCACTTCAGGGTTCAAAGTGCTCACCACACATCTAGATAAGTTCCTTAGGGGGTCTACTTTAAAAAATGGTGTCACTTGTGGGGGGTTTCCACTGTTTAGGCACATCAGGGGCTCTCCAAACGTGACATGGCGTCCAATCTCAATTCCAGCTAAGTTTGCATTGAAAAGTCAAATGGCGCTCCTTCCCTTCCGAGCTCTGCCGTGCGCCCAAACAGTGGTTCCCCCCCACATATGAGGTACCACGTGCTCAGTACAAATTGCACAACAACTTTTGGGGTCCCATTTCTCCTGTTACCCTTGGCAAAATAAAAAAATTGGATCTGAAGTAACTTTTTTGTGAAAAAAGTTAAATGTTCATTTATTTTAAACATTGCAAAAATTCCTGTGAAGCACCTGAAGGATTAATAAACTTATTGAATGTGGTTTTGAGTACCTTCAGAGATGAAGTTTTTAGAATGGTGTCACTTTTGGGTATTTTCTATCATGTAGGCCCCCTCAAAGTGACTTCAAATGTGATGTGGTCCCTAAAAAAATATGGTGTTGTAAAAAGGAGAAATCGCTGGTCAACTTTTAACCCTTATAACTTCCTAACCAAAAAAAAGTTTGGTTCCAAAATTGTGCTGATGTAAAGTAGACATGTGGGAAATGTTATTTATTAACTATTTTGTGCGATATAACTATGATTTAAGGGCATAAAAATTAAAAGTTTGAAAATTGCTAAATTTTCTAAATTTTTCGCCAAATTTGTTTTTTTTACAGATAAACGCAAGTTATATCGAAGAAATTTTACCACTAACGTGAAGAACAATATGTCACGAAAAAAACAGCCTCAAAATTGCCAAGATCCATTGAAGCGTTCCAGAGTTATAAACTCATAAAGGGACAGTGGTCAGAATTGTAAAAATTGGCCTGGTCATTAACGTGCAAACCACCCTCGGGGGTAAAGGGGTTAAAGCAGAACCAGAGCTGTCACAAACGACTTCCACAAAATGAGTTGTGACAACAGGTCAGTTCATGCACAGTGGACATGAGATTTCTATAAGCACGAAGGGGGGGGCGTTGGTCAGGGAATAGAGCTGGGTGACAAAGGCTGCGATTACAAATAGCTTTTCAGCGTCATTTGCTGTGAATTCTAGCGGTGATTTTCATTGGAGTAGGGGACAGTCCATGAAAAGGTACGCAAGACTTGTCTATGAAAGTTTTTCAGTGCATAAAGTTTTTTGGGGTGAAATACCCTGCTAACAGATTCACTTCACTTGAAAATTTGGCCCCTTTTAAAGCCTCAAAAAACTCTGTTGCATAATTTTTTTTGTGGGGAACGGAAACCCTCAGATATCCTTTTGTGGAAACACAGGGGAACCCAATACTCATACTAATTTTTCGTTTTTGACCCAGTCTCACCCAAATTCTGTTGACGTTTTTGGTAAAAAAATTTCATCCCGCGATTTTCATTACCGGAGTTTTTTTGATTTATTTTTTCAAAGATGAAGCATCACACTTTGCCTCCTTTTCCCCTAACATTTTCCTTTTAGAGGGCAAAACCTCCCTCTGCTTTCAAAATTTCCTTCTGACATTAAATAATGTCTCCATTATAGTTAAAGAGACCAAATTTGGGGTGGACGTTTCCAAGCAGTTCAAACAGGGCCAAAGAAAGCAATTCTCACATTTCCTAAAACGTCTTCTATGTTAAGCCAAAAACCTAGGAAAGGACATAAAAGGGAAAAACAAAGGGTAAATCTCTCCCTTATTCCGGTTAAAAAAGAAATTAGGGATTCTTATTGTGAGACAATTTTTTTGGAAAAATGTAGAGGGAATTGCTTACAATCGATCCCTAATACACTTTATTGAAGGGAAAAAATGTCACAAGTGTCTACTGAAGAAATTCAAAATTGAAGCTTCCCCTTTGACTAGAGGTTGGGGGTGGCACTGTAAAAAAATCAAAAATAATTAAGGATGTCACTATGATTGTAATGGCATACACTTCATTGTCCCTCAAATCATCTACTAAACCAAAAGCCTCAAACTAAAGAACAATAAGCAGTAAGGGGTTGAAAAATCACTGAGCACATGTTCATCCCCCTGAGAGATTGGGGTTAGGGGATTTTACGTATTGTGAATCGCAGATCTCCCCTTTTGCCTGGTGTTTTGTTCCCAAATTAATGGCTTATTTCCTTTGGGGCTGAAGAGGAAACACCTTTTTTTTGGCTAGGACATGCAGCTCCATTTCACACTGTCCGATTGCCCGGGTTTTCCCCTCTCTTAAAACCTGGGCCCGACCTTCTCATCTCGC
>JARQOD010000003.1:585771832-585786672 GCA_033576555.1 Oophaga sylvatica
TTTAACAAAAGGGGAACGGTGTAAACGCCCCCCCTAAAAGAAATTCTGAACTGCTGGTTTTTGCTCATTCTGTCTCCCAAAAATCGGAATAGAAAGCGATCAAAAAATGTCATATGCCCGAAAATGGTACCAATAAAAATGTCAACTCGTCCCACAAAAACAAGACCTCACATGCCTCTGTGGGCCAAAATATGGAAAAATTATAGCTCTCAAAATGTGGTGATGCAAAAACTATTTTTTGCAATAAAAAGTGTCTTTTAGTGTGTGACAGCTGCCAAGCATAAAAACCCGCTATAAAAACCGCTATAAATAGTAAATCAAACTCCCCTTTATCACCCCCTTATTTAGGGAAAAATAAAATAAAAAAGTACATATTTCCATTTTCCCATTAGGGTTAGGGTTAAGGTTAGGGTTGGGGCTAAAGTTAGGGTTAGGGTTGGGGCTAAAGTTATGGTTAGGGTTGGGACTAAAGTTAGGGTTAGGGTTGGGGCTAGGGTTAGGGTTGGTGCTAAAGTTAGGGTTAGGGTTGGTTGGGGCTAAAGTTAGGGATAGGGTTGGGGCTAGAGTTGGGGTTAGGGTTTGGATTACTGTTATGGTTATGATTGGGATTAAGGTTAGGGTTGGGATTAGGGTTAAGGGTGTGTTGGGGCTAGGGTTGGAGTTAGAATTAGGGGGTTTCCACTGTTTAGGCACATCAGGGGCTCTCAAAATGCGACATGGTATTCTGATCTCAATTCCAGCCAATTCTGCGTTGAATAAGTCAAACGGTGCTCCTTCCCTTCCAAGCTCTGCCATGCGCCCAAACAGTGGTTTACCCCCACATATGGGTTATCAGCATACTCAGGACAAATTGCACAACAACTTTTAGGGTACAATTATTCCTGTTATCCTTGGGAAAATAAAAATTGGGGGGCGAAATATCATTTTTGTGGAAAAAATATGATTTTTTATTTTTATGGCTCTACGTTATAAACTTCTGTGAAGCACTTCAGGGTTCAAAGTGCTCACCACACATCTAGATAAGTTCCTTAGGGGTCTACTTTAAAAAATGGTGTCACTTGTGGGGGGGTTTCCACTGTTTAGGCACATCAGGGGCTCTCCAAACGTGACATGGCGTCCAATCTCAATTCCAGCTAAGTTTGCATTGAAAAGTCAAATGGCGCTCCTTCCCTTCCGAGCTCTGCCGTGCGCCCAAACAGTGGTTCCCCCCCACATATGAGGTACCAGCGTGCTCAGTACAAATTGCACAACAACTTTTGGGGTCCCATTTCTCCTGTTACCCTTGGCAAAATAAAAAAATTGGATCTGAAGTAACTTTTTTGTGAAAAAAGTTAAATGTTCATTTATTTTAAACATTGCAAAAATTCCTGTGAAGCACCTGAAGGATTAATAAACTTATTGAATGTGGTTTTGAGTACCTTCAGAGATGAAGTTTTTAGAATGGTGTCACTTTTGGGTATTTTCTATCATGTAGGCCCCCTCAAAGTGACTTCAAATGTGATGTGGTCCCTAAAAAAATATGGTGTTGTAAAAAGGAGAAATCGCTGGTCAACTTTTAACCCTTATAACTTCCTAACCAAAAAAAAGTTTGGTTCCAAAATTGTGCTGATGTAAAGTAGACATGTGGGAAATGTTATTTATTAACTATTTTGTGCGATATAACTATGATTTAAGGGCATAAAAATTAAAAGTTTGAAAATTGCTAAATTTTCTAAATTTTTCGCCAAATTTGTTTTTTTACAGATAAACGCAAGTTATATCGAAGAAATTTTACCACTAACGTGAAGAACAATATGTCACGAAAAAAACAGCCTCAAAATTGCCAAGATCCATTGAAGCGTTCCAGAGTTATAAACTCATAAAGGGACAGTGGTCAGAATTGTAAAAATTGGCCTGGTCATTAACGTGCAAACCACCCTCGGGGTAAAGGGGTTAAAGCAGAACCAGAGCTGTCACAAACGACTTCCACAAAATGAGTTGTGACAACAGGTCAGTTCATGCACAGTGGACATGAGATTCTATAAGCACGAGGAGGTGGCGTTGGTCAGGGAATAGAGCTGGCATGACAAAGGCTGCAGATCTACAAATAGCTTTTCAGCGTCATTTGCTGTGAATTCTAGCGGTGATTTCTCAGTAATGGAGATATGGACAGTCCATGTAAAGGTGACGCAAGACTTGTCTATGAAAGAGTTACATGTGCATATAAGTAGTTTGAGGTGCAATATCCTGCTAACAGATTCACTTTCCACTTGAAAACTTGTCCCTTTTAAACGCCTCAAAAAACTCTGTCTGCATAATAGTCTTAGTGCGGAACGTGTAAACGCCTCAGATATCCAGTCTTGTGGATAACACAGCAGGAAGCCAATACTCATTACTCAGAGTTTTCAGTTTTTGACCCGAGGTCTCACCACAAAATATCTGTTGACGTTTTTGGTAACAAACTTTCATCCCGCGATACTTCATTAGCCGGAGCTGTTGATTTATTTTTCTAAGATGAAGCATCACACTTTGCCTCATGTTTTCCTAACATTTCACTTTCAGAGGTACAACACTCTCCATCTGCTTTCAACATGTTCCTTCTGACATTAACTAATGTCTCCTATTAGTAGTTAAAGAGACCAATCTGGCGTGAGACGTTTCCAAGCAGAGTTCAAACAGGCCACAAGGAGAAGCACATTCTACACCATTTTCCTAAAACTGTCTGTCTATTGTTAAGCCAAAATCCTAGGAAGCACATAAAAGAAACACAAGGCTAACTCATCTCTCCTTATTCCGGTGTAACAAAGTAAATTAGGGATTCTTACTTGTGAGACACATTTTTGGAAAAGTGTAGAGGGAATTGCTTACAATCTGACTCCCTAATACACTTGATCTGAAGGAAGAGCAGATGTCATCAAGTGTCTACTGAAGAAATTCAATACTGTGCAAGCTTCCCCTTCTGACTAGAGGTTGGAGGTGGCACTGTAAACAAATCAATAATAGATTATTGGATGTCATCTATGATTGTAATGGCATACACTTCATTGTCCCTCAAATCATCTACTAAACCAAATGCCTCAAACGTAAAGAACAATAAGCAGTAAGGGGTTGAAAAATCACTGCATGTCATCAGTGTGTCACGTCCTCCTGAGAGATCTGGGGTTAGGAGATCTTTACGTATTGTGAATCGCAGATCTCCATTTAGCCTGTGTGTTTTGTTCCTCATATTAAGTGGGCTTAGTTTCCTTTGGTGCTGAAGAGGATAACGACTCTTTGTATGCTGGCTAGAGACATGCAGCTCCATTTCACAGCTGCTCCTGATCTGCTCGTTTTCTCTCTCTATAAATCCTGGCCAGACCTTCTCATCCTGCCTGTGAAAGTTTTGATTCATGGCTTGTTGGAGTTGGTGTGCTGAAGTTGGAGTTCGCAGTTGCTGCTGGGGATTGTTGTCTGCTGTTTTTGGGTGTATGCCTTCTCCATTATCCTATTTCCATTTGGTTTGTACCCTTTTTCCACTCTACCCTTGGTGAGTGTTTTTGTATGTAAGTTGCTTTTTGTTTTCCCTGTTTGTCTTATGTGTATATACACTGAGATATCTGTCCCAGGCCTCCTGGGGAAGGGGACAGCTTAGGACATTAACAGGAGCACAGTAAGGTCAGAGACTTGGGCTTCTCTACTTTTAACCCCTTAACGAATGCTGATGCGCCTTTTAACGGCGTCAGTTAAGGGTACTTATTCCTTAGGTGTTGAGAAATAAGTGTATAGCGCCCCACAGCATTGGAAATTCTCTGGAGTCTTGGCTACCGGGGGTAGCTGAGACCCTGGAGAACATGATTCAGGTCAGTTTTTACCGACCCCAGGGTTGCAATCGCTGTTATTAACGGAATAACGGCAACCACAAAAAAAAGTCAGATTTCCCATTTAATTTTTCTCTTCTCTGATGTGATTGCACATCAGTGGAGAGAGAAATGGGGTCCCCCGATCCTCCTCCTCACGGTATCTCCGGTGCCCCTGGATCCTCTTGCATACCCCGTGATGTCCCCCGGCTGGCAGCATCTTCTTCCGGGAAGAAAATGTTTGGTGCATGCGGAGTGCGCCCGCCGAGATTTGCTGGCCGGCATTCGGCAACAATAGGAAATTTTTCCTATTGGTTTATTTTGATCACTGTGATAGACCCTATCACAGAATATAGAAGTCAATGGGGATCTGAACTTTAGTGGTTTAAAATGGTTGTAATATGGTCATAGTAAGGGTAGGACAATTACCCTGAAAACAAATGTGGATAGGGAAATTAGCTAAAATAACAATAATAATCTTGAACTAAGAGGCAGAGGTCCATTTGGAGGAGGACGTGGTTGTGTAGATGGAAGAGGAGGAGGAGGTAGCCAACACAGTGTTTATTCTGAAAACAGGTTCTGTGGGGACACTCTGCATACAGGCAGTGTAATAATCTGTTGGCCACTCTCTCTCTGTATACAAGCCATGTCACACTCTGTACTTTTTTGAGGTGAAAAGAATGGGGATAGGCAAATGACTTAAAAGGTTTTCTGGACAAGTAAATTTTAAAGTTGATTTTAATGAATGTATCTTGGAATAATAATAATTTCTACAATCGGACGTGTTTTAAAAAATGTTCCTGTGCTGAGATAATTTTATAAATATGTCCGTGCTGTTTACTGTGTAATGGCTGTGTCTGACCGTGCAGGAAAATGGTCTGATCATTCCACACCTCCTGGGCATGGATGAAACAAAAAAGAGAATATAAAGACATTACAGCATGGGATCAAAACACAAAAAACAGTGTTGGCTACCTTCTAATCCTCTGCCTCTTGTTTAAAATCATTTTTGTTCATCGGATATCCCTTTAAAATAACAAAAAATAATCTTGAACCAGGAGGAGGAGGTCCAAGTGGAGGAGAAGGTAGACATGGCGGTGTAAGTGGAAGAGGTAGCCAACACTTTTTTTTTTTTAACCCCTTTATTCCATCAGACGTACTATTCCGTCCATGTGACCCTGGACCTAATTCCCATGGACGGAATAGTACGTCATGGGCGCAGCTGATCGCCGCCGGGTGTCAGCTGATTATCACAGCTGACACCCGTGACTGTGTGTCAGGAGCGGTCACAGACCGCTCCCGGCACATTAACCCCTGGCACACCGCGATCAAATATGATCGCGCTGTACCCGGGGCACAGGGGAGGATCGCGCAGGCAGGGGGTTCCCTGCGCGCTCCCCTGAGACCCCCAGAGCAGCGCGATGTGTCCTCCCTCCAGGTCCCCGGATCCAAGATGGCGCCGGGGTCCTGCAGGGAGGCGGCTTCCTCAGTGCCTGCTGAGAGCAGGCGCCGGGGAAGCCTGCAGCGATGCCAGAGCGATCGCTGGTGTGACAGAGTGCTGTGCACACTGTCACACCAGCGATCTGCTAAAATACTGTGATGTCCCACCCTGGGACAAAGTAAAAAAGTAAAAAAAATAAAAATAAAAAGTGGTAAAAAAAATCATAAAAAAAATAAAAATATTCCCCAATAAATTCATTTTTTCCTGTAAATAAAAAAAACAAAACAATAAAAGTACACATATTTAGTATCGCCGCGTCCGTAATGACCCCCCCTATAAAACTGTCCCACTAGTTAAACCCCTTTAGTGAACCCCTTAAAAAAAAAAAACGAAGCAAAAAATCAATGCTTTATCATCATACCGCCGAACAAAAAGTGGAATAACACGCGATCAAAAAGACCGATAAAATAAACATGGTACCGCTGAAAACGTAATCTTGTCCCACAAAAAACGAGCTGTCATACAGCATCATCAGTGAAAAAATAAAACAGTTATAGCTCGCAGAATAAAGCGATGCAAAAATAATAATTTTTTATATAAAATTGTTTTTATTCTATAAAAGCGCCAAAACATAAAAAAAATGATATAAATGAGGTATCACCGTAATCGTACTGACCCGAAGAATAAAACTGCTTTATCAATTTTACCACACGCGGAACGGTATAAACGCCTCCCCCAAAAGAAATTCATGAATTGCTGATTTTTGTTCATTCTAACCTCCCAAAAATCTAAATAAAAAGCGATCAAAAAATGTCACGTGCTCAAAAATGGTACCAATAAAAACGTCAACTCGTACCGCAAAAAATAAGACCTCACATGACTCTGTGGGCCAAAATATGCAAAAATTATAGCTCTCAAAATGTGGTGATGCAAAAAACTATTTTTTGCAATAAAAAGCGTCTTTTAGTGTGACAGCTGCCAATCATAAAAACCCGCTATAAATAGTAAATCAAACCCCCCTTTATCACCCCCTTAGTTAGGGAAAAATAATAAAATTAAAAAAATGTATTTATTTCCATTTTCCCGTTAGGGTTAGGGTTGGCGCTAACGTTAGGATTAGGGTTGGGATTACGGTTAGAGGTGTGTTAGGGTTAGGTTTGTGGTTAGGGTTGGGACTAGGGTTAGGGGTGTGTTGGGGTTAGGGTTGGAGTTAGAATTGGGGGGTTTCTGCTGTTTAGGCACATCAGGGGCTCTCCAAATGTGACATGGCGTCTGATCTCAATTCCAGCCAATTCTGCGTTGAAAAAGTCAAATCGTGCTCCTTCACTTCTGAGCTCTGCCATGCGCCCAAACAGTAGTTTACCCCGCATATGGGGTATCAGCGTACTCTGGACCACAAGAGTTATTGTGCAATTTGGCCTATTTCTCCTGTTACCCTTGGGAAAATAAAAAACTGGGGGCGACAAAATCATTTTTGTAAAAAAAAAAATGATTTTTTTGTTTTTACGGCTGTATGTTATAAAACTTCTGTGAAGTACTTGGGGCTTCATAGCGCTCACCACACTTCTAGATAAGTTCCTTGTGGGGTCTATTTTCCAAAATGGGGTCACTTGTGGGGGGTTTCCACTGTTTAGGCGCATCAGGGGCTCTCAAAATGCGACATGACGCCCCCAGACCATTCCATCAAAGTCTGCAATCCAAAACATCACTACTTCCCTTCCGAGCCCAGACGTGCACCCATACAGTCGTTTTCTCCCACATATTGGGTATCAGCGTACTCAGGACAAATTGGACAACAAATTTTGGGGTCCAATTTCTCCTGTTACCCTTGTGAAAATAAAATATTGGGGGCGAAAAAAATCATTTTTGTAAAAAAAAAAGGATTTTTTATTTTTTACGGCTGTACGTTATAAACTTCTGTGAAGCACTTCGGGGTTCAAAGTGCTCACCACACATCTAGATAAGTTTCTTGTGGGGTCTATTTTCCAAAATGGGGTCACTTGTGGGGGGGTTTCCACTGTTTAGGCGCATCAGGGGCTCTCCAAATTCGACATGACGCCCCCAGACCATTCCATCAAAGTCTGCAATCCAAAACGTCACTACTTCCCTTCCGAGCCCCGACGTGGCGCCCATACAGTAGTTTACTCCCACATATTGGGTATCAGCGTACTCAGGACAAATTGGACAACAACTTTTGGGGTCCAATTTCTCCTGTTACCCTTGTGAAAATAAAATATTGGGGGCGAAAAAATCATTTTTGTAAAAAAAAAAAAAAAAAGGATTTTTTATTTTTACGGCTGTACAGTCATGGACAAAAGTTTTGAGAATGACACAAATATTAATTTTTACAAAGTCTACTGCTTCACTTTTTCTAATGGCAATTTGCATATACTCCAGAATGTTATAAAGAGTGATCAGCTTAACAGCAATTACTTGCAAAGTCAATATTTGGCTAGAAAATGAACTTTATCCCCAAAAACACATTTCAACATCATTGCAGCCCTGCCTTAAAAGGACCAGCTAACCTCTTTTCAGTGATTGCTCCATTAACACAGGTGTGGGTGTTGATGAGGACATGGCTGGAGATCAATCTGTCATGATTAAGTAAGAATGACACCACTGGACACTTTAAAAGGAGGCTGGTACTTGGCATCATTGTTTCTCTTCTGTTAACCATGGTTATCTCTAAAGAAACATGTGCAGTCATCATTGCAATGCACAAGAAAGGCCTAACAGGGAAGAGTATCGCAGCTAGAAAGATTGCACCTCAGTCAACAATCTATCGCATCATCAAGAACTTCAAGGAGAGAGGTTCCATTGTTGCCAAAAAGGCTCCAGGGCGCCCAAGAAAGACCAGCAAGCGCCAGGACCGTCTCTTAAAAGTGTTTCAGCTGCGGGATCGGGCTACTAGCAGTGCAGAGCTTGCTCAGGAATGGCAGCAGGCAGGTGTGAGTGCATCTGCACGCAATGTGAGGCAGAGACTCTTGGAGCAAGGCCTGGTCTCAAGGAGGGCAGCAAAGAAGCCACTTCTCTCCAGAAAAAACATCATGGACAGACTGATATTCTGCAAAAGGTACAGGCAGTGGACTGCTGAGGACTGGGGTAAAGTTATTTTCTCTCATGAATCCTCTTTTCGATTGTTTGGGACATCAGGAAAACGCCTCATTGGGAGAAGACAAGGTGAGCGCTACCACCAGTCTTGTCTCATGCCAACTGTTAAGCATCCTGAAACCATTCATGTGTGGGGTTGCTTTTCAGCCAAGGGAATCGCCTCTCTCACAGTCTTGCCTAAAAACACAGCCATGAATAAAGAATGGTACCAGAATGTCCTCCAAGAGCAACTTCTCCCAACCCTCCAAGAGCAGTTTGGCGATCAACAATGCCTTTTCCAGCATGATGGAGCACCTTGCCATAAAGCAAAGGTGATAACTAAATGGCTCAGGGAACAAAACTTAGAGATTTTGGGTCCATGGCCTGGAAACTCCCCAGATCTTAATCCCATTGAGAACTTGTGGTCAATCATCAAGAGAAGGGTGGACAAACAAAAACCTAAAAATTCTGACAAAATGAAAGCATTGATTGTGAAAGAATGGACTGCTATCAGTCAGGATTTGGTCCAGAAGTTGATTGAGAGCATGCCAGGGAGAATTGCAGAGGTCCTGAAGAAGAATGGTCAACACTGCAAATATTGACTTGCTGCATTAACTCATTCTAACTGTCAATATAAGCTTTTGTTACTCATATGTTTGCAATTATTATATTTCTGTCTGTGATAAAAACATCTGTCAAACACACATAAAAACCAGAGGGCAGCAGATCATGTGAAAATATAATATTTGTGTCATTCTCAAAACTTTTGGCCATGACTGTACGTTATAAACTTCTGTGAAGCACTTCGGGGTTCAAAGTGCTCACCACACATCTAGATAAGTTCCTTGTGGGGTCTATTTTCCAAAATGGGGTCACTTGTGGGGGGTTTCCACTGTTTAGGCGCATCAGGGGCTCTCCAAATGCGACATGACTCCCCCAGACCATTCCATCAAAGTCTGCAATCCAAAACGTCACTACTTCCCTTCCGAGCCCCGACGTGCGCCCATACAGTAGTTTACTCCCACATATTGGGTATCAGCATACTCAGGACAAATTGGACAACAACTTTTGGGGTCCAATTTCTCCTGTTACCCTTGTGAAAACAAAATATTGGGGGCGAAAAAAAATCATTTTTGTAAAAAAAAAAGAGATTTTTTATTTTACGGCTGTACGTTATAAACTTCTGTGAAGCACTTTGGGGTTCAAAGTGCTCACCACACATCTAGATAAGTTCCTTGAGGGGTCTAGTTTCCAAAATGGTGTCATTTGCGGGGGGTTTCCACTGTTTAGGCAGATCAGGAGCTCTCCAAACACGACATGGCATCCAGCCAATTCTGCGTTGAAAAAGTCAAACGGCGCTCCTTCCCTTCCAAACTCTGCCATGCACCCAAACAGTGGTTTACCCCCACATATGGGGTATCAGCGCACTCAGGACAAATTGCACAATAACTTTTGGAGTCTTGTTTCCCTTGGGAAAATAAAAATTGGGGTGAAAAGATTAATTTTGTGGAAAAAATGATTTTTTAATTTTACGGCTCTACGTTATAAACTTGTGTGAAGCACTTGGGGTTCAAATTGCTCACCAAAGATCTAGATAAGTTCCTTAGGGGGTCTAGTTTCCCAAATGGGGTCACTTGTGGGGGGGTTTCCACTGTTTAGGCACATCAGGGGCTCTCTAAATGCAACATAGCGTCCAATCTCAATTCCAGCCAATTTTGGTTGGAAAAAGTCAAATGGTGCTCCTTCCATTCCGAGCTCTGCCATGCGCCCAAACAGTGGTTCCCCCTCACATATGGGGTATCAGCGTACTCAGGACAAATTGGACAACAAATTGTGTGGTCCAATTTCTCCTGTTACCTATGGGAAAATAAAAAATTAGTGACTAAGAGATAATTTTTGTGGGAAAAAAATAGGATTTTTTATTTTCATGCCCGGGCATTATAAACTTGTGTGAAGCACTTGGGGGTTCAAAGTGCTCACCAAGATCTAGATAAGTTCCTTAGGGGGTCTAGCTTCCATAATGGGGTCACTTGTGGGGGGTTTCCACTGTTTAGGCTCATCCGGGGCACTACAAACGGAACATGACCCCATCAATGTTTGCATTCCAAAACGTTACTGCTTCCTTTCCAAGCCCTGCCGTGCGCCCAAACAGTTTCCCCCCCCCCCACATATGGGGTATCAGCGTACTCAGGACAAATTGGACAACAAGTTTTGGGGTCCAATTTCCTTGGGAAAAATCAAAAATTTGGGACTAAAAAATCATTTTTGTGGAAAATTGTTTTTTTTTTTTTCACACCCAGGCATTATAAACTTTTGTGAAACACTTTGGGGTTCAAAGTGCTCACAACAGATCTAGATAAGTTCCTTAGGGGGTCTAGTTTCCAAAATGGTGTCACTTGTGGGGAGTTTCCACTGTTTCCACCCGTCATGCCGGGTCCAGAACTGTTGAGGCTGTGTCCGGTGTTGCCAGGGGGGAAGAATAGGGGACCAGACAGGTCTCATAACCCTGAGAGAGGGGGCGTGGCTAAGGTGGGGAGAGAACAGGAAGCGCGTGAAAAAGTAGTCAGATTCCCGCCAGCAGCAGCGTGAGCAGGATCAGGCAAACTGCAGCGCAAGAGACAGAGAGTGAGTAGGCAGAGCACCACGCGCCCGGCTAGTGAGAGGACTGTGCCCGTTCAGAGGAGCGGGTGTCAAGTGCAGGCCCGGAGGTGCGTTTCCCTTTGCCGAAAGATGAGCAGCAGCAGGAGTGACTCCGAGCCCCGATTGCTAGTTGAACCCCGCGCAGAGAGGAATTTGACTTGTTTCAAGTGTGGGGACACTATGCCCGAGGGTGTGCGAGACGGGGGTGGCCTCTAGCTCGGCAGCCGTTAAACTAGTGGGCTCCGTGGCTGAGGGATGCCGCCTGGAGCCTGAGAAGCCAAGGAGGAGAGAAGGCAGTCCGAATGTTTAATTTCTATGAGTTCCCTTGTATGTGCTGAAATTAATGGGCGAGCGATAAGCTGCTTGGTCGATACCGGATCACAGGTAACCACCATGCCAGAAGCATATTTCTGACGTCATTTTCCTGAGGTGATGTGCCCAGAATGGGGTCCAGTAATCAAGCTGACGGTAGCCAACCAGTTGCTCATCTCGGTCGCAGGGGTGGTCTTGATGCAGATTACCGTATGAGGCAAAGATGTGGGCCGGAAAGGAGTCGTGTTGGTCGTTGGAGACACTGGCAACGGTCCTACAGTGACTCTGGGGATGAATGTGCTGAGGGAACTCATAACCCTTTCTGGACCGATGGAGCCCACGACTCCCCGAGAGAAAGATGTTCCAACAATTGATACGGGTTGCCCAAGCCCAGGGAACATCCAGCGAAGGGAAGGTTCTAGGAAAGGTGATAGAACGAGTTTAGCAGCTGCTGGGACTACCGCCTGGTCTGACAGTGCTCACGTTGCCCGTATGGGCCTGTACACCTCTCGAAGAGGTGGAAGTGCAGATAGAACCAACACCATTGGATCAGATACCCTCGAGGCTCCTCGTCACTCGGACACTGGCTACAGTTCATGATAGTAATGTTGTGATGCGGAGCGTGAACTTGGGGAGGAAGAACTCACACTCCCGCCTAAGAGAAAAGTGGCTTAAGTACTGGGAATGCCGGAAGAGCTGGTGCAACCGGAGGCCGTACAGCTGGCAGCCATGCAAGGGGACCCTTGGACCCTAGCCGTCACAATGACGCCGGAACATCCATATGGAGGCATGGAGGAGGGTAGCCGAATTTTGGAACAGATGCTGGCTGAACTGATGGGACTCTCCCTGCTACAGGTGCAGCAGATGGAAGTGGTTCTGGAGTGCTACCAGGAGGTCTTCGCTCGCCATAAATATGACTTCGGGTGCACCACGTCGATCACCCACAAAATTCCTACAAGAAGTGCTGCCCCAGTCTGGGAGAGATATCGACAGATACCGCGCAGATGTACAAAGAAGTAAAGGAAATGTTGGCCTACACGCTGCAGAGTGGAGTAATACGGGAGAGCCAGAGCCCGTGGGCGGCTCCCATTGTCTTAGTCCGAAAAAGGGACGGAACCCTGCGTTTTTGTGGTGATTACAGATGACTGAATGCTTGTACTGTGCGGTACTCATATCCCCTGCCCAGAATCGAGGAGTCGTTATCTGCCTTGGGAAAAGCTAAGTACTTTTCGTCCCTGGATTTGGCTAGCGGGTACTGGCAGGTGCTCATGGCTGAACACGATCAGCCGAAGACAGCGTTCGAAATGCCCATGGGACTGTTTGAATTCAATCAGATGCCCTTCAGCCTGACTAACGCTCCCGGAATGTTTCAACGGTTGATAGAGAGGTGCCCGGGGACCTGAATTTTGAAGCAACACTCATCTATCTGGACGATATAATTGTCTACGCAGCCACCTTCGAAGAACATCTCTTGCGGCTGGAGCAAGCTTTGGGTCGACTGCAGAAATACGGCCTGAAGGTGAAGCCCCAAAAATGTCACCTCTTCCATAAGCAAATTGAATTCCTGGGACACATCGTATCCGCTGAAGGAGGGAGACCTGCAAATGAGAAGATAACGGCGGTGCAGGACTGGCCCACTCCGAAGACAGTGCAGGACATTCGGGCCTTTCTGAGGCTTACCGGGTACTACTGAAGGTTCGTGAAGAATTTCACCCATATTGCTAATCCGCTGCTGGAACTAGTGAAGGGAGTTCTGTCCAGTGCAGAATCGGACTATCCAATGGGGATAAGGAAGCAGCCTTCCATGCTTTGAAGATGGCCTTAACCGAAGCCCCAATCCTCGCCTATGCGGATTTTTCGCAGCCCTTCATTCTTCACACCGATGGAAGTCTACTTGGCCTGGAGGCCGTCCAATCACAGATACAGGAAGGAAAAGAATCAGCGATTGCCTATGTGACCCAGTCCTTCAAGTTGGAATTGATGGCCTTGGTGTGGGCGATGACCGAAAAGTTCACGGAATACTTGTTGGGGTCCGAAGTCCTGGTGCGCATCGATAATAATCCCCTAGCCCACTGTTATAATTTGGTAACTGAGGAGGACCGAAGCAAAACAGCAAGGCAGCCGAACACCTGAGAGGTTGGGAACTTATGGGTTGCAGATCCCTAAACTAACCGCACAACTAGAAGCAGCCGTGAAGCGTACCTACGGTGAAACTAGACGCCTCGGCACAGCCGGAGAGCTAGCTACACCTAAAGACAGAAACAGGAAAGCTAACTGCCCCGGAGTAGAGCCCCAAAGGAATAGGCAGCCCCCAAACATATAATGTTGGTTAGACAAGATGGAATACAAACGCAGACAGAAAATAGAGTGAGCAAACGCAGGGGCCAAACACTGACTAAATAGGACAGGAAAGAACAGAATACTATCTGCAACCCAGCAAAACCCTAGCAAAACTTCCAACACTTCTGATTACAAAAATACTGAGATCACACGATCTCGCCACCCACTAAATCAGATCTCAGATCGCCGCGTCCGTAATGACCCGCCCTATAAAACTGTCCCACTAGTTAACCCCTTTAGTGAACCCCTTAAAAAAAAAAAAAAACGAAGCAAAAAATCAATGCTTTATCATCATACCGCCGAACAAAAAGTGGAATAACACGCGATCAAAAAGACCGATATAAATAAACATGGTACCGCTGAAAACGTAATCTTGTCCCACAAAAAACGAGCTGTCATACAGCATCATCAGTGAAAAAATAAAAAAGTTATAGCTCGCAGAATAAAGCGATGCAAAAATAATAATTTTTTATATAAAATTGTTTTTATTCTATAAAAGCGCCAAAACATAAAAAAAATGATATAAATGAGGTATCACCGTAATCGTACTGACCCGAAGAATAAAACTGCTTTATCAATTTTACCACACGCGGAACGGTATAAACGCCTCCCCAAAAGAAATTCATGAATTGCTGATTTTTGTTCATTCTAACCTCCCAAAAATCTAAATAAAAAGCGATCAAAAATGTCACGTGCTCAAAAATGGTACCAATAAAAACGTCAACTCGTACCGCAAAAAATAAGACCTCACATGACTCTGTGGGGCCCAAAAAATGCAAAAATTATAGCTCTCAAAATGTGGTGATGCAAAAAACTATTTTTTGCAATAAAAAGCGTCTTTTAGTGTGACAGCTGCCAATCATAAAAACCCGCTATAAATAGTAAATCAAACCCCCCTTTATCACCCCTTAGTTAGGGAAAAATAATAAAATTAAAAAAATGTATTTATTTCCCTTTCCCGTTAGGGTTAGGGTTGGCGCTAACGTTGGATTAGGGTTGGGATTACGGTTAGAGGTGTGTTAGGGTTAGGTTTGTGGTTAGGATTGGGACTAGGGTTAGGGGTGTGTTGGGGTTAGGGTTGGAGTTAGAATTGGGGGGTTTCTGCTGTTTAGGCACATCAGGGGCTCTCCAAATGTGACATGGCGTCTGATCTCAATTCCAGCCAATTCTGCGTTGAAAAAGTAAAAACGGCTCCTTTTCAC
>JARQOD010000003.1:585786772-585802702 GCA_033576555.1 Oophaga sylvatica
CCCCCAGACCATTTCAACAAAGTCTGCAATCCAAAACATCACTACTTCCCTTCCGAGCCCAGACGTGCACCCATACAGTCGTTTTCCTCCCACATATTGGGTATCAGCGTACTCAGACAAATTGGACAACAAATTTTGGGGTCCAATTTCTCCTGTTACCCTTGTGAAAATAAAATATTGGGGGCGAAAAAAATCATTTTTGTAAAAAAAAAAGGATTTATTATTTTTAACGGCTGTACGTTATAAACTTCTGTGAAGCACTTTGGGGTTCAAAGTGCTAACCACACATCTAGATAAGTTCCTTGAGGGTCTAGTTTCCAAAATGGTGTCATTTGTGGGGGGTTCCACTGTTTAGGCAGATCAGGAGCTCTCCAAACACGACATGGCATCCAGCCAATTCTGCGTTGAAAAAGTCAAACGGCGCCCCTTCCCTTCCAAACTCTGCCATGCACCCAAACAGTGGTTTACCCCCACATATGGGGTATCAGCGCAATCAGGACAAATTGCACAATAACTTTTGGAGTCTTGTTTCCCTTGGGAAAATAAAAATTGGGGTGAAAAGATCAATTTTGTGGAAAAAATATGATTTTTTAATTTTACGGCTCTACGTTATAAACTTGTGTGAAGCACTTGGGTTCAAATTGCTCACCAAAGATCTAGATAAGTTCCTTAGGGGGTCTAGTTTCCCAAATGGGGTCACTTGTGGGGGGTTTCCCACTGTTTAGGCACATCAGGGCTCTCTAAATGCAACATAGCATCCAATCTCAATTCCACCAATTTTGTTGGAAAAAGTCAAATGGTGCTCCTTCCATTCCGAGCTCTGCCATGCGCCCAAACAGTGGTTCCCCTTCACATATGGGGTATCAGCGTACTCAGGACAAATTGGACAACAAATTGTGTGGTCCAATTTCTCCTGTTACCTATGGGAAAATAAAAAATTAGTGACTAAGAGATAATTTTTGTGGGAAAAAAATAGGATTTTTTATTTTCATGCCCGGGCATTATAAACTTGTGTGAAGCACTTGGGGGTTCAAAGTGCTCACCAAAGATCTAGATAAGTTCCTTAGGGGTCTAGCTTCCATAATGGGGTCACTTGTGGGGGTTTCCACTGTTTAGGCTCATCCGGGGCACTACAAACGGAACATGACCCCCATCAATGTTTGCATTCCAAAACGTTACTGCTTCCTTTCCAAGCCCTGCCGTGCGCCAAACAGTTTTCCCCCCCCCCACATATGGGTATCAGCGTACTCAGGACAAATTGGACAACAAGTTTTGGGGTCCAATTTCCTTGGGAAAAATCAAAAATTTGGGACTAAAAAATCATTTTTGTGGAAAATTGTTTTTTTTTTTTCACACCCAGGCATTATAAACTTTGTGAAACACTTTGGGGTTCAAAGTGCTCACAACAGATCTAGATAATTTTCCTTAGGGGGTCTAGTTTCCAAAATGGTGTCACTTGTGGGGAGTTTCCACTGTTTAGGCGTACAGGGCTCTCCAAACACGACATGGCGTCCAATCTCAACTCCAGCCATTTTAGTTTGAAAAAGTCAAACGGCGCTCCTTCCCTTACGAGCTCTGCCGTGTGCCCAGACAGTGGTTTTCCCCCACATAGGGGGTATTGGCATACTCAGGAGAAATTGCACAACAACTTTATCTGCCCATTTTCTCCTTTTACCCTTGTGAAAATAAAAAAAAGTTTGTAAAGATGATTTTGTGGCTAAAAAGTTAAATATTAATTTTTTCCATCCACGTTGCTTCAGCTCCTGTGAAGCACCTGAAGGGTTATTAAACTTCTTGAATGTAGTTTTGAGTAGCTTGAGGGTGCAGTTTTTATAATGGTGTCACTTTTGGGTATTTTCTGCTATATAGACCCGTCAAAGTGACTTCAAATGTGAGGTGGTCCCTAAAAAAATGGCTTTGTAAATTTTGTTGTAAAAATGAGAAATCACTGGTCAAATTTTAACCCTTATAATTTCCTAACAAGAAAAATTTTGGTTCCAAAATTGTGCTGATGTAAAGTAGACATGTGGGAAATGTTATTTCTTAACTATTTTGTGTGACATATTTCTCTGTTTTAAGGGAAAAAAAAATTCAAAGTTTGAAAATTGCAAAATTTTAAAAATTTTCACCATATTTGTGTTTTTTTCAAAAATAAACGCAAGGTATATCGAAGAAATTTACCACTAACATGAAGTACAATATGTCACGAGAAAACAATCTCAGAATCGCGAAGATCCGTTGAAGCGTTCCAGAGTTATAACCTCATAAAGAGACAGTGGTCAGAACTGTAAAAATTGGCCCGGTCATTAACGTGCAAACCACCCTTGGGGTGAAGGGGTTAATTTGGGCAGGCTCCAAAACATGGCAAATGGGATGGCAAATAGAATGAACAAACTGCGGTGGAGTATAACAATGGCTGAGTGCGGTTGGTCTACTTGTCTAGTCAGCCAAAAGGTACAGACAATTCCTGTGGGATCGTCGCCTGGTTCATCTTAATGAATGTGAAATTGCCCATGTTGGGTGTGGACAGGCGGATGAGCCTGTCTGTGACTGTGATCACACTCCATGTCATGCTAAACACACGTTCCGACAGTACACTTGCTGCAGGGCAGGCCAGCACCTCAAAGGTGTAAAGGACAAGATCTGGCATGTGTCCGAATTGGAGACCCAACACTCAGTACGTGGAGACGTACTCTTCCACTATGTTGTTGAAAGGCTGCCTCATGCTAATGCGGACCGTATCATATGGTGGTGCTGGGTGTTGTGGCGTGCTGAGGAAGAGTTGCCACATTTTGGCCATGCTAATCTTCCTTCTGAGGTCCTGCTGGTGCCCCAGCTGTGTTGGTAGCTTCCTCCTCCTCCTCTGCCTTGTTCTTACTCTTAGCCCCAGCTGTCAGGTGGGAATGCTGTCAGTAGTGCCTCTACCAGCATGCGCTTCTATTCCCTGCATTTTCCAATCTCGCTCCAGTGACAGAAGTAAGGATGGTACATTGTCCTTGTAGCAGAGATCCAGCAGGGTAGTCACCAAGTAATCAGCACTGGTAACAATCCAGGCAACTGGGCGGTCGTTGCACAGGCACAGCAGCATATATTGGCTCATGTGTGCTAGGAAGCCCAGAGGCAACGACAAGCTGTTCTTGGTGGGAGGTGTATCGTCTGGGTCTTCTGTATCCCCTCATCCACACTCCAGTGATGCCCGTGAGCTATTTTGAGTGCCACTCTCCACCTCCTCATCCTCCAAAACTGTCTTCTTGCTGGACAGTTGTGTACCTGGTCGCTGTTGGTGCAGGAACCCACCGTCCAAGCCATGTGTGGACATCTGGCCTGATAATGGCATGAATGGTCCCTGTTTCTCCTGCTCCTCTTCCTCCTGTGCCACCTCCTCATCCATCATCGCCTGAAGTGTTTTTTAAAGCATATAACTGTTTTGGTATTGATGTGGTTATGTTCCGCAGAATGACTCACATGTGTGTGCTGCAGCTAAAAGTCCACTATTGCCTGCTGCTGCTCGCACAGTCTCTCCAGCATATGCAAGTGGAGTACCACCTTGTGATACTTGCATATGAGGCGGTGAGCAGGAATGTAGAAGTGACACTGCAGAGCAGACAAGCGAGCTGCAGGGTGAGAATACACAAAGCGCGCACAACGGGCCGCACTTTTAGCAGCAGCTTTGCCATATCGGGGTAATTTTTAAGGAAGCTCTGCACACCAAATTCAGCACATGCACAGTGCACATCTGATTTTGTCCACAACGTGTGTGCAGGGCAAGGATTGATAGCATGGAAAAGTTCTAGGGAACCACATACTGTGGGACAGCCACCGCATCAGTTTTATAAAACTGTTGGTCTCCGCCAGCCGAAATGGCAGCATTTCGAAGGCCAGGAATGTTAAACATTCTGTCATTCAAGACTGTGGCTCATGGGTGGGGAGGGGTGTACTTTCTCGGAATCTCTAGTGTTTGGGGAATGGACAGCTGAACGCTTCCATGGGATGGTGTCAAGATGCTCAGTGACACTGCTGGTGGTGATGGAGTTGTCACATCCTCTTGTAAGGCGGAAGACCGGGTTTGCTGGTACCTGCGTCATGCCGGGTCCAGAACTGTTGAGGCTGTGTCCGGTGTTGCCAGGGGGAAGAATAGGGACCAGACAGGTCTCATAACCCTGAGAGAGGGGGCGTGGCTAAGGTGGGGAGAGAACAGGAAGCGCGTGAAAAAGTAGTCAGATTCCCGCCAGCAGCAGCGTGAGCAGGATCAGGCAAACTGCAGCGTAAGAGACAGAGAGTGAGTAGGCAGAGCACCACGCGCCCGGCTAGTGAGAGGACTGTGCCCGTTCAGAGGAGCGGGTGTCAAGTGCAGGCCCGGAGGTGCGTTTCCCTTTGCCGAAAGATGAGCAGCAGCAGGAGTGACTCCGAGCCCCGATTGCTAGTTGAACCCTGCGCAGAGAGGAATTTGACTTGTTTCAAGTGTGGGGACACTATGCCCGAGGGTGTGCAAGACGGGGGTGGCCTCTAGCTCGGCAGCCGTTAAACTAGTGGGCTCCGTGGCTGAGGGATGCCGCCTGGAGCCTGAGAAGCCAAGGAGGAGAGAAGGCAGTCCCGAATGTTTAATTTCTATGAGTTCCCTTGTATGTGCTGAAATTAATGGGCGAGCGATAAGCTGCTTGGTCGATACCGGATCACAGGTAACCACCATGCCAGAAGCATATTTCTGACGTCATTTTCCTGAGGTGATGCGCCCAGAATGGGTCCAGTAATCAAGCTGACGGTAGCCAACCAGTTGCCCATCTCGGTCGCAGGGGTGGTCTTGATGCAGATTACCGTATGAGGCAAAGATGTGGGCCGGAAAGGAGTCGTGTTGGTCGTTGGAGACACTGGCAACGGTCCTATAGTGACTCTGGGGATGAATGTGCTGAGGGAACTCATAACCCTTTCTGGACCGATGGAGCCCACGACTCCCCGAGAGAAAGATGTTCCAACAATTGATACGGGTTGCCCAAGCCCAGGGAACATCCAGCGAAGGGAAGGTTCTAGGAAAGGTGATAGAACGAGTTTAGCAGCTGCTGGGACTACCGCCTGGTCTGACAGTGCTCACGTTGCCCGTATGGGCCTGTACACCTCTCGAAGAGGTGGAAGTGCAGATAGAACCAACACCATTGGATCAGATACCCTCGAGGCTCCTCGTCACTCGGACACTGGCTACAGTTCATGATAGTAATGTTGTGATGCGGAGCGTGAACTTGGGGAGGAAGAACTCACACTCCCGCCTAAGAGAAAAGTGGCTTAAGTACTGGGAATGCCGGAAGAGCTGGTGCAACCGGAGGCCGTACAGCTGGCAGCCATGCAAGGGGACCCTTGGACCCTAGCCGTCACAATGACGCCGGAACATCCATATGGAGGCATGGAGGAGGGTAGCCGAATTTTGGAACAGATGCTGGCAGAACTGATGGGACTCCCCCTGCTACAGGTGCAGCAGATGGAAGTGGTTCTGGAGCGCTACCAGGAGGTCTTCGCTCGCCATAAATATGACTTCGGGTGCACCACGTCGATCACCCACAAAATTCCTACAAGAAGTGCTGCCCCAGTCTGGGAGAGATATCGACAGATACCGCGCAGATGTACAAAGAAGTAAAGGAAATGTTGGCCTACACGCTGCAGAGTGGAGTAATACGGGAGAGCCAGAGCCCGTGGGCGGCTCCCATTGTCTTAGTCCGAAAAAAGGACGGAACCCTGCGTTTTTGTGGTGATTACAGATGACTGAATGCTTGTACTGTGCGGTATCTCATATCCCCTGCCCAGAATCGAGGAGTCGTTATCTGCCTTGGGAAAAGCTAAGTACTTTTCGTCCCTGGATTTGGCTAGCGGGTACTGGCAGGTGCTCATGGCTGAACACGATCAGCCGAAGACAGCGTTCGAAATGCCCATGGGACTGTTTGAATTCAATCAGATGCCCTTCAGCCTGACTAACGCTCCCGGAATGTTTCAACGGTTGATAGAGAGGTGCCCGGGGGACCTGAATTTTGAAGCAACACTCATCTATCTGGACGATATAATTGTCTACGCAGCCACCTTCGAAGAACATCTCTTGCGGCTGGAGCAAGCTTTGGATCGACTGCAGAAATACGGCCTGAAGGTGAAGCCCCAAAAATGTCACCTCTTCCATAAGCAAATTGAATTCCTGGGACACATCGTATCCGCTGAAGGAGTGAGACCTGCAAATGAGAAGATAACGGCGGTGCAGGACTGGCCCACTCCGAAGACAGTGCAGGACATTCGGGCCTTTCTGGGGCTTACCGGGTACTACTGAAGGTTCGTGAAGAATTTCACCCATATTGCTAATCCGCTGCTGGAACTAGTGAAGGGAGTTCTGTCCAGTGCAGAATCGGACTATCCAATGGGGATAAGGAAGCAGCCTTCCATGCTTTGAAGATGGCCTTAACCGAAGCCCCAATCCTCGCCTATGCGGATTTTTCGCAGCCCTTCATTCTTCACACCGATGGAAGTCTACTTGGCCTGGAGGCCGTCCAATCACAGATACAGGAAGGAAAAGAATCAGCGATTGCCTATGTGACCCAGTCCTTCAAGTTGGAATTGATGGCCTTGGTGTGGGCGATGACCGAAAAGTTCACGGAATACTTGTTGGGGTCCGAAGTCCTGGTGCGCATCGATAATAATCCCCTAGCCCACTGTTATAATTTGGTAACTGAGGAGGACCGAAGCAAAACAGCAAGGCAGCCGAACACCTGAGAGGTTGGGAACTTATGGGTTGCAGATCCCTAAACTAACCGCACAACTAGAAGCAGCCGTGAAGCGTACCTACGGTGAAACTAGACGCCTCGGCACAGCCGGAGAGCTAGCTACACCTAAAGACAGAAACAGGAAAGCTAACTGCCCCGGAGTAGAGCCCCAAAGGAATAGGCAGCCCCCAAACATATAATGTTGGTTAGACAAGATGAAATACAAACGCAGACAGAAAATAGAGTGAGAAAACGCAGGGGCCAAACACTGACTAAATAGGACAGGAAAGAACAGAATACTATCTGCAACCCAGCAAAACCCTAGCAAAACTTCCAACACTTCTGATTACAAAAATGCTGAGATCACACGATCTCGCCACCCACTAAATCAGATCTCAGAGTGTCATGTGTGCATTGCCACGAAGATCGTCGCGGTTGCACATTTTAACTTCTCACAGCTGATCTGCTGTTTCTTTGTGTTTGGCAGCTAGGGAGTTAATTCTGTCTGTGCTCGGTGCTGGACTGGGTGCAGTTTCTCCCGGCTGCAATTGATTATTTGTTGATTGGTTTCCTTTAAATTCCTGGTTGTCTGCTTGGGGAGTTGCCAGTGAAACCTTCATGCAGACCACAGATAGGAATGAATCTGTATAGACTTTAGTTGTGAGCTCCTTAGTTGTTCTAAGCTCAACTTGGTTAGAGTTTATTTCCCAGACCATTTATGTTCCTTTGGTGTTTGAGTGTGTATGCAAGCGAGTGTTATCCTGTCTGTCTTATATGTCTAATCTGTGTATTTAGCTGAGATCAGCCCATATCCCTTTGGTGGTAGTCAGGATCCTTCTTAGGACTGATTACAGGGTTCAGGGTCTGATAGGAGACAGGGTTAGGTTGGAGACTTGGACCTCTGAACCATTATCAGTACCTCCAAGGTGAGGGATTAGTTAGGACCCCAGTTTAGGGTCAGGTTAGATCCCGGTCCACCTCTTTCCTGTTTCAGCTCATCAAGTCCTCAAGATTAACCCTGAGTTCAGCAGATATCGTGTCAGGTAAATCTATTCTATACTTACATGCTGATGTTGCTATACTAGTTGTTGTATAGAGTGTTGTTCCTGTATTAATAGTTTACTGACATTGTATACATATCATTAGACAGCGTGACATTTTCACTGGCCGTAAAAATTATCTCCAGTTACCATGGATCCAGTAGCCCAGCTGGCTCTGCAGTTGCAGGGATTATCCATGGAGCTGATGGACATTAAGTCCAAAGTTTTGTCTCCCCTGGAGCAAACCAGAGTTGAACCTAAAGTAGCTCTCCCGGACAGGTTCACTGGTGGGCGAGACAAATTTTTCACCTTCCGGGAGGCATGTAAATTGTATTTTCGGCTTCGGCCTCGATCATCAGGGAGTGATGAGCAGAGAGTGGGAATTGTTATCTCACTTCTGCAAGGGGACCCTCAATCCTGGGCATTTTCCCTTCCTCCGGGATCCCCGGCTCTACTGTCTGTAGATCAATTTTTTACTGCCCTGGGATTGGTATATGATGACCCAGATCGGGTCTCTCTTGCTGAGACAAAATTACGTAAGATACAGCAGGGAGATCGTCCGGCAGAGGAATTTGCTTCTGAGTTTCGTAGATGGGCCACAGATACTCAGTGGAATGACCCAGCTCTTAGGAGCCAGTTTTGTCATGGGCTTTCTGATAAATTAAAAGACGTTTTGGCTCAGTATGAGTCTCCTCATTTACTGGAGGCTGCTATGGCCTTAGCTATCCGTACTGATAGACGGCTTCGGGAGAGGGGTGAGGTAACCCCACTCCCTGTTGTTTGTCCACCTACCACTAAAGTCCCTTATGTTGAGGTTCCCCTTGTCTGTTCGGATGAGCCTATGCAGTTGGGAGGGACATCATTTCGTAGGAGGGGATTGGCGGTACGCCGCAGGACTAGAAGATGTTTTTTCTGCGGGAAAGAGGGACATTTTGTTGGAGAATGTCCATCCCGTGCCTTGTTGAGCCAAAAGTCGCCGGAAAACTGTTAATCCCAGGTTGTGTGGTGGACGACAACCTGGGAGTATGTATTTCATCCGCCAGTTCTTCTCAGTTCCTTGTACCAGTGGAGGTGGTAGTTGGTACGAGAGTGGAGAGATTGTCTGTTCTTCTTGATAGTGGTTCCGGGACTAATCTGGTTGACGCTCAGTTTGCTCAGGCTCAAGGTATGCATCTGAGTGTATTGGTCAAACCGATCCCTATATTCTCCATTGACGCCAGGCCTCTCGGCCAAGGTAGCTTTGTTCATGAGGTTCATAACATTGACCTTCGGGTAGGGGCAATACATAGGGAACAATTATCTTGTTATGTGTTGGAGGGTCTACCTACTCCCATTGTGTTGGGACTTCCTTGTTTGGTTAAACATAACCCTGTGATTAATTGGCAGTCCAGAGAAATAAGCCAATGGGGTGAGTTTTGCAAAAGCAACTGCATGAACACAGTCATCAGTGCGGTCGTGCCTAGTACATTGCCTCCTTTTTTGGAGGATTTTGGGGATGTTTTCTCTGAGGAGGGGTGTCAGGAGTTGCCTCCTCATCGCGTGTATGACTGCTCTATTAATCTCCTTCCTGATGCTAAGTTGCCTAAAGCTAGGTTGTATAATCTTTCTGGTCCTGAGAGGCAGGCTATGAAAGATTATATTTCTGAAAGTCTGGCCAAAGGGCATATTAGACCTTCATCTTCCCCAGTAGCCGCGGGGTTCTTCTTTGTGAAGAAGAAAGATGGAGGCCTACGCCCTTGCTTGGATTTCCGCGAACTTAATCGGATTACTGTTCGAGATCCGTATCCACTCCCTCTTATTCCTGATCTCTTCAATCAAATTGTTGGCGCCAAATGGTTCTCTAAATTGGATCTCAGGGGGGCGTATAATCTGATTAGGATAAAAGAGGGGGATGAGTGGAAATCGGCGTTTAACACGCCGGAGGGACATTATGAGAACCTAGTCATGCCTTTTGGTCTGACTACTGCACCAGCAGTATTCCAACATTTTGTTAATGACATTTTTCGTCACCTTGTGGGGCTGTTTGTGGTTGTATATTTGGACGACATTTCAATTTACTCGCCAGATCTTGTGTCTCATCAGGAGCATGTGAGACAGGTGTTGCAGATCTTGCGAGACAATAAACTATACGCCAAACTGGAGAAGTGTGTATTTGCCGTACAGGAACTTCAGTTTTTGGGTTTTTTGGTGTCAGCCTCCGGTTTCCGTATGGACCCTGAAAAGGTGAGAGCAGTGCTTGAATGGGATCAGCCAGGGGATCTTAAGGCTCTGCAGCGTTTTTTGGGGTTTGCTAACTACTACCGGAAATTTATTTGTAATTTCTCATCTGTCGTCAAACCTCTCACTGACATGACAAGAAAAGGGACGGATTTTTCTAAATGGTCGGACAAAGCTTGCCAAGCCTTTTCCTCTTTGAAGAAATGTTTTGCTTCGGCACCTGTTCTCATCCAACCAGATGCATCTCAGCCGTTCATTGTGGAGGTGGATGCGTCTGACGTAGGGGTGGGTGCTATATTGTCCCAGGGTCCGTCCCCTGGTAAATGGCATCCGTGCGCTTTCTTTTCTAAGAAATTGTCGTCCGCCGAAAGGAATTATGATATCGGCAATAGGGAACTTTTGGCCATTAAGTTAGCTTTTGAAGAATGGCGTCACTTTTTGGAGGGGGCAGTCCACCCGGTTACCGTTATTACTGATCACAAGAACCTGTTGTATTTGGAATCCGCTAAGCGTCTGAATTCCAGACAAGCTCGATGGTCGTTGTTTTTTACCAGGTTTAATTTTGTTGTCACTTATCGCCCGGGGTCTAGAATGTAAAGGCTGATGCCTTGTCTCGCAGTTTCCCAGGGGCCGGGAAAACGGATGACCCGAGTCCTATCCTTCAGGAGGGGGTGGTAGTGTCGGCTGTATTTTCTGAGCTTGAGGAGGAGGTGTTAGAGGCTCAAGGGGACGCCCCTGCAGGACCTCCAGGGAGACTGTTTGTCCCAAATCTGTTGAGACAAAAGGTTATTGAGGCACATCATAATTCTGCTCTAGCAGGACATCCAGGGAGTAAGGCTACTTTAGATCTCCTTTCTCGCCGGTTTTGGTGGCCTAATGCTAATAAAGATGTTATAACTTTTGTCGCGTCATGTGGGGTGTGTGCTCGCTCTAAAACCCCTCATACCCGTCCGTCTGGGATCCTTTTACCCTTGAAACTTCCGGAGCGTCCATGGACTCATTTATCTATGGACTTCATTACGGACCTTCCTCCGTCGTCAGGGAATACTGTCATACTGGTGGTTGTTGACAGGTTCAGTAAGATGGCACATTTCGTTGCTCTTCCTGCACTCCCTAATGCTAAAACTCTGGCGCAGGTGTTCATTAGGGAGATCGTTAGACTTCATGGGTTGCCTTCTGATGTGGTGTCAGATAGGGGGTCTCAGTTTGTGTCCAAATTTTGGAGGGCATTTTGTTTACGTCGGGGGATGCAATTGTCATTTTCCTCGGCTTTTCATCCGCAGACCAATGGTCAGACAGAGCGTCTGAATCAGAGCTTAGAGACATATCTCCGGTGTTTTGTCTCAGAGAACCAAGAGGACTGGTCTTCTTTCTTGCCTCTGGCAGAGTTCGCTCTTAACAACAGGCGGAGCGAGTCCACTGGTAAGTCCCCGTTTTTTGGGGCATATGGTTTCCATCCCCAGTTTTGTACTTTCAATGGGGGGGGCCCTTCTGGGGTTCCTGAGGAGGAGCGTTTCTCTTCGTCACTTGCTTCTGTGTGGAGAGGTGTATTGAATAATCTGAGTGCTATGGGGAACCGTTACAAACGTATGGCTGATAGGAGGAGAGTTTCTGGTCCAGATCTGAATGTGAACGATCTGGTATGGTTGTCTACCAGGAATATAAAACTTAAAGTGCCCTCCTGGAAACTGGGTCCCAGATTCATCGGGCCGTACAGGATCAGTTCCATAATTAATCCTGTGGCATTTCGTCTGGACCTCCCTCCTACGTTTAAAATTCATAATGTGTTCCACAAGTCATTACTTAAAAGGTATGTGGCACCAGTCATACCGTCACCTCTACCTCCTCCTCCTGTGTTGGTCAATGGTAACTTGGAATTTCAAGTATCAAAGATCATTGACTCACGTCTGAATCGCCGGTCCCTTCAGTACTTGGTGCATTGGAAGGGGTATGGTCCAGAGGAGAGGACGTGGGTCCCTGCGTCTGATGTTAACGCAGATCGTTTGGTTCGGACCTTCCACAGAACTCACCCGGGCAGGCCTGGCCCTGAGGGTCCGGAGGCCCCTCGTAGAAGGGGGGGTACTGTCATGTGTGCATTGCCACGAAGATCGTCGCGGTTGCACATTTTGACTTCTCACAGCTGATCTGCTGTTTCTTTGTGTTTGGCAGCTAGGGAGTTAATTCTGTCTGTGCTCGGTGCTGGGACTGGGTGCAGTTTCTCCCGGCTGCAATTGATTATTTGTTGATTGGTTTCCTTTAAATTCCTGGTTGTCTGCTTGGGGAGTTGCCAGTGAAACCTTCATGCAGACCACAGATAGGAATGAATCTGTATAGACTTTAGTTGTGAGCTCCTTAGTTGTTCTAAGCTCAACTTGGTTAGAGTTTATTTCCCAGACCATTTATGTTCCTTTGGTGTTTGAGTGTGTATGCAAGCGAGTGTTATCCTGTCTGTCTTATATGTCTAATCTGTGTATTTAGCTGAGATCAGCCCATATCCCTTTGGTGGTAGTCAGGATTAGGGTTGAGCATTCCGATACTGCAAATATCGGGTATCGGCCGATATTGGCTGTATCAGGAATTCCGATTCCGAGTTCCGATATTTTCGTCATATCGGATACCGGAATCGGGATTGTCACTGTCACTGTCAGTGTCCGTCGGTCGGGTCTGTCAGGAGTCAGCGGCACTTACCTGGCAGAAGATCTCCGGCGGTCACGGGCTGGACTGCTTCATGGCCGCAATCTTCTTTCCCCGGCGGTCACATGCAGTTTCTCGCGATAACTGCAGTGACTGCTGGGTAATCCCGGCCGTAAAGCAGTCAGTCCGATGACGTCACCGCCGGGGAAGCAGGTAATCAGCTGTGCTGCGTTGCGATGACAGGCTCTGCCTGTCATTGCGATGTAGCAGAGCTGGATCGTCGTGGGACTGTCGTTATGGACTGCGTCGGACAGGTGGTATACTGTTGGTTTGTTTTTTTTCTTTTTTTACAGGAGATCGATGGCGTCGCAGGAATGAGAGTATAATAAAATTAATGAAAACTGTGTTGTCTATTTTATTTCATTAAAAGACTTTTTTCTTGCTGTGTCTTTTTTTTAAACATTTAAAAACTTTGGGATTAATAATGGATCGGTGTCTTATTGACGCCTCTCCATTATTAACCGGGCTTATTGTCACCGTGCAATCAACGGTGACATTAACCCCTTATTACCCCGCTTGCCACCGCTACAGGGCAAGTGGGAAGAGCCGGGTAAAGTGCCACAATTGGCACATCTTTTGATGCGCCAAATGTGGGGCTGCTGTAGCCTGGTATTATCAGGCTGTTGAGGGCCAAAATCCATGGGCCTTGACAGTCTTTTAATACCAGGCCGCAGCAGTCTGCATTTTACTTGGCTGGTTAACAAAAATAGGGGGGATCCCCACGCCGGTTTTTTTTCGAGGGGATCCCCTATTTTTGTTAACCAGCCAAGCTAAGCAGACTGCTGTGGCCTGGTATTATCAGGCTGGCAAGGTCCATGGATATTGGATCCTTACCAGCCTGAAAAACCAGGCCTCAGCAGTCTGCTTCATCTGGCTGGTTAACAAAAATAGGGGGGACCCCACGCCAATTTTTTTCGAGGGGATCCCCTATTTTTGTTAACCAGCCAAGATATGCAGACTGCTGTGGCCTGGTATTATCAGGCTGGCAAGGTCCATGGATCTTGGCTCCTTAACAGCCTGAAAATCCAGGCCTCAGCGGTCTGCTTCATCTGGCTGGTTAACAAAAATAGGGGGGACCCCACGCCAATTTTTTTCGAGGGGATCCCCTATTTTTGTTAATCAGCCAAGATATGCAGACTGCTGTGGCCTGGTATTATCAGGCTGGCAAGGTCCATGGATCTTGGCTCCTTAACAGCCTGAAAATCCAGGCCTCAGCGGTCTGCTTCATCTGGCTGGTTAACAAAAATAGGGGGGACCCCACGCCATTTTTTTTTCGAAGGGAACCCCTATTTTTGTTAATCAGCCAAGATATGCAGACTGCTGTGGCCTGGTATTATCAGGCTGGCAAGGTCCATGGATCTTGGCTCCTTAACAGCCTGAAAATCCAGGCCTCAGCGGTCTGCTTCATCTGGCTGGTTAACAAAAATAGGGGGGACCCACGCCAATTTTTTTGAGGGGATCCCCTATTTTTGTTAATCAGCCAAGATATGCAGACTGCTGTGGCCTGGTATTATCAGGCTGGCAAGGTCCATGGATCTTGGCTCCTTAACAGCCTGAAAATCCAGGCCTCAGCGGTCTGCTTCATCTGGCTGGTTAACAAAAATAGGGGGGACCCCACGCCAATTTTTTTCGAGGGGATCCCCTATTTTTGTTAATCAGCCAAGATATGCAGACTGCTGTGGCCTGGTATTATCAGGCTGGCAAAGTCCATGGATCTTGGCTCCTTAACAGCCTGAAAATCCAGGCCTCAGCGGTCTGCTTCATCTGGCTGGTTAACAAAAATAGGGGGACCCCACGCCATTTTTTTTTCGAAGGGAACCCTATTTTTGTTAATCAGTTCCCTCTGACGTCACTGATTGTGTCCCTGCTGACCTGAAGTGAAAGTGGAAAGCAATCAATTAAGTTTTCCACTTAAGGGCCGTCTCACATAGCGATATCGCTACCGAGATCGCTGCTGAGTCACTAGTTTTGTGACGCAGCAGCGAGCTCACCAGCGATATCGCTGTGTGTGACATTCAGCGACGATCAGCCCCCCTGCCGGGTATCGCTGATCGTCGCTGAAATGTCAGGACCTTTTTTGATCGCTGGTTTCCCGCTGACAGGCACGCATCGCTGCGTGTGACAGGCGGGAGACCAGCGATCCGCTGGTAACCAAGGTACACAGCGGGTTTCCAGGCGCGGGGCTGTGCCTAGAAACCCGCTGTGTACCTTGGATACCAGCGCCCTGATGCAGGGAGCTGGTATCCAAGGTACACAGCGGGTTTCCAAGCGCTGCGCGGTGCCTGGAAACCCGCTGTGTACCTTAGTTACCAGCGGATCGCTGGTCTCCCGCCTGTCACACGCAGCGATGCGTGCCTGTCAGAGGGAAACCAGCGATCAAAAAAGGTCCTGACATTTCTGCGACGATCAGCGATACCCGGCAGGGGGGCTGATCGTCGCTGAATGTCACACACAGCGATATCGCTGGTGAGCTCGCTGCTGCGTCACAAAACTAGTGACTCAGCAGCGATCTCGGTAGCGATATCGCTATGTGAGACGGGCCCTTAAGCGATGTTACCCGCAGTGTCGCTGTCCCAGATCGCTGCCTGAGCTGCCTGTTTGGCAGCTCAGCAGCGATCATGTAGCGATACACCAGCGATCCTGACAAGTGCATATCGTTGTCGGGATCGCTGGTGTATCGTTATGTGACACCCAGCCTTTACTCTCCTGTCAGCCAGGAGAGGAACTCATTCATTTGGGGGTTTACTGTGAGGCTGCAGCATTAGCTGCGGTCCCTGCAGTAAACATTAACCCTTTCTGAAGGATTACACCGTGGGACCTGACTGTGCATGGAATAGGTAAGAATAATTTTGCTTTTTTATTTATTTTTATTACAGGAAATGGTTTTTGCAGTAAAATAAAAGATGGTCAAAAACATGTGTCTTTATTTCATTCAAATGATTTTTAATTAAAGTGTGTGTTTTATTTTTATTTCATGCAATAGGATTAATAATTGATAGTTGTCTAATTGACAGCTCTCAATTATTAACCTGGCTTAAGGTCACCTTTCAATAGCAAGGTGGCTTTAACCCCATATTAACCCATTCGCCACCGCTACAGGGCAATGGGAATAGACAGGCAAAGTGCCAGAAAGGGCGAATCTAATTATAGATTTGTCTTTCCTGGGGTGTCTGGGGCAGATGTTAGTAGCCGGGGGGGGGCAAAAATAATGGTCCCTCTCTGGGCTATTATTATCTGCCCCCACTCAC
>JARQOD010000003.1:585802802-586024077 GCA_033576555.1 Oophaga sylvatica
GGTAACTTGTGTGAACAGAGGTGCTGTAATTGCAATCTGCGTCCAAATTGCTTTTGCATGTGTGCTACAATGGCGCTCGCACAAAAGGAGAGATTTCCTGCGTGTAACATGGCCTGTATCCCAACAAGAGTAAGCGCGATCTGTGATACCGCACAGATGTTACACGGGGGCCGCTGCCAAACTATAGCGCTGTGTGTGCGCCTTTAGCTCAAAGAGGTGAAGAGGTGAAAATCAAACATGGAGCCATGAGGGGGGAAAAGGCTGAAGCCAACACTGAAAAATGTAGGGCTCGTGCAGAAGCCCCCCATCCTTTATGTGGTTTAATGGTTACAGAAACTCTTTGTACCCCAGTTTGTGTGCTTTATACACCCTCCCGGGTCCAGAGCGGAATCTCCGCCGCTGCCTATATTGCGTGCAGCGCTGACGACAGTGTTGCAGCCAATCAGTGAGCTCAGTCAATCAACAGCTAAAGCCGCTCAGAACCGCCGATCTCATTGATTGGCTGCAGTGCTGTCTATGTGACGTCAGCAATGCAGACAATAACAGACATTTGGAGCAGCGATGGAGATTCGGCGCTGGACCTGGGCGGGTGGTATAGAATAGATGTCAGAGAACAGAACCTGGAAAACCCCTTTAAGAGGAGTAATCCCCCAACCTACATGCACTTTTTATGCCTAGGCCAATTCCAGGTTTATGTAAGCCACTCTTTGCTTTCAATTTGGTAGACTTGAGGAGGCCCCTGGTAATAATCATTCATTAGGCTTCCTTTCCACTAGGGCCACCTATAGGCACAGGCCTGCCATGCCTATGGGTAATACTTTCCTCTTCTTAATTACAACTCACCAGTAAGCCTATGTGCGCACAGAATTTTTGAAGAAGTTCTAAAACCATGAGCTTTTCAAGTAGAAATCTCTCCTTTTTTGGTGGAGTTTTTCTGTTCCTGAATAAGTTTTTAATTTTTTTTTTCTTGAAGCTTTCTTTGCGGATTGGAAAGTAACCAGTGTAGAGAGATTTCCTTCAGGATTAATTTCAAAGTAGCAACATGCACTTTGTATTTTCCATCGTGCATTTTTCAAAACCTCTTCATGAAAAAAAAACAAAAAACTCCTCATATAAACAGCAAAGTGGATTTCCCATTTCCAAGAGGTTTTAAAAGGGGTTGTCCAGGCTTGGGGCTCAAGTCTGCAGTCACTCTATGTGACTTCAGACTTAGGAATAACAGCGCACACTGTCAGGATTCTCCAGTGCCGGGTGGTCATGTGACTACAGGTATGTGATTTGCATACTTCCAGCCACATTTCGACTAGACGTGTCCAGCCTTGCTCAATTCACTTGTACTGAGCGAGGCCGTGTACGTCTAGTCGGCAAGTTGTGTAGCCCTGGTGTTAGGCACACGCAGTACCCTGGAGAATGTGTGGAGAGATAGCAGTTTAATGCTCAATACCCATTCACTCAACATACACTAGACACACCCTTAGGGTAGTGTAGTCACTTGTGAGGGAGTGGTCAGGGTGTATTTGTTGAGTGATTAGAGTAGTCAGTTTCCTGTCTTCGGACAGAGCAGACGTGTGGAGTCTAGCTGGGACTTGGAGGGAGGAAGCAGTCCAGCCTGGTTCTACCAGCAGTTCAGCAAGTGGAGGCCAGTAAGGGCGAGATATAGATCACCTCAGCCTGGTCAGAGCTGTACCTCACTTGAAGACACTGATAAAGAAAGAAGAGCTTAGTACAGAAATACTTCAGTCTCCTGTCTCAAGGACAGTGAAAGGTTCAGAGACGTGCTCCTGCCTAGTGGATAACTGAGAGTCTGTTAACTAACTCTGAAGAAAGGAAAAGAAGGGAGTGATTATATGACTTTTTGCAAGTGTGAGTGTTTATGCTACAAGCGCGGACAAGGCGAAAGGCACAGTGGAAAGGAATATTTGAAAAGTGCTTTTGGATTGAAGAAGTCCTGCACATTGTAACCGGTCACTGGGGACCGAAGGATCACTAAAGCTTCACGCTTAGTGGTAAGAAAACCAGAGACTTACCGGACCTTAGGTCGCGGCAAGCAGCCCCTAAATAGTCGGTACGTAACTGGGGTCAGGGGGAGTGAAGACTTTGAGCCTGATCAGCAAGATAGGAATTCAGCTCTCTCACAGGAAGGCTCCGACCACAAAACTGACTGGGCGGTACAGCTATGGAATAGCTGGAGTTATAGAGGGAACTACGCTTCAGGCTGGTTGTACTCATCGTGTTGAAAGTAAAGGAGGCCCCTAACTTGTCCAGCTGCTATCTCGAAATACATTCTCCTTGGATCAGCCTCCCTGGGACCTGCCTGAACATCTTACAAGTAAAGGTATGGAAAGACGCTGACCGTGTGAGACTGAGTTATTTACTTGCATGCCTGCATAACCCTGCTTTAACTACCGACCTGAGGGAAGAGTCCTACCTGTAGGGGACCCGACATCTAGCTGCCTCACCATCCCCTCAGAGCTCTACAGCAGCGCTGGTACAAATTACCAGAAGACTACAGGTGGCGTCACGAACTGTATATAAATCTATCCCCTGTAAATATATCCCCAACATACGCCAGACCGCCAGGGCCACAGACCGAGCCACCGCTACCTGTGACAATCCCCATAGACTTCCATGGGCTCGGCTCTGAGTACCCCATTGCCCTGGTAACCCACAATTGTGGTGGCGGGTCGAGACAAATTGGCGTCACGAACAGGATACGAAACTCGCAAAATTGCGAGCCCTGTGTGCCTATGGAGTTGTTTTTGTGAAAAGGACTGTTTGCACTTTTGGCGCCAAAAATCGCCATCTTTGTCGCCATATTCGCGCCCTCAGGCGCTGGAGAGGAAGGTGGGCGTACCTTCGTGGGCGTGTACCCCCCAGTGGCGCGAAGAAAATGCCTGCCCTCTCAAAGTGCTATTACAACATGCGATCCTGCCCTACAGCAAAGGAGGTCCGCCTCCTCTTCACCTTCCCTGCGAGGAGGAGACGCAAACCCCGCCTCCACGGAAGAGACCGGACGTCTCTGGAGGAAGATGAAAGAATCTTCTGGAACATCATGGAAGCAGGACGTGTGCAGCCGAGCAGGGAAGCGGAGGAAGGCAGGCCCCGCTCCCCAGCCAAGCTGCCACCAGCACCGGAACCATCCGTGGTCCTGCACCTGCAGCGAGCATTACTAGAAATTCAGGAGGAAAATGCACGCCTGAAAAAGATGGTCCAGCACCAACCTGGATTTGAAGAGATCGAGAGACGCCGGCGTACCCAGGAGCAGCGGAGGCTGTGGGACGTGGTGTTCTCTCCCCTCAACGACCCCCCACGATTCGAGTTACCGAAAAGTCTGCTGCCCAAGGCAAAGGAGCAACCGGAGGCTGCCCCCGAAAGTACCAATCCTGATCCCACCGGTGAAGCGGTGGAGGCGAAGGAGGTTGAGGAGGTATCGCCAGTTCCGGAACTCCCGCCCGGCCAGGAGGCCGCAGCAGATGATCGAACCCCGCAGGGACACCGGAGGGGTCCTGTCCGTCGTTACCAGACGTCGACTGGGACGAGATGGCGCGCCTGGATGACGTCGCCTACACCGCCCAGTGGGAATATGAGTGGCAGCGTCGTGAGGAGAAGCAGAAACGCCAGCAGGAGGAAGAGCGGGAAGCTCAGCGGAATCGTCAGCGGCAACATGCAGAGCTGATCGCGGACAAGGAGAGTGTCCGAGAGAGAAAGGTACCCTGAGGGAACCGCGGCGGCAGGGGTGTGTGACTGAGTTCCAGCTCCGGAAGGGCTGGGGCTTCATCCGTGAACCGGGCCTCTACCCAGGGGTCTTTGTTAGTCGCAGGGACGTAGAATCCCACCTACCGCAAGGCCATCCCGGGAGGGACTTAGTTAATGGAGACATTGTTACATACACACGGCACTGGGAATGAAGGGATGGTATGCCCTTAACGTCACCATCGTCCGTGACCCCGTCCCCGACGCAGGTAACGTCACCACTACCGCAGCGTCCCCGTCTCCAGCTCAAGCAGTATCCGGCCATGCCCCAGCATCGCCCCCTGCAGGCTCATCGCAAATGAAAGCAACATCTACATCGCAACATGCGACCCAGTTTCCATCGCAATCCATGACACGATCCATATCGTTAACTGTGACTCAGATTGAAACGCAATCGGTGTCTCGCAAGGAGAATGTACCCGTTGCGCCCCTAGAGGTTCGCACAAGAACTGTGGCGACTCAAACCCCAATAGCAGGTCACGACCTGTTAGTCCTGGGATCTAGGGACCATCGCATTGTTCCAGCCCCCGGGGTGGAAAGTGTACTTGAAATAAATGAATAGTTAAACAGTAAAAAACGGTGAGATCCAGATAGGGGTCTACCATAAGTAATGTTATAAAAAGTTTAAGAAGTTTGCCAATTTTTGCACAAGTTAAATGTGTATATAGCGTATATATATATTGCTAAAAATAGAATGCCCGTCTGGGTAATCAGAAAAAGTTTTGCACTTTATTATTATTATAATGTGATATAATATGTCTTCGTTTTACAATGGACTTTGAGGTTGAGGACTGTGCCAGCCCAGAACTTATTTGTATATAGTTGCGCTTCGGTGCTTTATCTTGGTTTTACATAAAACCATCACAACTACCTCTGAACATAAAACCCGTGTGGTGTGGCACTGAGTGAGGTCTGCATTCGGATGTCCTGCAGCCCACCCAGGACCCACGTTGAAGGTTTGGTGCGGGTCCTTCACAAGAATACTGTGTATTTATTGAATGTTTTGATGCCTTAATACTTTTTGTATTTTTCTATATTCAATGTTTTGTTTTGCAACGTTCAAGACATCCTTACCTCCCGGATGGGACGAATTAATGTTTAATGTTGATGTTTTCATGCATAAACAAAATGTCTCTTTGTATTTTACAGCCCGGGAGTGCTGTCTTTTACCATGGGGAATGTGTAGCCCTGGTGTTAGGCACACGCAGTACCCTGGAGAATGTGTGGAGAGATAGCAGTTTAATGCTCAATACCCATTCACTCAACATACACTAGACACACCCTTAGGGTAGTGTAGTCACTTGTGAGGGAGTGGTCAGGGTGTATTTGTTGAGTGATTAGAGTAGTCAGTTTCCTGTCTTCGGACAGAGCAGACGTGTGGAGTCTAGCTGGACTTGGAGGGAGGAAGCAGTCCAGCCTGGTTCTACCAGCAGTTCAGCAAGTGGAGGCCAGTAAGGGCGAGATATAGATCACCTCAGCCTGGTCAGAGCTGTACCTCACTTGAAGACACTGATAAAGAAAGAAGAGCTTAGTACAGAAATACTTCAGTCTCCTGTCTCAAGGACAGTGAAAGGTTCAGAGACGTGCTCCTGCCTAGTGGATAACTGAGAGTCTGTTAACTAACTCTGAAGAAAGGAAAAGAAGGGAGTGATTATATGACTTTTTGCAAGTGTGAGTGTTTATGCTACAAGCGCGGACAAGGCGAAAGGCACAGTGGAAAGGAATATTTGAAAAGTGCTTTTGGATTGAAGAAGTCCTGCACATTGTAACCGGTCACTGGGGACCGAAGGATCACTAAAGCTTCACGCTTAGTGGTAAGAAAACCAGAGACTTACCGGACCTTAGGTCGCGGCAAGCAGCCCCTAAATAGTCGGTACGTAACTGGGGTCAGGGGGAGTGAAGACTTTGAGCCTGATCAGCAAGATAGGAATTCAGCTCTCTCACAGGAAGGCTCCGACCACAAAACTGACTGGGCGGTACAGCTATGGAATAGCTGGAGTTATAGAGGGAACTACGCTTCAGGCTGGTTGTACTCATCGTGTTGAAAGTAAAGGAGGCCCCTAACTTGTCCAGCTGCTATCTCGAAATACATTCTCCTTGGATCAGCCTCCCTGGGACCTGCCTGAACATCTTACAAGTAAAGGTATGGAAAGACGCTGACCGTGTGAGACTGAGTTATTTACTTGCATGCCTGCATAACCCTGCTTTAACTACCGACCTGAGGGAAGAGTCCTACCTGTAGGGGACCCGACATCTAGCTGCCTCACCATCCCCTCAGAGCTCTACAGCAGCGCTGGTACAAATTACCAGAAGACTACAGGTGGCGTCACGAACTGTATATAAATCTATCCCCTGTAAATATATCCCCAACATACGCCAGACCGCCAGGGCCACAGACCGAGCCACCGCTACCTGTGACAATCCCCATAGACTTCCATGGGCTCGGCTCTGAGTACCCCATTGCCCTGGTAACCCACAATTGTGGTGGCGGGTCGAGACAAAGTGACCTTGCAGTCACGTGTTTGCCTGTTCTTGGTGTCGGCACGGAAAATACTGACAGCGCACACACATAGAGTGATTGGAGATTTGAACTCCGAGCCTAGACAACCCCTTTAAAATAGGATTTTGGAAAGGTTACGCTCCCAAAAAATCCTCAAAAAACTGTTTATTTAGACTTTTTAGATCCCAGCCATGCACCCAGTTAGTGATAAAATTCACTAGTCCAATCCCCAAGATATCTAAATGATAATAGAAAGCTGCTTTTATAGGCTACAAGGTGACAGATTTTTTTTACTTACAAGAACCCTGCTGCATACGTATCGGATAAGTTGTTTGTTCCTCTAGACCATGGCGCACCCACTCCTCCGAGCCATACCTTCTTCCCCGGGCTGTGCATGTTCACCACCTGTATATACAGCATACAATACACCATCCAATCAGTGCTGCCAGTGTCACTCTGTGTAGCACACGCCCCTTTATGGGATGATACTGCCCAGTTGTCACTTTATTCATACATTCTCAGAAAGAATAACGGAGGATAAATAAGAGAGGTGTAAGAAAAGATGAATGTGTGTTTAAAGGAGACCACCAATATTTTCTAAAAAAAAAGACTCATCAGAAGAGCTGAAAGGCCCCGTTTAAATAAATTTCATACTGCTAATATGGTGGCCACTTTTAATGAAAACCCTTTTCCCCATTAGCATATTTTTGGGAATGTTTATTATAAGCATGTATTTGGGACTATTGTCTGAATGGAGCTTGTATATTCCACCAATGTTAGCATTGGTTGGCATCAATGAGTGTCCTCAGGGGTGTAACCTGATGCTCCTGCGCTCCAAGGCAAAATCTCCTACAGGGCCCCCAAATATCACTGGTGTTTAAAAGTATTGGTCTTTGCATATGAGCCAAAGACACCTTTTGGGCCCCCTAGGATCCAAGGCCCGGGTGTGACTACAGCTTCTGCACCCACCATAGTTACACCCCTAAAGTGTCCTGGATAGGCCATAAATATTCAATTGGAGGTGGTCCAATTACTGAGTTCGATCCCCCCAGATATTGGTGCACTATACAAACTCTGTGGGAGTCAATGACACATTGAGGAACAATTTTTTTCTTACTTGAGTGCATAATTATGGAGTAAATAATTTTTTCAATTGGGGTTCATAAAAAAATTTCAACATTTTTTTGCATATTGCTAGCATCAGAATGAGTCAATGGATAATTAATGAGTGAGCTCATTCTGACAAGGAGTTTGTAACTCTTATCTGTCTTTTCCTGAACTCCTTAGTGCTGATTTAGTACTGTAGACCACATGAAAGTGCAGCTTAACTTTGATGTGGTCATACATCAGCAGAAAGGTGCTCAAAGAGCCTGTAAAAGCCAAACGATGCTGTTTCTTAATGAAACTCATTAGCAAAATGCATTATTTATTGCCCAAAATACAAGAAATTAATTGTTGAAAATAATGCTCTGAAGTTTTCCATAACCATCATGGGAAGCACCTCCTTAGTTTTAGTAATCAGTGGGGGTCTCGATAATTGGACTTGTACCATTCTAACATTTATCAACTATCCAATAGATGGGTAATCGTTATTAGATTGGTGGAGGTATTCAGTAATTATTAGATTAGTGGTGTCTGATAACTGGAAACACAGCACTATTCAGTAATTATTAGATCAGTGGGATATGATAACTGGGAACCCCCACTATCCAGTAGTTATTAGATTAATGGGGGCCTGATAATTGGGAGCCCCCTGATCACTAGAACAGGGGAACCCCGGTCTCCCACCATCTGCACCATTGGGGAACCCATACAGACTCTAAGGGAATTTCAGAAATACTGTGTTTAATTACTGTGTTTCTCCCGTCAAGTAATTTTTGCGGGTTCCTCCAATCAGTTATTTGGGGATTTTGGACAGTCTGACATTTAACAACTATCCAGTGATTAAAATATAATTTTTGGGGATGGAATACCCCTTTAAAAGTCTAAAAATTACTCACTTTCTGAATTTTTCGGATCTGATCAGACAAGGCGTCCAGCAGTCGTGTTTTCATGAAGTCCATCGCTTTACCGACTCGTCCATCGATGTTGTGACTAATAACAAATAACAAAAAAATAGACAAAAAAAATATATATATTAATTTCTAGTAATGTAATCCAGCATGTATCTGCTGCAGTTCCCGTGTGCGCGTACAGCAGATCCGATGCCTCTTCCATACACAGATGTAATAAATCAGTATGAAAGCAGAGGCAAGCCAGAAACCACGGGACGCATCGCTGGTGGGCAACCACAGATAAATATATGAGCACGAACATGAAATAAAGTATGTGCAAAGTTAGACGCCTAATAACAATAGCAGCCACCGCTTACTACCGCTCACTGGTGTGCGCATTTTACAACTAGAATAATATTTTCACTGGACCTGAACTGAAATCTGCCATATTGAAGTATTGCTGCCGAGAATGTGCTTCCCAGAAGCATAAAATTAAAACTTTACTACTGTTTTCTTTGAAGAGGAAAAATAACAAGGGCCAAATAGATCATGAAAATAAGCCGGAGAGGATTATATACCGAAAGGCAGCGCCATTGTGCGGTTCTTTTTATGGGAACTACTTAAAGGACTATTCCCAACTGTGAACATTATCGCCTATCCAATGGAAGGATAAATGGACAAAGATTCAGCAACAGCAGGGAGGGGGGACTCTTAGTATCTGCCAACAAGGACAGGTGGGCGTAGAATCAGCAGCAGGAGGGAGGAGGGACGCTGAGAAGCTGTCCACCAGACATAGTGGGAGGAGATTGAGATTAAACAAAGGATTATACAGCAATTCAGAAATGGATTTTAACAGTAAGTACAGTACAGACCGAAAGTTTGGACACACCTTCTCATTCAAAGATTTTCCTGTATTTTCATGACTATGAAAATTGTAGAATCACACTGAAGGCATCAAAACTATGAATTACACATGTGGAATTATACATTACACTTTACAAAAAAGTGTGAAACAACTGAAAATATGTCTTATATTCTAGGTTCTTCAAAGTAGCCACCTTTTGTTTTGATTACTGCTTTGCATGCAGAAAAGGTGAACGGATGGACTCTACACGCCTGGTTCCCACCGTGAAGCATGGAGGAGGAGGTGTGATGGTGTGGGGGTGCTCTGATGGTGACACTGTTGGGGATTTATTCAAAATTGAAGGCATACTGAACCAGCATGGCTACCACAGCAATGTGCAGCAGCATGCTATTCCCTCCGGTTTGCGTTTAGTTGGACCATCATTTATTTTTCAACAGGAGAATGACCCCCAACACACCTCCAGTCTGTGTAAGGGCTATTTGACCAAGAAGGAGAGTGTTGGGGTGCTACGCCAGATGACCTGGCCTCCACAGTCACCAGACCTGAACTCAATCGAGATGGTTTGGGGTGAGCTGGACCGCTCACCGCTTCAATTTTGAATAAATCCCCAACAGTGTCACCAGCAAAGCACCCCCACACCATCACACCACCTCCTCCATGCTTCACGGTGGGAACCAGGCATGTAGAGTCCAGCCGTTCACCTTTTCTGCGTGCAAAGCAGTAATCAAAGCAAAAGGTGGCTACTTTGAAGAACCTAGAATATAAGACATATTTTCAGTTGCTTCACACTTTTTTGTAAAGTGTAATATATAATTTCACATATGTTAATTCATGGTTTTGATGCCTTCAGTGTGATTCTACAATTTTCATAGTCATGAAAATATAGAAAAATCATTGAATGAGAAGGTGTGTCCATGTAGCGCAGGCGTCTCTGCCTGCTGTCAGGCAGGGACGCTGTTCCACTCACCCTGGCTGTGCGCGCTCCTCTGCGTCGCGGCCGGCGTCCTCGTCCCGCTCTCCTGGCTGCGCGCGCTCCTCTGCCTCGGGGCCGGCGTCCTCGTTCCGCTCTCCTGGCTGCTTGCGTCCCTCTGTCTCGGGTCCGGCGTCCTCCTCCCGCCCTGCTGGCAGCGCGCGCTCCTTTCCGGCCACTGTGTTTAGGTCGCGCACGCGGGCACTCCCCCTCTCTTAAAGGGGCCGCGCGCGCCATCCTAAAGAGTCCCCGGCCAATGGCCGGAGGACTTTACCCTATATAAGGCACTTCCTCTAGAAGGAGGGTGCCCGAGCAATGTTGTTGCACTGTTCACTACTCTGCTTCAGCCCTCAGGTTCCGTTGCCAGTTACCTGCCAGGTTCCTGCCTGATATTCCGCGTACGTGCTTGCTGGTTTGCCGTCCGACAGCCTGCCCGACGTCACCTGCCAGTCTGTCTAAGACCAGTCTGCCCGCTCACCTGGGAGCGTTCACCTGTTACCTGTCTGCTAGCCTACCTGGAGGCTCTGCCGTCCGACATAGTCACCTGCCAGTCTATGGACCAGCCTGCCCGCTCACCTGGGAGTGCTCACCTGTTACCTGTCTGCTAGCCTACCTGGAGGCTCTGCCGTCCGACAGTCTGCTCATCGTCACCTGCCAGTTTGTCTATGGACCAGCCTGCCCGCTCACCTGGGAGCGCTCATCTGCTATCCGCCTGCTAGCCTACCGGGAGGCTCAGCCATCTCAGGTCGTATTACGTTTACCCAGAGACTGTCCCGGTCACTTGCCGTGACCTCCTGCCTGGTTACCCAGAGACTGCCCGGTCACTTGCCGTGATCTCCTGCCTGGTTACCCAGAGACTGCCCCGGTCACTTACCGTGACCTCCTGCCCGGTTGCCCAGAGACTGCCCCGGTCACTTGCCGTGACCTCCTACCCGCTTACCCAGAGACTGCCTCAGTCACTTGCCGTGACTTCCTGCCCGGTTACCCAGAGACTGCCCCACTCTCTTGCCGTGACCCGCTGCCCGTTTACCCAGAGACTGCCCCGGTTACCTGTTGTGACTGCCTGCCCGTCTACCCTGGTCGCCACCCGCTCTCTTACAAAGATCACCTCCTTGTGTAAGTAAGCTCAGAGGTTCCGCCTCCCAGACCCGTTACAGTCCAAACTTCTGTACTGTACATCAATCTCATCAGGCTAACTTTTTTATAATGTTTGTGCATTATTTTGTGAAATATGGTGACAGATCTGTCTTATAGAACTATAACGAGGAGACAACATGAGAATTGCCATGTTCAAATGTGTTGTCTTTGATGCAAATTCTGTCCCGCAAATCTCTAGTAAATGCACACTTGCGTGAGATTTCCACATGTAGCAGGAAAGCGAGTATGCAAATGTTTCATAGTAGATTTCACTCCTTTAATGTATGGGTTTAAAATCCACAGTGAATCCTCAGTACAATATACTGCAATATTTGAAAGCAAAATATTTAGATTCCACTTTTCGTTGAAGAATTCAACTAGATTTGCTGCAGATTTCGACAAGATCCACGGTGGAAAAAATCTGTCATGCGTGGCCCTAACCAAAGAACATAAATCACTTCAGAATTCTAGAAATGTTATCGTCAAATAGACATGTTGTGTCTTAAGGGATCTTGTGCACAGTAAACCTGCATGTGTGGACGTAGTCCAGTGACACCGAGTCCGTACGAGACTGTGATACTCGATACAGAAATACCTGTGTAATTTTGCATGCAATGGAGCCACAGGAGAATGAGATTTCTGGCAGGATAAGGGCACTGTATTATGGCGCCTTACAACATAAGACATCGGTGTCCACAAGACCTAATGAATAACATCAAGTAGATTTAGGTTTTATGCACATGGACATGTTACTGATCTGTACCCTATATGGGCCCGTTTGGCATTTGAATTGGCGTTGTGTTAAATGCCTCATTATGGACGTATCATAATAGAGGTACACACAAAGTAGCCACTGAATAAGGTCCATGTGTATCATGAGTTCTTAACATATCTGGCATAACAATCTTTTGTAATTTGTTTTTTATTTTCTGATTCAGAGACCGTTCTGCCCTTTGTCCCACCGAGCCCCTACAGCCTATTGTCTCCTATTTGCCCTTCCACAGAGCCCCTGCCAGGTTGTTTCTCATCATCCCTCAATTTCTTCCATGCTATATTCTGTTTCCTTTGTCCTCTCTTACCCCACACACTGACACCATCAAAAGTCCCTCTAACCTCTCTAAAGAACCCGTGCCATGCTGCATCTCGTCCCTGGTGCACCTCTAGCCACTTTCCATGCCTTCCACTCCTTCATTATCTAAATAGAGCCACGACACTTCTTGCCTCCTATGTGCTACCCTACTACCCCTTTTCCTCTCATAGCCCCTACAACTTTGTTACAGAGCATTTGCCAAAGTGTCTCTTTAGACTTCTTGGCTATATTGGGCCCAAAAGCTAATATGAGGAGCTGGCCACAGACTAAAGACTATAGGACCAATGGACGTAGAGTGGATTCCACGACTCGGCTCTAAGGGATGCGGACTTTTCCAGCATGGAGAACCAGTTATGGTGATCCTATTGTTGTGTTCTATTAGAGATTTCATTGTTGTCAGTTTAAGGTACACAAATCTTTCCTGGAATATGTTCAGCCTCAGGAATTGATGTTTCCATCCAGTGACAGTAAGCAGAGGAAGACTTGCGGCTTGGATCTTATTATACAAAATTCCAGACACGAGATTGATAAAGGTAAAGCAATCATTCCTTTACTCTCATCAGTGTCTCAGGGTCCTCAATTAAGCCATTGTTCTCCCAGCCACTAGTCCCATTATGTGGATGAAGATAGTAGACCCAGTGGAGCTGTCACCACAAGGGGTCTCACATGCAGTTCTAGTTGATAATGTTCCACCAATGCACAGTTAGTTTTGGGGGATGGGTGTTTCCTGAGGCTCAATTCAGGGGGACGGCTTGGGGTATTGAGGGCACAGAAGAAATGGAGGGGTGGTGTAGTGTCGGCGTCTCTGCATGCTGCCCCTCTTCCATGGCAAAGATGCTGGTTTACTCACCACCGCGGTCCCCATCCCACACTTCTTCCTTAGTATGGCTTAGGGTGCACGCTCCCTCTTTTTTAAAGGGGCGCTCGTCATCCTAAAGTGTCTACTGCCAATAGCTGGGGGAAATCTACTATTTAAGGCGCCTCCTCCAGCATGGAGATGCCTGAGCAATGTGGTAAGTTAGCCCTTAGCACGCTTGCTAGTTGTCAGGTCCCCAGTACCCATCACTTAGTCTACCTGTCCTGTACCTGTCTGCCCGTACTTGTCTATCTCAGTTTCCGCCGGTCTAGTCTGCACCATCTCGTGCTCATCTGTATACCAGCTGGTTCCGTCTGTATCCGTACTCTCTGTGTTCCTTCAGTGACTGCCTGTGACTGCTGTACCTCACTCCGGGCTGTTCCTGTTACCAGTCCCTTGGGAGTCAGCTGCCATGTGTCCCTGGTCTGTCCAGGAGTTGCACCTGGTGTTAATCGGGAGCCAAGCTTATCCCCAGCATCAGGGGCTCTAGTGAAAAGTCAGGTGCATACCTAGTTATACCCTCCAGGCTCTCCTCGGAAAACGCACAGTGGTTCCACCATTTCCGTTACAGTTTGCTCAGGCCATGGAATCCACTGGCTCTCAGGCCTCCCCTTTCTCAGATCTATACCAGGAGATCTCCCGCCAGGAGGAGCAGCAGGATAAAATATTCTCCTACCTGCAGAAAGTAACCCACGTCTTGATACATTGGCAACTCCAGGCATCCACACCTACACAAGATGTGACCACCGCGGCCATGACCAAACAGCCTGCCAGCTATGTGCACGGCTCCTGACCCTGTCTGTCAGCTCCACCATGCTATGGTGGAGACATAGCCGAATGTCAGGGATTTATTAATCAGTGCGCACTGCACTTCAAACTTTTGGCTCACCAGTTCATTTTTGGCCAGGCTAAAGTGGTTTTCGTCATTCCCATCTCACTGGTAAAGCTTTGTCATGGCTCAATCCACTATGGGAGAAAGGGGACCCTCCAGTCCTTTCTAGAGGCCTTCCGGAAGGTTTTCGATGAGCTTTGATGTGCTTCGTCTGCAGCATCTTCGCTACTCAGGCTGCGTCAGGGTAATGTCACATTGGGCCAGTACATGGTTAGCTTTTGCACCTTGTTGTCCAAACTCACCTGGAATAATGAGACTCTGGTGGCTACCTTCTGGGAAGGTCTTTTGGGGGGAAATAAAGGACAAGCTGGCCGGTTGTGATATACACACCTCACTGGATGAACTGGTGTCATTAGCAACCCGGATAGACAACAGGTTTCAGGAGCGATCCAAAGATTGTCCATCTCCTGCGGCAACATCCATTTTCTCGAGTTGGCCTACCTGGACTCCAGTTCTGCAGGTAATATCATCCAAAATTCCATTGTGGAGCAGTTTAAAATCCTGATCCAACATCTACAGGATTCGTTGGTGATTTCTTTGGTGGATGGGAAACCTCTTTACAAAACTATCCTGTATACTATACTCAGAGAAGATTCCTCTCTATATGCTGTCTGGTTTCTCTCACCCTCTGCTTCTAGGTCTGCATGGCTACGAAAATATAAGCTTGTCCTAGACTTGAGATCCAGAGAAGTCAACTGCTGGGACAAGACTGCCATGAAACATGCCTGGTCCCCATTCGTCCTGTTTGACCCCAGCTTGTCCTTCCAACTTACATGGCTTGCCCGCACCATATTGGGTGTACGCCGATGTCTTTGACAAGAAGGAAGCTGAGATATTACCACCTCATAGGCTGTATGACTGTCCTATTGATATCCTTACTGGCAAATCTTCTCCATAAGGTCGAATCTTCACCCTGTCGCAGGTTGAGACCCAAGCCATGTCTGAATATGTTAAGGAGAATCTTGCTAGGGGATTTATCTGGAAATCTTCCTCCTCGGTTGGAGCAGGATTCTTCTTTGTAAAGAAGAAGGATGGTTCCTTTTGACCCTGTATCGACTATAGGGGACTCAATCAATTGACGATCTCCAAGAGGTTCCAGAGTGTTCACGAAACTCTAACTTCGGAGGGCTTACAACCTGATCTGAATTCGCCAGGGAGATGAATGGAAAATGGCCTTTAATACTCGTGATGGCCACTACGAATATCGGGTTATAACATTCGAACTCAGTAATGCTCAAATGCTTAGTCTGCTCAAAGTGCGTCTTTGATCAGACTTCTCTCCTGTTTCTTGGATGCATTATCTCTGAGACCGGACTGAGGAAGGATCCCGGGAAAGTGTCCACTGTCCTGATGTGGACCCATCCAGATGGTTTGAAAGCCATTCAGCAGTTTCTTGAATTCACAAGTTAGTACCGCCAATTCATTCCTCATTTCACCTCCCGGACTGCTCCTATCTGGGCCCTGACCCGCAAGGGGGCCAATCTTAAGATATGGACCTCAAAGGCCAAAAGTGCCTTTGCATCATTAAAACAGGCCTTCTCCTCTGCTCCTGTGCTGCATTGTCCGGACATTAATAAGCAGTTCTTTCTGAAGGTGGATGCTTCTTTCTCAGGGGCCGTAACTATTCTTACTCATAAGCCGTTGTCCGGCCGCATGGTGACCTGTGGATTCTTTTCCAGGATCTTCTCTGCTCCAGAACGCAATTACTCGATTGGCAATCGGGAACTGCTAGCGATAAAACGAGCACAGGAGGAGTGGCGATTCTTGCTGGAAATGGCTTTATATTCGGTGGTTATCTACACGGAGCACAAAAATCTAGCCTATCTGCAGTCCGCCCAATGGCTTAATTCATGGCAGGCCAGGTGGTCTCTGTTCTTCTCCCACTTCAACTTTACTCTTCATTTCCGGCCAGCTGATAAGAACGTCAAGGCAGATGCACTCTCCAAATAGTTTCTGTCTTCCGATCAGTAGGAGGAGCCTCAATACATTATTGTGCCCTCCAAAATAATTATGGTCACTCCTTTGGATTTGTCTCATCTCCCCTCCAGTAAGACTTACGTTGCTGAACCAGATAGGAAGCGGGTTCTTCTCTGGGGTCACTATTCCAAGTTGGCTGGCCATGCTGGACAGAAGACTGCTCTCCTCATTTCCCAACACTAATGGTACCCGACCCTGCACAAAGATATTGCGGATTTCGTCTCCTGGTGTTTATCGGGAGCCAAGCCTAACCCCACCATCAAAGGCTTTAGTGAAGAGTCAGGCGCTCACCTAGTTGGTAGTAGCGAAGCTTTGACAAAGGACACCGGAGCCGCATCTGAAACACGTGACGTAACATCTATTCATCTTGACTTCACCATCATGAATTGTGATTTTAATATATTTCAATAAAAGGATTTCATTTAACTGGAGCTGGAAAATACTACCCTCTTTCTCTTTCCATTAGTTCACCTAGTTACTCCCTTCCAGGCTCTCCTCAGACCACGGCACATTACAGGTTGTGGTTGACTGGAGCTGGATACATCTGCTATGGTCTTGGTATCCTTCATCTCGAGGAGCATGAATAGTGACTACTGTCTATACTGGCAGGAAATTCAAAAGCTGTGGGTCAACTAAAAGTCAGGAGACAGTGGGCATCTCCTGGTAAGGGGATAATGCACCTACCGGCCCCAGGTTGGGATCTTATGGACTGGGGGAACTATATTTTGTCCGTCTACCTGGAGTTGCTTTAAAGGGAACCTGTCACCTCATTTTTCGTATATAAGGTGCGGCCACCACCATTATGGGTTTATCTACAGCATTCTGTAATGCTGTAGATAAGCCCCCGATGTAACCTGAAAGATAAGAAAAACAAATTAGATTATACTCACCCGGGGGCGGTACGGTCCGATGGGTGTCGCAGGTCCGGGTCCAACGCCTCCCATCTTCATGAGATGACGTCCTCTTCCTTGCTTCTGTCGCGGCTCCGGTGCAGGCATACTTCTCTGCCCTGTTGAGGGCAGAGTAAAGTACTGCAGTGCGCAGGTGCCGGGAAAGGTCAGAGAGGCCCAAACCTGCAACACCCATCGGACCTGACCGCCCCCGGGTGAGTATAATCTAACTTGTTTTTATTATCTTTCAGGTTACATCGGGGGCTTATCTATAGCATTATATAATTCTGTAGATGAGCCCCTAATGGCAGTGGCCGCACCTTATATACGAAAAATGAGGTGACAGGTTCCCTTTAAGACCATGGACGTAAGGAATAAATAAAAAATAGCTGCATCGTTAACCTACCTAGGTGATTATTTAAACACACAACCTCAGATCTTCCTATCTAGTCACTTATCTAAAGGATAGGCGATAATTTGCTAATCTCTATAGGGTTTCATCCAGAGAAAGGGGGACTTAAAGGGGGTTTCCCAAAATAGCAAGTTATTCCTCATTAATCCCTGTTCCAAAAATTGCTAGGCCTTCCAATGGTTCTGAGAGCGTGAATCTGGAATCCCATTGATGGAGGTGAGGTGTACATGCTCAACTTCCACTCTATTCTTTGTCTATGAGACTTACACAGAAAGCAGAGTACAGCGCTGAGCTATGACAAAGAATGGAGTGGAGGCCAAGTATGTGCACTGTGCACTTCTTCTCCATTTAGGATGGGGCTCCATTTTCAGGATTTTGGAGATCCATTCTTGGGACTGTTCCTGGGTCCTGGTGTGATCCCAGTGATACGCAAATTAAAGGGGCTGTCCATTATAAGCAAGTTATCACCTAGCCACAGGATAAGTGATAACTTGTTGATCAGTGGGGGTCCAACCATTGGGATGCGACTAATCGGCAGAATGGGAACTTTCATCTCTAATTAGAATGGAATGGTAGTGCGCATCCCTAATCTATTCTGACAGCCCCATAGAGAAGAGAAAACCTTTTTAAACACCCTGATACAATAGAATTGTACATAGAATTGTCCATGGAACTGCTGTGAATGGTTATAGACAATGGGTACATGCATAGTTCTCAGGATCGCTAGAGGTCACAGCAGCCAGACCTCAGTGATCAGCAAGTTATCATATGGATAGTAGATCTATAACATGCAGTGTGATTGAACTCCAATACTATACTAATACAATCCAGATACATATACAAAATACAATGGAACCAATTCATCATTTGCTATCTTTTTTTATGTTACTTTTCTTTTTTTGTCTTTTGGTATCCATTGACATTTTTTTGCCCCAAATTTGTCAAAATGGCCCTCGTTCATGAATTTTTAACAAAATAAAAAATACTCTTTATTCTTATCTTTTTTTTAAAATCAGATACATTTTTATTAAACATAAGAACATTATGTCACATATCCATACTCATTTTACAGTATTTCCCCTCCGTAAATTACCCCTCCCCAAACCTTAGCACCCCACACCCATAGAGACCATTCCAGGAACAGACAACATTTCGTCTATAATTAGCAATGACCAATAATAGTTAAATTCGCCAAACATTAAACTCATTCATTCCTGTATAGTGGTACACCATTAATAATTCCTATCCAGCCACGGCTGCCATAGTTTATGAAATAATTCCAGCTGGTTTCTCTTGGTGTAGATACTTTTTTCCAATTGAATTATATGGTCCGTTTGAGTAATAAATTCACGTCTGGACGGAGGCTCCTCTCTCATCCAATATTTTGCAATTAATTTCCTTGCAATAAACAATATTCTTGCAACTGCAATTTTGGTCGTATTGTTGGTTATTATTTATCCCTAGGGTCTACATACCCATACAGCACTCCAATATGATTCAGTACTACAATCCAAAAGGCTGACAGTTTGGGACAATGCCAGAGCATATGTAATATGCCTGCCTGAGATTATGAACACCTCTGGCAATCAGAGTTAGACTTCAGCCCAGCCTTGAATAACATATCAGGAGTTCTATACACCCTATGGATCACATACAATTGCGACAGTCTCCCTGGTTCACTCATGGATTTCTTAGGTACGTATTAAAAAATAGACTCCCAACTATCATCGTTTATTACCCCCAATTCCGACTCCCACTTCCTTTTAGCTTTAATAGGATGACCACCCAAGAAAGCGTGTAACAGGTCAGGTCACTATATACTTCCAATATTGCCCCCCTCGTTCCACTATTTTTAAGCACAAACTCTAAAGTGAGATCCGTCTGTATCTCTATGGGCCCTCTTCTGCTTTGAAACTGAAACGCGTGGTGAACTCATCTATAGTGATAAAGATTTAACCCTGGGAACTGAAATTCTTCTTGTAACATTTGGTTTAAGCTTTTCCCGATAAATTAGCTGGCATATCAAACTGATGCCTACCTCCTTCCACTCACCAAAACCCTTCATATGGCTGAACTCCTGGAAATAACTGTTATCCCAGATAGGCGAGAATCTTGTGCAGCCCTTTACCCCCCTAATCTGTTTAATTTTCTGCCATACCTTATGGATAAGATTAAGAGTAAGATGTTGAGATCCCAATTTTTTGAAGAGTCCCGCCTCCAGACCCATACTTAACGGCAATGTCTTAATTAAATACTTCAAACTACTAGATATCTGTCCCTTCCCCAACATCTCTCCCCACCCTTTGAGATGCTGGCATTGTGCAGATAGAAAATATATCCAGGGATTAGGGAGTATAAGGCCCCCCTCTACCTTCGGTCTCTGCAGTATTTCCTGTTTGAGTCTCGGACTCTTCCCACCCCATACTAGTTCAACAAATAATGATTTTATCCTACTGGCTGAGCAGATGCAGCTATGGCATACTACTTAAAGGGGACAAAGCACGGAGCGCGACCCAGATCACCTACTCTCTAAGACCACACAGGCATTACACATCACAAGGCGACATATTGAATAAGACCAGTGAACGGTCGAAACGTCAGAGTTGCTTTATTACGTTTTTTTCCTTCTCTGCTCCACGAACATTATATGTGAACATATAAATAAATTTCTTCTTGGCATCACTTTACGGATAGAGTGTGCGGTGAATTTTCTTCATTTTTTGATATGGGGTCCTAAGGGTCCAGGCACCTCACTATTGGACAGTGTACAGGCCAATTTATCCTGCGTTTACATCACTAATCATCAGCATATAAAGCCACTTTCTCCTCCATTGTCCCATATATAAATCCCCTTACCTCCTGAGTTCTTCTAATTTTAGCTGCCAGTGGCTCAACAGCAAGGGCAAAAAGCATCCGGGACAGCGGACACCCCTGTCTCGTACCCCTAAACAGCGGAAAACTATCCGACAGACTATTATTCACTCTAATTTTAGCTGTCGGAGAGCAGTACAGCAATTTAACCTATGAGGTAAACACTGGCCCAAACCCCAAATGATCCAGCACCGACCACAGGTAATAATAAATAATAATAATCTTTATTTTTATATAGCGCTAACATATTCCGCAGCGCTTTACAGTTTGCACACATTATCGTTACTGTCCCCGATGGGGCTCACAATCTAGATTCCCTATCAGTATGTTTTTGGAGTGTGGGAGGAAACCAGAGTACCTGGAGGAAACCCACGCAAACACGGGGAGAACATACAAACTCCTTGCAGATGTTGTCCTTGGTGGGACTCGAACCCAGGACTCAAGCGCTGCAAGGCTGCAGTGCTATCCACTGAGCCACTGTTCTGCCCATAGGTAATTCCATTCCACGCTATCAAAGGCTTTTATGTGCATCAGGAGACACCACTACTCTTTTACCCGTGTTTTCAGCTGGGATTTTCATATTTAAATATAGTCTTCTTAAAAAGACAGCAGTGGATTTATTGGGCATAAAACCCGATTGGTCCGAGTGAACCACCCTATCTATTACCCAGATCAGTCTGTTCGCCAGGGCCTTTGCCAGAATCTTAATATCCGCCGTAAGGAGTGATATTGGTCAATATGACTCCCACAGCTGCGGGTCTTTTTCAGCTTTGGGGATAAACACAACAATGGCTTCCCTCATAGAAGCGGACAGCATTCCCCTCTCCAACGACTCATTAAATACCCCTAGCAATTTGGATATCAGTTCTTCATTGAGGACTTTGTATATCTCAGCTGGGATGCCGTCTGCCCCCGGAGCCCTGTCCCTTGTCATGGATGCCAAGGCCACCCTCAGCTCCTCCTCTAAAAGCGGTTCATCCAGCCAGTCTCTCCTCATTGCTTAGTTTAGGTAATTCAACCTCTCCCAAAAACCTGTTCATCTCCCCTTCCACCTGCTGTAACTTCGAGGAGTATAACTTCTATAAAAACCCCAGAAGACTTCTAAAATTTGTTCCCCTGCGTGACCACATTACCATTCTCTGATTTTAATGCATATTCGTGTGCAGAGTCCAGTTGCGCAGATGCCACCACTGAAAGCAAATGTCCCACTTTTTCACCTTCCGAATAAAAAGCTTCCTTTTGAAATGCCCTCGCCCTCTCCGCCCTACGCGCATGCAATTTATTCTCCTCTTCTTGAGCGGCCTTCATACGATTTTGTGTATCTCTTGAGCATTGATTGCTCAGTGCTTCCGCCGCTGCCCTCAATTTAGTCTTATGCCTTGATATATCTCTGAACAAAATCCCCCTTAAGTATGCCTTCATAGTATCTCATACTATATGTTGCTCTGCACTGACTTTATTTAGCCTGAAAAATTCCGCAATCTCCTCCCAATCTTTCCCATGTCTAGTAGCTGCAACCAAAAGGGGTGTATTTTCAATCCCAATCTCCACGTATTTTCTTAGTCCTCAATTTGCAGCGACACCACTAACGGACTATGATCCGACAAAACTCGTGGCAGATACTCCACCTCCTGCACCAAGTTATCCATCAAATCATTTCCCAAAGCTACATCAATACAGGGCAGAGAGCCATATGTCGCCGAGTAGCAGGAGTAACAATACTTATCCACATTAAGTACCCTCCATAAATCCGTCCAAGCTACTTCCTGTAAGTAATTACCAAATGCTGTCTGTTTCCCCTCACTCCTCAGCAAAGCATGCCTTCCCTTGTCCCAATGATCATTAGCAATATTGTTCACATCCTCCACTATGAGTGAAGAGACCCCTACCCACCTACCCGATTTTTCTAAGATTTCCTGTAGCTTTATCCTAGAACATGGTGGAGCAATATACACCTCTACCTCCTCAAACGGAATACTTGTGTGCACCAGCATTGACACTGTTATGATCTGCTAAAGCACTAAGGAAAGGTGGGAATTCTGTCCCTACAATAGGACTGAGCTGGATCCCTACGATGTAACGGGGAACATGATCCTGCGACCAGACCCGCTAAAGTCCTCAGCTAGTCTGAACGAAGACCTATAGTTGCGAGGGAGGAATCCCTACAAGATCTAGGGACTGGGTGAAAAGGTGGACACCTCCTAACAGAAAGTGTAGCAGGGAAAATAAAACAGAAAACAAATACTAAGAGATACTAAGATCTAGCAAAACTGACAGAGTAAGGCACCTAAGCACCCGGCTAGCTTAAGAGTAGATAATACAATGAAGTCCAGCAAAGCCAGAAGGGCGGAGCCAGACTAAATAGGGTAAAAAGGTCATGTGACCAGCAAAGTGAAACAAAACCTAACAAGAGGGTTCTAACAGTACCCTCCCTTCTAAGAGGATCCTCCGGATCCCCTAGGACTTAGGCTTATCCGGAAACCTCTTGTGAAACGCTCTGACAAGTCTAGACGCAGAAACATCATCCGCCCTCACCCATGAGTTATCCTCGGGTCCATAACCCTTCCAAGCGACGAAGTACTGTAAACTCCCTCTATACCGTCTAAAATTTAGGATGCGGGAAATCTCATATTGCCCGTCCTCCACCACCAGGGGAACAGTGGCCGAGACGTCTCCATCTGAGACCTCAGCTTTTTTCAAGAGAGAAACATGAAACACCGGATTAATCTTCCAGGAGGTGGGAAGCTCCAACTTAACAGCAGATTGGTTAATAACCTGAAGCACCTTAAAGGGCCCTACAAACTTGGGACCCAATTTCTTAGACGGAATCCTCAAGCGCAGATTCTTAGAGGACAACCAAACCATGTCACCAATAGCAAACAAAACCTCTTGTCGTTTTCTATCAAAATACACTTTGGATCTTTTGTTAGCCTCCTGAAGATTACCACGCACATCAGTCCAAACTCTCTCCAAAAGACCAGAAAAATTCTCCTCTTCAGGTACAGCCGATCCCAACTTGGAAAATGACCCAAACGACGGATGTCTCCCAGTACAACAAAAAAAAGGCGAACAACCAGCAGAAGCGGATGTAAGTAACGGTAAAATTAAACCGTGAGAAAAACAGTGCCCACCTAGCCTGACGGGCATTCAAGCGTTTGGCAGCATCAAGGTAGATCAGATTTTTATGATCGGTGAAGACTTGAACGGGAAATTCCGCTCCCTCCAAAAAATGACGCCAGTGTTCAAATGCGAGTTTAATTGCCAACAATTCCCGATTACCGATATCATAATTTAGTTCAGACTCAGAAAATTTCTTTGAAAAAAAAGCACAGGGATGTACTCCATCCGTCTTTGCCTGAGACAACACCGCGCCGACCCCCACAGAAGAAGCATCAACCTCAACCAAAAATGGTTTAGTCACATCAGGCTGCGTAAGGATGGGAGCAGAGCTGAACCTCTCCTTTAGCAACACAAAAGCCTCAATGGCCTCAGTAGTCCACTGAACCGCATCAGCACCTTTCCTGGTGAGATTGGTCAGAGGTTTGGCAATCACAGAAAAATCTTTTATGAATTTTCTATAATAATTGGCGAACCCCAAAAACCTCTGTATTGATTTCACACCAATAGGTCTAGGCCATTCCTGCACAGCTTGCACTTTCACCGGGTCCATCTCAAAACCTTCACTGGAGACAATGTAGCCCAAAAAACTAAGTCTCTGTACAGCGAACTCACATTTTTCTAGTTTGGCAAAAAGTGAATTATCACTCAGTAACTGTAATACTTCACGCACACTCCTCCAATGAGACTCCAAATCCGGTGAATAAATCAAAATGTCATCCAAATACACAACCACACTTCTGCCGATCAAAGGTCTAAGGATGTCATTAATAAGATTCTGAAAAATTGCCGGAGCACTGGAAAGTCCAAAAGGCATGACCAGATTCTCAAAATGACCCAGTGGAGTGTTAAACGCAGTCTTCCATTCATCCCCCTCCTTCATGCGCAACAAATTGTATGCCCCTCGAAGATCAATTTTCGAGAACCACTTGGCCCCACTAACTGGTTAAACAAATCAGGAATCAATGGCAGTGGGTAAGGATTGCGTACAGTAATCTTATTAATCTCACGAAAGTCTAGACAAGGCCTTAAACCGCCGTCCTTTTTTTTAACAAAAAAAAATCCAACCGCCACAGGAGACTTGGAAGGCCTAATGTGACCGGCGGCCAAACTTGTCTGTATGTATTCCTCCAAAGCCTTTCTCTCAGGAATAGTCAAATTAAATAAGCGACTTTTAGGAAGAGTCGCTCCAGGGACAAATTCAATTGCACAATCATAATCTCTATGAGGAGGCAATACCTGCGATTCTTTATCAGAAAAAACTTTCCAAAAATCCTGAATAGGTACAGGTAACTCCCCCTTAACTACAGCAGCAATACGCCCGTTACAACACTTGTCATAACAATTGGGACTCCAGGACTTAATTTCATTGGTAGACCAATCCAGTACCGGATTGTGCAATTTTAACCAGGGTAACCCCAAAATCACCGGAGAAGGTAAATTATTCAAAACCACCAAATCCAAATTCTCTTGATGAACACCATTAATAGTAAGAGGAAATTCACAGATATGGTGAGTAACATTTTTCAAGTGAGAACCATCCACAGACACCACATTAATAGGGGAAGACAGAAGTTTGGGTTTTAATTTTAGTTTTTCCAAAAATTTCCCATCAATCACATTGAGAGTTGAACCACAATCCACAAATACCCGAAACTCCATTAATTCCTCCTCAACAGCAGTGGTAGCAGAAAGAAAGACACCTTTATTGTTTAAACAAGCTATACGGGTGAAACTGACCTCATTTTTTTTTCTCTCTTTATTCATTTGAAGCGCACAGTTCTTAATAAAATGCTCCGATTTACCACAGTAGAAACACAAGCCTTTAGCAAATCTGCGTTCTTTTTCCCGAGAGTGAAGTGTCATTGCTCCAATTTCCATCGGCTCTGCAATGTCAGTAAATTCCTTCTCCAAACTTGGAGCTGACAAGGCAGATTTACTCTCATTAACCCTTGCACGCAGTCTCCTATCCACCCGTATGGCTAATTGCATAGCCTCTTGCAAGTTACCAGGTATAGGATAAGCAATCAGCAAATCTTTAACCCTTTCACTTAACCCTGCAAGAAATAAACTTTTCAAAGCTGAATCGTTCCAGCCCACCTGTGTGGACCACCTTCTGAAGTGAGTACAATATTTCTCCACATTACCTGATCCCTGTCTCAAACGTCTCAATTCTGTCTCAGCTGATGAAACACGATCCGGATCGTCATATAACAAACCCAAAGCAGAAAAAAAACTATCCACTGATATAAAGCATGGATCACTAGGCTGCAGAGAAAAGGCTCAATCCTGAGGTTCTTTGCGCAAAAGTGACATTATGAACCCTATGCGCTGTGATTCCTCACCAGAGGATCTGGGTCTCAAACGGAAATACAACAAGCAAGCATTTTTAAAAGAAAAAAAATCTTGTTGTTCACCAAAAAATAAATCAGGCAAACGTACCTTTGGCTCCACGAAATGTGCTCAGAACAACTACTCACGTGTTGCTTTATCTCAGCCCCCTCCAGAGAAAGTCCCTGCAGGTGCTGAACCAAATCCTGAACCGACACCATGATGGAAAACAGAAAATCTTTCCTTAGAGATTTTTTTTTTTTTTTCTTTTGGCTGGACTTACTGTTATGATCTGCTAAAGCACTAAGGAAAGGTGGGAATTCTGTCCCTACAATAGGACAGAGCTGGATCCCTACGATGTAACAGGGAACCTGATCCTGCGACCAGACCCGCTAAAGTCCTCAGCTAGTCTGAACGAAGACCTATAGTTGCGAGGGAGGAATCCCTACAAGATCTAGGGACTGGGTGAAAAGGTGGACACCTCATAACAGAAAGTGTAGCAGGGAAATAAAAAGAAAACAAATACTAAGAGATACTAAGATCTAGCAAAACTGACAGAGTAAGGCACCTAAGCACCCGGCTAGCTTAAGAGTAGATAATACAATGAAGTCCAGCAAGGCCAGAAGGGCGGAACCAGACTAAATAGGGTAAAAAGGTCATGTGACCAGCAAAGTGAAACAAAACCTAACAAGAGGGTTCTAACAGACACCCCTCTGGCATAAGCTGAGAACGTCGAGTGATACGCCTTCCTCACCCATCTCCTCTGTAGCACAGCTATTTTTTCATTGACCAAGTGTGTTTCCTGAAGGCATATCACCGAGGGCCCTGTTTTAAAATATATTGCAATATTGCTGTACGCCTCGTGGTATTAGACAACCCCCTGACGTTCCCCTATGGCCTCCACTCCCCCAAAATCCCTCCCTCCCTCCCCCACCCACCACCCCTCCTTTCCCCATTCTTGAATCTCAACTTAAACCCCCTCAATCTGCCCCCACCCCCACAAAAACTTTTTCAACTCTTTGTATACATACCTAATGCACCCTCTTTGTACGAGAAAAGTGAACGCTTTGCCACAATCTCAGCAGTAGCATAGGTCCGAAACTCCGGACACTTAGCACTTTCCCAAGTAATACTCCTCTACTCCGTCTCTCCCGCCCACCATTAACAGAATAAAAATGTCTGTTGCGCCGCCGAACACAACCTCTTCAGACAATACCGCCTCATCCTATAATAACACAGTTGTCACTTTGTTATTTCAAATTTTACAATCTTAATAACAAGAAACAGTTAACAATTGAATACACGGAGCCCTCTTCAGCGGGTCCTCTCTGCTCCAATACGTCTAGCATTCAAGTCCAGCCAATTTGTCGCCTCCTCAGGATTTTGAAAAAAGTGGACCTTCTCCAACTTCCCTCAGTTTAGCCAGGTATAGCATAGAGTAGGCCAGTCCCAGTCCTCGTAGTCTCCTCTTAACCTCTCCAAACTTCATCCTAAGCTTTTGAACTACCGCAGAGTAGTCAGGGTAAATGGATATTCGGTTGCCATCGATAGTTAAATCATCTACGTAACTGGCTTTCCTAAGTAGAATGTCTCGGTCCCGATAATTAAGGATTTTGGCCAAGAAAGCCCTTGGGGCTGTCCCAGGGGGCAGAGGTCTGGACGATACTCTGTGTGCCCTTTCCACTGCAAACAGCTTAGTGAGGCTATTTCCTCCCACCTTAGTTTTCAGCCATGTCTCTATATAATCTGTGGGGTTACTCTTCTCCACTTTTTTGGGCACACCAATAATTCGTAGGTTGTTCCTACGGTAACGGTTCTCAAGATCATCAGTTTTAAATTCCAGCTCCGAGATACGCTGGGCATATTTTTTCTCCTGTTTTAACAGTTCGGCAATCTGATTCTCAGCGACCCCCACACGTTCCTCCACTGCCTCCATTCTCCCCTCAACTTTTTGCATGGCAGAACGGAAGGTAGCAACCTCGCTCTTTAAGTCATCCACCTTTAAGTCAGTTGCATCAGCTGCACCCACAGACGCAGTCTGGGCAGCATTTATAGGGGATTGTAAAGACACTGCAGTAGGTGGTGTGTCTCCCATATTAGGTGTTGTATCAGCTCCTATAGAGGACTGCTGAGCCTCCACACCACCCTGTGCCCGGGACCGTTCCACTACTAGCTCCCCAGGGTCCGTGAATTCTCCATCCACCTCACCTCCAGCTCCCAGCCAAAGCCGCTCAGCCTCCTCTGTCCTGGCAAACTTTTCAAGCTTTGCAATCACCTCCAGCTTCCTCTTATAAGTGGCGCTTGCCTTTACCCATTCCTCCTCTGCAGATTCGGCGCCATCTTGGGACCGAGAGCATCCCGCCGTCCCCAGCTCCTTCTGCCTCCTGTGCGTCATCCTGTGTCCAGATGATTCAACTGCCAGGCTCCCAATGCTCACTAGATCCACCGACTTCCCCGCAGCTACAGCAGGCGTTCGGCGGCGCCTCCGTAGAGTCCTGGATTCAGTAAGTACGACGGGAGAGATCCGGCAGCAGTCTTGTCACATCACTTGCTAGACCACGCCCCCTCTTTATTCTTATCTTTAACCAGTTTTCTGCATTTTTAAAGCAAAAAATCGCTTTAATTGCTAAAAAAAAGTTGCAAAATTTGCACAAAAATTTCAAGCGTTCATAAATCACTCTATTGTGGAAGATATCTAAAAAACTAAAACCACACCCAGATTTGAGAACATAAAATAAAACACATATAAAATAGTCTTCAAAAAAGTGGAAAATTAAAAGAATTGTTGTCGCAAATCAAAAACTGCCAAAAAACACTAAAAACATGCCAAAAAATGTGCAAATGCAATCTTGAATCGGGCCCTATCTATTCCTCTGGCCTCTTTCTATTCTAGAGCAATCAGATGATATCAGTTCTGCAAGAAAAAAAAAAGAAAAATCCTCAGTACAGAGATCTTTCATGTATGACATATGACAGTGTGAAAGCGCCAGCAATTCTAAGACATATATTTCAAGAACGTTGGCCAGTAAGCTTTCAACACACAGACTTTCCAGCACAAGTAACCTATGACTTCACTGTATGTGTAGGGTGTCTACATAGAACAATGCATTTCAAGGTAAAGATGTCCCTCATGAATGTAGAGCGGAAAAGAACAATCCCAGAAGTGAAATTATCCTTTGGTCTTGCCAGTTTTTTTCTGCTCATTATTTCCCAGCTATTAAAACACTGTGCTATTTTTTTAGTAGCTCAGTGTCTGATTAGACCAAACTAATTGACTTAAACAGAAATTCAAGACCTAATTTCCAGCCAAGTTGAGATCTGTTTATATTTCTTCCTTGTGGGGTGTCCGGATTATGTAGTCCCGGTGACCTGCCCTGAGGAATAAATCTCCGATAATGGCGTTTCTATACTTTCTATAGATTTTACTTGCTGATTTCTGAAAACAAAGAAGTGAAGCGTTTCTTGTAATCCTTGGGTCTGTTTCACACATTCCGTTTTCGCTCTTATGGGAGTCTCAATGACCCGGCCACATTACAGCAGAAACATTCACATTAATCGCTATGTGTAATCAAATATTCATATGTATTATGCAGAATTAATCTTTGTTTGTAAGATCAATTTAAGGGGTTTTTCAGCCAAAAAAATCTAAATTAAAAAATGATAGAATTGTGTAAAATAATTTGCAGGACCTTGGTCCAGTGGCCAATTAGGTAGTCTGCTGCCGGACCAGAGATCTGTGAACCTTCAACTAACTGCCACAGAACCTCTTCTGATTATTAGGCCTTATGTGACGCCATTATCTTCAGAAGTGCACATACGAGGAAGGTCCCTCATCCCCATCCAATAGAATAGTGACTTAAAATATCTTTTTGGAGGTCACAGCGAATAAAGATTTCTTCTGTGGCCTAGTGGCTAAAGATCTCTTCAGAGAGCACAGTGGATTTCTGCAGGGGGCACAGTGGATAAAGATTTCTGCAGGGGAACAGTGGATAAAGATTTCTTCAGGGGGCACAGTGGATAAAGATTTCTTCAGAGGGCACAGTGGCTAAAGATTTCTTCAGGGGCACAATGAATAAAGATTTTTTCAGGGGCACAACAAATAAAGATTTCTTCAGGGTGGCAAAATGGATAAACATTTCTTTAGGGGGCACAGTGGATAACTACATTTTCAAAGGGCACAATGGAAAATGATTTATTCTGGGGACACAGTAGACAAATATTTTCTCAGGGGGCACAATGCATAAAGACTTCTTCAGGGGGCACAGTGGATAAGATTTTGTCAGGGGCACAGGAAATAAAGATTTCTTCAGGGGAGCACAATGTATAAATGGATCGCCCGCCAGGGCAGTGGTGTACTCGCTACCAGGCCGCTTCTTAAAGGGGAAGTGTCACAGCAGCAGTGACCCAGTCCCTGGCCCTGGGCGTCCAATATAAGGGGTATATTTACAAGGGATAATAGAGTTTGTAATAAAGTGTTCGTGACGCCACCTGTGGTTTCTGGTCAGAGGTCACCAGCGCTGCAGTGCAGATCCTCTGGGACTGGTGGTGATGCAGCAGAGTTGGTATAGCTCTCCACAGGCAGAGCTTAGTCCCAGGGCAGATGTGGAATGTAGAAGATGGTTGGTAATGTTGGTAGATGTAGCAGGAATAATTAGAGGACACAGCTGAGTGCAGTTTCCAAAGCTTTACTCACAGTTCTGGTGTGCACAGATGCCAACTTGGTGCCGTGCCCTCCAGGTGAGAGTCTCCGCAAACTCCCAGGTAGATCAGGATACACCTTTCCAGGACTCCCTTCAATATGTTCCTTTCTCAGTCATCTCACTGTGCTGACTTTCCACCTTTCATTCCTGTCCAACACCTCGCAATCAGTGTCCCAAGCCAGTAGCCGCGGACCTTGGTAAATGACATCCTCTCTTTATCTCCTTGTTCCCTTATGGCTACCTTTTCGGAGAAGATAACTGCAGTTCTGTAGCTGAGGCACCTAACTAAAGATGCTACTGCCTCTGGCTTGCTAGCTGAGTCTTGAAGTTCTCCACTAGGCTGGGGCCGGTGTCCCTTCTGCGACTTGGTCCCTCCACTATTGGATCGGGCCCCACAGATGGATCACTCACTATCCGTGCCGCTAGGACCCCGTCTGTCCTTCCAGAAGCTTCTCTCTCTGTTCCTTTCTTATCTAACTTTCTCCATCTGGGGACAAGCTGCTACCAGTTTGAGGTACCCTCTTGTTCTGACTCTACAGTCTCTTTCCTTCTGCAGCTCCTCCTGACCGGGTTAACTTTAACTTAACTATATACAATTATTCAAGATCTTCTTAACTCTCCTTTGTGAAGGTAGCACCTGGTGCTGGCCTATCTCCTACCTGGGAGAACTCATATACTGTGGCCACACCTAGTGCTACAAACAAGCAGTGGCTGATAGTGGCATGCACCGTCAGATCATGTCCTGCCACGGGTGTCTGCGTGCTGGTGCTCCTTATGGAGATGAGCCATGGCTGAAAAGTGGTGGCTCCGGTCTGAGATGGCGTGGGCATTGGTGTGGACCTCCTGCTGACAGCTCCCTGCTCAGCCGCGGCGGGCCTGCGCTTCTGTACATTAAGGGCGTACCAGCCCTTGACACCCCAATGCCGGGTGTAAGTCACGCAATCTCCCGGGTATAGGTCGCTATCAGGGTGCCCTTCCAGGAGGTGGGATTCGATGTCCCGCCTGTTGACAAATATTTCCGCCAGTAGGCTGGGTTCCTTGATAAAACCCCAGCCTCCCTTCAGCTGGAAGTCCACCATGGTACCTTGCCGTAGGGGCCCCTGGTTTGCCCCCCAAACTTTGCGGGCCTGTCTCTTGGCCCCCAGGTCCTGCTCATCTTGAGCTCTCCGCAGGGCCTGCTGCTCCCGTTCCTCCTGCTCCCACCGGTGAGTTGTTGACTATACTCACCCCAGCTTAGGACCTCCAGGTTGCCCCCCTCCGCTTGTTGGCCCGGGAACCTCATGAGATCAGTCCCCTGGTGGGTCCAACGGTAGACCACGCGTTCCACGTAGACTTGCTCTGCTATGTGTGTGGGCTGGAGTATGGCCCCAAACCGGTCCTCCAGGCCCGACGCCGATCCCAATCCAGGGACGCGCGATGCCGGCCGGGTTCGCGAGGGGGAGGCCTCGGGCAGCGGGCCTAGCAGGGGTGATTCGGCTACTGGGGCAGGGTCGGTGTTATTACCTGCCGTGGATGTTGTTTCGGTGCCGAGCTCCTCCTCCGCTTGTACCTGTGTGGCGGTCGCCAGATAGGATGTTGCGGCTCTAGCTGCAGCTTGACTGGTAAAGACGCCCTCCACTTATCCATCGCAGTCAGCGGCATTCCCAACATTAGCCGACTTAGTTCTTCCACTTCAAGGTCTAGCAGCTCTTGGTCTCTGGCTGCTGGTGGGTCCAGGTCTTGATTCTGCCTGCGGGAAAAGCTATCCTCTGCTCCTCCGTGGCCCAGGGTCACCACCAGTCGCCATCTTGCTGATTAGCTGTTCTGCTGCACCTCGTTCGCGTTCCCGCTCTCTCTTCTGTGGGCGGGCCTTCTTTTTCCTCCTTTTCCTGCCATCCACAATCAGTAGGTGGATCTCACTAGCTGAAGGGCAAGTTCTCCATGTACAGCAACACTTAGAGTGGGCGGCCATGATTTTCGCGCCTCACTGCGGGGTCCTGCCCACGACAGCACGCCCTTCTTCTCCTTGCATGCCTCATGGTGTAAATATGGCGGCAGTTGTACAAAACTTTCAGCAAAGTCTCTGACACATTAAACAGTTTCTCTGGCACACAGGACCCGGTGATAGCGGGCTACGTATCCTGTTCGTGACGCCAAGTTGGATCGCCCACAAGGGCAGTGGGGTACTCGGAACCGGGCCGCTTCTTAAAGGGGAAGTGTCACAGCGGCAGTGACCCGGTCGGTGGCCCTGAGCGTCCAATATAAGGGGTATATTTACAAGGGATAATAGAGTTTGTAATAAAGTTTTCGTGACGCCACCTGTGGTTTCTGGTCAGAGGTCACCAGCACTGCAGTGCAGATCCTCTGGGGCTGGTGGTGATGCAGCAGGGTTGGTATAGCTCTCCACAGGCAGAGCTTAGTCCCAGGGCAGATGTGGAATGTAGAAGATGGTTGGTAATGTTGGTAGATGTAACAGTGTTGGTTGAGTGACACAGGAATAATTAGAGGACACAGCTGGGTGCAGTTTCCAAACCTTTACTCACAGTTCTGGTGTGCACAGATGCCCACTTGGTGTCGTGTCCTTCAGGTGAGGGGCTCAGCAAACTCCCAGGTAGATCAGGATACACCTTTCCAGGACTCCCTTCAATATGTTCCTTTCTCAGTCGTCTCACTGTGCTGATTTTCCACCTTTCCTTCCTGTCCAACACCTCGCAATCAGTGTCCCAAGCCAGTAGCTGCTGACCTTGGCGGATGACATCCTTTCTGCGTCTCCTTGCACCTAAAGATGCTACTGCCTCCGGCTTGCTAGCTGAGTCTTGAAGTTCTCCACTAGGCTAGGGGCCGGTGTCCCTTCTGCGACTTGGTCCCTCCACTATTGGATCGGGCCCCACGGATGGATCACTCACTACCGTGCCCCTAGGAACCCTTCTGTCCTTCCAGAAGCTTCTCTCTCTGTTCCTTTCTTATCTAACTTTCTCTGGGGACAAGCTGCTACCAGCTTCAGGTCCCCTCCTATTCTGACTCTACAGTCTCTTTCCTTCTGCAGCTCCTCCTGACAGGGAGCTGCTTCACCACACCTCTGTTCCTTTCACTTTCTCCTCACATCTGACTCACTCTCCTTCCCACTCTCTAAGCTTCACTTCCCCTCCTTCTTACTTTCTCCACCCACCGCCCATACACTCTTTCCTACCCAGCCTGGGATGAGACTATCTTCCCTTAGGGTACGTGCATGGAGCCCGGCTGCTATAGTATGTGTTGGGGCAGGTGTTAGAGTCCTAGGTGGTGCTCCCTCCTTACCTGAGAGTGGGGTATCAAACCTCTGGATGAGTTGCAATACCTCTGTGGCGACTGAATCCTAAGGGGCGCCACATAAACATTTCTTTAGGGGGCACAGTATGTAAAGATTTCTTCAAGGGGAACAATGGATAAACATTTCTTTGGGGGGCACAGTATATAAAGATTTCTTCAGTGGGCACAATGGATAAAGATTTCATCAGGTGGCACAATGGATAAAGAGATAAAGATTTGTACAGGAGAAACAGTGGGTAAAGATTTTTTCAGAGGGCACAGTGGATACAATTTCTTCAGAGGGTACAGTAAATAAAGATTTCTTTGAGCAGTAATATAATAACACTGTTATTTTTAGGGCACAGTGTCAGGTTGTGCTGCAGAATCCAGAAGCAGAGGGGAATCAGCAGAGATGAGCTGTGGCTGATAGAATTCATCCTGGGGGTCTGGACCAGATGGCGAAGAAAAGAATGATAAATCCGATCAGAGCAGACATCACCTGTAAAGTAACTGTATGTAGATGTTTAAGTGCGCTAAAGACTTTGATTAATCAGCAGTGTAATAACTTTTTGGTCAGGTGATGTTGGTATCATTTCTGCTTGCAAAAACAACCCCCAACTTAAGAGTTGGTACTCTTTAAGACCCTCATACACCTGAGAAGAATATCAGCCAAAATCTCTGAATTTGGCAGGACCAACTGACCATTTTCCTCTATAGAAAAAACATGCATGCGTAAACAAGCCGAATATTCATGTATATGAGAGGTCCAGAGAGATAGCTATCGGGCAAATGACAGCTATCTAGGGTGTTTGGGTATTGTTAGGCAGGGATACGCTGATAATTTTTGTAGCACTACTTAATTTAGTTAAAATATATGCAGTCCAAAGGAATACAAGGAGCTGTATGCAATCTTATGAACTGTAGCCACTATCAGTGACAGCTTACACTAATTGCTATGGATTGGAATAATTTAGCTATAATAACCCATCAGCTCAGTCTTTTTCAGAAATGACTCCATAATTTGACAGTTCTTTGCTCTTAGTTGGGTTGGAAAACGAAAAAATGTTAGGGAATAAATAGAAGAACTCTAAATAAGGCGGTAAGTCAAGCTCCAGGTGCAAGTGTTTCCAGGGACCAGGGTAGACCCAGAGCTCGAGCTGCATGGCCCAGCTGAGTGAGGAACATCTGCTTACTGATCTTACAATGCAGCAAAGAACAGCACAGCATTGTATTACCTAGTGTGCTGTTCAAGCTCGTACCATATGTCAGAATAGTAGTGAGTCCTGATACCAGACTGGCTTTATCCTAAGTATGAAATATTCTATGGGACTTAAACATGGATAACCCATCTTCTAAAAGCCCCTGTACACATTAGAGGGAAGTTGCCTGAACCTGCTGGTGGAAGCTGCCTACTATCCGATACGTCTCCCAACAGTTGGGTGAGATAGGGATCGGGCAGCTGAAATTTCATTTCCGGACGCTTTTGTGTTTGGAGGTGGTAAGCTGGTGTTAGAGGAGTCTTTCTCCCCTCTGCTCATATGGAAAAGTTGGAAGAGATAGCTGTCATCTGAACGAAAGCTGGGTCAACAGCGATTTAATGCGCATGGCCAACTAAATAAAGGGAAACACCTTGTGAGTATTAAGGTTCCTTCATTGTTTACATGGGCACAGCTCAGTATAGTCCAGCTTGTCTGTAGTTGGTACTGCAGCTCTGTCCTATTCATTTGTAAAATATCGAGGCCATAATTCTCACTGGAGCTTCATGGCCCCCTTATTTTGCTAACTGACAGGAGTCCACAGTCAGACCCTACCAATCAAACATTGATGACCTATTCTAAATACTGAAAACCCAGAGGACATATAAAAACTATAGACAAAAAAAGGACAACAAATTTTAATTATACAAATTCAATTAGATATAGCAACATGCTAGCAAAAACCTCAATAGGCTGCAATTCACTTCACAACCACTTGGGGGGACAAATATAGACACATGCTGCATAGTATAAACATCTCCAAACAGAGTATCACAAAATCATCTTTTTTTTCAAAGTTGTTAACTTCACGCCATTCATCATGTATTGAGCTAAGGAAGGATATTTTATGAAAATATTCACTAACAAAGAACACCAAGTTTGTGGATATTAAACATTTAGCTACTTCAGACCAACTAGACTATTATCATTACTCCTATCCTATGCAATATAAATCTGGAAACTACATTTATTTATTTTACTCACTTATTGATTCCATAGCGCTTAAGGGCCCCGTCTCACATAGCGACACACCAGTGATCCCGACAACGATCAGGATCGCTGGTGTGTAGCTACATGATCGCTGCTGAGCTGCCAAACAGGCAGCTCAGGCAGCGATCAGGACAGCGACACTGCGGGTAACGTCGCCTAGTTACCCGCAGTGTACGTTGGATACAAGAGCGCTGATGCAGGGAGCTGGTAACCAAGGTACACATCGGGTCTCCATGCACAGCCCCGCGCCTGGAAACCCGATGTGTACCTTGGTTACCAGCTGAGCGCTGGTCTCCTGCCTGCCACACGCAGCGATGCGTGCTGGCCAGCTGGAGACCAGCGATCAAAAAAAAGTCCAGGCATTTCTGACACGACCAGCGATTCACAGCAGGGGCCTGATCGCTGGTACGTGTCAGACATAGCGAGATCGCTGCTGAAATCGCTGTTTAGCAGCGATCTCGCTAGCGATCTCGCTATGTGAGACGGGGCCTTCAGATATAGCGAGATCGCTGCTGAGATCACTGTTTAGCAGCGATCTCGCTAGCGATCTCGCTATGTGAGACGGGGCCTTTACAGACATCATCATCACTGTCCTCATCGGGGCTCACAATCTAAAGACCCTATCAGTACGTCTCTGGAGAGTGGCAGGAAACCAGAGAACTCGGAGGAAACTCATGCAAACACGGGGAGAACATCCAAACTCCTTGCATATGTTGTCCTTGGTGGGAATTGAATCCAGGACCCCAGCGCTGCAATGCAGCTGTGCTAAACACTGAGCCACCGTGCTATATGACATGAGAGTATTTATCTGCGAACACTGTGTATCTGATTGTTGAATGGCTATATGCCAATATTTAGGCTACTCACCTCTTCCAGCTCCAGAGCTGGGCTTTGCTCTATTCTCCTATGGCTTGATCCCTTTTTGCTAGTCCGCACTAGGTTACTAGGTAATCCAGTAAGCATCTCACCATCTCAACATCCAAGGACTCTCAAGGCTAGCTCATGTGGCTACAGGGCCACCATCAGGGCATTACTGCCCCGACTGGCGTATGGGGCCCGATCAGCAGAGGGGGCCCGCATCGGGCCCCATCACCTCTACCCATTGGGCCCCACTGCCCCACCTCCAGCGGCAGGATTCTGCCGATCAAGTAACTGAACCTGCGTCCAGGACGCAGGTTCAGTTACTCTATTGCCGTGCAGGCCCGCGCGCTTTCTCGTTGGGGTACAGATCGCTCACCGCTGGAGCGCGGCAAGGTAAGGAGAAAGGATTTTTTTTTAATTAATATTGAAAGCAGCAAGCCGGGGGGGGCGGCAGGATGGAGATGGGGCATTATGGAGATGGGCAGGACTGGAGACACTGGGGGCAGGGTGGAGACGGGGCAGAATTGGAGACACTGGGGGCAGGATGGGGATGGGGCAGGATTGGAGACACTGGGGGCAGGATGGAGACAGGGCAGGATTGGAGACACTGGGGGCAGGATGGAGACGGGGCAGGATTGGAGACACTGGGAGCAGGATGGAGACGGGGCAGGATTGGAGACACTGGGGGGCAGGATGGAGACAGGGCAGGATGGAGATGGGGAAGGATTGGAGACACTGGGGCCAGGATGGAGACGGGGCAGGACTGGAGACACTGGGGGCAGGGTGGAGACGGGGCAGAATTGGAGACACTGGGGGCAGGATGGGGATGGGGCAGGATTGGAGACACTGGGGGCAGGATGGAGACAGGGCAGGATTGGAGACACTGGGGGCAGGATGGAGACGGGGCAGGATTGGAGACACTGGGAGCAGGATGGAGACGGGGCAGGATTGGAGACATGGCAGAATTGGAGACACCGGGCAGGATTGGAGATACTGGGAATAGAATGAAAGATGGGGGCATGATTGGAGGCACTGGTGACAGAATGGAGACAAGGTGGCTGGATTGGAGACACTGGGGGCATGATTGGAGGCACTGGGGGGCAGGATGGAGACAGGGCAGGATGGAGATGGGGAAGGATTGGAGACACTGGGGCCAGGATGGAGACGGGGCAGGATTGGAGACGGGGCAGGATTGGAGACGGGGCAGGATTGGAGACAAGGCAGGATTGGAGACACTGGGGGCAGGATGGAGACAGGGCAGGATTGGAGACACTGGGGCAGGATGGAGACGGGGCAGGATTGGAGACATGGCAGAATTGGAGACACCGGGCAGGATTGGAGATACTGGGAATAGAATGAAAGATGGGGGCATGATTGGAGGCACTGGTGACAGAATGGAGACAAGGTGGCTGGATTGGAGACACTGGGGGCATGATTGGAGGCACTGGGGGCAGAATGCAGACAAGGTGGCTGGATTGGAGACACTGGGGGCAGGATTGGAGACACTGGGGGCAGGATTGGAGACACTGGGGACTTGATTGGAGACACTGGGGGCTTGATTGGAGACAATGGGGGCTTGATTGGAGACACTGGGGGCATGATTGGAGACACTGGGGGCATGATTGGAGACACTGGGGCATGTTTGGAGACACAGGGGGCAGAATGGAGACACGGGGCATAATTGGAGACAGGGGGCAGAATGGAGACACTGGGGGTGCATGATTGGAAACACGGGGCATGATTGGAGACACTGGGGGCAGGATTGGAGACACTAGGGGCAGGATTGGAGACACTGGGGGCAGGATTGGAAACACTGGGGGCAGAATTGGAGACACTGGGGGCAGGATTGGAGACACTAGGGGCAGGATTGGAGACACTAGGGGTAGGATTGGAGACACTAGGGGTAGGATTGGAGACACTGGGGGAAGGATTGGAGACACTGGGGGCAGGATTGGAGACACTGGGGGCCAGATTGGAGACACTGGGGGCCAGATTGGAAACACTGGGGGCAGGATTGGAGACACTGGGGGCATGATTGGAGACACTGGGGGCATGATTAGAGACACGGGGGCATGATTGGAGACACTGGGGGCATGTTTGGAGACACAGGGGGCAGAATGGAGACACAGGGGCATGATTGGAGACACTGGGGGCATGTTTGGAGACACTGGGGCAGGATTGGAGACACTAGGGGCAGGATTGGAGACACTGGGGCAGGATTGGAGAAACAGGGGCAGGATTGGAGAAACAGGGGGCAGGATTGGAGAAACAGGGGGGCAGGATTGGAGAAACAGGGTGGCAGGAATGGAGACACAGGGGGCAGAATTGGAGAAACAGGGGGCAGGATTGGAGAAACGGGGCAGGATTGGAGAAACGGGGCAGGATTGGAGACACGGGGCAAGATTGGAGACACTGGGGGCAGGATTGGAGATACTGGGGGCAGGTTGGACACACTGGGGGCTGGATTGGAGACACTATGGGCCGGATTGGAGACACTGGGGGCAGGATTGGAGACACTAGGGGCAGGATTGGAGACACTAGGGGGAAGAATGGAGACACGGGGCATGATTGTAGACGCTGGGGGCATGATTGGAGTCTCTAGGGGCATGATTGGAGATGCGGGGGCATGATTGGAGACACTAGGGGGCATGATTGGAGACACAGGGGGCAGAATAGAGACACGGGGCTTGATTGGAGACACAGGGGGCAGGATTGGAGACAGATCATGCAGGATCATGGGGCAGGATAGAGACAGATGGGGCAGGATGGGGAGATCATATGGGGCAGAATGGATATTCATGAGGGCGGGATGGGAGAACATATGGCTGAAGCCAGGAATGAGACACATGGGGGCCAGGATGGGGGATATTGTTGCCATAGGGGCTAATTAAGGGATATTATTACTGCAGTAATGTATTTATTTCATTTTTTGAGGATACTGTTTTAAATGGGGGGGCGGTCCTGTTACTGTGCAGAGCAACACTATGTTGCCTTTTTTTTTCTTTATGTGGTGTAATGTAGAAGTTGGGAAAAAAATAAGTAATGTGTTCTGCAAGCGGTGCTCTAGATATCTGTTATTTACTGCAGAGACGAGCCCTGGCTGGAAGAAGTGATGACAGTCTGTGCTGGATGAAAGATGAAAAGCAAAGATGAAGGACTTAACCTAGAGACGTCACTGGTGAGTCAGTGTGTTACCTGTACACTGACACTATACACTGTATACTATATACAGAGTCCTGTGTATAATATCATTGATCACTGTATTACCTGTACACAGACACTGCATACTAAGCACAGATCTCCTGTGTATAATGGCACTTATAGTAATAGTATTGTGGGTTTTTTTTATTACTGATCAGTATTATAGTATTCAGTCACTATGTGGTGGTAATATGTGGTCTGGACACGGTGTTGCGTTGTCCCTTGTATGTGCTATTATTTGGTCACTTTGTGGTGGTAATATGTGGTTGGTCATGGTGCAGTGGTATTTGTTCCTTGTATGTGATATTATTCAGTCACTGTGGTGGTAATATGTGGTCTGGTCATGGTGTGGCGGTATTTGTTCCTTGTATGTGATATTATTTGGTCCCTGTGGTGGTAATATGTGGTCTGGTCATGGTGTGGCGGTATTTGTTCCTTGTATGTGATATTATTTGGTCACTGTGGTGGTAATATGTGGTCTGGACATGATGTGGCCGTATTTGTTCCTTGTATGTGATATTATTCGGTCTCTGTAGTGGTAATATGTGGTCTGGTCATTGTGTGGCGGTATTTGTTCCTTGTATGTGATATTATTCGGTCTCTGTAGTGGTAATATGTGGTCTGGTCATTGTGTGGCGGTATTTGTTTCTTGTATGTGATATTATTCGGTCACTGTGGTGGTAATATGTGGTCTGGACATGATGTGGCCGTATTTGTTCCTTGTATGTGATATTATTCGGTCTCTGTAGTGGTAATATGTGGTCTGGTCATTGTGTGGCGGTATTTGTTCCTTGTATGTGATATTATTTGGTCTCTGTAGTGGTAATATGTGGTCTGTACATGGTGTGGCGATATTTGTTCATTGTATGTGATATTATTGGTCATTTTAAAAATTTAAAAATAAATAAAAATATACCTAAATTGTATTGGATATTTTAACAATTATTTAATAGGTTACAGTAGAGTAGAGCTTGGCCAAAAGAGTCTACCGTGTTATGGTGGCGGCTTAAAAAATCTTTTGCCAAAACAAGAGCTGCTGGTTATATGTGTGATCTGGTGATGGGAACTGTTAATGTGTGATTGGTTATAAGTGGAGTTTTTCCAAGAGAGAGCGGTGGGACTGTAGACAGTTCGAGGGGTGGAAGCGGGGCTGGGTCGGAGTCTCAAGGGGGCCCCGAAAATTTTGCCAGTATGGGGCCCTGAAATTCCTAGTGGCAGCCCTGTGTGGCTATGTGTGTGGCCCAGCTGCGCTTGGTACACATGTTCCCAGGAGTATGCACAGAAAGGTAATTCACAAATACCTGATAAGCACACAACATTTGACATTTTTCCTGGTTCCACCAGAGGGAGCCCTTGACACCGCAGTGAGATAAAGACAATCTAGCTAAAAGTTAGTAGTCGTTGGTGTTACCTCAGGGAAAGCAGACACGACATCTCTGAGTACGGAGTTACTTCAGGGGAAGCTGACATCTACTGCTGCCTGTGCTCATATTAAGGTGTGCGTAGGACGACAGGCGAGTGGACAAAAGGGAAAGAGTGACCGAGGTGATATAGCAACCATAGCTGCCTCCACTCTATACAACCGGACACCGGGTCCGAAGCTTGCTAGAACCTTCACGGCTAGTGGGAGAAAACCGGAATCCCTGCTGGACTTCAGGTCGCAGAGGGGCCCTTCAGTGCTGAAACGTAACCGAGGTTAGGAAGACGGGAGTCTGGCAGGTACCGCCATAGAGACACTGTTCTGTCCACAAAAAGACCTCATCACCAGATCAGCCGGGCGTAGCAAGGAGAAGGAGTTAAACTTAGCTTCATGCAGGTTGGAAACTCACACATTAAGAAGTAAGGAGGCCTTAAACCTACACAGTGATTACCTGGATGTGCATCCTCCACCCTGAGCAGCTTCCCGGGACATACCTGCAAATACCACCAGTAAAGGTATGGAAAGAGACTGACTTGTGTGTGTCTGACTTATTGCCTGCACCCTGCATCGCCATATACTTAGAGGGACTAGTCTTACCTGTGGAAGACTTAACATCTTGCTGCCCAGTAACAACCCCTCAGAGAATCTACCCTGCAGCGCTGGTCATCCTGATCAGAAACCACAGGTGGCGTCACCATGATTATTTATATCTGACTTTTTGATCGCGTGTTATTGCACTTTTTCCAAGCGGTATAATGATACCGCTTGGAAAAAGTATAATTTACTACTTTTTTGTGTTTTTTTTTTACGGCTTTCACTGAAGGGGTTAACTAGGGTTATGCTTTTATAGATGGGATTTTTACGGACATGGCGATACCTAACATGTGTATTTTTTTTGTTTTTTATTTTTTTTATTACATAAAAATGTGTATTTTTTAGGGGATTTTTTTAAAATTATTTTTTAATATTTTTTTTACAATTTTTTTTAAAAAATGATTTTTTTCAACTTGTCCCTTTATGGGACTTTCACTTTTTTTACTTTTGATTGCAGTTACAATGCATTGCAATGCTCTGGCATTGCAATGCATTGCAACTATAGTGGAAGCTGCTGTGACATGATCACAGCAGCTTCCCGTAGCTAAATGAACCAGAGGTTGTCATCACAACCCCCGGGTCATCAAGGCAGAGATCGGGCCCTGCGATTACATCGCTGGGACGCTGATCTGAGGCAGAGGGAGCTCCCGACCCTCTGCCTCCCCCCCTGAGCTCTGCGATCGCGCTGGATCGCAGCAGTCAGGGGGTTAACAGCCAGGGGCGGTGGGGGCTCCGCTCCTGGCTGTCAGTGCAGGAAGCCTGGCCACTGCAGCGCTGGCTCCTGCACTGATCGCACTGGGGAAGCTGAAATTTCAGCTTCTCCTGCGCGATCGCTGCTGTGTTTGGTCAGTCAGATTGACTGACCAAGCACAGCGCTGTGGGTGCGGGGACCGACGGCAAAGGTCCCCGCACCGCTTGCCGTGCCTGTCAGCACTGATCTACCACTGCGTGTTTACATGCAGTGGTAGATCAAAGGCATGACGTGCAGAGTCCGTCCTGGTGCCGGAACTGGCACCTTGCCATGACGGACTCTGCACGTCAGTGGACATTAAGGGGTTAAGTAAAGCTATTCTACCTCTGAAGAAAAACCCGTATGGTGTGGCCTTGAGTGAGGTCTGCAGCAATGAAGTCCTGCAGCCCACCCAGGACCACCGTGGGAGGTTTTTGGGCGGGTCCTCCACAAGCATATTGTATTTATTTGCACTCTGAAAATATTGTGGTATTTTTCTATTTTGCAACGTGTACACAATGTAACGTTAAAGTGTCCTTATCTCCCGCAAGGGATGAGTTATGTTTATAGTTATGTTGTTGATGTTATTATAAAAAATTGTTTTTCCTTTTTCAGCCCGGGAGTGCTGACAATAACTAGGGGGGGATGTGTGGCCCAGCTGCGCTTGGTACACATGTTCCCAGGAGTATGCACAGAAAGGTAATTCACAAATACCTGATAAGAACACAACATTTGACATTTTTCCTGGTTCCACCAGAGGGAGCCCTTGACACCGCAGTGAGATAAAGACAATCTAGCTAAAAGTTAGCAGTCGTTGGTGTTACCTCAGGGAAAGCAGACACGACATCTCTGAGTACGGAGTTACTTCAGGGGAAGCTGACATCTACTGCTGCCTGTGCTCATATTAAGGTGTGCGTAGGACGACAGGCGAGTGGACAAAAGGGAAAGAGTGACCGAGGTGATATAGCAACCATAGCTGCCTCCACTCTATACAACCGGACACCGGGTCCGAAGCTTGCTAGAACCTTCACGGCTAGTGGGAGAAAACCGGAATCCCTGCTGGACTTCAGGTCGCAGAGGGGCCCTTCAGTGCTGAAACATAACCGAGGTTAGGAAGACGGGAGTCTGGCAGGTACCGCCATAGAGACACTATTCTGTCCACAAAAAGACCTCATCACCAGATCAGCCGGGCGTAGCAAGGAGAAGGAGTTAAACTTAGCTTCATGCAGGTTGGAAACTCACACATTAAGAAGTAAGGAGGCCTTAAACCTACACAGTGATTACCTGGATGTGCATCCTCCACCCTGAGCAGCTTCCCGGGACATACCTGCAAATACCACCAGTAAAGGTATGGAAAGAGACTGACTTGTGTGTGTCTGACTTATTGCCTGCACCCTGCATCGCCATATACTTAGAGGGACTAGTCTTACCTGTGGAAGACTTAACATCTTGCTGCCCAGTAACAACCCTCAGAGAATCTACCCTGCAGCGCTGGTCATCCTGATCAGAAACCACAGGTGGCGTCACGAACAATTATTAAAATCCCCTGTAAATAATCCCCCTTTGTATGAGCGCCCAGGGCAACGGACCGAGCTGTGCTACTTGTGACATTCCCCATAGACTTCAACGGGCTCGGTGCCGAGTACCCCATAACCCTGGTGTTGTGCGACTCATATGCATTACCTGAGTACTGAGGTAGTATACCACTGCTAACATGCATTTGTCTGGAGATAAGCCGTACTTTCCACTTTGTTCAGGTCAAGCCAGCTGTTCCAGAATTCTGTCCTGCAATCAGCTGTTATTACCAAGCTCAGTCTCTGCTCATTTTAGTGTTTTTCATACCTTCAACTCTGTTGCAACTAAGCACCTGATAACAAACTCACCTCTGCTTTTCTGGTGATGCTACATCTTAAGTTTTGCTGTGTCAAGTTCCTGCTAACAACTCATCTTACCAATCTTGCAGTTGCCGCATCTTCTACTTGGCTGTTCCAGTGCAGTCCACACATTTGGTTCTGGTGCATGTAGTGCTTCCTGCTTCGCTTATCTATCTGCCTGATGCATTCCAGCTTTATTGGTCCCTGGTGTTCTACATGCCATCCCACAAGTGTAGCTCTGCCGGGGAACCTGGCTTACGGCTTAGAGAATGCACCTTACCAGGCGAGCTCTTAACAATTTGTCTGGTTAACCTTCAGATTACCCAGCCTCAGAGGCGACAGCACACATGTTCTTAAAGTGGTTTTCTTATCAAAGCCATTTGTCTATCAACAGGATATATGATAAGTGTCTGATTACTAAGACCTCCACCGAGTGGCATAAACAGACATGATCACACATGAACGCTGCTATACCATACATATCTATGGGACTAAAAAAGATAGGCAAAGCACTGTACTCGGGGACCTCCATAAGTCCAATATATAGTGAATGAACCGGCCCCATTCAATCCTGAACACAGTGAAAAAAATGGGGGATTGGGACCCCATTTTTATGTTCAGTAGGTTACTATCAGTGCAAGTGTGGCCCCCTAGAGTCCGGTTGCCACGGTGACATTGCCTCCCTCTACAGGGTGGTGATGTCATGCCTGGAAGCAGGAAGAGGTCCCCATGCCAGGTAACACACAGCATGCAACACAATTTCTGCTCCAGGCCAGCAGGGGGAGTTCTGAACCCTACTTCAGGGGAGCTGCTCTCTCTCTAGTCAGGAGGAGGAGGGAAGTTAGTCTGAGGAGAGGGAAGAGAGAGGAGCGGAGACAAGGGCTTTGGGGAATTGCAGCTGCAACAGAGCTGATCCCGGAGCTGAGTGCTGAGGAAAAGGATGCCAGAGTCCTTGGCTGTGTGGGGTGCTGCACGCCCCAACAGCCGAATTTGGAGGGCAGGGGACTGCAAGCTCCCTGGCCACACTGAACACCTGGAGGCACTGCAGCAGACCAAGAGCCCAGGGCTGCCAGTGAACAGGCAGTGCCCATGTGTAAGGTTCCTTGTCTCTGTTGACATGTTCCTTGAAACTCAGTTTTCCGTCGGCCATTTTGCTTTCTGTCTTTCTGCACCTCTTGCCCTCAGTTAATATGGAGTTTCCAGTTCTCATGTTCCCACCCTGATTCTCTCCCTCTTGCTTCTTAAGCAGCCTCAGCTGAACAATCAGTGCTCCTGAATCAAGCCTCAGTCAGGCTGTGACCTGACTCCTGGAAACCTTGGACTTTGTACTCCAGCTATTTCCTACTGAGGAACCTTGGAACACTTTTGGACTCTGGAAACCTGCTGTTTGGTGAATCCATGTTTGCAGAGGAATTACGGTACAGAGAAGAGATCCTGAACCTGCTTTGGAGAGTTATTGTAGTGCTTGAAGTTACTCTGGCCTGCTGTGTCTCCTGCCTCTGTTCCTGCAAACTGTGTGACCTTTTCCGCATGCTTGTATGAAGTAATACAAGTCATTTCATATCAACCTGTGTCTCATGTGTTTTCCTCACACCCAAGCACAAGACGCTATAGGAACTGTACACTATACTTGACAAGATTCAGGAGCCCATGTTTAGTGTCTGCTGGGTCTGGGAAAGCCGTGTCTGCCGTGACTGTGGATATCAGATGTCCGTTTAATACCTTCTATGATGACAGTGGTTGTGACTTCTCACAACCATTCCAGGTGAGCGCATTCCCTTAAATTTTACTCTGGAGTGTTACCACAGGTAAACACTATTGTTTTTTTTTTTTTTTTTTTCCTCTTCTCCTTCCAGCATTTCTGCCTTAAAAGATCTGGAAGATGGAGGCCCGCATAAAGGAGCTTTGCGGAGTGACTGATACAATCCTTGCAGATATACAGACTATAAAGACCCGTTTTGCAAGCCTACAGGACCTCACTAATCATAATTTGCAAGTGTTTGGACAAACTACCCAGGAATTACGAGCCAGGATTGAGGCTCTAGAGGAACGAGCCCAGGCTCCTGCCATAACCCCGAGTTCTGGGATCCCCAAGTTACCTCCTTTTCGTTTTGGCGGTGAACGTGAGAAATTCAGGGGATTTATTAACCAATGCAATCTATTTTTCTCTGCACATGCTTCACAATTTCCCACTGAACGATCCAAAGTGCTTACTATAATCATGTTGCTTACCAATAAGGCTTTGATGTGGGCAAACCCTCTGATTGAGACTGAGGATGATTGTTTGAATCACCTTGATGCTTTTATTTCAGCCATGGGGCAGGTGTTTGATGACCCCAATCGTGGTGCAACAGCTGAAGCAGCCATGTTAACTTTGCGCCAAGGTAAGCGTTCAGTAGCCGAATATGCCTTGGATTTCAGGAGATGGGCTCTTGATACCACTTGGGACACTTCCGCCAAAAAATCCACTGATTAAGGATGAACTTGCTCGTGCCGACCCTCCCACTGCGTTAGGTGACTTTATTAACTATTGTATCCGTATTGATGCTCGTCTGACTGAACGCAGACAAGAGAGATGGTTCGAAAATAATCGCACTAACCTTTTCCTACCTCCCTCCTCAGCTAAGGAACCTTTGAGTAGGATCACAAGGGAACCAGAACCTGAACCCATGCAGGTGGACTCTTTACAAAGACGGGTTAGTGATGCACGCAAAGAACATCGTATAAAGGAAAATCTATGTTTCTACTGTGGTAAGTCAGGGCACTTCATTATAAACAGCCCCAGCCGTTCTCGTAAGACTACTGCAGCAGTCATTCACTGTGAGTGTTGCGAGAGGAGCTCTGTCATGTCCGAGCCTCAGACTCCAGAGAGATCTGCTGCAAGAGATCTTGATTTTTCGGACTTAAACTCTGTTAGTTCTGGGGACAATGACGGTATAAACGCTGCAATTTTTCAAGTTTCCTCAGCGGTGTCCCAGCTGAGTTGTAAAAGAAACAATTCTCATTGCTTCCTTTCCATCAAACTCTGGGTTGACTCAGTCTGGGTGTCTAGCTCTGCTATGATCGACTCAGGAGCAAGTGGAAATTTTATGGATATCTCCTTTGCTCTGAAACAGGGGATACGTTCAGTGAAGAAGGCTACTCCAGTACAGATGGAGACTGTGGATGGCTCCCTGCTGACCTCTGGACCAGTGGATCAGGAAACAGAGCCTTTGAGGGTCCTTATGGGTAAAGATCATCAAGAGAAAATGTCTTTTATGCTTATCTCTTCTCCCCACTTTCCCATTATTCTAGGGCTACCATGGCTGCAGGCGCAGAATCCTACGATTAACTGGGAGACCAAGGAATTACACTTTCCGGAGAAACAGATGAGTCAAGGAGTTTCAGCTTGCTCTGTTCCTAAAGGAACCATGTCAGTCCCTGAACTACCAGCTGTATACCAGGACTATGTGGATTTATGTGACAAGAAGAACGCTGATCAGCTTCCTCCTCACCGTCCATATGATTGTCCAATTGAATTATTGCCTGGAGCCGAGATACCTTTTGGTAAGATCTACCCCCTAGCGGGGCCCGAGCTAAAAGCTTTGAAGGACTACATAGATGAAAATCTAGCCAAAGGCTTCATACGCCCCTCTTCATCTCCCGCAGGTGCACCCATCTTCTTTGTGAAGAAGAAAGATGGATCTCTGAGACCCTGCATAGACTATAGGGAACTCAATAAGGTTACTATTAGAAACCGTTATCCATTGCCTTTAATCCCTGAGTTGTTGGAGAGAGTGCGGCATACCAAAATTTTCTCTAAACTGGATCTCCGTGGGGCATATAACTTGGTCCGTATTAGACCTGGGGATGAATGGAAGACTGCATTCAGGTCACGCTATGGACACTTTGAATATCTAGTTATGCCTTTTGGTCTGAGTACCGCCCCAGCCACTTTCCAACACTTGGTGAATGACATCTTCAGGGATCTCCTAGATACATTTGTGGTGATTTATCTGGATGATATTCTAATTTTTTCTAACTCCACAGAGGAACATCATGGACATGTGAGAATGGTCTTAGAACGCCTAAGACAAAACCATCTCTACATCAAACTTGAAAAGTGTGAATTCCATAGGACCGAAATTCAATTTCTGGGGTATGTACTATCTACGCAAGGGATTAGTATGGATGGAAGCAAGACCCAAGCCATCAAGAATTGGCGAATTCCTAGAAATGTGAAGGAGGTGCAGCGCTTCATCGGGTTTGCCAACTTCTATAGACGTTTCATTAGGAATTTCTCTGAGGTAGTGTCACCTATCACCCAACTTACCCGGAAACAGTCTAGGTTCTCCTGGACCCCGCAAGCCCAGGAAGCATTTTCCTGTCTAAAGGATAAATTTACCACCGCACCTATCTTAGTACATCCAACCCCGAGCTTGCCTTCATAATAGAGGTGGATGCTTCAGACTGTGCCGTTGGAGCTATACTCTCTCAGAGAACAGGTGAGAAGAATGTCTTGCATCCCTGTGCCTTCTTTTCTCAGCAGTTGTCTTCGGCTGAGAGGAACTACGATGTGGGCAATAGAGAATTGTTGGCCATTATTGCCGCCTTCAAGGAATGGAGACACCTTCTTCAGGGAGCTGCACAGCAAATAGTCGTCCTGACAGACCATTGTAACCTTGAATTTATCAGGTCGGCTAAGTGCCTGACTCCTCGCCAGGCTCGCTGGAATCTTTTCCTAAACCAATTTAATTTTGTAATTTCTTATAGACCAGGATCGCGCAATGGAAAGGCTGATGCACTCTCTAGGATTCATTCAGCAGAGACACGTCCACTTACTCCTCCTAAGACTATTCTTCCTGACTCTAGATTCCTGGGAGTGATTCATAATCAAGACCTACTTAAGGACATCAAGGAAGCATACCATGCGGATTCTTTGTTGGCTCAACCCCCAAGGGACGTAAGTCTTGTCTTTAAGAATGGTGTGTGGATTCAGGGACAACGTCTGTATATACCTGAAACAGTCAGATTGAGAGTATTGCAACTCATCCACGATTCCAAGATAGCCGGGCATAGGGGAATTCTAAAGACACAAGAATTTCTTTCTCGTTTCTTTTGGTGGCCCACTTACAGGAAAGATGTTTTAAACTATGTCACTTCATGTGAAGTCTGTGCAAGATGCAAAACACCTCGCTCCTCACCAACTGGTCTGTTACAACCTCTTCCCACCCCGTCCCGCCCGTGGGGATCCATTTCTATGGACTTCATTGTGGAGTTACCAACCTCTCAAGGGAAGAACACCATTCTAGTGGTGGTTGATCGTCTAACAAAGGCAGCTCATTTTATCCCTTGTGTCGGTTTACCCACTGCAAAACAGACATCAGACTTAATGATTAAGAATGTGTTTCGCTTACATGGAGTACCGGATGAGGTTATTTCGGATCGAGGGGTACAATTCACTTCAAGGTTTTGGCAAAATTTCTGTGCCGCATTGGACATTAAAGTAAACCTTTCTTCTGCTTTTCATCCCCAGACTAATCGACAGACAGAACGAACCAATCAGACCCTGGAGCAGTATCTCCGCTGCTTTATCTGCCACCTACAGGATGATTGGGTGGATCTACTTCCACTGGCTGAATTCTCTTATAACAACTCTCAGAGCGCCTCCACTAAGCAGTCTCCTTTTTACTCCAATCTAGGTTATCATCCTAACATTCTTCCTCGATTTCCCATAGATACGCCCTTGCCGGCAGTGGCTGAAAGAATCACTTCTTTACAAAAGAATATGGATCTTCTAAAGGAAAATCTAGAATTGGCTCAGGAAAGGTACAAGAAAGCAGCAGATAAATTCCGTAAACCTGCACCAGCTTTCAAGGTAGGAGATTTGGTCTGGCTGTCAACCAGAAATCTTAAATTAAAGATTCCATCGTCTAAATTGGGACATAAGTACATTGGACCTTATAAGATCAGTAAGATTATAAGTGCTGTTGCTTGTCGTCTTCAACTGCCCAGAACTATGAGAATCCACCCTGTCTTTCATGTATCCCTACTAAAGGCTGCAACACCCAATACGTTTCCTGGATGCTCTTCTCCTTGCCCTGACCCAGTGCTGGTCGATGGTCAGGAAGAATTTATGGTGGAAAGGATTCTAGATTCCAGGTTGTACAGAAATCAGTTGCAATATTTGATTAAATGGCAGGGCTACCCAGTGGAGGACAACTCATGGGAACCAGTCAATAATGTAAATGCTCCTCGCCTGCTCCGCCAGTTTCATCAGAGGTACCCTGACAAGCCTGGTCTGAGGTCATCCGGAGGTTGTCCCTAAGAGGGGAGTAATGTAAGGTTCCTTGTCTCTGCTGACATGTTCCTTGAAACTCAGTTTTCCGTCGGCCATTTTGCTTTCTGTCTTTCTGCAGCTCTTGCCCTCAGTTAATATGGAGTTTCCAGTTCTCATGTTCCTGCCCTGATTCTCTCCCTCTTGCTTCTTAAGCAGCCTCAGCTGAACAATCAGTGCTCCTGAATCAAGCCTCAGTCAGGCTGTGACCTGACTCCTGGAAACCTTGGACTTTGTACTCCAGCTATTTCCTACTGAGGAACCTTGGAACACTTTTGGACTCTGGAAACCTGCTGTTTGGTGAATCCATGTTTGCAGAGGAATTACGGTACAGAGAAGAGATCCTGAACCTGCTTTGGAGAGTTATTGTAGTGTTTGAAGTTACTCTGGCCTGCTGTGTCTCCTGCCTCTGTTCCTGCAAACTGTGTGACCTTTTCTGCATGCTTGTATGAAGTAATAGAAGTCATTTCATATCAACCTGTGTCTCATGTGTTTTCCTCGCACCCAAGCACAAGACGCTATAGGAACTGTACACTATACTTGACACCATGGTAGGCTCGAGCTGTCTGCCATACAGTTTAAAGACAACACACAGGAGAGAGTCGCAGCATAGCTACAAGCAGCAGGAACTCAAATGGAGAGCGCAGCAGGAAGGCCTCCAACCCCACCTGGCAGGGTGGATCCCTGAATGCTTCCAGGCTAGCCGGACTCCTTCTAACATCTGTAACTAGTGCCCCGGACTGCATTTTCATCTACCAAGAAGTAAAAGGTAAAGAAAACTGCACTCTTCTGTGTTCCCTGCTTATTCTCTGCACCCCAACGTTCACCACCACCTGCACACCCTGTTACATCTACCCTGGGGCCTACCTCTACCCGTGGAGAGCAGTAACATCTCTGCTGCGTCACCATCCGCCCCAGTGGACCTGAACCGCAGCGTCAGCCATATATAGCCGAACACCACAGGTGGTGTCACAAACTAATTTCCCCACAAACTACCCCCAACATCATCTTTGACATTTTATTGGATTCCAGGGCCACGGACCAAGTCACTGCTTCTGTGACTTCCCTTTTAAGAACTGCCCGGCCCTGGACAGAGTACCCCACGGCCCTGTTGGGGCGCTCCACATACTTTCTGGCTGAATTTACATGTCTGTATAAGGAGCTGAAAAGCCAAGACTAATCGCAAATCTCCTGACAAACAAGGCTATTAGTTCAGGACAGGAGATCGGTTGTTGGTCTGGGAAGTGTGATCCATATACACATGTGAATTCAGCCTTATTTGTATATCTTGTCAGAATGATACCTTCACGGGATTTAGCAAAATAATTTGGAATCTATTCAGATCCAGTTGGGGAGGAAGGTGAAGGTCACAGGAGAAATATTCACCACGAGGGGGTTAACATATAATGTATTTCAGCTTCTTGCATATTTTTCTTTCTGAATATATGTTTATCGACCAGATAGAGTGAAAATCTCTGTAGAGCAGTAAATTACTTCAGAAGGCTGGAAAGAAAGATGGACGCCTACAGACTAACATTATTTCCAGCCAACTTTACACTGAGGAATGCTAACATGTCAGTTACAGGCTCAATCGATATTTCCAATCTTTCCATCAATGGCGTATACAGAACAGAAGAGTCCTTACTAAAGAGTCAAAAGCTGCCCTCAATCTGATGCCTCAAGCCATTACACCCAACCATCCTGGGAAGGGACAGCCAACTTTATTGTCCCTTCCGTCATCCAATTTCCAGTCCTCAATTAAGAAAAATCTCTGATTGTTTGCTGTGGTGGTTGTTCAGAAGGGGCAGCCACATACTGAACCATTCGTTAGTGTTGTGGGGGAGCTACCCATTGGCAGCACTCCTGGTAATAAAGGGGTAAGGGAACCACCCATTGATAAATCTGTTAGTGGCGACCAGACAATGGAAAACATTTGGAGTTAGCCTTTTAGACAACCACCCATTGTTGGCACTCTTGGTAACATCCAAAACCACCCATTGAAGGTGCTGTTCCACATGTCAGAGGTGTGGGGGAACTTCCTATTAGCTGCACTCCTGGTGACTGTGGGGTAGGGGATCCACTCATTGGTGGCTCTCTTAGTGGCATATAATGGAATAAAGGTGAAGAAGACCTTTTAGGGAGCCACCCTTTTTTTGTACTCTTGGTAGCATCTAGGACCAGCCTTTGGTGGCATTGGGAGATTTAACTACTCAGTGGAGCCGCTGAACCATTCACTAGTGGAGTGGGAGAACTACCCATTGGGGACATTCCTGGTGATGTCTAGATAAAGGAAAAGGGGTGGTGTGGAGGAATTTTAAGTAAAATCTATTTAATATGAATCTGTACATAAATAATAGAAAAAGTTAGAATACCTACTGTTGCCAGGTAACTGCATCCACCGCTCTGCCGGCCACCTTCATAAAGCTGTAAACAAAAAAAAACTTCTTACAGTGCACGAAAGTGTGAAAGTAACAACTTTAGATTCTTACCTATCACATGGGACATAGGGCAGATAGAAAAATAGTTTTCTCAGAGTACCTTATAACTTATTGATTGACTGGCTTCTCTGGGCTTTTGAGTCCGGAGGGTGGTCCTGACCACTGATTGACAGCGGTCTATGTAGGTTGGCTAACACTCTGTGTATAACTCATACATACCCTCCAGTCCTGGGTCAAAAACTGGTGAATCTCCACAGCGCACAGTGCATACACCGGGGAGGGGGGATTCATAAGTCTGCAGTCACACAGAGTGACTGCAGACTTATCGATTTAGACCGGACAAACCCTTAAATCCCTAGAGGATTGGGCCAAATTTGGCAAAACAACTTTTTTTTTATTTTCTTCTTTGCATTCTGGTGGTTATAGCTCTTTACTTCTCTTTGTTGGAGCTGTAGGAGGCTTTATTTTTGTTTGGGACTGGTTGTACGTTATGTAGATGTTTAATTTATATTTATTTTTACTTTTGCAATAATGAAAAAAACAATTGGGCTGCAGTTTTCATTTATATCTTTTACGAAGTACAGCCATCATCATAAATGGTGCTATAAATTTATTGTAGCGAAAAAACAAATGTATAGCCAGCTCATCCGATATAGTTCTCGTAATTCAGGAGCATGGAAATCCGTTCTGACCAAATTTGTATGCCCAAAAAAAGAGGAAAAGTTGCTGTTTTGATATGTTTATAATCAGTGTGCCATTCCAGGGGTTCCCATAGGACCGCTTCACCAGATTTACACCTGTTTCTCATATAGTTTATTGAAGACCTTTTTGGACTAACTGGTCAAAGAAATTTCCTCTGGAACCTTAGTGTAATACATATAAATCGGGAACTTTGGGATTGGCACATTGATTTTAACCTTTGCTGATTAAGTGTAATAATAGGGGAATCTGAGACTATTGTACACAACACTGGATCTTACTCCAACCCCTATTTCAGTAAAGAAAATGTTATTTCTGCCTCCGTCTCAGTTTGCGACTCACTAGATCTTCTTCGGACCTCTGGTCATTACACATGCTGATAAAGTTTAGTGTATAAAAAATAATCTGATTCAACTCCATAATGTTTTGGCACCAAAAACGCAGCAAAACCTGATACCTGCATTTTTTGCAGCATTTTTGTAGTGTTTTTTGTACTACCCATGGGTGAAAAACGCTGCAAAAACGCTGAAAGAAGTGACATGCTGCATTTTGCAAAAACGCAGCTCTTTGACAAAACAGTCAGGAAAAAAACAAGGTGTGTGCATGACATTTCTGAAATCTCATAGACTTTGCTGGTACTGTGAAACGCAGCTGAAAATTTGCATGAAAAAACTGCAAAAGTGCAACGTATGAACACAGCCCAAATCCCCACTTGTAGTTAAACTCTGACAGATCTCATTTTAGTTGAATACATTATATTCACATCATCTACACAATCAAGGCTGACCGGAAAACCAGTGTTGTATGTAAAAATAGAGACTAAAGTTTGATAATATGTCTTCTTCTATTTTTTTTAACACACAGATAACAACATCAAAAAATCTGCAAAATTTCAGAAAATGTATTACCAAACTTTGGCTTCAGCTGTTCCCTCTGTTGTACTAACATACCTCCAACATATAAAAACATATACAATCATTATTTTTTTTTTTACAAATGAGTGGCTAGAAGCATGCAGTACGTTATCTATAGGCTCTTTATGATATATATCTAGTTTTTGCAATAAAATAAAAGTACTTACTTGTTACTGATGTTCTCCGCAGATCTACTCTTTAGAATAATTTCGCACTTCCGTAGACCTGGCAACCACTGTGCAGACTATAAGTGCATGTGGACACATGTGTCTGTCAACATCAGCCCCTTTTTCCCCAATCGCGTTGATCCCATGTTACCGCCTTCAGTTTCACCTTTGACCGGATGTTGGACCAAGGGGATCTGAAGATAAAGTGGAGTATGCTGGGTAAGTGCAGGTTTGTAGAGATGATCAATGCAGAGAACATCAGTCACAAGGAATTATAAAAAAAGGGAGAACGGTGGAGATTACAATAAGCATTTCTAGTAGGACTCATCGTAACATTGTAGTGGTTCCCTGTGAAATATCGTTTTACCTGAATTTATCAAAATCAGTGATCAAGATGTCAGAGGATAAAGATAATGATAAAAACTTTTCTTTTCTTGTAGTCCCTGACATTTTTTTGCCAAATTCTTCAAAATTGGGCATGTGACTCATGTATTTGGTGCAAAAATCAAAAATGTTCTTTATTTTTGTGTTTAAGTATTTTTTTTGCGACTTTTCAGCACCAAAAGTTGCAAATCCTTTAAAAAGTGGCAAAAATGCACCAAACAGAAAACTCTGCCAGAAACCTTCTCCAGGGGGAAAAGATGGAGGGGATACTGGAGTGAGATGCACAAAAAAATGTGACATTTGGAAAAGTCGCATTTAATGAATCTGTCTAAATAATAAAAATAAAAAATAGCTAAAAAAGGAATGATAATTTGAAAAGTATCACAAACATTACAGAGAATAAGGTACAAATACTCGAGTCACTAACAAAGAGCAAATGGAGAACTGGAGAAAGAGCAAATTATTCCAGAAAACTGGAGAAACAGCAATGATGAATTGGCTGCCTAGGACTTTGGAATGTTTTTAAAAAAATCTATGGGGGAATACATCAGGAGAGATTTTTTTCAAGTCAGTTTTGCTAGTGGCAAACTTTGTTGTCATTTGTGAAAGCTTTGCACAGTGTTTGTTAATTTTCAAGCATCTACATATTAACTTCTTTAGAGAACGGATTTTCTAATTTTCATAGCATCCTTCAAAATGTGTAGTTTGCAGAAGATAAATGACTACTGATTGGCTGCCGAGGTCTCCTGAAGATCCTAGCTGTGAGTATGGGTTCTTCTTCATCTCTTACACCACTCTGTGCCCTTTAAGTTTAATATTTAATTAAGGGGACAGGCTCTTTGAGGAACAAACTTGGCCAAAAATGGACCCTTGGACTGTCCCTGTCTCGTAAGAATTTTAACAGCTGCTTGTGCATATGACATGCCCACACAGTAAATGCAAAACTGTAAAAAGAATATTAAGTAGTTTAATAAAATCACTGGTACCAAAACAGACATGCAAAAAGGAAATACAGTGTATAAAAGAAAGTAAATATTGATGAGCTTTTTCGAAGTCATTAAACTTTGTAATTTACTCCATTAGATTATTTTGCTTCCTTGTCTCCCAAACACTATGCTGAAAGTGCTGTTTTAACTGCCAAGCTTATGATTTAAAGAAGCACTTGCATTAATTTTTTTACTCCCTAAAGCTTTGTGTTAGTGTAGTGTAGTGTCACTGTGTTAATATAATCACCAATTGCTGTTTTCTCCCGTATCCAGCGCCGTTCTGTTCCTCTGCTTAGTTACGTCATTGCGATTCAGACTCTCCGGGTCACACTGTGCTCTATGTGACAGAGAAATCGCTTTTATATTGTAAGCCTACGAAGAGTCAGAGCGAGGTTCTATAGGCTTACATTGCAAGGGTTCATGCACATGACCGTAAAATTGGACAAGTGTGATTTGTCATTTTGATGGGTAAGACTCGTCCCCATGTTACTCAATGAGGCTGTGCACTTGTTTGATTTTTTTTAGGATTGAGTGGTCCAAGGGCAAAAACCACAGCATGAATGATTTGCCTTCTATAATCTAAATACACTAGGAGATTCAAGTCTTTGGGTTTTTGGGTTTGAAGACATTCAAGTGTAAAGATGGGCGAACCCAAACAGTAAAGTTTGGGATATGTACCAAACACCTAGTGCACCCTGAATATTGGGTGTTTTCCACACTATCATCTGCATGACAGTGAGAGAAACATCGGCTCTGATCGGCGATAAGATCATTACCACCGGTCAGAGAGTAATGCCTCCGCACCAGGGCAAATGGGAAGAGTTGGGCAAAGATCCAGAATTGGCGCATCTAAGAGATGTGTCTTTTCTGGGCAGCTGCGGGCTGCTATTCTTAGGCTGGGGGGGCAAATATCCATGGCCCTTTGCCAGTCTGAGAATACCAGCCCACAGCTATTTGCTTTAGTTTGCCTGGTTATCAAAAATGGGGGGACTCTATGCTGTTTTTTAAAATTATTTATTTAAATAATTTAAAAAAACAGCGTGGGGACTGATCTGGTTTTGATAACCAGCCATGATAAAGCTGACAGCTGAGGGTTGCAGCCCGAAGCTGTCAGTTTTGCCTGCGCTGGTTATCAAAAATAAAGAGACGCCACATCACTTTTTTAATTTATTTATAGCACAGGCGCTGGCTGATGAATACTCCCATCAGCGGCACCTGCTCTCGATGTTACCAGCAAAAGCAGGTATAGGTTGCTGAGTGTAGTACTATCTCATCATCCGACGCCTGTGACCAGCGGTAACCTTTTTACCGCCGGTCACAGCTTCTGGCTCATGCGCTTATCTGACAGTGTGGGAACCTCAGCTCTCTAACCAGCGGTAATGATCTTACTGCCAATGAAAACCCATGTCTGCTGAGCTATCATGCACATAACAGCAAGGCAAACACCAGTTTGGGTTCCCCATTCATCTGAATGGAATCCAGGTAAGAGTATCATTCTAGTACCTGAACCAAAACTTTTTAAAGATGTTCAGCTGAACTTTTTTTTTTGATTATTTCCCACATCAGAGAAAATTGGATAACACTCTGATCACCTTCTGAGCAAACTCTAATCAGAGAGTGAGAAACATAATCAGACTGATTTTTCTAGGATGAGAGAAAAACGGTAGTGCGACTCTCGCCTTTAAGAGACTTCTCTCACACATAAAATGCAGTGTCACCGAGAGAGTCTGAATTGCCACCATTACTCAGAAGAGGAGTGGAATGCATTGGATACTGAAGAAAACAGTGATTGGGGAATCAATTAATACACTAATAATACACTAAAAATTTTACATAGGTTTAGGGAGTAAAAATTATAAAAGGAGTACTTCTTTAAGAATCTGCTTTGAATTGCTGCTCCAACCAGAATACGTACTCAAACACTATTTACAAGCACTCTCATTGTCTGAGCATTTGGAATGATATGCGAGAAGCTCATAAAAGGGGAAGTATTTGTAAATAGTGTTTTAATCCTACTAGAGAAGCAGTTCAAAGCACCTTCTAAAAGAACACACAAAAATAAGATATGTTTACGTTCTCACAATGAACTTTTTTTTGCATTTTTGATGCAGCATGTTGCAGTTTGTTTTTTTAGAAATCTCATGTCCACTGTTCTTCTTTTTGACACAGTGCAAACTCACTTGTGGTGCATGTTTCTAATCCGCAACATGTCAATTTCTCCTGCAGGTATGCTGAGTTTTGTGTGTGTAAATTCCACATAGACTTGCATTAGGTGAGGAAATTCTACAGGTAAAAAACGCACATGTGTTATCGTGGCGGAAATCATCAAAACCGTGTGTAATTTGCACCTAAGTATGTCAATAAAGATTTGTAAAAGCCAAATACGAGAAAGATTAAAAAACAAAGTAGCTTTTTTTACAGCGTGACGCATCAACCAGAGACCAAAAACGCAATAAAAACACATGTTAAAAAAAGTACACCTAAAAAGCAATAAAAAAAGCAAGTAACCTAATTTAAATAAGAGGTGCACAAATTCTGCAACATAAAAAACTCACCAAAAGCTCATCGTGGGAATGTAGCCTTGCAATAGGCATCCACTGAATCGAAAAAGGCCATGCAACTTATTGAAATAGTAATTTAGCGTGTTGTGAAAAAAAGGCTTTAAAAAAGTAGAATAACGGTGATGCACAGAAAAAGAATAGAAATTTAGTGTTAATATGCTAAATGCACAAATAGGAAATGTCAGCAACATCAGCGTAAATATAAAAAAGTTAAAGTCCACAGAATGTGGTCAGGCAATAACACGGTCAAAATAAGCAGCCTGGTCAAAGAACATGTTGGAAAGGGTTAATTTAATAGTTTAATTGGAATATACACTTGTAATATTCTTAATTTCAGATTTAATGTAGTTTTTGAGATAACAGGCACTGGCAGGTACTAGACCACTTACCTAACCAGTTACCTTGGGATATGTGCAGTGTTGGACTGGTTTAACAAAGGCCCCGCCACTATCATTGAATCTTGGAGCCCACTGTTCAGGTGACCCTAGTACACAAATTTACTTTTGCTACTATGTAATATTAATTTGGCTAGCTTGTTTAATGAATGATTAGATTATACCTTTTTCTGCAAATTGTAAATCAAGTGTAATAGCACTGCTCATTAGCACTCCTTCACAGAGGCGCCTACCAGAGGATTCTCCTGTTCTCCCATGGGCCAGTCCAAGACTGGATATGCGTACTGCACAGACATATTTAATAGAAGGATCTATGCTTGTGTTAGTTTTCTACCCAGAGACATCAGGAAGGGGGAAGTCCAAATGAAACTACAGGATGGAAAGGCAACTCTTGTCAATCTGAGTTCTCCAATATGGGTGTTGGGAAGGGGCTCCCTCAGATATGGAGTCCGAGTATAATATAATAATCTGTTCTATTTTTTCTAAACACTGGTTTTCGGTGATTACTTTGTATATCCGTTCATACTCCACCCACACACACAAATGATACACCATTTGAAAGGTAAACTTGCCTCCTTCAGCAAGAAAATAGCCAAACAAACCACACATCGACATTATGATCACAAAATACAGTTTAAACATTAATTTTCATAAACCTGCAGTAATAAAAAATGACCTGCAGGTGGCACCACAGTACCCCAAACCACACTACCACAAAGCTGCTTACAGACATCACAAACAAATCCAAACATTTGCCTTGGAGGCTTTTCAGCTTGCCGAACTGCTTGCCCAGCCTATTTTAGCCAAATTGGAGGATTGCACACTTCACTGCAGGTGAGTCACATATGCAAACACATTTGTAAACATGCACTGCCTATTGAATTGCACACTTGCTCCGTTCATACTCCACCCACACAAACAAAGGTCAAATTACCTGCAGGTGGCAGCACACTACCCCAAAGCACACTACCACAAATCTGCCTACAGACATCACAAACAAATTCAAACATTTGCCATAGGAGCTTTCCAGCTTGCCGAACTGCTTGCCCAGCCTATTTCAGCCAAATTGGAGGATTGCACATGTCACTGCAGGTGAGTCACATATGCAAACACATTTGTAAACATGCACTGCCTATTGAATTGCACACTTGCTCGTCCATACCCACACAAACAAATGATACACCATTTGAAAAGTCAAATTACCTGCAGGTGGCAGCACACTACCCAAGCACACTACACAAAGCTGCTTAAAGACATCACAAACAAATCCAAATATTTGCCTTGGGGTCTTTCCAGCTTGCTCAAGTGCTTGCCCAGCCTATTTCAGGCACATTGGAGGATTGCACACTTCACTGCGAGTCACATATAAGTCACATATGCAAACACATTTGTAAACATGTACTGTTTTTTTGCTGATTAGTTCACCCCACACATAAATGATACACTATTTGAAAGGTAAACTAGCTCCCTTCAGCAAGAAAAGAGACAAACAAACCACACATTCACGATTTTATCACTAAATACAGTTTAATCATTTATTTTCATAAACCTACAGAAAGACACAATGACCTGCAGGTGGCACCTCAACCGGAAGACATTTTTTGGCCTCAACTTATCAAACTAATTTATTGTATTACCAAGCTACATGTATAAATAACTGTCTGTGTTCATCATCTCATGAAATATATTTACATTTGAACAGCTTGCTTTTTCTGCAATTGCCTGCGCCCCCAACGACCAATGTGCGAAAATTTTTGCACGGGCCAAGCTAGTATAAGTTTATTGTTATTGTTTTATATGTATCAGTAAATAAGATATCTCATATGTTTTGATATCTGGCCAGCTGCTGATAATATCTTTTGATATATTGCATATCTTTTGCTCTTTTTTATGTTTCTTTTGCACGCACACTGTATTTTTTATAATTTCAGTAATCTGTATCATTTCATTCAATTGATCCACATACAATGATTAATCTTACAGCTTTGAATCCGTTATAAAAACAAGGGGTTACTAGATATACTTTTGTGCCCTAAAGAGAGTCCTGAGCACTTTTGTCAGTGGTTTTGTACGTCGGTCAGTAATCAGATAGCATTCTAATAGGATTGTCAGTCGTGTTATGAGTAACAAGTCAGGTTTATGGCTGAAATTGCAGTGATGACAGTTCCACTTGAACTCAATACTAAACCTTCTCAGCATGTAACCATATATTAAGATGTACAGAATGCAGATTGCAGACATATGGCATCTATTGATAAAGTACTCTGGATTAGAGATGTAACTTGATTCTGGGCCCCTACACAAGACATGTGACAGTGCCCCCTCCTACAATGTGCTATTTATAATACTGGTATCTTCTTAGAAAAGTTTTTTTTTCAAAAGGGTTGTCCAGGCTTTGGACAAAAGTCTGCAGCCACTCTACAACAGACTGCAGATTTCTGAATTGTGATAGCATGTGGTGTGTACGCTGTCACCAGTCCTTGATATTCCCCGTGGTAGTACTTGCAGTCATGTGCCAACTAGTCTTATCTTGCTACTCTCAATTTACTTCTAAGAGAAGCCAAATCAGTCGTTGGTATGTGACCGTGTGAGCAGGTTGCACAATGCAGTGACACAAGGCAGGCAGAGCAAGGGTTAACAAATTTAACAGTTTTAATTTACCAGGGGTTAACTCCTCTGTTGTTAACATGCTGGATTCTGAGTTGGGGCTCCCTCTGCTGGCTGCTGATAGTATTGAAGCTGCCTTGACTGACAGAGGCCCTTCAGCTGAGGATTCAGCTGCGGACAATTGTCAATCTGGGAGTGATGACTGGGGAGATTTAAGGGAGTAACCTTCCATGATCCTCGCCAGTGATTAGTTGTCTCTTCTTGGTCAAGTTTGGAAGTCAGCTTGCTTTCTGCTGTCTCCTGCAACTTTCAGATAAGTTATTTTCAGTTTTTTTCTGTGGTTTTGTTTTCCTTTGTTTTTTGCTCTTCTGGAGTGTGGTCTGCCTGGTCCCCCTGCTGGGCCTGCACGGGTCTCTGTTTCTCATTCATCTCTGTTTATTTGTCAGTCCCTGTTATTTCAGTGGCTGCTGGGTAGCTACCTGTTCACACCAGAGTTCTGATCTAGCAGAGGAGAGATCGTATGATCTCAGTATTTTTTTAATCAGAAGTGTTGGAATTTTTCCTAGGGTTTTGCAGGATTGCAGACAGTATTCTTTCCTGTCCTGTCCTATGTAGATAGTTTTGGGCCCCAGCGTTTGCTTATTCTATTTTCTGCCTGAGTGTGTATTTCTTCTTGTCTCACCGCCAATATATGTGTGGGGGCTACCTATTCCTTTTGGTTCGCTACTCCGGGGAAGTAGCTTTCCCTTTCTATCTTTAGGCTTAGCTAACTCTCGGCTGTGTCGAGGCGTCTAGGTCATCGTAGGTACGTCCCACGGCTGCTTCTAGTTGTGCGGTTAGTTTAGGGGTCTGCAATCCATTAGTTACCAACCTCTCTGGGTGTCTGGCTGCCTTGGCTATTTTTGTTACTGTCCTCCTCGGCTACCAAATCATAACACTCCTCGCAGGGAGATAAAAGGTTAAATGAGGGTTAAACAGTTCAATAGCAAGCAATAGGCAAAGTTAATGAGCAATAAACAAGATAACGGCAGTTCTTTAAATCACTTATCATGTCAGAGGCTTCCCAGTCCACAACTGAAGCGTTGAAGTCAGTAGCGCCAACAACGGCTGGCACGGTGCATGTCCAAGAAGGTCCTGCTGATAACAGTGGTCCGTCTTCTGGCGGCAGCGGTCGGTCTCGGTACCTTCCGCTGAGCCCCTAGTCCATAAGCATGTGTGGCCGAAACAAACAAGGCCACAGCACTATCAGAGTCCAACGTGGGCTGGCAAGTGTCAACTGGCAAGGCAGGCCGCAAATGTCTGTCCAGTACTCGGCTTTCTCTATGCGGCACGGATGCAGTACTCACAATCACGGAGCACACATCACCTTGCTCTTTGGTAACTACCGGGCACACGGCACCTCACTCTCTCAGGCTCTTAAGCTTTCATGCGGTGCTCAGCTGAACGAAGCTCCCGGCTCTCTCCTGTTACTGCGGCAGGCTCCGGCAGCGTCTGGGCATATAGCCAGACCAGTTTAGTCTCAGTCCAGCTGCGCACCCTGTGGAGCACACTGTGCACGCATCTGGCCTCTCTCATGGCTGGCGGGAAACTGGTCGACGCTGCGCGCGCTTTCACTTTTAACCATGCCCCTAGCTTCCGGGTCAGAGCACCTGTCTGGGCTTTTTTACTTTCCCTGTGAAACAAGTGACGCAGCCTCGACAGTTCTGGACCCGGTGCAGAAGAAGTACCCGCAGCCCGGTCTTCCTCCTTACAACCAAAAGTATGCAAATCGCATACATGGCTAGCACAAGGAAAAATGGGGAATACCAGAAAAATCGTGAAGGCATGCTTATCACGATTCTGTAGTCTCACATAGTGACTGCAGACTTTTTTCCCCAAGCCTGAACCCCTTTAAGCATACATTCCTGGAATGTCCAGCCAAAAATTAAAATATATATTTATCTGTGCTCATAATAAATAGATCTTATGATTTAGCATTAATAATGGAGTCCTGATCTCTCAATATTAGTGCAGTGTCCAGTTCCATTTTGCTTTACTGAAAGTGCAGGTATTGGAAGAATATGACTTTACTTTGTCCCAGGAGCCACCGGCTTTCAGTAATAGGGGCGAGCTCTAATCATTTCTTACTATACACTGTGTTCCAAATTATTATGCAAATAATATGTTCTCTGATTTTCCCAAATTACCTATATGAATTGCAGTCATTGTAATTTTCCAGTCAAATAACTATTATAATAATAATCTTTATATAGCGCTAACATATTCCGCAGCACTTTACAGTTTGCACACATTATTGTCGCTGTCCCCTATGGGGCTCACATTCTAGATTCCCTATCAGTATGTCTTTGGAATGTGGGAGGAAACCGGAGAACCTGGAGGAAACCCACGCAAACACGGGGAGAACATACAAACTCCTTGCAGATGTTGTCCTAGGTGGGATTTGAACCCAGGACTCCAGCGCTGCAAGGCTGTAGTGCTATCCACTGAGCCACCGTGCTGCCCTATTAGAGTACCATTGAAAGGTTTTTGTACAAACTGCCTATGATAACAGTATATTTTTTAAAAAATAAAACACAAACTGCACTCAAAATGCATGTTCCAAATTATTATGCACAGCAGAGTTTTCAACCTTTTCATTTTAATAAAGAACAAAAAAATGGTCATTTTTGGAATTATAAGCATTAGCAGGTTATTACAAACTGAAATCAAACAGTTTTCAACTCAAAACTTTATTCTAGGTGATGTTACATTTGCACATAGGACCCCTTGTTCGAAAGGAGCTTCTGAACTCTCTCGTCCATTGAATTTGTCAAGTTTTGGATGGTTTCTGCTTCAATTGTTTTGCATGAGGACAGAATACCCTCCCAGAGCTGTTGCTTAGATGTGAACTGTCTCCCGCCATCATAGACACTCCTTTTGATGATGCTCCAGAGGTTCTCAATGGGGTTGAGGTCAGGGGAGCATGGGGGCCACACCATAAGTTTGTCCCCTTTTATGCCCATAGCAGCCAGAGATGCAGATGTGCTATGTTCAGCATGAGACGGTGCATTATCATGCATGAAAATGATCTTGCTGCGGAATGCACGGTTCTTCTTCTTGAACCATGGCAGGAAGTGCTGTTTGAGAAACTCAACATACACTATGGAGTTCATCCTTACCCCTTGTAGCGTCGGCGTCCCGGCCCTCTGCCAGGCAGGGACGCCGTTCCCCTTACCAGCGCTCTGCGTCCTCAGCGCCCCCAGCGTCCTCGGCGTCCTCCTTCCACCCTGTTGGTCCCGCGCGCTCCTTCCCTGCTGCTGGACTTAGGGCGCGCGCCCGCACCCTCCCCGCTCTTAAAGGAGCCGCGCGCATTTTCCAAATTAGTCTCCGGCCAATGCCGGAGGACTCCACCCTATATTAAGGGCTTCCTCCTTAATGGAGGTGCCCGAGCAATGTTGTTGTTGCACTGTATAACTCTGCTTCAGCCCTCAGCTCCTGTTTCCAGTTGCCTGCCTGTTACCTGTCTGCTTGCTGTCTGCCATCTGACTGCAGCCCTCCCCGGAGGTTCGGACATCACCTGCAGTGATCCCGGCTATTACAGAGACTCTTGCCTGCTCACTTGGGAGCGATCATCTGCCATCCGACTGCAGCTCTATCCGAAGGTTCGGACTTCATCAGCAGTGATCACCGGCTACTCCAGAGACTCTTGCCTGCTCACTTGGGAGCGATCATCTGCCATCCGCAGCTGCGCTTTATACCGAAGGTTCGGACATCTCCGCAGTGATCACGGCCTACTCCAGAGACTCTTGCCTGCTCGCTTGGGAGCGATCATCTGCCATCGGACTGCAGCCTACCAGGAGGCTCCAACATCTCAGGTCGTATAAGCCTGTATATTCAGTAACTGTCCTGGTCACTTGCTGTGACAACCTGCCTGTTCAGAGACTGCCCTGGTCACTTTCTGTGACAACCTGCCTGCCCAGAGACTGCCCTGGTCACTTGCTGTGACAACCTGCCTGCCCAGAGACTGCCCTAGTCACTTGCTGTGACAACCTGCCTGCCCAGAGACTGCCCTGGTCACTTGCCGTGACAGCCTGCCTGCCCAGAGACTGCCCTAGTCACTTGCTGTGACAACCTGCCTGCCCAGAGACTGCCCTGGTCACTTGCCGTGACAACCTGCCTACCCAGAGACTGCCCTGGTCACTTGCCGTGACAACCTGCCTACCCAGAGACTGCCCTGGTCACTTGCCGTGACAACCTGCCTACCCAGAGACTGTCCTTGTCACTTCCCGTGAATTCCTGTCCGTATTCCCCGGGCGCCACCTGCTCTCTTACAAGTATACTGTCTTGTATAATAAAGCTCAGTGGTTTCACCTACCAGACCCGTTACAGTTTGCTCGGGCCATGGAACCCGGTGGCACCCAAACCCCTTCACTTCCAGAACTGTGTCATGAGCTGTCTCGCCAGAGGTCTCAACAGGAGGCTATCCTGGGTCACCTGCGGAACGTCAATTCCCGCTTGGACACTTTGAATCCATCACCAGCAACTACCGCTGGAGCCATGACTCACAATCCGGCAGTCTCGCTGCTTCCCAATTCCGTGATTTCCATTCCCGGACCTCGTCTTTCAGCTCCTCCTAGGTTTGGAGGCGACCCTGTTCTGGCTCGTGGTTTCATTAACCAGTGCACCCTGCATTTCGAACTCCTGGCACACCAGTTTAACTCTGACCGGGCCAAAATTGCCTTCATCATGTCCCATCTCACCGGAGAGGCTCTGGCCTGGCTTAATCCTCTCTGGGAGAGAGAAGATCCTCTGGTATCTGACCTGCCTGCTTTTCTCTCAGCCTTCCGGAAGGTATTCGACGAACCTGGATGGAAGACTCTCTGCATCATCTCTGTTGCGTCTCCGTCAGGAGAGTCTCACCGTTGGTCAATATGCCATACGGTTCCGTACTCTAGCCTCTGAGTTGGCTTGGGACAATAACGCCCTGATTTCGGTCTTCTGGGAGGGTCTGTCCGGCCGTATTAAAGATGAACTTGCCGGTCGGGACATTCCAACCTCCCTTGATGATTTAATAAATCTTGCCAATCGAATTGATCTACGGTTCCAGGAACGTGCCAAAGAGGTCACCCATGAGAGAGGGTTTCCTCGTCGTGCACCCTCGTTTCAGAGACCTATAACCCCTTCCGTTTCTCCCCAGATGCACACTGCTGAGCCTACGCAGGTCGACCAGACCAAGATGGTCAAAGCCCGTCAGGACTCATGCCGTGCCGAGAGGAGTTGCTTCTTCTGTGGCAGTAAGGAGCACTGGATCCGTACCTGTCCGGAGAGGTCGGGAAACGCCTGTGTCTAGGTTCGCTCGGAGAGGTCCACCTAGACCAGAATAAATCCTCTTCATCTCTGCTGCTGTCTGTCTCTATTCTCATCGGTAAGAACCGTTACTTCGAACTGGCCCAACTTGATTCTGGAGCAGCTGGGAATCTTGTTTCACAGGCTCTAGTAGAGAGGTATCGCATTCCCACCAAACCTCTGGTTGAACCAGTATCTGTTGCTGCTGTGGATGGGGGTCTCCTACCTCGTCCCATCCAACTTATCACCGAAGCCATAACCCTGCAGGTGGGAATGTTGCATTCTGAGAGCATCTCGTTTCATGTTTTACCTGGACTCTCTCATGCTTTCTTACTAGGTCTGCCTTGGCTCCAAAAACATGCACCCGTGCTCGACTGGCAGAATGGAGAGATTCTTCGCTGGGGACAGGACTGTCATAAAACGTGTCTGGTGCCTGTTCATCCCGTCCGTTCTTCTCCTACACCTGCTAATCTACCTGGACTCCCGATTCCATATTGGTCATTCGCTGATGTCTTTAATAAAAAGGAAGCAGAGACATTACCCCCGCATAGACCATATGATTGCCCGATCGACCTGCTACCCGGTACTACGCCTCCCCGTGGGCGTATTTACCCATTGTCCGCTGCAGAGACCAGGTCGATGTCAGAATATATCGAGGAGAATTTAGCGAAAGGATTCATCCGGAAATCTACCTCCCCCGCGGGAGCAGGTTTCTTTTTTGTAAAAAAGAAAGACGGATCTCTCCGTCCCTGTATTGACTACAGAGGCCTAAATTTGATCACGTGAAGAATAAGTACCCTCTTCCGCTCATTCCGGAGTTGTTTGATCGTCTTAGAGGGGCTAGAATCTTCACTAAACTGGATCTTCGTGGAGCATACAACCTGGTTCGTATCCGTCGAGGAGATGAATGGAAGACGGCATTCAACACCCGGGATGGCCACTACGAGTATCTGGTTATGCCCTTTGGTGTCTGTAATGCTCCAGCAGTCTTTCAGGAGTTGGTCAATGACATCTTCCGGGATCTCCTCTACTCCTGCGTTGTGGTGTACCTTGACGACATCTTGGTCTTCTCTCCGGATCTCCAGTCTCACCGGAGGGATGTTCGTCAGGTTCTGCTCAGGCTCAGGCAGAATCACCTCTTCGCCAAATATGAGAAGTGCCTCTTTGAGCAGACCTCGCTTCCGTTTCTGGGCTACATTATCTCTCAGACTGGCCTACGAATGGATCCGGAGAAACTGTCTGCCATCGAGAAGTGGCCCCGACCAGAGGGGTTGAAGGCCATTCAGCGGTTCCTGGGATTCGCTAACTATTACCGTCTCTTCATACCGCACTTCTCTTCCAGGACTGCTCCTATCTCAGCGCTTACCCGCAAGGATGCTAACCCAAACAGTGGACACCCGAAGCAGAGGAGGCCTTTCTTTCTTTGAAACAAGCCTTCTCTTCCGCTCCAGTGCTGCATCGCCCGGACGGCAACAAGCAGTTCTTCCTGGAGGTGGACGCTTCCTCTACTGGAGCCGGAGCGGTACTTACTCAAAAATCTTCATCCGGGAAGATGGTTTCCTGTGGTTTCTTCTCCAAACTCTTCTCCTCCTCCGAGCGCAACTACTCCATAGGAGATCGAGAGTTATTGGCCATTAAGTTGGCATTGGAGGAGTGGCGTTACCTACTCGAGGGGGCTCTTCATCCGGTAATCATCTACACGGACCACAAAAATCTGTCTTACCTTCAGCATGCTCAGAGACTTAACCCTCGCCAAGCCCGGTGGTCCTTGTTTTTTGCCCGCTTTGATTTTCTTTTGCATTTTCGCCCGGCTGACAAAAACATCAAGGCGGATGCCTTGTCCCGGTCCTTCCTGGTGTCGGATCTCGAAGATGAGCCTAAACATATCATTGATCCCGCCAGAGTGATGCAAGTGGCTCCCGTGAGTCTAAATCGTCTCCCTCCTGGTAAGACGTTCGTATCAGAGTCTGATGGAAGAGAATTCTACTTTGGGGTCATTCGTCTAAACTCGCTGGCCACGCTGGTCAGAAAAAGACCCTCCAACTCATTACCCGGCATTATTGGTGGCCTACCCTGCACAAAGACGTGATAGACTTTGTTTCTGCCTGTGTCTCCTGTGCCCGCAACAAAGTTCCGAGACACCTGCCTGCCGGCCGTCTTCTTCCGCTTCCTGTACCCGCTGCCCCCTGGCAGCATATAGCCATGGACTTCATTACGGATCTGCCCATCTCTGCCGGTTGTACGGTCATTTGGGTGGTCGCTGACCGCTTTTCCAAGATGGCTCACTTCATTCCTCTGCCAGGTCTTCCGTCTGCACCTGAGTTGGCTAAAGACTTTATCCGCCACATCTTCCGTCTTCATGGTCTGCCTCGTCACATTGTGTCGGATCGTGGGGTACAGTTCACCTCACGTTTCTGGAGAGCTACTTGTAAGTTATTAGACGTCACCTTGGATTTCTCCTCCGCTTACCATCCACAGTCCAATGGACAAGTTGAGCGAATAAATCAGAATCTGACCAGCTATCTCCGACACTTCGTTAATGCTCATCATTCTGATTGGGTGGAGCTCCTGCCTTGGGCCGAATTCTCTTATAATAATCACGAGAGCGAATCGTCCACCAAGTCTCCGTTTTTTATAGTCTTCGGTCAGCACCCTCGGATTCCTGTCCCCATTTCCATCTCTGTGGACAATCCAGCTGCGGAATCTCTGGTTAGAGAATTCTCCTCCATCTGGGAGAGTACCCGGTCCGCACTCATTCAGTCATCCGAGCGCATGAAAAGACATGCTGACAAGAAACGTCTGGATCCTCCTCAATTCCGTCCTGGGGACAAAGTCTGGCTTTCGTCCAAATATGTTCGGCTCAAAATTCCTTCCTACAAGTTAGGTCCTCGGTTTATCGGTCCTTTTGAGGTCATCAGGCAGATCAACCCAGTGTCCTATAAATTGAAACTCCCGGCCAATTTGCGAATTCCTAACTCTTTTCATGTGTCTCTCCTCAAACCTGTGGTACTTAACTCTTTTTTCAAGTCTACAGGTACACCTCCTGCTCCAGTGTCTGCTGATGATGAATTTGAGGTAGAGAACATTCTGGCCACAAAAAGGGTAGGAAGAAAGACTTATTTTTTGGTGGATTGGAAGGGGTTTGGTCCTGAGGAGAGAACCTGGGAGCCTCGGGAGAACATCCATGCCCTCTCATCCTAGCTAAATTTCTTTCTGGCCTAAAGAAGGGGGGGCCTAGAGGGGGGGTTACTGTAGCGTCGGCGTCCCGGCCCTCTGCCAGGCAGGGACACGTTCCCCTTACCAGCGCTCTGCGTCCTCAGCGCCCCCAGCGTCCTCAGCGCCCCCAGCGTCCTCCTTCCACCCTGTTGGTCCCGCGCGCTCCTTCCCTGCTGCTGGACTTAGGGCGCGCGCCCGCACCCTCCCCCGCTCTTAAAGGAGCCACGCGCATTTTCCAAATTAGTCTCCGGCCAATGCCGGAGGACTCCACCCTATATTAAGGGCTTCCTCCTTAATGGAGGTGCCCGAGCAATGTTGTTGTTGCACTGTATAACTCTGCTTCAGCCCTCAGCTCCTGTTTCCAGTTGCCTGCCTGTTACCTGTCTGCTTGCTGTCTGCCATCTGACTGCAGCCCTCCCCGGAGGTTCGGACATCACCTGCAGTGATCCCCGGCTATTACAGAGACTCTTGCCTGCTCACTTGGGAGCGATCATCTGCCATCCGACTGCAGCTCTATCCGAAGGTTCGGACTTCATCAGCAGTGATCACCGGCTACTCCAGAGACTCTTGCCTGCTCACTTGGGAGCGATCATCTGCCATCCGACTGCAGCTTTATCCGAAGGTTCGGACATCTCCAGCAGTGATCACCGGCTACTCCAGAGACTCTTGCCTGCTCGCTTGGGAGCGATCATCTGCCATCGGACTGCAGCCTACCAGGAGGCTCCAACATCTCAGGTCGTATAAGCCTGTATATTCAGTAACTGTCCTGGTCACTTGCTGTGACAACCTGCCTGTTCAGAGACTGCCCTGGTCACTTTCTGTGACAACCGCCTGCCCAGAGACTGCCCTGGTCACTTGCTGTGACAACCTGCCTGCCCAGAGACTGCCCTAGTCACTTGCTGTGACAACCTGCCTGCCCAGAGACTGCCCTGGTCACTTGCCGTGACAGCCTGCCTGCCCAGAGACTGCCCTAGTCACTTGCTGTGACAACCTGCCTGCCCAGAGACTGCCCTGGTCACTTGCCGTGACAACCTGCCTACCCAGAGACTGCCCTGGTCACTTGCCGTGACAACCTGCCTACCAGAGACTGCCCTGGTCACTTGCCGTGACAACCTGCCTACCCAGAGACTGTCCTTGTCACTTCCCGTGAATTCCTGTCCGTATTCCCCGGGCGCCACCTGCTCTCTTACAAGTATACTGTCTTGTATAATAAAGCTCAGTGGTTTCACCTACCAGACCCGTTACACCCCTTCAGGGATCCTAAATGGGCCGACAATCTCTCTCCCCATGATTCCAGCCCAAAACATTACTCCACCTCCTCCTTGTTGGCGCCGTAGCCGTGTTTGCATGGGGTGTCCATCAACCAGCCATCCTCCACTCCATCCATCTGGACCATAAGCGTTGCACGGCACTCATTGGTGAACAAAACAGTTTTGAAGTCAGTCTTCATGTATTGTTTGGCCCACTGGATCCGTTTCTGCTTGTGTGCAGTGGATTGAGGAGGTCGACAGGATGGCTTACGCACAGCTGCAAACCTTTGAAGGACCCTGCATCTTGTGGTTCGGGGGACGTTGGAGGCACCAGCAGCATCAAAAACTTGTCTTCTGCTATGACAAGGCTTTTTTGCTGCTGCTCTTTTAACCTGATGTAATTGCCTGTAGGAAAGAGTCCTCAATTTTCCCTTATCAGCACGCACACGTGTGTACTGTGAATCAGCTACATACTTCTTGATTGTGCGATGATCACGATGAAGTGTCTTGGCAATGTTGATTGTAGTCATGCCTTGACCTAAACACTCCACAATTTGTTGCTTCTCAGCAGCCGACACATCCTTTTTCTTTCCCATTTTGGCAGAAAATGTAGGCTGCTTAATAATGTGGGACAGCCTTCTTAAGTAGTCTTGCCTTTCATTGGACACACCTGCCAAACTAATTAGCACAGGTGTCTGCAATTGCTTACAGGATATAAAGAGCCCTGACACACATCACCATCAATGAGTTTAACTGACAAACAAAAAAATTCTTACCTTATCACTCCTAAACAATTTTTGCATAATAATTTGGAACACAGTGTTTGTGATGAAGGTTGTACATATGCCCTAGCACTTTGATTGAGAGTTTGCTCTGTACAGATGTGCGGTAGAGTAGCTGTTACTCAAAGTGCCGGGCATGCTTACAGCTGCCGCTCACAATATAGTCAGCGATGCTGTGACCGGTGATTGTAGCTGTGCATGTCCCCATGACTGAAAGTCGGCGGCTCCTGGGAGCATTTAAGGAATATTTCTTCCAGTAGCCGCACTTTCAGTACGGTAACCGGGCAGCATTCTAATGCCATTTACCTGCAGATCAACCCTATTACCTTCATTCAAAGTCTACAGTAAAATTTTTCAAAACTACATCTAAGGTTTTAGTATTTTTATATCCTAATCCTGAAGGACTAATATGTTATTTAATGCATCTTGACAATAATCCTGTTGGGTCAGTAAAAAAAAAAAAAAGCACAAGCACTACAGCGAATATTATTAGCAAGTAAAGATGGCTGACTACATCTGCCAGAACGGTGATTTGTGGGTTCGTTACTGGAGTAATAAACATCGGCCTTGGGATCTCTGTTCAGCAATAAAGTAGAACTTAAGACTGGTTAAGAAGTAGATGACAGATACAATTCAACAGAGCTTAGCTGCAGCAACTTCAGGAAACACAGTGTAAAAGTCAGTGCAGGGATCAGTTTCACGATATAGAACTTTAAAATTTGAAACAATTAGAAGGTTCTCCTGCAAATAAGGTGATTACAGGGTGTCCACCAGCATAGAATCCCAGTGATCAACTTTAGTCTATGATAGAATCTATCAACAAATGTTCAATTTCTCTGCAGCCCCACCACCGGACAACTAAAGCATTACACAATTCCCGATCAGTTACCTGTGTATTGCATAGACAGGCCCAGGAGCTCAGCGTTAGCTGTTTTATACAGCCAGCACCTGCCTATAACAGCAGCGACTGGAGCTTGCTCTGATCACTGCAGGTTGACCATTGAGATGCAGCTGTCAATCACTGGTTCAGTTACCAATGCATGTGCGTTGCAGCGCTCATCGGCTCCCCACAATGTGATCACCAAGTGCCATTTGGTTGCCATCACCCTGCTATACTCCCATAAAGTCCTTGACTGGGCTGGGCTTCATAGGAGACCAGTAATTTTAATTTATACTGAAATACTCCACCTATAGGTCAAACAATTTAACAATCGTAAATTCAAGGCCACTGGAGGCGGGAAGATAACGTGAAAATTAATAAAGTGTTTTAAAAATGTTGAAAAAAGTAAAAGAAAAATATAACAGTTACGGTAGTATCTATCCTCTCGCCTTTTCCTAATTATTATATTCATAAAAGTTCTTTCTGTGAAAATCTAAAATTAATTAGCCCATATGATAAACCTATCAAAGAAAATATGGGATATCTCAGAATATGACTACAACTTTTTTTTTCTTTACAAAGTTCTGAATTTTTTTTAACTACTCAAATTTAAAGTTTTCAATCGTGGTAATCGTGCTAACCTGTTACATCAGAATTACCAACAAAAAACGACCCCCCCTTAAAAAAAAAGAAAAGTGACGCAAGTGTGGTGTTTTTTTTTTACATTTTTCTAACCATTTTACCCAACTGGGAATTCTATAATTTGTTGTATCCCACACTGTATATCTGTCAGTATACATTGAAAACATGAAGCGTGATTTTATCATTTTGTTAAGAGCATGATAGGTAATTACACTTCTGTACCAGCTGTCATACATGCCAAGGATGGCTTTGCCTTCCCCCATGGTCCTCTCAGACATGGGGTCTTTTTGGGATTACTGCTGGAGAGGATGTAGCTCCACACTTCAGTAAATATCCTCCTGTTTGATTCTCATGAAGCGGGCATTTGGCCAGCCTAGTTCCTCTAGTCACACATGATGATCGGGGTGTAAATACAGAGGATCTTTTTCCATCTGTCACCACTTCTGAATTACCAGTATAAATTTGCTGCACAATTAAATGTATAAATAAATGACTTCGCCTTTTCTGCCTAATTTGTAACCTTAGAAGTTGTCACTGACAAAGTGGTTTGCATCAGTTTCCTAATTTAATTACCCCCTGATCTCAATGATAAAAAAATTTGATCTTATGGAACCGATGAAGAGTGAAAACTGTGGCACTTTGGTATCAATTTTAGTACTATAGAAATTAGCAATATTGGTCAGCTTAGCAAAAAAAAAAAATAATGCAACGAGATGAGAAATTAAAGAAGTTGCAAAACATGCTGACATATCTGTTTTTGCCGACATCCCCCACACGTGCACTCTGATGACACATGGATGTCATCTGTGTGTCAGCAGTGTGACATGTACCGACACTTGGGAAAAGTAGTACAGTTAGCGCTGACCCTAGGCGCTGGGTGCTGAATCAAACTCTCATCATTGTTGCCAAGTCTCCTTGTGATCAGCATGGCCAGGCGACAATGATGGGAGTTGTAGTCTGTATGTGTAGTGTGTATTAAATGAATAATTAATTTAAAAAACTGCGTGGGGTCCCCCTTAATTTTCATAACCAGCTGAGGGAAAGCCGACAGCTGGGGGCTGATGTAAATATTCTGGCAAGGGGCCAATAGCCATGAAGGTTTCCAGGCTATTAATATTAGCTCACAGCTGTTTGCTTAGCCTTTACTGGTAATATAGGGGAGACTCAAAAAAAAGATGACATTGGGTCCCTCCTATATTTACTAACCAGTAAAGGCTAAACAGACAGCTGATGGTTGATATTAATAGCCTAGGAAGGGGCCATGGTTACTGATTCCCTCCCAGGCTAAGAACATCAGCTCTCAGTCGCAACAGATATGGCGCATCCATAACATGAGCCAATTCTGGCACTTAGGCTCTGCTCTTCCCACTTGCCCTGGTGCGATGGCAACTGTGGTAACATTTGTTAGGTTGATCTCAGCTGTTTTATGGCTGCTGCATGAGAACCGCTGCCTGTGACTGGCTAACGTCACCAAGAGGGGTCGCATCACTGATGTCAATGCTGACCAAACCTCTGAATCGACAATATTTATTGGATTATCAGTGGATAGGTGAGTATAAGTATGCTTTTTTATTTTTTATTAAATGGGTAAAAGAGGGTTGGGGAATTTTATTTCAAATAAAGGACTTTATTCTGGCTGTGTCTTTTTTACAATATGACTATGGGGCTAATAGTGGGGGTGTCTTATACACGCCTCTCCATTACTAAACCCTGGACTTGATGTCAGCGGCCATAAGACAGCTGACATCAATCCCATATTACCCCACTTGCCACCACACCAGGGCAAATGGCAAGAGCGAAGGCTAAGGGCCAGAATTTGTGTCTAACTTCCAGTGATTTAATATTGATGAACTATCACAAGAAAAGGTCATAAATATCTTGTTATAGGACAACTCTTTTTAAAATGTTGTTTTTTTTTGTTTTGAAAAATGATACAAACTGATAAAAAAATAATAAAAAAAGCCATTTTTACACAGCATTCCCTTGCAGCTTCCCAACGCTGCCTGGTCCCCACTTGTCTATGATTCCTGTTTCCATCTTTAATACAGTGGAAATGACCAGAAATGCCGCCTCAGCTAATCACTGGCCACAGCCGTGACTATACTCTGCCAGTGATTGCAGAGATGGCATTTCTGACCATTTCAAATGTGAGAGCAAGACGGATGGACCTCCGTTTGTTAGAGAAAAATATGTATAGACAAAATATTGCTTATGGAATATGTGAAATGATGGGAGCCAAGACATCATTTCCATTAGGCACCTGCCTTTTTCACTATTTTCTATTCTTGAACTAATGGCCAGTAGATCAAGAGGCTTGCAGCAGTATTATATGGATTTAGTGCTGCTGCTAATTTTTCTTTGTATACTTGTATATACAGACATAAATCTCCAAGGGAACCTGTGAACCTGTGACAGAACATTGTGCCTGATGCACCAGCAATAGGCTGCTGATAAGATTGATATATAGCTTTGTGGGAAACTTTTCACTTGTACATTTTTCATTGAAATCCCTGCTCTTTCTATGTTTAAGAGTCCAGTGGGCGGTCCTATTCAGTGACTGACAACCTTGCCAGTTTATACAGAGATAGCTGTCATTATTCTCGATTCTGCTGCCTTAAAATGTAAAAAATTATACTGCAAATGTTGCACAATACAGTTTTTCCATACATACCTGTCAAGTATCGCAATAACATTCTTCTTTGGTCGTCCAATGTTAGGCCCGTACAGATGTGCTCTGGAATAAGTCCGTATAGACTGGAGCAAATTCTTTAGCTGAACGTAATCCTTTCCCAGCTGACTGCCATTAACAGCTCGGCTATTTAAAGTGCGGTAATTGTTGGGTTCTGTAGGAATAACAAGGTATTATCCACTGTAACATTAGTGATGTGCAGAGAAAGAATCTTTTTTTAAGATAACCTGTATTAAAACAATGAGCACATTGTATGTAAAGCCGACTTCACATATTTCTGATAAATAGTAAAAAAAAAGCACAACAAAACATTTCATATCATTTTAAGCCTACATTTGTTCCTTATAGAATATCGACACCCTTGGGGGGCATTTATGCACTTATATTACTTAAATACAGCGGCATGTGAAAGTTTGAGCACCCCTGGTCAGAATTACTGTTATTGTGACCAATTAAGCAAGTTCAAGTTTAAGATGACACATTTCCTTTGTATTTTAAGCCAACAAAATGATATATATATATATATTTTTTAATTAATTTATTTTATTTTTTTCATCTTTTACATTTTAAAAATTACGAAAATGAAAATGGGCCGATGCAAAAGTTTGAGCAATCTGCATGGTCAGTAACTAGTAGCACCCCTTTTTGCAAGTATCACAGCTTGTAAATGCTTTTTGCCAGCCAAGAGTCTTTCAAGGGATTTTCATCTATTCATCCTTCCAGATCTGTGAGATTCCTGGGTGGTCTTGCACATATGACTATTTTGAGGTCTAGTCACAGATTTTCAATGATGTTCAGATCAGGGGATTGTGAGGGCCATTGTAAACCTTCAGCTTGCACCTTTTCAGATCGTGTATTGTGGATTTTGATTTGTATGTAGGATTAATATTCATTTGTAGAAGCCATCCTCTTTTCAACTTCAGAAGGGTAACAAAGAGTCTGTAAAAGTCATATGGTGCAACATTTTAACAAATAATTTTTAGCCCTAAATGCATGCACTTAAATAGAAAAACAAGTTGCCACCATAGCCTTTGAAAATTTGCTATCACCAAATGTAAATGTGAAGAATCATTTCACTTGTCTGGGTGCACGGCAAAATACTCCAGAAATACCAGCAGTCCAAACGATAGCCGGCACTCACATCTTCTTAAAATAATTTCTTTATTGATCCAGTAGTATAAAAGTCACAAAACAAGCTTGAACACAACAGTACAAACATTAAAAAGGCAGAAAAAAAATATCCGCTGCAAGATACTATTGGCACCGTAAAGAGTGCGATATAGAATGTGACTCTTATAGATGTATAGAAGGTGAATATCTTATTGAAATCCCTCTTCAGTGTAACAGATTGTCAAACTGGAAATAAATGGATGGAATCCAGATCCCAGGAACAGGTGTCTGCTGGCCGGTGAACATTGCGGTTATTTTTCTTGGTCTAAAGCCCCAATCTTTCTTTTCACATAAAAGAGGACTAACAGAATGAACGGCATTCTCATCTATAACCTTTCCTGCCCCACTGGTGTGAAGCAAAACAACCTGACAGATGTGGAGGTGATATTTCACGGCGTTTACATAGTATTCAGAGCTCAAAAGAATTATACTTCCATATCATTAAATGCTGCCTTAACAGAAATCGGATATTATTGCATTTATCAATCTGTTATAAAGGCTTTTATGGCAGGACTCATATAGACAAGCACCTTCTAGCCCAAACCAGTTTTGGAGTCCTTGACTACGCCCCATTTTTTGGAACACTTTGCCCTAGCCCAGTGATTGTGAGACCGTTTATTTGTGGCATGTTGTATTTATGGTAACTTCCAAGTTTTTACATTTCTCCACGTATGAGAAAAATGGATGACACTCGTACTTATCTCTGATCACAATAATTGGTCCGTTTATCTCATATGGCCGGCGTCACACTTGCGAGTGTGATGCGAGTATGCATGCAGCCGCACACTCGGGTCCAAGAGCGGGCGGCCGTTCCGGGTGTTGATGTGAGTAAGTCGTGCGACTTAGGCTACTTTCACACATCAGTTTTTTGACGTCAGGCGCGATCCGGCGTGTTTTTAAAAAAACGGATCTGGTACCGGATGCGTGTTTTGTAATTGACTTTCATTAGCGCCGGATCGCGCCTGATGTCATTGCGTTGCATCCGTTTTTGGCCGGAACCGGCGGAAATGTACATTCCTGCGGCCGGACAAAACGGTCACTGCAACGTTTTTTTTCTTATCCGGACCCGCCTGATAGTGCCTGAAGCGGCGCATCAGGCGTCCGGAAATAATAGAAGTCTATGGAACCGGACCAGTCTTTTGTGCAATCCGTCAAAAGACTGATCCGGATTCTGGAAATCAGGGACTACTACTACGTCCGGACATGTGTAACTGCATTTTCCGCCTGCATCAGTTTTTTCATTTCAGCGCCGGATCCGTCCTATCAGGTATTCGACGGATTATGCCTGACACAAAAAATCTGATGTGTGAAAGCAGCCTTACTCGCATCACACTCGCAAGTGTGACGCCGGCCTATATGGGAAAATCGGATGTGTGAATGAGCGCTAACTTTTAATAAATGGGCGAGGAAAGAGTGTATAATTGGGTATGGTATTCCGAGAAAGGTGAGACATGAAAGAGGAATATGGCTTCCCCTACGCATCTTCTCTGACACCAAAAAATCACAACATTCTTTGGAGTATAATAATAATTATTAAATATTTGATGTTATTTTTGGGAAATACAGGTAAATTTTAATTTGGAAGGCTGGAGGGGAAATCAAATCCAATTTCCTTGTCCATGCCAAAGTCTTCTGAAGTGACGTGGGAGATTTTCAAAACACGCAATACAAAACAGGATACCAAAAACACAGTAAAAATGGACGACAGTAGTCACGATATTCATCATGGATAAATTGACTTTAATAGGGCCCTATAGTTTGGGGATTTCCACCCTGTTCTTCCAAGGGCCATTGCTTTTTTATTTTTCCACCATGATGGCTTGATTTTTACATGACAAATTGTAGTTTTGAATGACACTATCATTTTTACATGCATTGTACTTAAAAATGGGAAAAAAAATTTAAGGACAGCAAAACCGCAAATTCAATTCCATATTTGTTTTTTGGGGGTTGTTTTTACAGTTTTCATTGTGCAGTTAAAATGACAAAGCAATATGATTCTACAAGTCAGTACCATTACGATAACACCAAACTTGATCATTATTTTTTTTTTAAAGTAGTACACAGCAATAAACACGCAAACAGTAGTACACCCCCTCCACCAATGGTGATGATAAGCCCTGACAATTTAACTCACAATGCCCATTTTTTTTGAATCCTCTCTCCTCATCCTATTCCCACAGTTTGCTGTTCTTTATCCCCCTTCTGCAGTATATTATGATTTTTTTCTCCCCTAATTTCTAATTCCTGTTTTGATGTTTATACCTCCTTCATTAGTTCCCATCTATAAATTCAGGATTTTACATACATTGTGAGAGGTGTATGTTTTTATCGTGTTGCTTTGGCAATGCCATTTCACGCTTCCTTTGGGGAGTATGCAATGTGGCACGGGGCGGTAACCGTGGGCGAGGTACTTGTCTCTTACACCCCGGCACATTACATGAAGGTGGGAGTTATGGCTGGGTGTGTGGACTTCTGTTATGGGGGTCTACGACCTTGCAGGCTGCATTATGCTGGTGACTTTGGTTGGCCAGTACCAGATGTTGAGCACTTCAATGAGGGAGACCATGAGTCCAAAATAAACTTTACTTAACAATAACTTTGTGGGAATTATATACAGTAGGTAGCAGGTACACAACATTATGAACATTTCCTTCACAACACAGAACATTTCTCACATTACAGTATCTATTCCTTCCTCTCACTCGCTTGTCACTACCTTCAACACTTCACTCTACTTCACCACCACCCAGCTCAGTACTACAGTACAGTTAGCAAGAGTCCTGTTCTCAAACCTCTTCTTTACCCTCTAAGAAACTATTTTACCAATATGGCCGGTACTTAGCTTCTTCATCACTCTTCGTCTCACTTACTCTGTCCCGTCTTGGTCGGTTACCTCTCTGAGTTGTAAACTCTGGGCCGCACTTCTAGGCGTCCAGTCCCTGGACCCGTTTCCGGTTGATCACTTTGTCTTTCGGTTACTTCTCTCCTTCTTTCCACTAGACTCTCGCTATCCTCTATCACGGTCTCCACCCACGTCATGCGGCACTATTGACTGACCAGACCTTAGGTTTGCTTGCACACTTGGCCCTATCTAACATACTGACAGTAAACTGACTCTGTCCCTTCACTTTAGTTCATCCCACTCTGGGCTAGTCCTAAACTTTAACCCTAGCTCTCTCTACCGTGGGGCAACACACAATATAACATCATTAACGCATGTCACAGTTCACATTACACAATACAATAATACTCTTGTTCTTCAATGGGAACGTTTGCAGTATGTTCATCTTCTTACAAGAATGCCATCCCTGGCCAATGAAAAGCCCCCCAGGTCGATGTTGGGCATATTTTCCTCTCCTTAAGGGGTGGGGTTTAGGTCAATGAGCCATATAGGGATGTGTGTTTATGGGAGTGTACCTCATTGGACCTCCAATATATCTTCCCCCCTAATATATAACTCAGGGTTTGTCCCTGTGTTCATAAATTACATTTTAACAACAGAATCTCTTAATGCTATTTCCTGAGTTTATTAAAGTAGTAAAAACAAGTTTCAGAAATTTGTAAAAAAAAGAATAATAAATTGGTTTGTGTTGCAATTTTCTGAGATCCGTAACATTTTCATTTTTAAGTCGGTGGAGCTGTGTGAAAGTTTTTTTTTATGTAGTACGCTGAAGGTTTTATTTATATTAATTTAGGTTAGATACGATATTTGCAGTGTCTGAAAAACTTTTTTTTTCCTCTTTATGGCATTTACTGTAGGGTTAATTAATTTTATATTTTGATAGATCAACTAACCAGAATCCCACAATGTCTGTCCGCTATTTCATCTTTTTTCTTTCCTAGGTTTCTAAAACTTAACATAGATAAAACAGGATTCATCATTTTTCCACTGTCTCACTCAACCCCCCAACAGACCAATCCATCAAAGTCATTGGCTGCTTACTCCCCCAGTGCCACAAGCTCACTGCCTCGGGATAAACCTTGACTCTGATCTCCCCTTCAAACTACACATCCAAGCTCTTTCCTCTTTCTGCCAACCTCAACTCAAAAATATCTCCTGGATCCGCACATTACTCAACCAAGAATCTTCTGCAAAAACACTAGTGCAAGTGCATGCCCTCATCTCCCGCATCGAGTACTGCAACGCCCTGCTTTGTGGCCTCCCCTCTAACACTCTGGCACCCCTCCAATCTATCCTAAACTCCGCTACATGACTAATCCACCTGTCCCCTGCTATTCCCTGGCCTCTCCTGTTTGTTAATCTCTTTACTTACACCCTATTGCCCAGAGACTCCAGTTCAAAACCCTAACCTTGACATACAAAACCCTCCACAACCTGTCTCCTCCATACATCTGTGACCTTGTCTCCCGGTACTTACCTGTACACAACCTACGATCCTCACAAGATCTCCTTCTCTACTCCCCTCTTATCTCCTCTCCTACCATGGAAACCTTCAAAAGGAACCTGAAGACCTACCTCTTCCGACAAGCCTACAACCTGCAGTAAACACCAAACCACTGCACGACCAGCTCTACCCTCACCTACTGTATCCTCACCCATCCCTTGTAGACTGTGAGTCCTCAATGGCAGAGTCATCTCTCCTCTTGTATCAGTCGGTGACTCGTTTTGTTCAAATTTATTGTACATGTTTTTTGTTAAGTATACCTCTTTTCACATGTAAAGCGCGAAGGAATAATTGGTGCTATAATCAGAAATAATAATAATAAATATGCTTTGACAAATTTAGGGGGTTTATTATAATTCTGTAAAATACCCAAGTATTCTAATGTATTGTAGCCTGTAAACATAACAGAAAATACCCAGAGCAAACCTCAATTATGCCTGTGTGCTAACAGTAATTGCCTCCAACACTGTCCAATTAATCTATTGGCCAATCAACCATCATTGCACATAAGCTCTTTGCTGATCTTTACATTAGGTTTAAAGAGGTGAAATGTCCAGGACTGGAGTTTTCTCCCATCGCTGACATTTCTGTGGAATGATGGGTTTCCATCCCAGCCGCCACAGGTAAGGTTCACTTTCCATCATTAAGGCTCTTGTGTGGGAAAAGGTTGAAGGAGCACTCTAAGAAAAAAATATATAGTGGGTTTCACATAACAGAGGAGATGAGGGTCTAATGTACCCTAACCCCAAATCTATACATCACCAGCAAGACACTAATTAATTTGGGTTATGAACCCCCCAGTCTGGGAACTTCTGCCACAATGGGGACACAGAACACATTGACATGATAGATGGCGGCTTGTGCTGCATTCAGTAACAGACCTCTAAACATTTCTGTACACAAGTAATAGGGATTTCTCTGACTCACCATTTCCCAATTCCCATGAAATGTTGTACTTCTTGCTGGCGCTGTATTTTAGTAAGCTGAGCACACTGGAGCTGTTCCAAGAATTATCTGAGTTTCGTCGAAGAGCATTAAGTCCAAAAATCAGATGAAGTCCAGAGCAGTCAACAAAGTTATAGAGTTTGTCAAGAGACCTGGCTGGGAGGAAACAGAAAGCTTGTAATGTATACTAGTATCTCAATAGGGAACCAACAGCAACTCTGACAACATGATAAGGAGATTACATGCATTAGGCCCGGAGGTCATTCCTGTTCCTCTCCGAGAGCTGCACTACCATACTCACGAAATTATTAGATTCTGCAATAAATATATATGTTTAAGATTCTTCCTAGGTTTGTAATATCTATGTCAGATCTACCTGACTATGAATCATCAATCTATTGTATCATCTATCTATCTTCTATCTATTATCTATCATCTATCTATCTCATATCTATGTATCTGCTTACTGTATCTACCATGCCTGGCACTGATCTGCTGGCACAGATTGGACACAGACTGCTCCTGCCGGCAATTCAGTGGCTTCTGCTGATGTCACGACGACAAAGCAGTGACTTCTCATCCACTCTGCTCTGTTGACAGGGCGTGCCTGCCGATGTCATGCTGATTGACAGCCGGCTCCATGCTTCGTAATTGCTTGGCTGTCAATCAGCATAACATCAGCAGTCACGCCCTGTCTACAGGCCAGCCCGGAAGAAGAGCTTCTCTGTTGACGTGGAGCAGCTGGAAGGGGCTGGCGGTGACCACTCTGAGCCACCGTCAGGTAGAATAGGCAGGTAGTTGCCTGTTAGCAAATACCTGCCTGTTAGTATTAAAGGCCTATCGTAAAAAAAAATAGTCCTGTACAATCACTTTAATATATCTAACATCTATCTCTAATATATTAATCATAAATCTTACTATATGAACTTGTCTGTAATCATCAACTTCATTAACCGTTCACAATAACAGTAATTTTGACCAGGTCTGCCCAAACTTTTACATACCACTGTACATATACAATATCTATCTCAAGTCTAGTCAACCATCTCTTATCTATCTGTTATCTATCTATTATCTATCTTTTATCTATCTATCTATTATCTATCTATCCAGGGCCGGCTCCAGGTTTTTATGGGCCCCGGGCGAAAGAGCCTCAGTGGGCCCCTTTAACACAGACCACAATTCATGATGCACAGATACGGCAAGAAATATGGGTACAGTACAATGCCAAATACTTCACTTCTTCCATTACATGAGTGATATCTATTGTAAATTGTACAATAGCTCAGAAACCGCCGAATCCTCACAGCGCACAGTACAGACTGGACAGTACAGTCCTCCATACAATATTATGGGCACCACAGTCTCCCCCTCATCACCCATATAATACCCCATGCAGGATGTCACCCCCCATATAATGCTCCATACAGAATACTGGACCCAAAATAATGCTCCATACAGAATACTGGACCCAATATAATGCTCCATACAGGATACTGGTCCCCATATAATGCTCCATACAGGATACTGGTCCCCATATAATGCTCCATACAGGATACTGGTCCCCATATAATGCTCCATACAAAATATGGAGCTCTCCTCTGCGCTGTACGGCGTTCTGCACTGTTACAGCTCAGGAAAGGGCGCTGTGGAAAGACTCCCCATTATCATCATGATTGCCTCCCCATCATCATCAATGCCTGCCCATCATCATCATCTTCTCCCCATCATCAATGCCTGCCCATTATCATCAATGCCTGCCCATTATCATCATCTTCTCCCCATCATCATCAATGCCTCCCCATTATCAGCAATGCCTGCCCATCATCATCTCCTCCCCATCATCATCAATGTCTGCCCATCATCATCTTCTCCCCATCATCAATGCCTGCCCATTATCATCATTTTCTCCCCATCATCATCAATGCCTGCCCATCATCATCTTCTCCCCATCATCAATGCCTGCCCATTATCATCATCTTCTCCCCATTATCAGCAATGCCTGCCCATCATCATCTTCTCCCCATCATCAATGCCTCCCCATTATCAGCAATGCCTGCCCATCATCATCATCTCCCCATCATCAATGCCTCCCCATTATCAGCAATGCCTGCCCATCATCATCTTCTCCCCATCATCAATGCCTCCCCATTATCAGCAATGCCTGCCCATCATCACACACAGACAGCACACAAGCACTCTCTCACATACATACACACACACATACATACACACACAAAGCACCGCACTACATACACACACAGAGACACACACACAGAGACGTCTTACCTGTTCAGCGTCCCCACGCTCTGTGCCACAGCCGGCCGCTGAATGATGACATCATTCAGCGGCCGGCTGTGAGAGGAAGCGCCGGCGCCCCCTGGAGCCCGGAGCTGCGGCAGCGGAGGCACGGGAGAGGTAAGTATTGTTGCCAGCTGCTGCCGGGGCCCTGAGCAGGCGGGGGGGGCCCAGTGGCGGCGCTGACACCGCTCTCCGCGCGGGGGTGCCAGACTGCGAGTGGGCCCCCCCGCCTGCTCAGGGCCCCGGCACTGGCCCGGGTGTGCCGGGTGCTGACGCCGGCCCTGCCTCCGTCCTGCGGCGGATGGAGCGCCCACCCCGGATCGGATTCGGAGGCGCCGGCCGACTCCGAGGGCGCACCGGGACACGTCCCGGTGTCCCGGTGGGCCAGCACGCCCCTGCAGCGGAGGCACGGGAGAGGTAAGTATTGTTGCCAGCTGCTGCCGGGGCCCTGAGCAGGCGGGGGGGGGCCCAGTGGCGGCGCTGACACCGCTCTCCGCGCGGGGGTGCCAGACTGCGAGTGGGCCCCCCCGCCTGCTCAGGGCCCCGGCACTGGCCCGGGTGTGCCGGGTGCTGACGCCGGCCCTGCCACCGTCCTGCGGCGGATGGAGCGCCCACCCGGATCGGATTCGGAGGCCGGCCGACTCCGAGGGCGCACCGGGACACGTCCCGGTGTCCCGGTGGGCCAGCACGCCCCTGCAGCGGAGGCACGGGAGAGGTAAGTATTGTTGCCAGCTGCTGCCGGGGCCCTGAGCAGGCGGGGGGGGGCCCAGTGGCGGCGCTGACACCGCTCTCCGCGCGGGGGTGCCAGACTGCGAGTGGGCCCCCCGCCTGCTCAGGGCCCCGGCACTGGCCCGGGTGTGCCGGGTGCTGACGCCGGCCCTGTATCTATCTATTGAATCATGTTACAATGCAGAAGATATATAGTAGATTGATAGAAAGTTTGGTGTAAAGATTCAGCATAGCTTAGTATTTCATTCAAATATTTGCTAATTCTGGACTTAGGAGTCCAGTGGGAGGGCCTAACCAGTGATTGACAGTTTAATTATATTACAATACATACTAAAACGGGCTGTGAATCACTAAGTAGGACCGCCCAACGGACTCCTAAGACTAGAATGAGCAGAGATTTAAAGAGGACCTTCACCAAATTTTTTATTTTGAGCAGGAGACATAATGTAATAATGACTACAGAGCAGAATAAAACTTTTTTTTTTAATTTCACCTATCCGTCCTAAATTATTTGTTACCTAATGAGTTAATTTTTAAGTCCAAGTGGGTGTTATCAGATACTTTTCACTGGAGTTGTGCACTTCTCCCTATATAAATTACTATGTTATAACACCCACTTGGACTTAAATAAGGTTATCTTATTAGGCACCTAATACTTTGATTACTAATATCGCCACAAGAAGGAATTAAATAAAACAAAACATTCTATTATCTGCAGCCACTATAGTAGCTGGCAGATCAGACACAATGTTCAGCATGCCAGGTTTGTAATATCCGTCTATAATATATAAGCTTAAAAAGGGATTGTGCACTTCGAAATCTGTTTCTCCGATTCTTTACTCCAATGTTATACTAAACTTGCTGACCAGTGATCAATAAACATAGCACTAACTGATCATTACATTTCTCCGAGGAAACTGTACAGGAACATAAAAAGAAAAACAAACCAGGATTGCAAGTAAAATATGTAACTAATATAAAATTAGAAGCATAAAATAATGTAGTTGTAAAATAATAAAAAGAGAAGAAAAAGGGGATGTTCCAGCTCCTGGGTAAAATTTCACTTTATTGAAGTACTTTAAAATCCATTTAAAAAAGTGCACAATGGAAAAAAAGAAAAAAAGCTACGCATTTCGAATGCTATCCGGTGTTCTTTTTCAAAGGTCTACATTCAAAATGTGCATTTCTTCTTTTTTCTGCCATGCAATTTTTTAAAAGGGATTTTAAAGTAATTCATTATATTGAAATTTTATTCAGCAGCTGGAACATCGCTTCTTTTCCTTTTTGCATACGCCAATGGTTTGGTCAGACCATAGTTGAGGCATACTGAACTTATTATTGGTGAGCTGGCATTTTTTGTCTTTTTGCATATATATACACTGCTCAAAAAATAAATAGAACACTAAAATACTACATCCTAGATATCAGTGAATAAAATATTCCAGTTGCAAATCTTTATTCATTACATAGTGGAATTCGTTGAGAGCATTAAAACATAAAAATGATCAATGTAAATCAAAATTAATATCCCATGGAGGTCTGGATCTGGAATGATACTCAAAATCAAAGTGGAAAATCAAATTACAGGCTGATTCAACTTCAGTGCAAATGCCTCAAGACAAGGAAATGAGGCTCAGTAATGTGTGTGGCCTCCTCATTTCTGGGCATGGTCCTGATGAGGCGGTGAAGTTCTCCAGAGAGATCTCCTCCCAGATCTGGATTATAGTATCAGTCCTGGACAGTCTGTGGTGCAACATGGCGTTGGTGAATGGAACAAGACATGATATCCCAAATGTGCTCGATTGAATCCAAGTCTGGATAAAAGGCAGGCCAGTCTCATAGCATCAATGCCTTCCTCGCGCAGGAACTGATGACACACTTTAGTCACATGAGGCCTAGCATTGTCTGGCATCAGAAGTAACCCAGGGCCCAGTGCACCTGCATATGGTCTCACAATGGATCTGAGGATCTCATCCCGGTACCTAATGGCAGTCAAGCTACCTCTGGCTAGCACATGGAGGGCTGTGCGGCCCCCCAATTACCTCCTCCCAACGGTACTGACCCACTGCCAAACCGGTCATGCTGGAGGATGTTGCAGGCAGCAGAACGTTCTCCACGGTGCCTCCAGACTCTGTCACATCTATCACATGTGCTCAGTGTGAACCTGCTCTCATCTGTGAAGAGTGTTATGTTTCGGTAACTGAGGAGAAATAGCAAAAAATAGCAAAAGCGGTAATACACCAGAGAGGCTGGAACCTATTGGATTGCAGTAACCTGAACTAACGACACAACTAAAGGTAGCCGTGGAGCGTTCCTACGGTGATCCTAGATGCCTCGTCACAGCCTGAGAGATAACTACACCTAAAGGCAGAAAGATGAAAGCTATCCCCAAAGAAAATAGGAAGCCCCCAAACATGTAATGGCGGTTAGACAAGAAGAAAGCACGGACACAGACAGAAAATAGAATGAGCAAACGCTGGGGCCCAATCTGTCTAGACAGAAAAGTACAGGAAAGAATTCTGACTGCAATCCAACAAAACCCTAATAAAAATACCAACACTTCTGATTGCCAAAAAAACTGAGATCACACGATCTCATCAACCTAAATCAGATCTCTGGTGTAACAAAACATTATTCAGCAAATAAAAAGTAACAAAAGAGCAAAGCAAAAGTACAGACACAAACGGAGCACAATTGCAGCGCCAGACCCCCAAAAGGGGACAGGCTGCAATCCACTGCAGGCAGCAAACCAGCAGAGAAAATCAAACAGAGGAAAAAAAACAGCAAACACTTAACTGAAGGAGAGCAGGAAACTAGCAGAGCTTCAAGCAAGACCAGAAGGAACAATTGATAACCGGCAAGGCTGCTGCGAACTCAGACCACTTATATCCTACCATTCAGCGCCAGCTGAAGGCCATTCATTAATCAGTTCATTACCCTCAGCAACCACCGGAGGGAGCCCCAGCTCAGAAGCCGCCTCCAGCATATTCACAACAGAAGAGCACAGGGTGCCAACGTCGAATCTGCCAATCTTGGTGTTCACTGACAAATGCCAATTGCCCTGCACGATGTTGGTATGTAAGCACAAAACCCACTTGTGGACATCGGGCCCTCATACCACCCTCATGGAGTCTGTTTCTGACAGTTTGAGCAGACAAATAGATAGCGGTCCTGCTGCTGGGTTGTTGCCCTCCTATGGCCTCCTCTTCTTTTCCTGGTGTACTGGCCTGTCTCCTGGTCTCAGCTCCATGCTCTGGAAACTGTGCTGACAGACATAGCTACCCTTCTTGCCACAGATCGCATTGATGTGCCATCCTGGATGAGCTGCACTACCTGAGCAACTTCTGTTGGTTGTAGACACCACCTCATTCTACTGTACAGTACCTCTAGGGGTGACAAAATGCAAAAGTGACCAAAACAGCCAAAAAGGATGAGAACAGAGAAATGTTATGTGGTCACCCCCTTCAGAACCACTCCTTTATAGGGGTTGTCTTGCTAATTTCCTATCATTTCTACCTATATTTGCACAACAGCAGGACAAAATGATTCACTATCGGTGTTGTTTCATAACTGGGCGGGTTTCAAAGAAGTGTGATTGACTTGGAGTTACATTGTGTTGTTTAAGTGTCCCCTTTATTTTTTTTTTGAGCAGTATATATATATATATAATATATATATATATATATATACATACAGCTCTGGCAAAATTATGAGACCACTGCACAGTTTTATAAAAATCAGCTTCTCTCCATTCCAGTGTCACTTGAATTCCAACCAGAGTACACCTCATTCTACTTAATGTGCTTCTGATTAGATGATCACCTGAACCAAATCTTATTTAAGGAAAGTATAAAAAAAACACTGCTCTGGTGTTCACAATCCTCTTGCAATAGGACAAGCTGGATGGCAAAACAAGTGCTAGTAATATCCCAAAAGTAATAGGAATGAAAAGATAACTTTTAACCATGCCAAAGGAGTTGAAAAGAAAAGCCTTGAGTGAGGAAAAGAAGGGCTCAATTCTGGCTTTACTAGCAGAAGGATACAGTGAGTGTCATGTTGCCTTCATCCTTAAAATTTTTAAGATGGCAGTCCATTACAACAAGGTCAGGCAGCAGATATTGGGGACAACAAAGCTACAGACCGGCAGAAGGCGAAAACGACTCTCCACTGACCGGGATGACCGTCATATTATTCGAATGTCACTCCGCAACCGCAGGATTACTTCAAGTGACCTACAAAAGGAATGGCAAATGGCAGCTGGGGTGAAGTGCATGGCAAGAACAGTTCGCAACAGGCTCCTAGAGGCAGGACTCAAGATATGTAAAGCTATAAAAAAGCCTTTCATCAATGAGAAGCAAAGGAGAGCCAGGCTGAAGTTTGCCAAAGACCATAAGGATTGGACCATAGAGGACTGGAGTAAGGTAATTTTCTCTGATGAGTCTAATTTTCAGCTTTGCCCAACACCTGGTCGTCTATAGGTTAGACGGAGACCTGGAGAGGCGTACAAGCCACAGTGTCTTGCATCCACTGTGAAATTTGGTGGAGGATCGGTGATGATCTGGGGTTACTTCAGCAAGGCTGGAATTGGGCAGGTTAATCTTTGTGAAGGACGTATGAATCAAGCAGCATACAAGGTTATCCTGGAAAAACAGTTGATTCCTTCTGCTCAGGCAATGTTCCACAACTCTGAGGACTGGTTTTTCCAGCAGGACAATGCGCCATGCCACACAGCTAGGTCAATCAATGAAGGACCACCACATCAAATACCTGTCATGGCCAGCTCAATCTCCAGACCTGAACCCCATTGAAAACCTCTGGAATGTAATCAAGAGGTAGATGGATAATCATAAGCCATCAAACAAAGAAGAACTGCTTAAATATTATAACAGGAGTGGCATAAGGTCACCCAAAAGCAGTGTGAAAGACTGGTGGAAAGCATGCCAAGACGCATGAAAGCTGTGATTAAAAATCATGGTTCTGCAGGTGGGGACCACAGACCACATCTCACTTCCAATGCTTTCTGGCTGATGTTTTGGTCACTTTTGAAAGTTGTTTGTGCTTTCACACTTGTGGTAGCATGAGACTGACTCTACAACCCACACAAGTGGCTCAGGTAGTGCAGCTCATCCAGGATGGCACATTAATGTGAGCTGTGGCAAGAAGGTTTGCTGTGTCTATCAGCATAGTGTCCAAAGGCTGGAGGCGCTACCAGGAGACAGGCCAGTACACCAGGAGACGTGGAGGGGACCGTAGGAGGCCAAGAATCCAGCAGCAAGACTGCTACCTCCGCCTTTGTGCAAGGAGGAACAGGAAGAGCACTGCCAGAGCCCTGCAAAATCACCTCTAGCAGGCCATAAATGTGCAAGTGTGTGCACAAACAGTTAGGAACCGACTCCATGAGGATGGTCTGAGTGCCCGACATCCACTTTATTTAGTGTTTCTTGATAATTGCCAATAATTTCCATCTTTTGTCCATCCCATTTGCACAACAGCATGTGAAATTGATTGTCAATTAGTGTTGCTTCCTAAGTGGAGAGTTTGATTTCACAGCAGTTTGATTTACTTGGAGTTATATTCTGTAGTTTAAGTGTTCCCTTTATTTTTTTGAGCAGTGTGTACTGTTATGATTTGGTAGCTGAGGAGAGCAGGCAAAAAAGGCAATACACCAGAGAGGTTACTGTTATGATTTGGTAGCTGAGGAGAGCAGGCAAAAAAGGCAATACACCAGAGAGGTTGGAATCTATTGGATTGCAGTACCCTGACTAACCACCACAACTAAAGGCAGCCGTGGAGCGTACCTACGTTGGTCCTAGACGCCTCGTCACAGCCTGAGAAGCTAACTACGCCTAAAGATAGAAAGAGGAAAACTATCTGCCCCAGAGCAGATCCCCAAAGAACATAGGAAGCCCCCAAACATGTAACGGCGGTTAGACAAGAGGAAATACAGACACAGACAGAAAATAGTATGAGCAAACGTTGGGGCCCAATCTTCCTAGACAGAAAAGGATAGGAAGGTCACTTACTGCAATCCAAAAAACCTAAAAAAATGCCAACACACTAATTGCAAAAACACCTGAGATCACACGACCTCTACCACCTAAATTAGTTCTCTGGTGTAACAAAACTAAGCCGCAGCCACAGAAAAAACTGGAAAAGGCAAATGAACAAACTACTGGCTGAACTAAACTGAGAGGAGCACAAGCCCCCGGAGGGGACCTGGCAGACCCCCACAGAAGTGCAGGACAAAATGCAAAAAGCAAGCACAAAAAACTAAAAGAAGAAAATGTCTTATCTGTTAGCAGAAGATGCAGGCACGAAACAGCAAGCTTCAAAGTGAACCAGGAACAAAAGTAGAGACCAGAAAAATTGATCACCGGCAACCCTGATGGGCGGGAACCTCCCTTATATAAGACCAGTCAGTAACACCTGATCGCCAATCTTCACAATCTTCATTGAATAGTTCAGTACTGTTTGTAACCACCAGAGGGAGCTTCTGCTCAGAATTCATTTCTAGCACATTCACAACAGTACCCCCCCCTTGAGGAGGGGTCACCGAACCCTCATTTGGGCAACCAGGTCGGTCAGGATGAGCTCTGTGATACGCACGGATGAGTCTTCTAGCATGGATGTCCGAAGCAAACACCCAAGAATTGTCCTTCTGACCATAACCTCTCCACTTAACCAAATACTGGAGTTTCCGTCTAGAAAAATGAGAATCCAATATTTTCTCAACCACATACTCCAGATTGCCCTCAACCAAAACAGGGTCAGGAGGCACAGCCATAGGAACCACTGGCTCGATAAACCTCTTCAATAAGGACTTGTGGAACACGTTATGGATCTTAAATGTCCCTGGAAGAAGTAAACGAAAGGAAACAGGATTAAGAATCTCCATGATCTTATAAGGTCCAATGAACCTAGGCTTAAACTTAGGAGATGCAACTCTCATAGGGATATTTCTTGAGGACAACCAGACCAAGTCCCCCACTTCAAACCGAGGACCATCAGTCCTATGCCGGTTGGCAAACCGCTGGGCCCTCTCCTGAGAGAGGGACAACCTCTCCACTACCTGGTCCCAAATCTGCTGCATACGCTCCATAACAGAGTCAACACCTGGACAGACAGAAGCCTCCGTCTGTCCTGAAAAAAATCGAGGGTGAAACCCAAAATTGCAGAAAAATGGAGACATCAAGGTTGCAGAGCTAGCCCTATTATTAAGGGCAAACTCAGCCAAAGGCAAAAAAGAGACCCAGTCATCCTGATCAGCAGACACAAAGCATCTCAGATAAGTCTCCAATGTCTGGTTTGTTCTCTCAGTTTGTCCATTGGTCTGAGGATGAAAAGCCGAGGAGAAAGACAATTGAACACCAAGTTTAGAACAAAAAGTCCTCCAAAATCAGGAAACAAACTGGACTCCTCTGTCAGACACAATGTTCTCAGGAATACCGTGTAACCGAACCACGTGCTGAAGGAACAAAGGCACCAATTCGGAGGAGGAAGGCAACTTAGGTAATGGCACAAGATGTATCATTTTGGAAAACCTATCACAAATCACCCAGATAACGGTCATTCTCTGAGAAACAGGGAGGTCGGAAATGAAATCCATAGAGATATGGGTCCATGGTCTCTTGGGCACAGGCAATGGCATCAACAAACCACTAGGGCGAGAGCAAGGCTTGGAGCGAGAGCAAGTCCCGCAGGACTGCACAAATTCCCTGACGTCACGAGACAAAGTAGGCCACCAAAAGGACCGACTAACCAAATCTCTGGTACCAAAAATTCCGGGATGAACGGCCAATGCGGAACAATGAATCTCAGACATCACACTCTTTTTCCACCGTCTGGGACAAACAATTTCCCAATAGGGCAGAGTTCGGGTTTATCCTACTGACACCCTTCCAGAGCCAGTCTCAAATTGGGCGAGATGGCGGAAAGAACTATACCCTCTTTCAAAATAACAGTAGGATCAGATAACTCAGGTGAGTCAGCAAGGAAACTCCTCGAGAGGGCATCCGCTTTAACATTCTTAGTGCCAGGAAGAAAGGAAACCACAAAATTAAAACGTGTGAAAAACAAGGCCCACCTGGCCTGTCTAGGATTAAGTCGCTTGGCTGATTCCAGATAAACCAGATTCTTATGGTCCGTGAGGACCACCACCTGATGTTTGGCTCCCTCCAGCCAATGTCTCCACTGTTCAAAAGCCCACTTCATGGCCAATAACTCCCGATTACCCACGTCATAATTACGTTCAGTTGGAGAAAATTTTCGAGAGAAAAAGGCACAAGGGTTACTTTTAGAGGTCTCTGGATCTCTTTGGGACAAAACGGCAACTGCCACAATTTCAGAGGCATCAACCTCCACCTGAAATGGCAGAGAAACATCAGGCTGCCGTAGAACAGGAGCAGAAGTGAAGCTCTGCTTAAGTTCCTGAAACGCAGAAACTGCCTCAGGAGGCCAATTCACCACATCAGAACCTTCTTGGTCAAATCAGTCAATGGTTTAACAATAACAGAGAAATTACCAATAAATTTACGATAAAAATTGGCAAAACCCAAGAATCTCTGAAGAGCCTTTAATGAAGTAGGTTGGACCCAATCACAGATGGCTTGAACCTTGACTGGGTCCATTTCAATAACAGATGGGGACAAAATGAATCCCAGAAATGAGATCCTCTGTACGCCAAAAAGACACTTTGATCCCTTCACATACAGAGCATTCGCTCTCAAAATCTGGAACATAGTCCGAACATGTTTCACATGAGAGTCCCAATCATTGGAAAAAATCAAGATATCATCCAAATAAACAATCAGAAATTTATCCACAAAATCCCTGAAAATGTCATTCATGAAGGACTGGAAGACGGAAGGAGCATTAGTGAGCCCAAAGGGCATCACTAGGTACTCAAAATGCCCCTCTGGGGTATTAAATGCCGTCTTCCATTCATCCCCATGCTTAATGCGAATAAGGTTATATGCCCCCCTGAGGTCAAGCTTGGTAAACCAAGTAGCACTTTTCACCCTGGAAAACAGGTCAGAAATCAAGGGTAACGGATATTGATATTTCACAGTGATATTGTTCAAGAGACGATAATCAATACACGGCCTTAATGAACCATCCTTTTTGGCCACAAAGAAAAAACCGTCACCCAAGGGTGAAGAGGATGGTCTGATATGACCCTTCTCCAATGACTCCTTGATATAAGACCGCATAGCGTCATGTTCAGGTACAGACAAGTTAAAAAGGCGACCTTTAGGGAATTTACTACCAGGCACTAATTCAATAGCGCAGTCATAGCTCCTATGGGGGGGCAAGGATGCAGATTTACTTTCGCTTAACACATCAGAAAAATCAGTCAAAAAGTCAGGAACATCCTGAGCCTGGGGGGAGGCAGAAAAAACATGAGTGTTGGCATTAACACATTGGCAGCCCCAACTGGTTACAGACACAGATTTCCAATCCAAAACAGGATTATGAGACTGTAACCAAGGGAAACCCAATACAATAATGTCATGCAGATTATACAGCACCAAAAATTTGCAACTCTCCTGATGATCAGGTTCAACTCTCATTATCACCTGAGTAGAGAACTGGGGTTTATTCTCAGCTAAAGGGGTAGAATCGATCCCAGTAGGGGAATAGACTTCCGTAGGGGTATCAAGGGAAACCCACAACGTTTAGCAAAATCAAATTCCATCAGGTTAATAGCTGCTCCCGAATCAACAAAAGACTGAGCAGAAAATGTGGACAGGGAGCAAATCAGGGTAACAGTCAACAAAAATTTAGTCTGAACACTACCCAAGACAACTGAACGTGCAAAACGTCTTCCCCGCTTAGGGCAAACTGAAATAGCATGAGAGGCGTCACCACCGTAGAAACATAACCCATTGCGTTTTCGAAACTCATGACGCTGTGCCCCAGAAGCCACTCTATCACACTGCATGGGTTCAGAAGCTGGTTCACAAGGCAACACTATTCCACGCATACCTCTACGCTCACGCAAACGTCTGTCAATTTGAATCGCTAATGACATAGAATCACTGAGACCAGAGGGGACAGGGAATCCCACCATAACATCCTTTACATTCTCTGACAGACCCTTCCGAAAAAGGGCTGCCAAAGCATTGTCATTCCATTTGGTCAGGACTGCCCACCTTCGGAATCTCTGACAGTATAACTCAGCGTCCTCAAGCCCCTGATTTAATGTCAACAAGGCTTTTTCAGCTTGATCAGTGACATTAGGCTCATCGTACAATAGCCCCAGAGCCAGAAAAAATGCATCAACATTACTCAAAACAGGGTCCCCAGGTGTCAGGGAAAAAGCCCAATCCTGAGGATCGCCGCACAGGAGAGAGATGACAATTTGAACCTGCTGTGCTGCGTTCCCTGAGGACTTAGATTTTAAGGCAAAAAACAACTTACAGTTATTTTTGAAATTCAGAAATTTAGCTCGATCCCCTAAAAACAAATCTGGCATGGGAATCCTAGGTTCCACAACAGGCAACCCTGCAAGATAGGTAGCAATACTCCGAACTTCAGTGGCAAGCTGATCCACACGGCCAGACAACTGTGCAAACTCCATTGAGAGAAAAAAAAAAATCCTCCTCAGCACCCAAGAATACAGAGGGAAAAAAAAAAAATCTCTGACAACTCTGACAATCTTCTTTCTTTCACACTATTTTTCCCTTCTGTGAGTACCATATAATTATCAGGTTTTAGGCCGGTGATACTGTTATGATTTGGTAGCTGTGGAGAGCAGGCAAAAAAGGCAATACACCAGAGAGGTTACTGTTATGATTTGGTAGCTGAGGAGAGCAGGCAAAAAAGGCAATACACCAGAGAGGTTGGAATCTATTGGATTGCAGTACCCTGACTAACCACCACAACTAAAGGCAGCCATGAAGCGTACCTACGTTGGTCCTAGACGCCTCGTCACAGCCTGAGAAGCTAACTACACCTAAAGATAGAAAGAGGAAAACTATCTGCCCCGGAGCAGATCCCCAAAGAACATAGGAAGCCCCCAAACATGTAATGGCGGTTAGACAAGAGGAAATACAGACACAGACAGAAAATAGTATGAGCAAACGTTGGGGCCCAATCTTCCTAGACAGAAAAGGATAGGAAGGTCACTTACTGCAATCCAAAAAAACCTAAAAAAATACCAACACACTAATTGCAAAAACACCTGAGATCACACGACCTCTACCACCTAAATTAGTTCTCTGGTGTAACAAAACTAAGCCGCAGCCACAGAAAAAACTGGAAAAGGCAAATGAACAAACTACTGGCTGAACTAAACTGAGAGGAGCACAAGCCCCCGGAGGGGACCTGGCAGACCCCCACAGAAGTGCAGGACAAAATGCAAAAAGCAAGCACAAAAAACTAAAAGAAGAAAATGTCTTATCTGTTAGCAGAAGATGCAGGCACGAAACAGCAAGCTTCAAAGTGAACCAGGAACAAAAGTAGAGACCAGAAAAATTGATCACCGGCAACCCTGATGGCAGGGAACCTCCCTTATATAAGACCAGTCAGTACCACCTGATCGCCAATCTTCACAATCTTCATTGAATAGTTCAGTACTGTTTGTAACCACCAGAGGGAGCTTCTGCTCAGAATTCATTTCTAGCACATTCACAACAGTGTACATATATAAATATTGTAAGGTTTCAACTCGCTCAGCTGCTTCAGAGGCAATTAGGAGGCACTTTTATATCAAAAAGTCATCAGGTTTATTGCTCCATAAACCACAAAGCCACATACAATACAAGTCTTCAGTAAAGCTTCTTAAGATCTCTGCAAACACAGATACAGGAAGGCTTCTCCATTCCTACACAGAGACCTCTCTGTAATCTCCCGCCTGGACACATGGTAGTCTGTTCACACTCACAGACTCCCACATCACTCTTCAGACACAGAGACCTCTCTGCAATGTCCTGCCTGGACACATGGAAGTCTGTCCACACTCACAGACTCCCACAACACTCTCTTCAGGTGCCAAACACACTTCTGTTACATACCCATAACCCCGCCCACAGGTGAGGTCAGGAATCACATGGTTAGGTCACATGGTCATGACCTCACCACAGGTCCTTTAGATACACATAAACACCTACAGGCTTTATCTTGGGTATTCAGACACATACCCCTTGGGTGGGTTTGTAGGTGACTGGACCCGCCCAGCTCTCCAAGTCACCTGGAAGCCTCCGAATGTATAGCACAACTCTCAGCAGTAGATCTGCTGAGCAAAACAGGCCCAGGCTTCCATCACAGGGCCACCCACCTCTGCGATACATACCGTCCATCCATCACATGCCTCCATGCATATCCCGAGGAGCATACACAGTGCCCCCTAGCTGCATCAGGGGTCACTACACCACATACCTCCCCCCCTCTGTTCAAACTTGTGGGGTTGAACACTTGTTACCCGACCAGAGATTCTTCTCGGTCGTCTCTGCCAGTCAAACCGTCTCTCTAAGTCGGGCCCTGCTACTGATCTCTTTGGTAGGCGTCTGTCCTCCGATTCTGTCACATATTTTGCTGACGAGGCCCCCCTGTCAGACCACCCGCATCCCCTGCGGTCAGTACGGCGTCGCAATTCCCTTGCACCCATACGTCCTGTCTTGTCTGAGTCCTTTTCATTTCGTCCACTACAGGTTCTCCTGCTTAGGTCACTCCTCACTGAGCTAACTGAGGCATCACTACTTCTTCCTCCTCCATGAGGTGACCTATTTCCTGTATTAGCTCCAGCTTGAGGACTTATAGTCTTAAGCGAACCTCTTTGCCTCTCTATACCACGGGTTGAAGGTGGCGGCCATCTTCTTTCCACTTCCTGCAGGTTTCTGTTGATCTGCTCCCTCTCAAGTCGTAGCTGCTCTACTTCTCTCAGGTATGACACTCTAGGAGCATCCGGATATTCCCAAGGCTCTCCATGGATCCGACAATGAGGAACGGAACCATCCCATCTTCACCCACTACCTGGACTTCGTCATCAGCCGGAATCCTGACTCTCGTCACACCGGACTTATTCAACATCTCCTGCATCACTTTCCCAAGTCTTCCGATGACTTTCTTCACCAGACCTCTGGACACTTGAATGATGTCTTCCATCAATCCAAGCTGACTTTGAGCCTTTCTTGCTTGCTCCAGACGTCGAGTGGCTTCGTGATTTCTCAACAGGAACATTTGCTTTGTGCGGAGACAATGTAGGTGCATGTCCCTCAGGTTAGCCACCCGCTTCATTGTGACTTCCCTAGTCGACAGTATGACTAACTGTTTCATCTCTGGCACCCAGTTCACACTAGATGCTTCTACCGCTTTCCTAAAGGCCTCATGTACATCCTCACTGGCACAAGCTTCTTGCATGTCTTCGGGTACCTCTATTACACACTTGAAAACCGACCCGTCACCTTCTTGGACAGACTGTTGGACCTCCTCGTCCTGAGCGTTAGTACAGTTTTCCAAGACATCGCTCTCCCTTGTGTGTCCATCTCCATGGCACTTCCCTTGCTGGATTTCTTCTCCCATAGATTTCTGGAGCTGGGCACTAGTCTCCTCCTCTATCTTGAGCTCTCGGAGAACTCTATCTCGCTCTTCTGCCAAACAGCGACACTCCTCCTCTCTCTGGAGAAGCTCCTGCTGATGTTTCTCTTGGGCCTCTCTGAGCATCTCCGTCTCTTTCCATAGAGCCTTGTTCATACTCTGACACGCTGACAGATGATCTCTGAGCTTAGAGACTTCCTTCTCCAGCTCCTCCACTTTGTGCTCAATCATTTGTCTCAGGACCCTTTCTCGCTCGACTGTCTCTTTCACTGTTTCTTTAAACAGCTCTATCTCATGGTCCTGCTCTCTTTTAGCCAGCACATGTCGCACCATCACTTCTTTAATTAAATTTTCGGCTGAGCACTCTTGCCCACGCACACTCTGCCTCTCCAGAGTTCCGCCCGTTCCTGCATCCGCAGTTTCCACTGTCTCACGACTCCCGGTAACTTCAACGAGCTCCAGCTTATTGCACTTACTTTCCCTTGCGGTCGAGTCACAGTCTGCACAGGAGTCACTCTCGTGGACCCTCCAGTTACCCTCTAACCGGGTGTCCGTTCCAGAGGTCTTATCTACCACATCGTCATCGGTTCTTCTGTCATACATGTCAGGGGACATCATGTCAGTAAGTTGGGCAGACGCATCCTTTCCTCCTGTGTCACCATCTGACTCATCAGTTTTGGGAGGCGTCACTGTCCCAATGTCTGCCATCCCAACAGTAGACATGCCTCCCTCCTGCTGTAGAGGAGCTCCCCTGTCCCACAAGCCAGAGAACAGTTTAGAGTCCCGACCTATGACCACTGGACACGACAAATTAGGGACTATAGCGACATCCTGTCCCGCAATGTCCCAGCCTGTCTCAAAGATTACCCTGGCCACTGGATAATCCTTAGTGTCCCCATGGATACAGGTGACCCCGACCTTTCTTCCAAGTATTTGAAACCCCTCAGGTGCAACCCTCACTAGAGTCACCGGACTCCACGAGTCGACCAGACCCACCACATCCTCATTGTTTATCTGCAGGGCAGACCCCGTAGTATTGTGCCGGGTGGATAGTTCATAAGGCAAACTGGACACACATAACATATTTGCCCCGGGCAACAGTTCGTCTGCACCTCCCCTTTAACGTTGGGATACTCCACCCCTTTTTGGACCACCATCCCCTTTTGGGTTGCTGCCCCCTTTTGGGACTCCGCCCCCTTTTGGGCCAACATCCCAATTTGGGTTACCACCCCCTTTTGGGACTCCACCCCCTTTTGGGCAACCATTCCTGTTTTGGGTTGCCGCCCCCCTTTTTGACTCCTCCTCTTTTAGGGAGACCACCCATCACTGGGATACACACCACGGCTCTCACAGGCCCCAGTTCACACAGTACCCTTAGACAGTGTCTTTTACTTAGGGCGTGTACTGGCCCTTTAAGAGTTTGTGTGCCTCGGTTCACACTGTCCTTTTTACCACACCAGCTCCTGCTGGTACTGCCACCGCTTCCGTTGCAGCCATCAACAACCAGCACCTCCAGATGCTACTCCTAAGCTGCTGTGGCTGTTACTGCAGCTCCGGCTGCTGCAGAACCTCTTGCTGCAACAGTCACTGTAGCTCCTGCTACCACAAGTCTCTGCACACTGCGTCGTCTTGCCGCCTGTCTCCTTCGTGACCCCACGAGTCACAGCCAGCCGCTTGTCACCTTCATGACCCCTCCGAGCCACAGTAAACACCTCACACGTGTTCCAGGAAAAAAAACAGTTTCTCACTGACCCGTCAGCACAACACAGACTCCTGTCTGTCACACTCTCGGCCACAGAGATTTCCGGACACCTCCTCTGAGAGGCATCCAACAGAGCAAATACAGTCTTTCACTGACCCGTCAGCACAACACAGACTCCTGTCTGTCACACTCTTGGCCACAGAGATTTCCGGACACCTCCTCTCTCAGAGGCATCCCACAAAGGAAAAACAGTCTTTCACTGACCCGTCAGCACACCACAGACTCCTGTCTGTTACCTGTTGGTCACGCAGGTTTCCGGACACCTCCTCTTCATAGAGGCATCCCACAGAGGAAAAAACAGTCTTTCACTGACCCGTCAGTACAACACAGACTCCTGTCTGTTATACTCTCGGCCACAGAGATTTTCCGGACACCTCCTCTCAGGTATCCTATCAGCATGCTCTTTTATCTCAATGACCCTGGTCAACACAACACAGACTCCTGTCTGTCACCATTGCTTAACAGCTTCTTCAGATACCTCAAACATAGATACACAGTTTATTCTTGACCGCTGGTCACACTCACGGTTTTCACAGACCGTCCGTTCCTCCTCTGGCTCCTGATTCCCAGCACTGCAACATGTGCTCCTTGGGCCGCTGCCCGCATTCTCCACCAATTGTAAGGTTTCAACTCGCTCAGCTGCTTCAGAGGCAATTAGGAGGCACTTTTATATCAAAAAGTCATCAGGTTTATTGCTCCATAAACCACATACAATACAAGTCTTCAGTAAAGCTTCTTAAGATCTCTGCAAACACAGATACAGGAAGGCTTCTCCATTCCTACACAGAGACCTCTCTGTAATGTCCTGCCTGGACACATGGTAGTCTGTTCACACTCACAGACTCCCACATCACTCTTCAGACACAGAGACCTCTCTGCAATGTCCTGCCTGGACACATGGAAGTCTGTCCACACTCACAGACTCCCACAACACTCTCTTCAGGTGCCAAACACACTTCTGTTACATACCCGTAACCCCGCCCACAGGTGAGGTCAAGAATCACATGGTTAGGTCACATGGTCATGACCTCACCACAGGTCCTTTAGATACACATAAACACCTACAGGCTTTATCTTGGGTATTCAGACACATACCCCTTGGGTGGGTTTGTAGGTGACTGGACCCGCCCAGCTCTCCAAGTCACCTGGAAGCCTCCGAATGTATAGCACAACTCTCAGCAGTAGATCTGCTGAGCAAAACAGGCCCAGGCTTCCATCACAGGGTCACCCACCTCTGCGATACATACCGTCCATCCATCACATGCCTCCATGCATATCCAGAGGAGCATACACAGTGCCCCCTAGCTGCATCAGGGGTCACTACACCACAATATATATATATATACAGTACAGACCAAAAGTTTGGACACACCTTCTCATTTAAAGATTTTTCTGTATTTTCATGACTATGAAAATTGCACATTCACACTGAAGGCATCAAAACTATGAATTAACACATGTGGAATTATATACTTAACAAAAAAGTGTGGAACAACTGAAAATATGTCTTATATTCTAGGTTCTTTAAAGTAGCCACCTTTTGCTTTGATGACTGCTTTGCACACTCTTGACATTCTCTTGATGAGCTTCAAGAGGTAGTCACCGGAAATGGTCTTCCAACAATCTTGAAGGAGATCCCAGAGATGCTTAGCACTTGTTGGCCCTTTTGCCTTCACTCTGCGGTCCAGCTCACCCCAAACCATCTCGATTGGGTTCAGGTCTGGTGACTGTGGAGGCCAGGTCATCTGGCGTAGCACCCCATCACTCTCCTTCTTGGTCAAATAGCCCTTACACAGCCTGGAGGTGTGTTTGGGGTCATTGTCCTGTTGAAAAATAAATGATGGTCCTAAACGCAAACCGGATGGAATAGCATGCCGCTGCAAGATGCTGTGATAGCCATGCTGGTTCAGTATGCCTTCAATTTTGAATAAATCCCCAACAGTGTCACCAGCAAAGCACCCCCACACCATCACACCTCCTCCTCCATGCTTCACGGTGGGAACCAGGCATGTAGAGTCCATCCGTTCACCTTTTCTGCATCGCACAAAGACACGGTGGTTGGAACCAAAGATCTCAAATTTGGACTCATCAGACCAAAGCACAGATTTCCACTGGTCTAATGTTCATTCCTTGTGTTCTTTAACCCAAACAAGTCTCTTCTGCTTGTTGCCTGTCCTTAGCAGTGGTTTCCTAGCAGCTATTTTACCATGAAGGCCTGCTGCACAAAGTCTCCTCTTAACAGTTGTTGTAGAGATGTGTCTGCTGCTAGAACTCTGTGTGGCATTGACCTGGTCTCCAATCTGAGCTGCTGTAAACCTGCGATTTCTGAGACTGGTGACTCGGATAAACTTATCCTCAGAAGCAGAGGTGACTCTTGGTCTTCCTTTCCTGGGGCGGGCCTCATGTGAGCCAATTTCTTTGTAGCGCTTGATGGTTTTTGCAGCTGCACTTGGGGACACTTTCAAAGTTTTCCCAATTTTTCGGACTGACTGACCTTCATTTCTTAAAGTAATGATGGCCACTCGTTTTTCTTTACTTAGCTGCTTTTTTCTTGCCATAATACAAATTCTAACAGTCTATTCAGTAGGACTATCAGCTGTGTATCCACCAGACTTCTCCACAACACAACTGATGGTCCCAACCCCATTTATAAGGCCAGAAATCCCACTTATTAAACCTGACAGGGCACACCTGTGAAGTGAAATCCATTCCCGGTGACTACCTCTTGAAGCTCATCAAGAGAATGCCAAGAGTGTGCAAAGCAGTCATCAAAACAAAAGGTGGCTACTTTGAAGAACCTAGAATATAAGACATAATTTCAGTTGTTACACACTTTTTTGTTAAGTATATAATTCCACATGTGTTAATTCATAGTTTTGATGCCTTGAGTGTGAATGTACAATTTTCATAGTCATGAAAATACAGAAAAATCGTTAAATGAGAAGGTGTGTCCAAACTTTTGGTCTGTACTGTGTATATATATCTATTTATATAGATCTATATATATATATATATATTATACATATTATTATATATATACACTGCTCAAAAAATAAAGGTAACACTTAAACTACAGAATATAACTCCAAGTAAATCAAACTTCCGTGAAATCAAACTGTCCACATAAGAAGCAACACTGATTGACAATCAATTTCACATGCTGTTGTGCAAATGGGATGGACAAAAGATGGAAATTATTGGCAATTATCAAGAAACACTCAATAAAGTGGATGGCGGGCACTCAGACCATCCTCATGGAGTCTGTTCCTAACCGTTTGTGCACACACATGCACAATTCATAGTTTTGATGCCTTCAGTGTGAATGTACAAGTTTCATAGTCATGAAAATACAGAAAAATCTTTAAATGAAGGTGTGTCCAAACTTTTGGTCTGTACTGTATATATATAATATATATATATATATGTTATATATTAATATATATATATATATTAATAAACTATGAAGAGACAATGCTTGTACCTAATAAATATATATCTGAATATAATTTTCTATGCCATCACTATTTGTATCTAACCAATGCACAGTGGGGAAGCAAGCGAGTGAGAGAGCGTTTTTATTTTTTTTTTCCATTTACTTTTTGAAAAATTGAATATTATTTACTAGTGTCTCGTCTCTGTTATCTTTTCGCTTCAAAAATAGACCCTCATCTGGATTCTATCTCCTCCAGACCTCTGACACCTGATACTTTAAAGGACTATGTGAACATCAAAATCAGCGCTGATGCAGTCCAGCTCTCCCTTTATCAACCACTTACACCATCTACAAAGATTATAAGTGAGCATAAATTATGTCGCTATAATACTGTAAAAATTTACACTTACTACATATATAAGCACTTTAGCTCTGTAGAGGCACCGGACTATAGATAAATGTTCTTTATGTATCGCGGCCAGGAAGAGGGCCAGACAGTGACTGGAACCTATCATGCGCCAGCACATCTACAATGTACGCTACTCGTAGCGACCAGCAGTGCGTTCTTTTCTGACAAGTCTATGTGTGATTTGTGTATTGTTTGTAGTATATGTCAATGTCGTGCACTTAAGCAGGGTTGCCAACTTGACTTTTTTTTTCCTGGACAACCATCAAAAAATCATGGACAGAAATATTTTTTACTGATACATTGGAAAAAATAATAAATGATTATGAGTGATCCATGTCTACAGATAATAATTCTGATATTATGACATCAACTGCATTCACTGAAAACTGTAAAATGATGATAATTATAGTCATAATCTGTATAAGTATCTACAGCTTCAAATAAATCACATTCTTGTTTCTACTAAGGACAGGGCCCTATGTTTACAGACTGTTCTGGAATTTCTGGACAGTTGGCAACGCTACACCAAAGACTTTCACAAAACAAGGGTTAGCTCACATCTGCGTATAAATCGGATGAGTGCAGTGCGAGAAAACATCGGGGAACGTCGAGGGAAATACGTATGTAAAATGTGGCAGCACTCCAGACTTTAATTATTTAGTGCAAATCGGTACTTTATCAGCCCAGGTGTGCTGTTCAAATAATCGTCTGCAAACGCATTCAGCCATTACAGTGATATTTGCTTAATGTTATATGGCTTACTTCATTCATTATCATATATAGATATTATGGTTACAGTGTTTATTTTACTTTGATGATATCTAATGGCCATTGTTATCATATGTTTTCATGTTCTGAAGCTGTAATTCCCACAATGCCTCTCTCACTCTCTGTAACTCCTATCTTCTTCCTCACATCCTTTCTGCTGGTCAGTGCCATCTTGCAGCGCGTGCATCAGGACTGAAGAGAGGATTCTCCTGTTACATCTACTCTTCACCCTCCATATTCTACCTCATCTTCATCCCTTCATCTTCCCTGATATCCTGCCTCATCTCACCAAAGTACTGTGAATAAAAGTGGTCAAAGTTCATCACTGCATTGTCCTTCCCGGATCAACCACATGCTGCTGGTCAAGCATAGGAGGGAATGGTAGCGAGTAACATTATCTGCCATTGCTTGTACAGAGATCCATGTTCACATCCCTTAGACACACCTCATCTATATGCATCAGTGGTAGAATAACAGGTATATGGCAACGTTTCAACTCAGCAGCTTCAAAAATGATTAAAACAGGCTCAAAAGATACTGAACTGGAATGACTAATGTCTATCTTCTATCTATTTCATATATATCTTACATCGATCTAGACGATATGAACATTATTTGGATGCCTACGCATTACACCTACAGGAGCTGTTATGACCACCATGCTAAATCCAAATATCTTGTTTTGAAACATTAAGATTTCCTGTCACTGGACTAAGGGGATAAGGCCAAAACCTAATAACAAACCTGTGGCATTATCCTCCTCCACCAAACTATACAGCGGGCACAATATAGTCAGGGGGTAACGTTCTCCTGGCATTCACCAAATCCAGACTCATCCATCAGATGCCAGATAGAGAAGTGTGATCGGTCACTGAACAGAACACTTCTCCTCCATCATCCAGTGGTGGCTGCTTTACACGACTCCATCCGACGCTTGCCGATGTACGGCTGCATGCAGCTGCTCGTCTGTAAATCAGGTAATCGGATGCAGTGACACAGATACGCAGAGCAAGGGCTAACAGTGGTTTAATTTAACTATTACAGGGATAAGTCTCTTCACAGGGAGCAACAGGGGGTTAAACCAGATTTAAGTTAGAAATCACAAAAGAACTGAGTAACTTAAGGCAAAAGTTTATGAGTATTTCTGTTCCACTTATCACGAGTCTGACCCTTGTCACGTGCTCAGGGGTAAATGCTGGATGCCGGCTGAGGCTGGTGCTGAAATCTTCATGCTTCTTCGCCTAACAGATTAGTTTTTCCTCTTCTGGCGGCAACAGACGGTCACTGGTTTGACCCGTTGAGCTCCTAGTTCAACCCGCTGCTCTGCAGCCAGGAGTCCTTCACAACAATCTCCCGCTTGACGTACTCTGCTGTCAGGAGTCTCGCCCAACAATCCCCCGCTCGACGTGCTCTGCCATCGGAGGTCTCACACAACCTCCCGCACGACGTACTTTGCATTCAGGGGTCTTACACAACGATCTCCCATCCGGTCTTCTCTACACTTGTGTCCTCTCATTGCAGCGCGGACTAACGGTACCCGCAGCGTGCCACAGGTCGGCTCTCTTACTTCTCCCCGGCGGGAACTCTGTCCTCTTCCAGCGCAACACCTTCTCTGCAGGTCATGGGTCCTCTCCATCCTCAATTTCCTTCCCCCCGCAACAAAAGGTGCGACCCGAGCAGTTCCAGACTCGGTGCTCTGTCAGTACCCACAGCCCGGTCTTCCTCCTTACACGTCCATGAAGCTCCCGGCGGGGGAGCAGTGTTTGTGTTGATGTTCATACCAGAGGAGGTCTGGACTTTGCAGTTATGTGGTCAGTACAGCGTTGGTGACTTTTCTACCCTCTGCTCCTCAGCACTCGGTTGAGACCTAAAATAGAGGTATCCTATCTATCTATCTATCTTTATATAATTCTATCCCTGCATATATAGACTTGAATTTATTATGGTTTCACGTTTTAACTGTGATTTTTGTACATATAATATTTTTCTACATTATAACTTTCGAATGTAAAAAATGAAACATATGATATTCAGGACTGTTGCTTACATTTTACAATCTGATTATTTCAATGTACAACCAGCGGAGATTAAGGAGGGCCAAAAGATTTTAAGAATTCAGCTAGACATTCCCTGATTCACATCAGGCCGGGCAGAGTAATAAGTAAAGTGTTTATTTGTCTGAAGGGATCAGAGAGACTCATGTCTGGCAGAGACTCTTCTTGGCAGGCAGCATTTTGGATTCTGAGTCCAGCCTTTTATTCAAGACATTTCTCAAGTAGTTCATCATTGTGCGTATGCATTCTTTACTGTCATAAAGTTTTCCTCAGTCCTCCGCCCCAATCGTCACAGTTCTGCCGTCGCCAGTAAATTCCCTGCTATAAATAGTCCCAATCACCAAAACTTTTAGAATAAGTCTGACCTCGGATGCTGACTAATAGGTGAGCAGGTAGAAACGTGTTCAATATTACAATGCTGAGTTTAATGACAGCTTCCAGAGCTCATTCATTAAAAGCTGTGAATCCCACAGGTCGGCTGACAAACCTTAATTCATTGGGGGGAATTTTGGATAAATTTTGCTTTGGGCAAAAGTAATTTTCCCTATTACATACCTACAAAAATGAACTCCATATTCACAACATTAGTCTCCAAATACCACCCACACTCCAATAATAAATGTACCCCCATAATAACAGCCAGAGTGTCCCCACAAATCATTTTATCCATAGAGAGCTCCCATAAGCAATACCCCAGACAGAGAGTGCCCTCATATACAGTGATCAGACTACCCATAAAGTAACCCATACATGAGAGTAAGAATACCCCAGTGCCAGGCATATAGTACCCCAATGCACATTTCCAGGCAAATAGTACTTTCATTCACAGTGCTAGACTGAAAGAATATCGATAAACAGTGCCAGGCAGATTGTACCCCATATATAGTGCCAGAACAGATTGTACCTCCATAAACAGTGTCAGAATGATTGTACCCCAATACACAGTGCTAGACTGAGTGTAACACAATACATAGTGTCAGACAGATAACACCCACATACACAGTACTAGATTGAGAGTAATTTGCTAAACAGTGCCAGGCAGATAGTACTCTATTACACAGTGTGAGGCAGGTAGTACTCTCTTAGGCTGGTGACTCGCACCACAATTGTGGATACCAGGGCTATGGGGTACTCGGAGCCGAGCCCATTGATTTCCATGGGAGATGTCACTGGCAGCGGGACTCGTTCCGTGGCCCTGGCGGTCAAGCAATGGGGGATATTTACAGGGGATTATTAGGATAGGTAGTTTGTGACGCCACCTGCGGTATCTGATCAATTGGACCAGCGCTGCTATAAGGATCTTCACAGGGGATGTTATGGGGCAGCTGGGTGGTAAGTCTCCCACAGGTGAGACTGGTCCCTGGAAGTCTATGGTGATGATGCAGGGTGTAGTTAAGAATTCAGTCACACACAATGCAGCTTCTTTTCATACCTTTACTGGTAGATGTTCAAGAAGATCCCGGGAAGCTGGTCGGGGTGGAGAATGCACACTCGGGTAACCGCTGAGCAGGTTAGAGGCCTCCTTAACTTCAATATGTATGTGAGTCCAACTTGCATGAAGCGAAGTTAACTCTGCAATCTACAGCTTTCTCAATAGCTGCCAAGCCCGGCTGACATTGTGGTGGAGCCTTCTATGTCTCTGAATCTCAGATGTTGAGAGAACTAAGTCCCTACTTTTGTAGCGTCCCACTCAAGGTCCTTGTTCCCCCTGACTCCGGTTACGTATCAGCGCTTAGGGCTGCTCTCTGCGACCTGTAGTCCAGATAGCCTCCGGTTTTCTTGTTACTACGCATGAAGTTCTAGCAACGCTTCGGACCCCGGTGTCCGGTGATTTAGTGCAGGCAATCCAATACCCAAGGCACTTCTCTATCTTCTCCACTGCGCCCTTCGCCCTGCTTCCCGCTCTTAACATAAGCACTTGTAGCTTTCGATGGTGAGGTCAGCTTTCTCTAGGGCTCGCTGAATAGCCCTCAGTATCCTCCAAGTCCCGACTGGACTGACACTGAACTGCCCTGTGCTCAGACAGGAAACAGATTCCACTACTCTCCCTCCTAGGTTGACTGAACTCCCCCAGAATCTTTTTCTCTCAGCTACGTGTCACTCCCTTTTATACCCCTGATGGGTGTGTCTAAAAGTGTGAGTGAAGTGAATGCATATCAAGCGTTGCGGTTACCTTCCTGTGCACTCTCCTGGATTTTATGTGTGCCTGCATAGCTGGGCCACACATCCCCCCTTGGTTAAACACAGCACTCCCGGGCTGTAAAAGAGAAAAAGAAAAACATTTTTGTTTTGCATTAACATCAACATTTTAACTCTTCCCATCCGGGAGGTAAGACTTCTTGAACGTTGCAATTTGTACATTAGAAAAAATACAAAAGTATCAAAAGTATCAAAACATTCTCATGAATACAAAACAAATTCTTGTGGAGGACCCGCACCAAAAACCTCCCACGTGGGTCCTGGGTGGGCTGCAGGACTTCTGACTGCAGACCTCACTCTAGGCCCACCATACGGGTTTTTCTTCAGAGGTAGATAGTAATGGTTTCATGTAAAACCAAGATAATGCACCGTAGTGCAACTATTTACAAAGCAAGTTCTTGGGCTGGCACAGTCCACAGCCTCCCAGTCCATTGGCATAGTTAAAACACTTTTCAAGTATTCACATTATAATTTAACTGGCTTTACCCAACCGGGGTATTTTATGCAAACCATGCAATCATCACATTTTTTCTTTAGCTTTCTTAGACTCTTTAACCTTGTACCCAGCCGGGTATCCTACTTTTAAATAGGTAAGCTATGTAACATTCTCATACATTTCAATAAAAGACAATAAAGTGCAATTTTCAAAATTTCTCAAACTTTTTACAATTCCTGGATACGGTAAACCCCTGTCTGGGTCCTACCGGTCTTCACTTTTCTTGCTAATTTCGATAACGTCTTCCACTCCTGGGGCTGGAACGACGCGATGTTCCTTAGAACGCATTACAAATAAGTCATGACCTGCTATTAGCATTTGAGTGGCCACAGTTCTCATTTTAACGGTGGACCCAACGGGTACTTCTTTTCTGTAGGACGCCGATTGCGTCGCTGCAGGGGCCACAGTAACTTGCGATGCCGGATACGTTGCTGAGATAGCCGCAGGGGGCGTTGCCAATTGGGTCGCAGATTGCGATGCAGAGTAGGTCGCCGATGAGTATACAGGGGGCGATGCAGGGGCACGGCCTGGTGCGGTGAGAGCTTGGGACTGGGACACCTCGGTATTGTGTACGGTACCGGCGTCGGGAACGGGGTCACTGACGATGGAGACGTTCAGGGCATACCACCCCTTTAAACCCCAGTGACGTGTGTAGCTCACTATGTCCCCATTTATCAGGTCCCTCCCAGGATGACCGATGGGCAAGTGGGACTCCACGTCCCGGCGGCTCACAAAGACCCCCTGATAGAGGCCCGGCTCGCGGATAAAGCCCAAGCCCTTGCGGAGCTGAAACTCGGTAACACACCCCTGCCGCCGCGGTTCCCGTCGGGTACCTTTATCTCGGCGGACGGTTTCCTTATCAGCGATGAACTCCTCATGCTGTCGTTGCCGGGACCGCTGTATGTTTCGTTCTTCCTCCTGCTGCTGTCTCACTTTCTCACAGTGCTGCCAGGCATTTCCGGTTTGGAGGTCGTAAGTCACGTCGTCCAGACGCTCCATCTCATCCCAGTCGATTTCCGGCAATGATGGCTGGGACCCCTCCGGTGATCTTACCGGGGAACCGTACTCTGCTGTGGCCTCCTGGCCTGGCTGGCGCCCCGGACCGGGCAGGACCTCCTCAGCCTCCTTCTCCTCCACCTCCGCATCGGTGGGATCAGGTACAGCACTTTTGGGGGCAGCCTCCGGTTGCTCTTTAGCCTTCCTCAGCAGGGAACTTGGGAAATCAGGAGACGGCGTTAGGCTTGTGGAGAGAAAAACTGCGTCCCACAGCAGCCGCTGTGTCTGGGCACGCCAGTGTCTCTCCGTCTCCTGCAGATCTGCATGACGCTGGATCATTCTTTTTAGCGCCGCATTTTCTTTCTGCAGCTCCAGCATTGTGGGGTTAGTGTCCCGATCTGGGGACAGCTCCGGCACAGGTAGTAAATCTTCCGGTAAGCAAGGTTTGTATGCCTCCGGTCTTCTGCACAGATTCTCCTGTCCTTCCGCCATCTCGTCCCAGGCCAGACTGTAGTTTCCATCAGGAACAGTCCGGTCTCTTCCGTGGAGGCAGGATTTGCGTCTCCTCCTTTTTGCATAGAAGATGAAGAGGAGGCGGATTTTTCCTTAGCAGTGGGGCAGCACCGCACATTATAGTAGCATTTTGAGAGGGCGGCCATAACTTTCGCGCCACAGGGGGGGTACACGCCCACGAATGCACGCCCACCTTCTTCACCAACACCTCAGGGCGCCAATATGGCGATAAAATGGCGGTGTTTGGCGCCAAATGCAGCAAACAGTCTTTTTCACTAAACAGTTCAATATAGGCACACAGGACTCACAATTGCAAGCTTCGCATCCTGTTCGTGACGCCAAATTTTTAGATGACTCGCACCACAATTGTGGATACCAGGGCTATGGGGTACTCGGAGCCGAGCCCATTGATTTCCATGGGAGATGTCACTGGCAGCGGGACTCGTTCCGTGGCCCTGGCGGTCAAGCAATGGGGGATATTTACAGGGGATTATTAGGATAGGTAGTTCGTGACGCCACCTGCGGTATCTGATCAATTGGACCAGCGCTGCTATAAGGATCTTCACAGGGGATGTTATGGGGCAGCTGGGTGGTAAGTCTCCCACAGGTGAGACTGGTCCCTGGAAATCTATGGTGATGATGCAGGGTGTAGTTAAGAATTCAGTCACACACAATGCAGCTTCTTTTCATACCTTTACTGGTAGATGTTCAAGAAGATCCCGGGAAGCTGGTCGGGGTGGAGAATGCACACTCGGGTAACCGCTGAGCAGGTTAGAGGCCTCCTTAACTTCAATATGTATGTGAGTCCAACTTGCATGAAGCGAAGTTAACTCTGCAATCTACAGCTTTCTCAATAGCTGCCAAGCCCGGCTGACATTGTGGTGGAGCCTTCTATGTCTCTGAATCTCAGATGTTGAGAGAACTAAGTCCCTACTTTTGTAGCGTCCCACTCAAGGTCCTTGTTCCCCCTGACTCCGGTTACGTATCAGCGCTTAGGGCTGCTCTCTGCGACCTGTAGTCCAGATAGCCTCCGGTTTTCTTGTTACTACGCATGAAGCTCTAGCAACGCTTCGGACCCCGGTGTCCGGTGATTTAGTGCAGGCAATCCAATACCCAAGGCACTTCTCTATCTTCTCCACTGTGCCCTTCGCCCTGCTTCCCGCTCTTAACATAAGCACTTGTAGCTTTCGATGGTGAGGTCAGCTTTCTCTAGGGCTCGCTGAATAGCCCTCAGTATCCTCCAAGTCCCGACTGGACTGACACTGAACTGCCCTGTGCTCAGACAGGAAACAGATTCCACTACTCTACCTCCTAGGTTGACTGAACTCCCCCAGAATCTTTTTCTCTCAGCTACGTGTCACTCCCTTTTATACCCCTGATGGGTGTGTCTAAAAGTGTGAGTGAAGTGAATGCATATCAAGCGTTGCGGTTACCTTCCTGTGCACTCTCCTGGATTTTATGTGTGCCTGCATAGTTGGGCCACACATCGGGTTCACATTTGTGGTTGTGTCCGCAGCGTTTCTGACGCATACATCCGCATGCATCGTGTTTATCTATCTTTAACGTTGTGGATGCAGGTACATGCGTTTGTATGCATTTGACCGCGTTTGCTTACTCATGAGTCGTTACGGGTTGTGCGGCGGGGCGCGGCTAACGCAACATGTTGCAATTTTGGAGGCGGCAGACGCTTGTGGAAGGAATGCGTCTAAACAATGCATTACAGTCTATGAGAACGCATGCGTACGCAAGCACATGTGTACGCTTTGCGTTTGCATATGCATGAATTTACATAAGACACACCCATTGGGCGTGGCTTGTGTACATTCAAAAATTTGACGGGAAAATAGCACTTGCCAATCGTCCACAACTGCAAACGCATGCATTTTTGCATGCGTTTGCGGTTGCAGACGATACGCTGCGTAGTCAACTGCAAATGTGAACATAACCATACACAGTGTCAGACAGATAGCACTCGATACACAGTTTTAGACAGCTAGTACCCCATACACAGTGCCAGGCAGATAGTGCCTCAATACACAGTTTCAAGAAGAAAGACCACCCATCCATATATAATGTCAGAGTGATAGTACTCCCATTCACAGTGCCAGACATATTGCACCCCAATACACGGTGTCAAAAAGATAGCACCACCATACACAGTGCTAGATTAAGAGTAAATTGATAAACAGTGTCAGATAGTACTCTGATACACAGTAGCACCCCCATACACAGTTTCAGCCAGATAGTACTCCATGCACAGTTTTAGACAGATAGCACCCCCATACACAGTGCCAGGAAGATAGTACCTCAATACAGAGTTCTAAGAAGATAGACCACCCATATACAATGTCAGAGTTGACAGTACCCCCATACACAGTGCCAGGGAGATAGTACTCCCATACACAGTGCCAGAAATATAGCATCCCAATGCAAAGTGCCATGAAGATAGTACCTCCATACACAATGCCAGAAATATAGTACTCCCATAGAAAGTGCCAAAAAGATAGTAACGCCATATACAGAATCAGACAAATAATACCCAACACACAGTGCTAGGTTGAGAGTAAAACTTTATATAGTGCCAGTCACAGAGTATCCCCATTAACAGTACCCCCATTTACAGCTGGAATAGATAGTATCCCCATACAAAATGCTACATAGAGAGATTCTGATCTACCAAGTCAAAAAGAAAATACCTCAAATACAGTGGTAAACTCAGAGGAAAACCGGTGTCAGGTACATTGTATTCTCATACACAGGGCTAATAAGAGAATTTCCCATCCGCAGTGTAAGCCAGACAGTACCCCATATACGCAGTGTCAGCAGAAGGTACTGTTATCTATATAGAGGAACATTGTTGCCAATAATATTTCTGGAAAAAATCTGTTGTAAAAACTGGCACAAGCAATTATTTACATAGAGTTACTAAGAATTTATGACATAAAAGAGGCTATGACCCTTGATTATATTTACCCACAGTGTCCAGTTTATTGTGAGTAAAGCCTCCAAGTAGTATTGTCTGGCTTTTTTCTGTATTTTGATATCAAGATCTGACTCTTCCCTGATTTACATCTTTTTTTATCTGTTATGTGTTCAGTCTAGGAAGGTGATCCATACACAATAGGTAGCTGCTGGCTGCAGGATGGTTGAGCAGATCGTTCCGCCAACAGCCATCTCTTCCGACTCCTCCATACAGAGGAGCACTCGGTCTGCCAAGCGCTCCTGTGCTCTCTATAAGAGAGCTGCTGACAGATTCCTCTTACCTCCTAGAAAACAAAAGTATTGCCACTACCTCCATCAGCCTTATCTGTTGGGAAAGGGTCAGGAGGCCTCCAAACACATTAGACTGGCGAATTCAGCCGACATTAGTCTAATGTGTATGGGGGCCATGCACCATGGATAGCTGTGGGCCCAGTGCTCATTTGTCTGGATTCATACCTGGCTTGGCTGACTGTGCATGGGATCACAATAGGGAAAGCAGCTGCCAGAAATCTCTGGAGGTTGTTTATGGCAGGCAAGTTGTTCAACTACTTGACACTCCCCTTGAGAAAGCACGTTAGCGAAACGCGCATCGGGGCATTTGCGGTGGTGTCTGTGACTTGGCACGTCATACCATGGGTAAGCACTGATCTTGCAACGACTTCACCTGTATGACCCAATTGGAGTATTTTTGTAATTTACTTTAGACACATTCATGAAATGTCCACTGGCAACTACATTGCTTATGGTGATCTGCATTTGGTCTTATGTGGCACTGTTGCCTTATACCGTATTTTTGACTGGTCATCACCTCATTTCTCCATACTTGATATATCCTCCTTGTTACAAACCTCATGCACATGTTCTCTCTTTGTATGATATATGGTTTTAAAGTTATGTTCAATAAACTTTATTGATTTTATATTTTTATGTGAGTGGTTCATGGATACTTTGTATCCATCTATAGGCAATATATGATTCAGTCCACTGCATATATATAGACTTGTGTCAAGGGGGAGACGAGCACGGATATGTCTCTAGCCAGCTTCACTTTTCTATGCTTTTTGAATATTTGTTTGTATAAGTTGGAACAGTGCATTCTGGGAAAGTGACGGAAATGAAGTTCCAGCACCTATAGTGATGGAAGAATGATTGGATGGCAAGTTATGAAGTATGAGAATCACGATAGTTCCTGGACATAAAAGACTGGTATGTGCACCAAAATAATTTTTCTGTTTTTTTTTGTGGAGGATAAGGGCAACAAGACCAAGACCGTGCTTTTCTACAGGATTTTTTCCTAAAGGACAGATAAGGAAAATACTACGCCAATCTGTAAGAACTTATCGTATAATTTGTCACAGTGTTTTTTCGATGCGTTAGCAAAGTGGCATCCAGTTGCCCCAATATCTGTATACGTGAATGCAAAATAAATCTGTTCAGCATCAACCATATGGGTCCAGTCGAGTGCAGGACTTGTAGTTTTTAAACTCAGAACTCCAAAATACTGTCCTATAGGAAGTGTAAACATTTGTGTCAGCGGCGTGATCTCAAGGAATGATCATGCACAGAGAACATCAAAGGGGTTACAAGGCGCCTCCTGGGGAAGGGGGCTGCAATTCTTCTTTCGCAGGCTTCCTAGTCATACTGTTAGTCTGTTAGCCTCAAACTATGATCATCAGCTTGAAGTTTCACGAAAGTTCTGGACAATTTTTTTTTTTAGGCTAATTATGTTCTTGTTCTCTCTGACACTCTCCACTTTCAAGAAAGAGGTGTTGGTATGGGGTTGAGAGACGCTTCAGTTTTAAGTGGAATCAGGTGTCCTTTTCCCTTTGGGGATGTCTGGAAAATGTCAGGGTCCTCTGAGTAACAGGTACTGGCAGATCAGCAGAGCACATTTTAAGAGAACTTTGCTGCCGCTCCTGCGATGCTGTTAGGAAAATGAATTAATATGAAACGCAAAACATCAACAGTTACCAATTTTATCTATTTTATTTACCCGTGCAAAGTCTTTGACAGGGCTCTTACCCACTATGTGCCTTTTTATAATACTCTTGTTATATTTTTGACCCCCTTAGGCAGAAGAGGCTGCAGTCGGCAAGAAGTAACAGTCCGAACGGAACACGGCGACACATCATGGTTCAAAGTAGAGCGAGCCGTCAGACAAGGCTGCATCCTCTCACCATTTCTCTTCAATTTATATGCAGAAGCTATTTTCAGGAAGGATGGACTTGTCGAAATAGGAGAAGAAATCAAAATTGCTGTACAAATCATCAACAATCTTAAATACACAGATACAACATTGATAGCACCAAGCGTAGATGGAATGAAGGACTTATTATGGAGTATCAAGATGGAAAGCTCGAACATGGGACTGCTGCTCAGTACAAAGAAGACAAAGATATTAACTACTGCCAGGTTCGACCGGGACACATTTGAGATGGACGGCGGCGGACTGTAAATTGTAAAGGACTCAATGATCACTCCAGATGCAGCTACGACACCAGAAGTCAGTAGGAGAATAGCTGAGGGCAAATAAACTATGAATTAACTGGACAAAGTCTTCAAATTGAAGATTTCACTGGCGACACAACTCGTACATAGTTTAGTCTTTTCGGTAGTAGCATATGGATGCAAAACCTGGATGATAACGAAACAAGACAAAAGAAGAATCAACGCCTTCAAAATGTGGTGCTGGAGAAGGATGTTATCAAAACCATGGCTGGCAAGAAGAACAAACATATCAATTTTGGAACAAATCAAGCCATACATGTCACTCATAGCAAGGATCACCAAGCTATGACTTGCCTACTTTGCACACATCATACGAAGAGAGCAATCATTGGAAAAGAACATCATGGTCAGAAGAATAGAAGGAACAAGACCAAGAGGAAGACCAGCAACCCTATGGCTTGATACAGTCAAGATAACAGCCGAGACGACCCTTGCAGACCAACAGTTGTGCTCAAAAGTTTACATGCCCCGGCAGAATTTTTGCTTTCTTGGCCTTTTTTCAGAGAATATGAATGATAACATCAAAACTTTTTCTCCACTCATGGTTAGTGGTTGGGTGAAGCCATTTATTGTCAAACTACTGTGTTTTCTCTTTTTAAACCATAATGACAACCCAAAACATCCAAATGACCCTGATCAAAAGTTTACATACCCTGATGATTTTGGCCTGCTAACATGCACAGAAGTTGAAATGGGTTTGAATGGCTACTAAAGGTAATATCCTCACCTGTACACCTGTGACCTGTGACAACTGCCAGGAAAATTGTTCGGGATGCAAAGAAAAACCCACAAATAACATCAGATTAAATACTTATGTTTTTTCATTGTGTTTATGAGTTTGTTTTTTTACATGAGTTTTTATTGCGTTTTGATGCTGCATATTGGTCTCTTATTGGTATGTCATGTTTTAACCAAAGCTCCTTTGTCTTTGACACTTCCTGGCATTTGTCTAACAAAACTTTAAGGACATCATTATTTGTGGATTACATGCGGTTGTTGTGGATTTTCCGCTGCAGAAATACACTTAAAACTCATGTATGTGAGCACATTTCAGCGCACAAAACTCACCATATTCACAGAAATTGACATGTTGCAGATTTCAACGTAGCACAGTGGGTAGAAGATTCCTACAAATCCCATCCACTTTGCTGGAACTGTAAGACGCTGTGTTTTTGACTTAGCGAAAATACACCAAACTCACCAAAAACTCATCATCGGCACACAGCCTGAAAGGAACACAGTTCCGAAGCAGCGTTGCATCCAATTATTCTCAGGATTTGTAGAGTTCCCTGAGGTTGGACCCCCAGCAATCATTAAATGATTCTAGCTACATGCCATCACTTACTTAGATGGGAATGCTCCTTCACATTTATTTTCCAATGTTCAGCTCTATTTCCATATTACAGAGGATATTCTGTTATTCGCTCTCGCTAGGCTACCTGCCAAAGCCTAAACCTGTTAATCTAATGAGCCCCGTGGTCTCCTTTGAGTTCATTTTTTAATGGCTTTACTATCCTGCAGGTGTAGCAGGAAAGTCACACTATAAACTCATGGTAACGGCACGTCTAAAGGTGAAATGTCTGGAAATACTAACATTTTGGCACTGCTCCGCTCATCAGCCTGCAATTGACCACTGCGTTCTTCTTTGCACCTATATGTTATTCCTGGCTTGGAGTCCACCTCTAACCAGAAAACATCAAAACCATGAGAACAAATGTTATTAGATTTTGCTATAAAGTACATTGAATTAAATGGGATACAAACTCCTTTAAATCCAGAAATACAAGTGCACTGCTCTAATTTACTAGACTAAACACTAAACTGTACTCACATCTCCGGACAATGTGGTAATGAGCAGATTACAGTGGGTATAAATGTGGAAATGCTGGTCAGCAAGTATTCAACTCTACCGCAGCGCCACCACAGAAAAAATAAAGTATTACATAGTGGCTGAGAAAATTAATGTCTGCCCAGATTATGCACGGACATCTTGGGGTATTTAGAAATGTCAGACCTCCTCTATCATTTTTAGAAGGGATTCTGAAAATTGGAATCTGATCCACTTTACTCTTGCATTAGTTCTAATAAACACTTGTAAAGGGGTTATCCCACCATCAACATTTATCACCTATCTAAAGGATGGGTGACGCCATAAGTGAATGAATAACGAACAGGCAATCCCCACATGCATTCAGGCTGTCTAGCAGCCGCAAATCATGCAGCTGCGGCGACACATACTAAATTTTCGAGCACGCCCAAATACTCAGAAATGCTCTGGAAAACCCAGCAACGAGCATACTTGCTCAACACTAGTAGTTATGCTTTGAGGTCTTTGCAGACACATAAAGCATTTTAAAAATATGTAAATAAAATAAAAAAATTAAATTTACCTGACATTCATCTTTCCTTTCACATAGCCCCATGTGTTGCGAACGTGTTGGAGCGACTTCGGAGCTGAGGCTCCCTCTGGTGGTTGCTGAGGGTATTGAACCTATGTTGAACAGCAAAAGCCCATCACCTGCAATTGATGAATGGTTATCAGGGGGGACGGACTGGCCGGATATAAGTGAGCTGACCTCCTATAATCCTCGCCGGTGATCAATTGTTACTTCCTGGTCTTGGTTGGAAATCAGCTTGCTTTTCTGCTGTCTCCTGCTATCATTCAGATAAGTTACCTTCTGTTTTTTTTTCTGTGGTTTGATTTTCCTTGTTTTTGCTGCCTTGCTTTTTGACTTCAGCCGGGTCCCCTTTAGGGGGCTTGTGCTGGTCTCTGTTCTCTTTTTGTATTTGTTCATTTGCTCAGTTCTTGTGATTTTTTACTGTTGGGTAACTGCGTGTTCACACCAGAGATCTGATATAGGTGGTCGAGACCGTGTGGTCTCAGCATTTTTGGAATCAGAAGTGTTGGAGTTTTTTCTAGGGTTTTGCTGGGTTGCAGACAGTATTCTCTCCTGTGCTGTCCTATCTAGACAGTTTTGGGCCCCAGCGTATACTCATTCTATTTTCTGTCTACGTTCATGTTTTCATCTTGTCTAACCGCCATTATATGTTTGGGAGCTTCCTATTCCTTTGGGCTCCACTCCGGGGCAGTTAGCTTTCCTCTTTCCATCTTCATGGGTAGCTAATCTCTCCGGCTGTGACGAGGCGTCTAGGGCACCGTAGGAACGTCCCACGGCTGCTTCTAGTTGTGTGGTTAGTTTAGGGGTCTGCAAACTATTAGATCACAACCTCTCTGGTGTTTGGCTGCCTTTGCGCTTTTTTGCTCCTGCCCTCCTCAGCTACCAAATCATAACAGAATCACCGGCCTTACTGAAAATTCTATGGTACTCAACAGAAGGGAAAAAATAGTAAAAAAAAAAGTTGTCAAAGTTGTCAGAAATTTTTTTTTTTATTTGTTACATTTTTTCCCTCTTTTTTCTCTGGGGCTGAGGAGGAATTTTTTCCTCAATGGAAGTCAAGCATTTGTCCGATCGTGTGGAGCAGCTTGCTGCTGAAGTTCGGAGTATTGCTATCTATCTTGCTGGGTTGCCTGAGGTGGAACCTAGGATCCCTATGCAGGATTTATTTTTGGGGGATCGTCTAAATTTTTGAATTTTAAAAATAACTGTAAGTTGTTTTTTGCCTTGAAGCCTAAGTCCTCAGGGAACACGGCGCTGCAGGTTCAAATTGTCAGCTCCCTGTTGCGCGGCGACCCTCAGGATTGGGCCTTCTCCCTGACACCTGGGGATCCTGTTTTGAATGATGTTGATGTGTTTTTTCAAGCTCTGGGGTTGTTGTACGATGAACCTAATGTTACTGATCAAGCTGAGAAAACCTTGTTGACATTGAATCAGGGTCAAGAAGCCGCTGAGCTGTATTGTCAGAAATTCCAAAAGTGGGCAGTCCTTACTAAATGGAATGATGATGCTCTGGCAGCTCTTTTTCGGAAGGGTCTGGCAGAGACTGTAAAGGACGTTATGGTGGAATTCCCTGTCCCCTCTGGTCTCAATGACTCTATGTCATTAGCTATTCAAATTGACAGACGTTTGCGTGAGCGTAGAGATATGCGTGAGATTGTGATGCCTTGCGGGCCAGCCCCTGAGCTCATGCAGTGTGATGGAGTGACTTCTGGGGCACAGCGTCATGAGTTTAGAAAGCGTAATAAGTTGTGCTACTATTGTGGTGACGCTTCTCTTGCTATTTCCGTCTGCCCCAAGCGGGGACGACGTTTTGCGCGCTCAGTTGTTTTGGGTAGTGTTCAGACTAAATTTCTGTTGACTGTTACCTTGATTTGCTCCATGTCCACATTTTCGGCTCAGGCGTTTGTTGATTCAGGAGCAGCTGTAAACCTGATGGATTTTGATTTTGCTAAACATTTTGGCTTCCCCATGATACTCCTGCGGAAGTCTATTCCTTTGCTGGGCATTGATTCTACCCCCTTGGCGGAGAATAAACCCCAGTTTTCTACCCAGGTGATAATGCGGGTTGACCCGGACCACCAAGAGAATTGTAAATTTTTAGTGTTACATAATTTACATGACATTATTGTAGTGGGATTTCCTTGGTTACAGACTTATAATCCTGTTTTGGATTGGAAATCTGTGTCTGTGACCAGTTGGGGTTGTCAATGTGTTCGTACTGACACTCCTGTTTTTTCTGCCTCTCCCCAGTCTCAAGATGTCCCTATTTGACTGATTTTTCTGATGTGTTTAGTGAGAGTAAGTCTGCATCCTTACCTCCTCATAGGAGTTATGATTGCGCTATTGACTTAGTACCCAGTTTTAAATTTCCCAAGGGTCGGCTATTTAATTTATCTGTACCTGAGCATGATGCTATGTGATCTTATATCAAAGAGTCTTTAGAGAAGGGTCATATCAGACCATCCTCTTCACCATTGGGCGCCGGCTTTTTCTTTGCGGCCAAGAAGGATGGCTCATTGAGGCCGTGTATTGACTATCGTCTCCTGAATAAGATCACTGTTAAATATCAATATCCGTTACCCTTGATTTCTGACCTATTTTCCAGAGTGAAAGGTGCTAGTTGGTTTACCAAGCTTGACCTCAGGGGGCGTATAATCTTATTCGCATCAAGCACGGTGATGAATGGAAGACCGTGTTTAATACCCCAGAGGGGCATTTTGAGTACCTAGTGATGCCTTTTGGGCTCACTAATGCCCCTTCCGTCTTCCAATCCTTTATGAACGATATTTTCTGGGATTTCGTGGATAACTTTCTGATCGTTTATTTGGACGATATCTTGATTTTTTCCAATGACTGGGATTCTCATGTGGAACATGTTCGGACTGTATTCCGGATTTTGAGAGAAAATGCATTGTATGTGAAGGGATCAAAATGTCTTTTTGGCGTACTGAAGGTTTCATTTCTGGATTCATTTTGTCACCGTCTGTTATTGAAATGGACCCTGTCAAAGTTCAGGCCATTTGTGATTGGGTTCAACCCACTACATTGAAGGCTCTTCAGAGATTTTTGGGTTTTGCTAATTTTTATTGTAAATTTATAGATAATTTCTCTAGTATTGTGAAACCACTGACTGATTTGACCAAAAAGGGTTCTGATGTAGTGAATTGGTCTCCTGAGGCAGTTTCTGCGTTTCAGGAGCTTAAGCGGAGATTCACTTCTGCTCCTGTTCTGCGGCAACCTGATGTTTCTCTACCATTTCAGGTGGAGGTTGATGCTTCTGAGATTGGTGCAGGAGCTGTTTTGTCCCAAATGGATCCGGAGACCTCTAAGAGTAACCCTTGTGCCTTTTTCTCTCGAAAATTTTCCCCAGCGGAACGTAATTATGATGTGGGAAATCGGGAGTTATTGGCTATGAAGTGGGCTTTTGAAGAGTGGAGACATTGGCTGGAAGGAGCCAAACATCAGGTGATGGTCCTGGCGGACCATAAGAACCTGGTTTATCTTGAATCAGCCAAGCGACTTAGTCCTAGACAGGCCAGGTGGGTCTTGTTTTTCACACATTTTAATTTTGTGGTCTCTTTTCTCCCGGGCACTAAGAATGTTAAGGCGGATGCCCTCTCGAGGAGTTTCTTTGCGGATTCTCCTGAGGTAACTGAGCCTGCTCTTATTCTGAAGGAGAGTGTGGTTCTTTCCGCTATCTCGCCCAATTTGAGACTGGCTCTGGAGGAATTTCAGGAGGATAAACCTGAACGCTGCCCTGTTGGGAAATTGTTTGTCTGACCAGTGGAGGAAGAATGTGATGTCTGAGATTCATTGCTCCACGTTGGCTGGCCATCCCGGTATTTTTGGTACCAGAGATTTGATGAGCCAGTCCTTTTGGTGGCCCACTTTGTCTCGTGACGTCAGGGACTTTGTGCAGTCCTGTGGGACTTGTTCTCGGTCCAAACCTTGCTCTCGCTCTAGTGGTTTGTTAATGCCATTGCCTGTGCCCAAGAGGCCATGGACCCATATCTCTATGGATTTTATTTCCGACCTCCCGATGTCTCAGAGAATGACCGTTATCTGGGTGATCTGTGATAGATTTTCCAAGATGATACATCTTGTGCCACTACCTAAGTTGCCATCCTCCTCTGAGTTGGTGCCCTTGTTTTTTCAACAGGTGGTTCGGTTGCACGGCATTCCAGAGAACATTGTGTCTGACAGAGGAGTCCAGTTTGTTTCCAGATTTTGGAGGACATTTTGTTCCAAACTGGGAGTTCAGCTGTCTTTCTCCTCTGCGTTCCACCCTCAGACCAATGGACAAACTGAGAGAACAAACCAGACCTTGGAGACTTATTTGAGATGTTTTATGTCTGGTGATCAAGATGACTGGGTCTCTTTGTGCCTTTGGCTGAGTTTGCTTTGAATAATAAGGCTACGTTCTGCCACCTTGATGTCTCCTTTTTTCTGCAATTTCGGGTTTCATCCTCGATTGTCTTCAGGGCAGGTGGCGGCTTCTGTCTGTCCGGGTGTTGACTCTATTGTGGAGAGAATGCAGCAGATTTGGGATCAAGTAGTGGATAAGTTGTCTCTCTCTCAGGAGAAGGCCCAGCGGTTTGCCAACCGGCATAGGACTGATGGTCCTTGGTTTAAAGTGGGTGACATGGTTTGGTTGTCCTCAAAAAATATCCCTATGAAGGTTGCGTCTCCAAAATTTAAGCCAAGGTTCATTGGACCTTATAAGATCGTGAAAATTCTTAATCCCGTTTCCTTCTGTTTGCTTTTTCCAGGGACATTTAAGATTCACAACGTATTCCACAAATCTTTATTGAAGAGGTTTGTCAAGCCTGTGGTTCCTATGGCTGCGCCTCCTGACCATGTTTTGGTTGAAGGCAATTTGGAGTATGAGGTTGAGAAGATATTGGATTCTCATTTGGCTAGACGGAGACTCCAGTACTTGGTTAAATGGAAAGGTTATGGTCAGGAGGACAATTCTTGGATGTTTGCTTCTGACATTCATGCTGAGAGACTTGTCCGTGCCTATCACCGAGCTCATCCTGATCGGCCTGGTGGCGCACGTGAGGGTTCGGTGACCCCTCCTCAAGAGGGGGTACTGTTGTGAACGTGTTGGAGACGACTTCGGAGCTGAGGCTCCCTCTGGTGGTTGCTGAGGGTATTGAACCTATGTTGAACAGCAAAAGCCAATCACCTGCAATTGATGAATGGTTATCAGGGGGACGGACTGGCCTGATATAAGTGAGCTGACCTCCCATGATCCTCGCCGGTGATCAATTGTTTCTTCCTGGTCTTGGTTGGAAATCAGCTTGCTTTTCTGCTGTGTCCTGCTATCATTCAGATAAGTTACTTTCTGTTTTTTTTCTGTGGTTTGATTTTCCTTGCTTTTTGAGTTCATCCGGGTTCCTTTTAGGGGGCTTGTGCTGGTCTCTGTTCTCTTTTTGTATTTGTTCATTTGCTCAGTTCTTGTGATTTTTTACTGCTGGGTAACTGCGTGTTCACACCAGAGATCTGATATAGGTGGTTGAGACCGTGTGGTCTCAGCATTTTTGGAATCAGAAGTGTTGTAGTTTTTTCTAGGGTTTTGCTGGGTTGCAGACAGTATTCTCTCCTGTGCTGTCCTATCTAGACAGTTTTGGGCCCCAGCATTTGCTCATTCTATTTTCTGTCTGCGTTTGTGTTTTCATCTTGTCTAACCACCATTATATGTTTGGGGGCTTCCTATTCCTTTGGGGCTCTACTCCGGGGCAGTTAGATTTCCTCTTTCCATCTTCAGGGGTAGCTAATCTCTCCGGCTGTGACGAGGCGTCTAGGGCACCGTAGGAACGTCCCACAGCTGCTTCTAGTTGTGCGGTTAGTTTAGGGGTCTGCAACCTATTAGATCCCAACCTCTCTGGTGTTTGGCTTTCTTTGCGGTTTTTTGCTCCTGCCCTCCTCAGCTACCAAATCAAAACACACATGCCAGTCCAGTCATTTTCTTCGGACAGATCATCTATGCAGTCTTCACTGGGCAATCTTTGGCGTTTTCCGACTCCCAACATCTTTGGAGTCTTCATTCTTCCTGTTCCTGACATCTTTAGCATGCTCTCATGACATCTTCAGTGTCTTCCCAATCCAGACATCTTTAGCATCCTCTGGATCGTGACATCTTCAGTGTCTTCCAGCTCCCAATGTCTTCAAGGTACTCCCACTTCTGACAACCCCAGCATCTTCCGGCACTTAACCTATTCAGGGTCTTCGTTAGTGTCTTCTCTCTTCTATCATCTTTAGTGTCTTCCCGCATATCTTCAGTGTCTTCCTGTTTCTGACATCTTCGGTGTCTTCCTGCATCCAGCATCTTCAGTGTCTTCCCGCTTTTGACATCATTGGCATCTTTCCACTCGCAGCATCTTCAGTGTCTTCCTCCTCCCCACATCTTAAGTGTGATCCTGCTTCCTACATCTTGAGTGTCTTCCTGCTACCAACATCTTCAGCGTCTTCCTGTTCCTGACATCTTCAGTGTCTTCCAGCACACAGCATCTTAAGTGTCTTTCCATTCCTGACATCTTCCATTCTCAGCTTCTTTAATGTCTTCCAGTGCCCAACATCTTCAGCTAAAGATGCCTGCGAATGCAAAACGCTGAAGATAACCCAATGAATACTGCATCGGAAATATGACAAAAGTAGACAGGTGAAAGTAGTGTAATTATTAATTTATTTCAAACCTCTTCCGACCCTCTTGAATAGAGATGAGCGAATTTGTTCGGATTTTGGCCCCGAATCTGATTTTGACATATTTGGGCCATATTTGAACGCTATTCAGGCCAATTGTATGTCTTATGTTCAGTTCCGAACATATTCAGTGATTTCTACTCCCATTGATTCTAATGAAGTTCAGCTGTGTTCGACGAATATTGCAAAAACAATATTCGAATCTGAACAAATTTGCTCTTCTCTACTCTTGAATCCAGTAAATGAAGCCATTTTGCTTGATTTGAGTAACTCGAATTGCAAAAAATGAAGATTCTTTGGAGAATCAAAATTTTTTACGAAATTTGTAGCAAATTTGGCTTGCCTTGAATTGATTTGCTCATCTTTAATGTATAACTATGGAGTACACCGTCACCTGCTCCAAGACAGTGAGGAATAGACAACATTGACTTCTGCCTCGCCTCACCATATTAAAATTTCTAATCAAGTTCATCTTTTGCAGCTTGACTTTACATTTATTTCTCAAAGTTTAAAAAAACCCACTAAAACAGAACGACTATAGACTTTGTGAAAGTGATACTCCTAAAATTCAATCTAGGCAAGTAACATGCAGAGTGCAGACAAGCCCTAAAAAGAGGAGGTTGTTCCCCGACGCTGAAATCTGTTTTTGTCATGCACGGTATTTTCATCTGGCGAGATGTACAGTGTTCACATGTCTGGTGATGTATCACACCGCATCATTTTCACCTTAGGAGGATTTACTCTGACAAGTATATCATAGGCCGGTCTTAAACAAGAATGACAAATTTACTAAAAGGCATAAGCCTATAAGCAATTTGGTTGCATGTTTTACTTTTCCATGCACCAGAATGTCAAATCTACACCAGCTGTGGGCTGTGACTTACTAAACTTTCTGGTGTAAATAACAGTAAATTTATTGGATTGTGGGAAGCGACGCCCACCTATATAGGCCTCACCTACTTTCAGAAAAGTGCCGCAAGGGGGGAAGTTAATAAAAAGTAGCATATTTTTTACACAAATTAGATATGCACCACATTTTAACAAAAGTTTAGAACAACAACACAATGAAGTAATGCAGAACCACAACATGATGATGGGATGTAGGACCACAAATGTAGGACCACAACATGATGATGGGATGTAGGACCACAAATGTAGGACCACATTATGATGATGGGATGTAGGCCTACACGATGATAAATTGACACAAAAGTGTCGACAAAATCATAATAATGGCACTTCAAATCAAATATAATAACACATTTTGGTACCAAATAATACCAAAAATTATGAAGAGATCCATAGAAAAAATTTAAAATTAATGAAATTTTTTTGATAATTTATTAAAAAACATAAACAAAAATTAAAATAGCAGCGTGCCTCACAGGGGAGAACCACAAGAATAGTAAATAATTAAGCTCAAATTGCTAAAACCGTAAGTCACTATAGATTACATAAGTGTGCAGAAGACAGCCAAAATTGAGACTAAATATAATGCAAAAAAATAAAACTCAAAGAATGGGGGGAGAGAAATGAAATAAATCCTAAATCTCATCCATTCAATATATGACCCCTTATACTAATCATGAATCCTCAGATACAGTCATAGTACTGCCACCGAACATGTACTAAAGATGCCAGTCTCCACAGCCAAAAGCTTAAACTCAATCATGGTGGAGGAAATTAGATATCAATTAGTGCCATATTACTATAACTCTGATAAATAGGAATGTGGACTCCCCACACTCCAAAGGACCACAAGATGATAATATAATGTAGGACTACAACATGATAATGTAATGTAGGACCACAGCATGATGATGTAATGTAGGACCACAGCATGATGATGTAATGTAGGACCACAGCATGATGATGTAATGTAGGACCACAGCATGATGATGTAATGTAGGACCACAGCATGATGATGTAATGGAGGACCTCAACACGATGATATAATGGAGGACCATAACATGATGATGTAATGTAGGACCACAACATGATGATGGGATGCAGGACCTCAACACGTTGATATAATGTAGGACCATAACATGTTGATGTAATGTAGGACAACATGATGATGTAATGTAGGACCACAGCATGATGATGGGATGCAGGAATTCAACATGATAGATATAATGTAGGACCATAACATGTTGATGTAATGTATTTCCACAACATGATGATGTAATGAAGAACCTTGGGATGATGATTTGATGTAGGACCGCTGCATGATGATGTAATGTAGGATGACAACATGATGATATAATGTAGAACCACAGCATGATGATGTAATGTAGAACGACAACATGATGATATAATGTAGGACCACAACATGGGGGTGAAAACTAGGGATTCTTAGGGCACAAGCAAATATTCTACCTCTGGCCTGCAGTTGCATTGGTGGTATTGATCTTAAGGTTGAGGGGGCTAATTCCGCATCCAAAATTTGCTCAGGGACCAATAGAAATCCACTTACTCTTACATTATTAGTTGTGCTTGAAAAGACTTCAGTTGGGAAGCTGAAAAGTTGTGCCTAAGGCTATGCTCAAATGTTGCACATTTTTCTTCAGGCAAAACCTGCTCTCTTGGCAGTAAAGAAGCTGATTAGAGATTTTGTTGATTTTTTTCTGCATTGTTGCTGCATTTGTCTCTTGTACATGCTGATAAAGTTTAGTGCATAAAAAAAAAAAATTTTGCACTTGCTCATTGCTTTCTACGGGTGAAAAAAAGGCTGAAAAAAACAGAAAGACGTGACATGCTACAGTTTTCAAAGACGCAGCAGTTTTCCAATTCAGTCAGGAAAAAAACCCAATGTGTGTGCGTGAGATTTCTGAAATCTCATAGCTTTTGCTGGTACTGAAAAACGCAGCTTACAATTTGCATACAAAAAGCAACAAAAACGAACTGTGTGAACATAGCCTAAGTCTGTGAATAATACTCCACATTTTTTTTTACTTGGACCCTTTTAGTGCTGCCTCTGATTTTCCTTTTTTTAATTGCTCTTGCACATAGCACTAGGCATTGTGCAGAAGTCAATATTAAATACTTTTGCAAACTAAAAAATAATATTAGTGCTGATTTACACACATTGAGTGTCTGGTTTTCTTTTATGAGCTAATGACATTATTGGATTCAGAAATACAACTGTCATGATCCATTTTTGGATCTGTGGCAAATTTTGCTTTACATATTAAAACTTTTTTCCTTTCAAGCCATCGGGGGTTAATGTCAGTCTTTTCCCTTGGTGGCCGCTGGTGTAATTACATTGCTGCTGAGTTTGCTGGTGCAGGTGGTGACCACTCCCACCATCCTTTAAAAGGTCACCTGATGCATCAGATGACTGTTGGTGATACACTTCCTCTTTGGAGACCAACCAAGCTGGAGTCAGGAGCTTGCTAAGTGCAGTGGTACTTCAACTATTACCTTGATCTGGTGCCTTACTCTGCTGTGCGGTGCATTGTAGCAGAGAAAGCTAAGCTTTGTTTTTTAGTTGCCTTGTCCCCTAGGTGTCTGTCTTTTCTTTCTTTTGCTATATTGGTGCAGTTCACTTTATTCCCTGTCTCACCTCCTGGGGAGGGGGATGGGGTTTAGCTCAGGGCTAAACAGGAGATAGGGACAGGTCGGTGACTTGGGCCTCCCTACCTTCAAGGGTACCCCAAAGTTAAGAAAGACAGGGCACCCCCTTAGCCTGAGGGGCAGTTCAGGGGCCCAGGTTCCGTGTCCCCTGTTTTCCCACTACTGCCCTGTGACAACAAGTGCGTGACATAGCGGACATTGCTAAGAACATCCCTAAACATTGCAACCACTAATCCTTCCATAGTAATGATTTCCAGAATGGTCAGGCTGCTTACATGATGTGTTTCGCTTTTAAACCCTTTTTTTTCCTGGAAGGAGATCGTGAGAGGAATGTGTTTTATACACTTGTGTAAAAGGAAGTGGATAATGTGGGTGTATTTTTGCTAACCAGATAATATTTTTTCTGTCACCTGTGAGGTCTGTTTGTCCCCAGCTGCTAATGAGCTTGGATGTAGTCCAGAAGTCTGGGATTCATCCTCAGGTAGTAAACGTTTGGATGGCAGCCACGGGATCTGGTTTCAATGTTCAGATGGTAAAGCATTTGTATTACATACGCGAGATCTGGATTCAGTGCCCACGTTAAATCTTCACTTCTCGAAAATCAAGAATGTGTCATTTGTTGCCGGCACATACGCTAACACCACCGAGGATATTTCTGACCACTCCTACTAAGTATACCTTCAGATTATTTCTGAATGTCAAAAATGGAGGCATTGGACCAGTGAAAGGCTATTCTTAAAGGAAAACAGGGTCCCATTGCCAGCAATTTTGCTGACAGAATGAGTATTTCCCTTCCATATAACAGCAGATGTCTGAAAAAAACCTTGAAATCTATGATGTGTGCTTCTAGATGAGCTGACAGCTGGCACCATAGCACAAGCTCTCAGCCCTGGTTTTACACAATTTAGCTAAAACACTTTGCTGTGATCTTTATGATTTATCAACAAACAGCAGTGTCTGGAATGAGTCTCAGCATTCCCTAATATGCCAAAAATGAGAATTACTTCAAATGCTTTAGGGCACTGACATTTTGTAGATGCATGCTACGTCGCATTTGTATTGATCCACAAATGCCCTGACAACCAGTGATCCATTAAAATAAATATTCAAACAATGAAAATTTAAAAAAGTTATTTTACTTGAGCAATCGATAAACGTGGAATCTTCTGCTAAGTCACAAATCAACTTTAGAAGACGCTTAGAAATAGGTGCAAGATTTTCATTCCCAGTTAAAGGCCGGGGTCACACTTGCGAGTGCAATGCGAGAAACTCAAGCGAGTCTCTCGCATCAATACCCGGCACTGCCGCCGGCACTCGGGACCGAAGTGTGAGGCTGCATGTATATCTATGCAGCTGAACGCTCCGGTCCGAACCGGGTGTTGATGCGAGAGACTCACACGAGTTTCTCGCATTGCACTCGCAAGTGTGACACAGGCCTAAATGTGTAAAAAATCGGTCTGAGAAAATATTCTTCAACACACACACATTATATATATATATATATATATATATATATATTGTGTGTAGATAGATAGATAGATAGATAGATAGATAGATAGATAGATAGATAGAGATGAAAAGCCGGCAATTCAGCGGCCGCATACAGAAAAGTCACAGCAGGACCCGAGAAGGATAGAATAGATGGATTACATACACTATATACACATAGAATACATAGATATATAGATGTCAGTGACATATACAATTAGTGGAGTGTGTGTGCAGCTTACTGTACATGTATTTAATTATTAAAATATTATTTTTCTGAAACAAATGGTGTGGGCTCCAGTGTAGTTTTCTTAACCAGCAGAGGGAAAGCCAACTGCTGGGGGCAGATGTTTATAGCCTGGGAAGGGGGTAATACCTATGGAGCTTCCCAGGCTATTAATATCAGCTCACAACTGTATACTTAGTTTTTAATGGCTATTAAAATGATGGACCCCCCAAAAAAATTACATAGGGTCCCCTTATAATTAATAACCAGCAAAGGCTAGACAGACAGCTGTTGGCTGATATTAATAGCCTAGGAAGGGGCCATGGATACTGCCCCCATCTAAAAATATCATCTCTCAGCCACCCCAGAAAAAGCGCATCTATAAGATGTGCTAATTCTGGCTCTTAGTCTCCCTCTTCCCACTTGCCCAGATGCGGTGCCAAGTGTGGTAATAGTTGGGGGAGTTCGTACTACCTTTGTATTGTACTTGAAGAAAAAATCAGCAAAAATTAACTTAAGGTACAAATTTTAGATCCTCAGAATGTCAATTTATGTTGCTGATCAGTGGCAGATTTGTTGCAGATTTTTCAGTGGGAAAGTCAATGGATGATAATGGCAATCTTTTCAGAAAATAATTTAAAAAAAAATCTGCCTTTTCTTAAATCTTTAAAGTTTCTTTAAAATGTGTTTTTCATTGATCTGGGAAGACAATTAGCTTATTGAAATAATAACACTATTTCATGGGGTTTTCTCTGATTCTTTGCACCTTAACCAAAACAGAGCGACGGTATGTCTGGTTTTGACATTACGTTTTTCGATCTAGTGCTCAAGATTTCCTTACGAGTGTTGCCAAAGCCCAATAATGGGCTCTGAGGAGTTATTTATCTTTATTACGTAGTGTTCTGCAGGCTAAACATGGATGTCACCAACCATAACAGAAAAATATCCGGTGTTTACATTGTTCTTCTAGTGCAAAAAGATGAAAAGGAACATGTCAGATGTAATAATAATTAAGATCATTTTGTATAATTCTTCAGACACCTGTTTCTTGACAACCGCACATGTGTAATGTGTTAATATAGGAATATGGTAGGCATAAAGCATTTAGCAAAACGCTATACTAAATCTTCCCTCTGTGTAAAATTATAACACATTTTTGTTCTTTTATATAGTTTATACACTGGAGCAAGTCCATATATATGGAGTGCTGGGGAACACGCCACCTTGATCCGTCAATGAACAATGTGTCACAAGTTAAATAGACGTTTTCCGACTCCTAAATTTTGAAGCCAAGTTGTTCTATTTTCTAAAAAAAAAGTGAACATTCCCGTGTAAATATCGCAGCCAAATCATTGTGAAAATGGTGCTGCGGTAAAAGCCATGCAAAGAGTGAAATGTGCACTGACATCTGCAGGATAATTTAACATGATGCAGATTGCAAATACGCAGGATTTGTCAAATTATACTAGCGAGTGCATGAGTTCTCCTAAAATCTTATGCACAAAGCTGGTACTGTAGAACGCAGCAGATTTTGAAAATACAGCAAAAAATCCACTTTGTTTTCTTTTCGAAGAAAAATCCCATAGAAGGGTTTTTATCTTATTTTGTACAAAACAGCCCAGAGGGAAGAATATACAATAAAGTAAAGCAAGAACTATTACTTACCAGTCCAAATTCCAAGCACTCTGGTGCCAACACTTTTGGGATCAGAAGTGATGACGCCCTGTTCACCAGTTACCAAACCTGCAACCAATTAGTGGCTTCAGGATTGGATTCCATCACTTCCAGTGGCACTGGAGTGGAAGAGGTTCGAAGAGGTAAGTAAAACCTGTTAAATGTATAAGTATCCATTTCCTAAGCGTAGTTTTTTTTTTTTTTTTTTAAAGTTTTGAAAAAAACGCTGAAAAGTTCTTTCAAATTGCATTTTGCATTGGATGTCCAGACATGCAGTCATGTGCAAAGGTTTTACTGCAACAAGTTATATACGGCGCTCATAATTTTCATTATGTGCAAAGATTTTAGGCAGGTCTGGTAAAAAAATGCAGCAAAATTAGAATGCTTTCTGAAATAGAAGCGTTAATAGTTTATTTTTATCAATAAACAAAGTGTGAATGAACAAAAGAGAAATCTTTTTCTTTAACAAAAGCATCAGTTCTTCTACGTACACTTGCAAAAAGCTAAGGATTTTGTAGCATTATAGTCAGGTGTATGAGCAACTAATTACACCAAACAGGAGATATGATCATCACTTTCATATGTAAACTGAAACACCGTCATTAATTAAAGCAGAAACAGCCATGAAGGAGACTTAAAACTGGGTAAGAAACAGCCAAACTCTGCTATAAAGGTGAGGTTGTGGAAGACAGGTTTATGTCACAGGTCATACTCCACGACAATACTAAACCCAGCAACAAGATAGTTATACTGTCACAATTCATTTTTGCATTCATGGCAGCTCTGGTTCCGCTATAATTTAAATGTAGTTTTTTCCTTTCAGGCCAGCAAGGGTTAATGTCAGTTTCCTTGCTGGCAGCTGCTGTGTTGCTGGTCAACTGATGAGGGTGATGACCACTCCCACATCCTCTAGTCACATGACACATCAGCTGGCTGTTGGTAATAGATTTATTCTATGTAGACCAGCCTAGGAGTTTTGGAGCTCTCTGGTGCCAACGGTTATCGGCTACTTCTGTGGAGTTCAGGTTCCTGATTCCGTGTCCTCTGTTATGAGGAGCTAAGTTTTTTGTTCCCTGCTTTTGTCACTACCCCTTATGTTTACACCATCTGCAGTGGTGAGGCTAGCGTTCTTGCCGGTCAGTGCACTAACCTGGGTTAAGTGAAGTGACAGCTAGGGACTAGGCATGTGACGGCAGTGGGGGAAGGACCTGCATAGGGCATTAGGGAGCTTAGGAATAGGCACAGGCTGTGTTAGGAGCCCCATCCCTCGTTCCCTATAGTTACGGCCTTCCTCTCCCTTTTTCCATCCCGTTGTTGGAGGTTGTTGTGCTGTCCGCTGGACCGATCCTTGTGGGTCGTAACATATACTACATCAGCAAGGACTCTCCCAGGTAAAGATTTCAAGGCAGACTGGAGTTTTAAGATGGGCTGTTCAAGCTCTTTTGAAGAAGCACCACAAAATGGGCAACTTTGAGGACCATAGATGAAGTGGTCAGCCAAGGAAACTCAGTACAGCAGATGAAAGACACATCATTCTTTCTTCCCTTTGAAATGGGAAGATGTCCAGAAATGCCATGAACTCAGAACTCGCAGCAACCAGTGGGACCCAGCTACACCCATCTACTGTTTGGGGAAGTCTGGCCAGAAGTGGTCTTCATTGCAGAATTAACCATACATTCAATATGGAAACAAGGTCTAGTGACTCAGCTATGCACAAAAACATAGAAACTGGCATGCAGAAAAATGCCAGCAGGTACTCTGGACAGATGAGTCAAAATGTTTTAGCTGCAACAAATGGCAGTTTGTTCACCGAAAGGCTGGAACAATAATGAGTGTCTGCAGGAACAATGAAGCACAATCGAGGTTCATTACAAATTTTGTGCTGCATTTCAGCAATTGGAGCTGGGGATTTGGTCAGGAGGATTAATGGTGTCAATGCTGAGAAATCCAGGCAGATACTTATCCATCATGTAATACCATCAGGAGGTGTCTGATTGGCTCCAAATTTAGTACAGATACAGAGATCTGTATAAAGATCTTTTTACACTTATGTAAAACAGTGACAATGGGACATCCTCTACATCTAGAGGAAAGAAGGTTTAATTATAATCACAGATAGATACTTTACTGTAAGAGCAGTGAGGCTGAGGAACTCTCTGCCACATGACTTTAAATTAATGGTTGATTCACTACAAAATTCCAGAAGGGTCTGAAAACCTTTCTTGATAAATAAAATATTACATGTCATGAGCACAAGATTCTACAATTGAACGTTGATCCAGGGAACTAGTCTGATTGCCGTATGGAGCCGGGAAGGGGTTTTTCCCTTAATATGGAGCTATTAGTGTCAGCCCCATGGGATTTTTGTCTTCCTCTGGCTAAACATGTTTGGCTAAAAGTTGAACTCGATGGACTTACAGTAAGAGTACTGCCACACTTAGTGATCTCGTTAGCGATCTCAATAACGACGCAAGCTAATGAGATCGTTTTTGTGATCGTTTTAATGTCTCTAGTAGCTGCCACACTTAGTGATCTCGTTAACGACTCAAAAGCGGTTAGCGATCTCATTAACGACTTTAACGGTCATTGCGATGTAAAAAACAGCGCACATCGCTCACAAAAGGTGCCAGACACAGCGATATAGGCTCACCAGCGGGACGCCAACGATCTAAATACGGTCCAGAACTCTAGTGAACGATCAGCGAGATCACAGCAGGGGCCACGTCGTTGCTACATGCCACACACGTTAGCGTCACGAACGAGATCGCTAAATAGTGACGTATTTTAGCGATCTCGTTAGCGACGCTGTTTAGTGTGGCATACCCTTAAGTCTACCTTCAACCTTAAAACTGTGAAACTTTGTAGCTTTTTTTCCACACCTGCCTAAAAAAATTTCCCACTACTGTATCTTTGATAGGTTTTTTATAGTAATAAAGGTGCACCCATTGGAAATGGACTCCCACTGTGATAAAAAGTTAACCGTGCAGTACATGTACCTTTACTGGATGCCTATGTTTGGAATAACGGAGTCTATTTGTGAACCATTCCATTGTAGATTTTTCTTTACATTTGGGATCACTGTCTTGTTGGAAGACAAATCTCCGTTCCAGTCTCAGGTCTTTTGCAGACTCCAACAGGTTTTCCTCAAGAATGGTCCTGTATTTGGCTCCATCCAACTTCCCATCAATTTGAACCAGCTTCCCTGTCCCTGCTGAAGAAAAGCAGGCCAAAACCATGATGCTGCCACCACCATGTTTGACAGTGGGGATGGTGTGTTCAGGGTGATGAGCTGTGTTGCCTTTACGCCAAACATATCGCTCGGCATTGTTGACAAAAAGTTTGATTTTGGTTTCATCTGACCAGAGCACCTTCTTCCACATGTTTGGTGTGTCTCCCAGGTGGCTTGTTGCAAACTTTAAACTACACTTTTTATGGATATCTTTGAGAAATGGCTTTCTTCGTGCCACTCTTCCATAAAGGTCAGATTTGTGAAGCGTATGATTGATTGTTGTTCTATGGACAGATTGTCCCACCTCAGCTGTAGATCTCTGCAATTTATCCAGAGTGATCATGGGCCTCTTGGCTGCATTTCTGATCAGTCTTCTCCTTCTTTGAGGTGAAAGTTTAGAGGGACGGCCGGGTCTTGGTAGATTTGCAGTGGTATGATACTCCTTCCATTTCAATATGATCTCTTGCACAGTGCTCCTTGGGATGTTTAAAGTTTTGGAAATCATTTTGTTTCCAAATCCGGCTTTAAACTTCTGCACAACAGTATCACGGACCTGCCTGTTGTGTTCCTTGGTCTTCATGATGCTCTCTGTGCTTCAAACAGAACCCTGAGGCTATCACAGAGCAGGTGCATATATACGGAGTCTTGATTATACACAGGTGGATTATATTTATCATTATTAGTCACTTAGGACAACATTGGATCATTCAGAGATCCACAATGAACTTCTAGAGTGAGTTTGCTGCACTGAAAGTAAAGGGGCCGAATAATATTGCACGCCCCACTTTTCAGTTTTTGTATTTCCACAAAAATTTAAAATAACCAATACATTTCGTTCAACTTCACAATTGTGTCCCACTTGTTGATTCTTCACCAAAAATTAACATTTGGTATCTTTATGTTTGAAGCATGATATGTGGGAAAAAGGTTAAAAAGTTCCAGGGGGCCGAATACTTTCGCAAGGCACTGTAGCTGAGGAGGACCTCAGTGAGGGGTCTCATGGGAATTGTACAAATTTTATGACAGCAATAAGCTGTTAATATTGTTAGGCTGTGTAACTGTGATTTTTATGGAATCAAAAAACTCAATAAACAAAGCAATCCTCAGTGTGGAGTTCCAGCTGTAAGATTACCTATGAACAGTAGCAGAATTTTTGGGCTTCTTTGTAGATATAATCAAGAAAACACATGAACAGTGCAATTTTTCAAACGTTTTTGCCTTAAAGGTGGCCAATCAAAAAAAAATGCATAAAAAAGAGACTATCTAGTTGTGACCTCAAAAATAAATTTAAGAAAGTACCCACAGGGCATGTTTACCTGCAATTTATCTTCATCAGTTCTTGCTACTTTTAAGCTAAGAGTCATTAGGGCAGAGTTTTGATTTGTGACCACAGTTTAGCTACACTGCCTACAGGGAGTCTGGGGTAGTCTAAGACACACCCCTCCTGTCTCATCATTGGTTTAGGCTACTGCTCAGCCCCTCCCCCTGCCGCTTTGACTTCTTAGATTGGCTACTGGGTAAATAACACAAGCTCAGCACGAGCTCATGGTGAAATCAGAACATGAAGAACAGATTTATATTAAAGCAATGGTCGTAAAATAGATTTTTAAACCACAAGGGAGAAAAGGCGATTGATTCCCAGTAAATTTGAAAACCTTTAGGAAAGAGAAGCCTGGTGGATCACTTTAATTATTTGTGAAAATGATTAATAATAATAACAAAGTTTCTATGCTGAGGATATTTTTAATTATTTTTATTTTTGTTTCATTTTTTTGGTTTTATACGTGATTTTGATTCCCAACTTTTTTTCTCAGTGAAAAGACAAGTTCACATCTACCTTCTTGGCCACAAATAATTATTCTATAGCTAAGAAAATACTAATTTTTAAAGAAATTGGACAGCAAGAGAACGGATTCCCATTAGTCCATCGATCCTCCACATTTATACCCCTATGTGCGTGACTGACATCTCTTCTGCACCATTAAAGGGTTTGTCTTGTCGTGTTGTGTGAACGACCCTTTTGAAAGATTATTACCACCAGAATTGTGGAGGTCTGACACCCGGCACCCCCACTGTTCTGCTTCTATCAACTCTTGCAAACCTACAACATAGAGGACTGGTGCTCAGGAAATCCAGTGTTCTTATGTGGCGTGGTGGTAAATTTAGGCTAGAAACCCTGTGAAATATCAAACACAGGCAGATCTGACATATAAATATAATTAAGTGCAATTTTCCTTCATTGATGTACACAAAGCAAAATACCATATTTGTCCATTGCGTATAGTAAAGGATTGTGATAGATCTCAAACACTTTGCAGGAAATTGTGGTTGTGTCTGGAATGTGCAGTAAACATCTTATATACAAAGTATCTTTACGCTAATAAACTATGTAAAGTAGCTTTCTGTGATCAACGCAGGCAAAGTGGGAACTGGAATTGTAACTTTGTATTGGGATTTAGCAATCTAATAGTGGATGACTTATTTATGCTTGATATACAAAATCTGGGCAATTAATAGAGCAGTCACATGATTTGTCAAAGTTTTAAAGCAAGGAAAAGCTCATGTACAAGCCCTATAGACAGTAAATAAAGATGAGCAAATCCGAACTGTAAAGTCCTTGGTTCGTAGAGGACACGTAGTGTCTGGTGCTGAAGTCCAAACACTTCTCTCTGAAGTCCGTTTCAGGGTTCTGAGTTCTGGGAGAAGAGAGAGAAACTCTGCTTCCTTTGGCAGCCCATAGCCTTTACTATGACCATTCTACAGCACCAACGTTCAGGGTCCCCATTGACTTCTATGAGGTTCGGGTTCTGGTTCAAGTTCGGGTGCATTCTGGAACCGGAACCTAACTCTGGACTAAAGTTCGGTCAAACCCGATGAACCAGAACTTCCACGGCTCTGCTCATCCCTAACAGTAATCTCTTATAATTCCTGTCTGGAGGACTTTCGTATTTTACAATACTTGGGGTAGGAAATGGTTTAAAATATAGAAATAGGCACATTTCCTATTTTATCTTTACTCATTAAGTGCTGGACATGATAATATCTCATATATGCAGCCAAATACTGGCTTCAGCTGGGACATTTTCATGTACATCACATGACTGCTAAGGTCATGGATTGGCTGCAGTGGTCAAGTGACTGATGGAAGGGACATCATCTTTAATAGTACCAGAAATAGGACTCTGCCTAGATACAAAATAAAAGAAGCTATGCTCACCCTCGCCAATTCCCCACAGCTCCTGTTTTCTCACTTACCCAGTCCCTGCTTGTTCCTACTTATTAAAGGGGTTGTCCACTATTAGGACTGTGATGCAGAGGAATGGCACATGATGCCTGGAACCCAATCAGCGCTGATGTCACCGTCTCCGACTTCGAAAGAACTGAATATGAAGAGGAAATCAGGGTTGCAGCTGATCCCGGACTTTTTCTTCATGGTCAGTTTGTCCGAAGGCGGGGCCAGTGTCGCCAGCGCTGATTGAGCACCAGGCATCACGTGTCATTCCGCCGCATCACAGTCCAGGGAGCACGAGCGCCGACACCGCTGGAATGGTGAGTATAGGCTGGTGAGCATGGACTTTATTATTTTATCAGGGCCAAACATTTAGTTTAAGAAGGGGTTATCCTAGTAGTAGACAACCCCTTTAACACTTTTACGAAAAAACGAAAATGGCAGGAAATGACTGCTCAGTCAATCATCTGCCAGAAAAGACCCGAGTAGCTATTTCCTGCCATTTCCAGTATGTAAGATCAGAATAGGCAGATGAGACCAGGTAAGCATCATAACCGGGCCAGCAAGTGATGGGAGAAGACAAGTATTACTTAATTTTTTTTTACCAATCTGAACTCTTTTCAAATTATTTTGTACCACTGCATACCCCCTTTAAAGATACGGTATCATCAGAAAATGTGTCCTAGAATTCTGGCATCTGCACTAAAGACAGTAGCAGGCAGAGGAGCACAGTCTCTAACATGAGGTATGTTAGGAATTATTAAAGAAACATAACAATCAATAAATGAGTAGGAGATAACTTGTTGATCCTGGGAGTCTAATGGCTGGGATTGGGAAAGCCAAAGATCTCAAGGTCAGGGCTCTGGAATCCCCGAGACAGGGGATCTACAGTACAGTCCCTTCTTGAATGGAGCAGAGATACACATACTCATGTTCCACTCCATTCATTGTCTACCATTGTCTATGGGACTGATTGAGAAAGTCGTGTGCTGTGCGGTCCCAATGACAATGAACAGACTGCAGGTTGGTAATGCGCGCCTCCTCTCTATTCAAGACAGGACTGCAAGTACTGATCTATGGATTACTGGGGGTCTCAGCAATCAGATCTCCTGTAGTCAGAAAGTTATTTACCAAATAGACAGTGGATAACTTTTTTTCCTTCCATCACAAATGTAAGCGCATGTGCACACAGCTAATTTTCTAGCGCAAGTGCTATGTGTGGTTTTCATGGATAGCAGTCATACCTATGATATTCTATGGAGCTGTGCACATGTCTGATTTTTTCCTCAGACTGAGTGGTTCTTGGAAAATCAGAGACATGTCTGATTTTGATCTGAGTGTCAGATCAAAATCGGCAATGCAAATCTATGGATCTGTCTGTGAAAAAAAATGGGACCGCACTCAGATGACATAGGAGTGCAGTCCGATTATCACAGACTGATAGAATGGAGAAAGTGGAGAAACTTTTTTCTTTTCTCCCCATGACCGAGTAAAACTCATGCCACTGTGATCAAACTCTCATCAGAATAGAATAATTGGATCTGTTTTCTCAGATGTGGAGAAAACAGTCATGTAACCCTACCATCACTGTGTGCTGCTTTGAGTGGTAGGAGGCAGATAGTGGTAACAATAGATTAAGGAATTCATTAGCACAGAATAGCTAAAAGTGGAGATTTTTAGTAAAAATATAAATGCTTTTTATAACCAATGAATAAAACTAAAATGAGAGTGTAAAAAAATACCATCCCATACATACGTGTAAGTATAAAAATTGCCAGTGCAGTGTTGTTCCCCTACTCCTGGATGCATAGAGAAGGAGTGACGCTGATGATATTGTTTGCACTTTTTGCTCCGGGCATCTGGTCTGTTTCAAAAACATAAAAACATCTAAACTGAAAACTGTCTTAAATAAAAACGGAAATGTTCCAATCCAAATCTGTAATTTAAACCATGTCCATAATTCCCAGTATTTGAAAAGAAAGTCAAAGAAAAGAGAATGTACTGTTGCACGTCACAGAGATCACTATAATAAACAGAAAGCTTTGCCAAGAGAGATGCCTTATTCATCCACGTGCACCCCCAGCTGCAGAGGAATAAGAATCCACCAGCACCGCAGAGTTAAAGGCGGAGGGTGGAGAGAACTCACAAGGCACAAAGGCAAACAGTTGTAATGCAAAACTCATGCTCCTAGCTGGATTACTGTTATGGAAATATCCATGCTGTAAAAAAATATGTATCAGAAATCAAGAAAGGTTTTCGTTTTCCCCTCCTGATAATACGGAACAGAACTCTTTTCCAGTAAAGGAATTACTAGAGAATTGACTGTGCGGTCCGGTACATAAAATACTCAGCAGGCGCTGACCGCTAATCCAAATGTGCAAATATGAGTGGCGAGAAATCCAAGCCATAAACGTGCAACACGTCCCAGTACAGTCCCATCCTGTAGTACATAGCAGTAATTGCAGTCATGTATTCAGGGTATAATATACCTTATAATGTATCAGATCACAATCACAATTTGCCTACTCTATGTGTCTGTATGGCATGAAGAGCACAGTGTTATATCTTATATCTAGTACCTGTTCACACTTTAGACTTATTTATTACATTGTTTTATTACAGTATATATGTATCTGTACTTTCAGATGACTTTTCAGTATATGCTGTCATGCAGTGGTGTAACCCATCCTGGTTATATATATTATATATATATATATATATATATTATTATCTTCATCCTGATATATATGTCCTTCATCCTCGCCCCATCCTGGAGTATATATGTCCATCCTGGTATATATGTTCCCCTTTCTGGCCCCATCCTGGTATATATGTCCATTATCCTGGGTCCATCCTGGTTTATATATTCCCCCATCCTGGTAGATATATCCCCCATCCTGGTATATGTCCCTTATCCTGGCCCCATCCTGGTATACAGTGGGTACAGAAAGCATTCAGACCCCTTTAAATTTTTCACTCTTTGTTTCATTGCAGCCATTTGGTAAATTCAAAAAAGTTCATTTTTTTCTCATTAATGTGCACTCTGCACCCCATCTTGACTGATAAAAATCAGAAATGTAGAAATGTTCACAAATTTATTAAAAAACAAAAACTGAAATATCACATGGTCATAAGTATTCAGACCCTTTGCTCAGACACTAATATTTAAGTCACATGCTGTCCATTTCCTTGTGATCCACCTTGAGATGGTTCTACTCCTTCAATGGAGTCCAGCTGTGTTTAATTAAACTGATAGGACTTGATTTATAAGACCTCACAGCTCACAGTGCATGTCAGACCAAATGGGAATCATGAGGTCAAAGGAACTGGCCAAGGAGCTCAGAGACAGAATTGTGGCAAGGCACACATCTGGCCAAGGTTACAAAAGAATTTCTGCAGTACTCAAGGTTCCTAAGAGCACAGTGGCCTCCTTAATCCTTAAATGGAAGAAGTTTGGGACCACCAGAAGTCTTCCTAGACGTGGCCGTACAGCCAAACTGAGCAATCGTGGGAGAAGAGCCTTGGTGAGAGAGGTAAAGAAGAACTCCAAGGTCACTGTGGCTGAGCTCCAGATGCACTAGGAAAATGGGAGAAAGTTCCACATAGCCAACTATCACTGCAGCCCTCCACCAGTCGGGCCTTTATGGCAGAGTGGCCAGACGGAAGCCTCTCCTCAGTACAAGACATGAAAGCCAGCAAAGAGTTTGCTAAAAAACACATCAAGGACTCCAGACTATGAGAAATAAGATTCTCTGGTCTGATGAGATGAAGATAGAACTTTTTGGTGATAATTGTAAGCGGTGTGTGTGTGGAGAAAACCAGGCACTGCTCATCACCTGCCCAATACAATCCCAACAGTGAAACATGGTGGTGGCAGCATCATGCTTTGGGGGTGTTTTTCAGCTGCAGGGACAGAACGACTGGTTGCAATTGAAGGAAACATGAATGCGGCCAAGTACAGAGATATCCTGGATGAAAACCTCTTCCAGAGTGCTCTGGACCTCAGACTTGGCTGAAAGTTCACCTTCTTAGACAATGACCTTAAGCACACAGCTAAAATAACAAAGGAGTGGCTGCAGAACAACTCTGTGACCATTCTTGACTGGCCCAGCCAGAGCCCTGACCTAAACCCAATTGAGCATCTCTGGAGAGACCTGAAAATGGCTGTCCACCAACGTTCACCATCCAACCTGATGGAACTGGAGAGAATCTGCAAGGAAGAATGGCAGAGGATCCCCAAATCCAGGTGTGAAAAACTTGTTAGATCATTCCCAAGAAGACTCATGGCTGTACTAGCTCAAAAGGTGCTTCTACTCAATACTGAGCAAAGGGTCTGAATACTTATGACCATGTGACATTTCAGTTTTTAATTTTTAATAAATTTTCAAAAATTTCTACATTTCTGTTTTTTTTTCAGTCGAGATGGGGTGCAGAGTACATTAATGAGAAAAAAAAATAACTTTTTTGAATTTACCAAATAGATGCAATGAAACAAAGAGTGAAAATCTTAAAGGGGTCTGAATAATTTCTGTACCCACTGTACATCACAATACCTGTGTCTTCAAGGGGGAATGTATGTTCATCTCCTTACATGTTTACATGAAGTCAGTGCTTCAGACTATAAAAGTCAAGGGGGCAGTGGAGGAGACTCCACACAGGACCCGGGGGGAGTTAGTGACGCTCATTATATTCTCTAAAAACAAAGTGTATCTGGGAGGTATGGGGGTTTTCAACACCGGAAATCCAACATAACCCTATTTTTGGGTAAGGATGCAAAATGATTGCAAAGTACTAGTGTAAGGCATAAAAAGAGTTAAGCAAAAATATTCACTGGGCCCCAGACAGCAGCCACGTTGGTAGTCTTTGGCTGTCAGACCAAAACCGTACAAACCTCCTCTTACCATTGAGATTCGCTTGGGATTCTTCTGATTAGTAGGCCTGGCGTCATTGACTACTGATGTGATCACTGGATCAGGGTCCCGTAAATCTTTTTGCTCAAATCTAATAAAAAGCATGAGGACAGGATTTGCATTTTGGGACACAATTCAAAAAAGTTCATCAAAACTTTTGTAGTAAGATTCTTGCTAAGTTCGATGTCCTTCAGGACAGGAGCAGAAGAATCTAATAAAACATTACCTGTTCAACTTTGTGAAGATTCCCTCAGTTAACAATAATCACTAGAAGGATGACATGAATTATTCCTCCATCCAGGGACAATTAATACAGCGAGAAATATGTTTTCTAAAGATTACCTGTCATATTCTAACAGGTGTGGGCAGGTGACATGTGCCTCTGTGCCGCCCTCCCACCATGAAATATCCGGAGGCAACACATCTTCTTCCTGTGATGAATTCCCGTACATTATCATTTCCCCCTAACACTCCATATATAATGACACAAAAATGTTAAGCCTGACACCTAATAAAAAGAAGTTAAACTTATCTCAAGGATCTCCCACCTACAAATTAATTCTCAGCGGCATGACATACGTATACTTGTCACTTGCAACACCGACTACTCAGTTTCAAATGCCTCTGGAAGCAATGTCAGCAATTCTGCTGCTTCTCAGTAGCCTTATGCTCTGGTTTTCTGTGGGTGAGCAGCTGGGGTTTTCCATAAAGTTTTATACAGGTTTTTAACGCTTTCTTCCATTTTACATAATATCTGCGTGTGCTATAAAAAATGAAATAGCATTAATTCACCTGCCGATCCCCCATCGCTCCTCCTTACTGGTGGCCATGTTCTCCACCAGTCTTATCTCCTTCTCTTTAAGCATTATTGGTGAATGGCTGCAACGGTGACATGTTGGTCGTCACTGCACTCACTAATTGGCTGCAGCGGTGACATGCTGGTTGTCACTGCTCTCACTGATTGGCTTTAGCGGTCATGCAAAGACAATACTGGAAGTGAAGAACTGGCGAGGGACTTGAAAAGAAGTATGAAGGAGTGGCAAGGGATTGGTAGGTATCTGCTATTTAATTTTTGGTTGCACACTCAGGTCATACGTAAAAAAATAAATGGGGGGGGAACAGTTTAAAGGGGTGGTCTGGCATTGCATAGGCTGTAATAAAACAACAGATACTCACCTCCTGTCACTCTGACAGGTTCAGCACAGATCACTTAGCCACTCTGATGGTCATCTCCAATTCCTGAAGCAATTTCTGCTCCATTTAGAGACCACTAAAGACTGTGATTATTACAACCAATCACAGGGTTCAGTGATTCAGTGACATCTGGATGGTGCAGTCATCCGGTGACTATATTTCAGTCACCTGACCCCTGCAGTCAACCAAAGGCTACAGTAGTCTTGTGACATAGGGACGGCACAGTTATTGCTTCAAACACTGGAGCAAACCACTCAAGGGGCCTGGATTGGATTTGCGTTGGGTGACAGGAGGTGAGTTTGCCTCCGTTATTTTATTATAGCCTATGCCTACCAAAAAATGTAATGCTGGACAACTGCTCTAAGGCTTTCTGACATGACAGTCCTTAAAAGAGTGATTTGGGACGTCTGACTGTTGGAATCTTTCCTAGGTATAACCATGATTTAGCTTTGTTTTGAAAATCTTCAACAGGGGCCAAAAACGATCACACACTCTGTATAGCACTAGTTTCCTCAAAAATGGACCTTTTGCGCCCCTTCAAGGCCCAGGGCCACATCACCAATTATGTACATTTTATAATCTACCAAAATGTCCACGGGGGTTCCAGTCATCAGTCCCCAAATGACCTATATTTTATGGCTTATTGAATGATCATCGCAAATTATGGTGGGAAGTTTCCTAATAGCAAAAATATGCACAATTCTAGACTGAGTTGGGTCGTTTAGCCCAAAAAGTTATAGCTGGGAAGCGATGCTACAAATTTTCGTTGCAGTTTCCCCTATCTAACTACTTAAGCCACACACATTAAATAGGTGACGGACGAACGTTCATTTAGTCACCAACTATCGCCCCCAACTACCCCATAAACCATCCCCACCTCATCGGCAAAGTGTTCAAGTGTAAGAGAGGAAAGCGGACGTCAGAAAGCAATGGCAGAGTCTTATCTCCCCGAAAACAAAAATAAATCGACCACTGAAACTTCTCCTCATCTGTCGGGGGAGAGTAGGGAGGTCCACATATACATCAGATGGTTGGCTGGTGTTAATCAATTTTTATCCAATGTGTATGGCAACCTTTACAGCGGAAAGTATAGTTTAATGAAGGATAAATATTGGTCTGAGATTCGTTTTCACGCTATGTCACCTATAGGGGAACCTGGAATATCTTGGGAGAAAAATAGCGGAAAATCGGAGAGATGAGTATTGCTTGTTTTTGTTGCTTCTGCTATTATGGTCCTTTAAAAAAACATTCAAAGTGGACGACTCCTTTAAAATCCCTTGTAAAATTATTCATGCAATTCCTTGATCTAATTATTGTAGTGTTTTCCAGTTTCACAACTGGGTCTTTAAGAAAATGAAGGAACAGCAGATTCCTGATGAAAAACAGGACAACACTAATGATTCGAGCAGTGAATGACTTGAAATCCTAACGTGTTGTACATGAGCATTGCATCCTGCGATACAGATTTGAGATAAAACACAACCCTCGGGGAAGGTTTATGTATCTGCTTCATGGTTTTTCATTTCATTAAGCGTCTGCTTTGACAATAGATAAAATGTGGACGGTGCGGAAAGCAACGATTCAAGATGTTTTCTTCATTACATTCGTTTGCTGACTTTTTCTTGTAGTAGCAGTAAAATTGTTTAAATGTTTCTCTGCAAAATTATTTTTTTTATTTTGTATTTGTTTTTTTTAATGGCTCATATTATAATGGAGTCGGGAAGTTGTTATATTTAATCATTTGCCTTTTTAGTATTTAGAAAAATCACTAAGAATTGTCATCAGTTGTGCTCTAGAATGTAACACATGGGCAGTTGTATTTTTTGGTGCAGTTTTTGTTAATGATTATGTGTATTGGTGTAAAATGACCTCAAAATCCCAGATCACAGCATGCAAAACTTAAGCTAAATTCTCATTTTTTATGTATTTTTTTCTGAGTTCAAACTAGAAAAAGATCCAAATGGAAATACTGATAATGTTCTCTTGTATTATCTTTCTATTCTGTATTAAATTAAAAAAAACTGCAGAAATGCACCAAAAAGTACAATAAATAGTGCATCTGTGGATCCAGCCTAAGCGTATATTCATATTCGTATATTGTGGTGTAATGACCCCTGATGCAGCTAGGGGGCACTGTGTATGGCCCTCGGGATATGCATGGAGGCATGTGATGGATGGACGTTATGTATCACAGAGGTGGGGTGGCCCTGTGATGGAAGCCTGAGCATATTTTGTTCAGCAGATATACTGCTGAGAGTTTGGCTATATATTGGGAGGCTTCTAGGGGACTAGGAGAGCTGGGAGGGTCCAGTCACCTACAAACCCACCCAAAGGGCTTGTGTCTAAATACTCGGGATGAAACCTGTATGTAATATGTGTATCTGAAGGACCTGTGATGAGGTCATGGTCAGGTGACCTGACCATGTGATCCTGACCTCACAGGTGGGCAGGGTTACACCTATGTAAGAAGTGTGCTTGGCCCTGTGAGAGAGTGTGTGGAGTCTGTGAGTGTGAACAGACTTCCATGTATGTGTCCTGGCGGGACATTACAGAGAGGACTCTGTGTCTATGAGGAGTGAGGCTCCAGGCAGGAGCTGAAGTACTGAAGACTTGTACTAGATGTGCTTTGAGGTTTATGAAGCAAATAAACCATGAACTTTTGATATAAAAGTGCGTCCTGATTACCTCTGTCGCAGCTGAGTGAGTTGGAAACCTTACAATTGGTGGATGGAATGCTGGCAGCGACCCAAGGAGCACATGTTCCAGGACTGGGAATGAGGAATCGGATGCAGGAACGGACGGTCTGTGAAAACCGTGAGTGTGACCAGTGGTCACGAATAAACTGTGCATTTATGTTTATGTGGTGCCTCTGAAGATATGAGGTATCTGAAGACGCTGTTAAGCAGTGGTGACAGACAGGAGTCTGTGTTATGTTGACCGGGTCATTGAAAAGTGAAGTAAGAAAAAAAAAAGCATGCTGAGAAGATACCTCAGAGGAGGTGTCCGGAAACCTGCGTGGCCAGCAGGTAACAGACAGGAGTCTGTGTTGTACTGACGGGTCAGTGAGACTGTTTTTTCCTTTGTGGGATGCCTCTATGAGAAAGGAGGTGTCCGGAAAATCTCTGTGGCCAAGAGTAACAGACAGGAGTCTGTGTTGTGCTGACGGGTCAGTGAGAAAGACTGTATTTTTTGTGTTTGCTGGGTACCTCTGAGGCTGAGGTCTCCAGGAACCTGTGTGGCTGAAGCCAACAGGGGACGGTTTGACAACCGTGTTGGGCTGATCGGGATCAGTGAGAAGAGTTGGTGAGAAACGATTTTTTTTTCTTTTTGGTTGTTTTTTTTTCCTTCTGGAACACGTGTGAGGTGTGTGCTGTGGCTCATGGAGTCATGAAGGTGACAAGCGGCTGGCTGTGACTCGTGGGTCACGAAGGTGACAAGCGGCAAGACAGCGCAGCGTGCAGAGACTTATGGTAGCAAGAGCTACAGTGACTTGCAGCAAGAGGTTCTGCAGCAGCAAGAGCTGCAGTGGCAGCAGCGGCTTGTGCGCGGTAGCCGGAGGTGCTGGCGGGTGGTGGCAGTACCAGCAGGAGCTGGTGAGGTACCATAAGGACTTCAGGTCCAGAGTGGGTGACCTCTTAAAGGAACAGTACCAGCCCAAAGAGACATAAGGGTCTGTGCGAACTGGGGTCTGGTAGAGCCGTAGCAGAGTCCACGGTGTATAACCCAAGGAGGGGTGATGGCCCAAAAGGGGGCGGAGTCCCAAAAGGGGGTGGCAACCCAAAAGGGGATGATGGCCCAAAAGGGGGCGGAGTCCCAAAAGGGGGCGGCAACCCAAAAAGGGGCGGATGGAAAAAAGGAGGTGGAGGATCCCAACGTTAAAGGGGAGGTCCAGACAAACTGTTGCCCAAGACAAATATCTTATATGTGTCCAGTCTGCCTTAGGAACTATCCGCCCGGCACACTACTACGGGGGTGTGCCCTGCAGATACACGATGATGAGGTGGTGGGTCTGGTCGACTCGGGGAGTCCGGTGACTATAGTAAAGGTAGCACCTGACGGGTTTCAAATCCCTGGAAGAAAGGGGGGTCACCTGTATCCATGGGGACACCAAGGATTATTCAGTGGCCAGGGTAATCTTTGAGACAGGCTGGGACATTGCAGGACAGGATGTCGCTATAGTCCCTAATTTGTCGTGTCCAGTGGTCATAGGTCGGGACTCTAAACTGTTCTCTGGCTTGTGGGACAGGGGAGTTCCTCTACAGCAGGAGGGAGGTCTGTCTACTGTTGGGGTGACAGACATTGGGACAGTGACACCTCCCAAAACTGACAAGTCAGACGGTGACACAGGAGGAAAGGATGCTTCTGCCCGACTTACTGACATGATGTCATCTGAAATGTATGACAGTAGAACCAATGACGATCTGGTAGATAAGACCTCTAGAACGGACACCCGGTTAGAGGGTAACGGGAGGGGCCCCGAGAGTGACTCCTGTGCAGACTGTGACTCGACTGCAAGGGAAAGCGAGTGCAGTAACGTGGAGCCGAGTAAAAGTGGCCGATCTTCCTCTCGCCGCAGGGGCCGTGGAAAGGCGGGACAGGCTACATCCTCTAAGAAGCAAAATGATGAGGAGGAGGTAGGGTCAGGTACCGGTCAGATTACTGTCCTTGATAAAGAGGCCATGTTATCTCTGACAAAGCCCAGCACAGAGATAGGGCTGGAGGTAGAACAGACCTGTAGTAGATCCACATCTGCAATGCCCGGAAAGGGTGAAATGGCTCAGTATGATGAAGGCTCCAGAGTACCGGAGGCAGAGCTGGAGCTCTCTGAAGTTACTAAGAGTCGTGAGACAGTTGAAGTGGCGGATGCCGGAACAGGCGAAACTCTGAAGAAGCAGAGTGTGAGTGGACAAGAGTGCCCATCTGAAATTGTGATTAAAGAAGTGATGGTGCGACATGTGCTGGCTAAAAGAGAGCAGGACCGGGAGATAGAGCTGTGTAAAGAAACAGTGAAAGAAGCACTCGAGCAGGAAAGGGTCCTGAGACGAATAATTGAGCACAGAATGGAGGAGCTGGAGAAGGAAGTCTCTAAGCTCAGAGAGGCCCAAGTGAAGCACCAGCAGGAGCTTCTCCGGAGAGAGGATGAGTGTCGCGGCTTGGCAGAGGAGCAAGATAAAGTTCTCCGTAAGCTCAAGATCGAGGAGGAGCCTGGTGCCCAGCTCCAGAAATCCACGGGAGACGAAGTACAGCAAGCGAAGTGCCACACAGATGGCCACACAAGAAATGCTGAGGTCTTGAAGAACTGCGCTGATGCTCAGGATGAGGAGGTCCAACCGCATGTTCAGGAAAAGGAGACATCGCTTTTCAAATGTATAATAGAGATACCCGAAGACCTGCGAGAAGTATGTGCCAGTGAGGAGGTGCATGAGGCCTTTAGAAAAGCAGTAGAAGCATGCAGTGTGAACTGGGTGCCAGAGATGAAACAGTTAGTCGTACTGTCGACTAGGGAAGTCACAATGAAGCGAGTGGCTATCCTGAGGGACATGCACCTACATTGTCTCCGCACAAAGCAACTGGTCCTGTTGAGAAATCACGAAGCCACTCGACGTTTGGAGCAAGCCAGAAAGACTCAAAATCAGCTTGGCTTGATGGAAGACATCGTTCAAGTGCCCAGAGGGCTGGTGAAGAAGGTCATCGGAAGACTCGGGAAAGTGATGCAGGAGATGGTAAATAAGTCCGGTGTGACGAGAGTCAGGATTCCGGTTGATGACGAAGTCCAGGTCAGGGGTGAAGACGGGATGGTTCCGTTCCTCGTTGTCGGATCCAGAGAGAGCCTTGGGTATATCCGGATGCTCCTGGAGTATCGTGTGTCGTACCTGAGAGAAGTAGAGCAGCTACGACTTGAGAGGGAGCAGGTCAACAGAAACATACGGGAAATGGAAAGAAGATGGTCTCCACCTTCAACCCGTGGTATTGAGAGGCGAAGAGGTTCGCTTAAGACGAGAAATCCTCAAGCTGGAGATAATACAGGAAATAGTGATGCCTCAGTTAGCTCAGTGATGAGTGACCTAAGCAGGAGAACCTGTAGTGGACGAAATGGAAAGGACTCAGACCAGACAGGACGTATGGGTGCAAGTGAATTGCGACGCCGTACTGACCGCTGGGGATGCGGGTGGTCTGACAGGGGGGCCTCGTCAGCAACAGATGTGACAGAGTCGGAGGACAGACGCCTACCAAAGAGATTAGTAGCAGGGTCCGACTTAGAGAGACGGTTTGACTGGCAGAGACGACCGAGATGGATCTCTGGTCGGGGAAAAAGTGTTCAACCCCACAAGTTTGAACAGAGGGGGGAGGTATGTGGTGTAATGACCCCTGATGCAGCTAGGGGGCACTGTGTATGGCCCTCGGGATATGCATGGAGGCATGTGATGGATGGACGTTATGTATCACAGAGGTGGGGTGGCCCTGTGATGGAAGCCTGAGCATATTTTGTTCAGCAGATATACTGCTGAGAGTTTGGCTATATATTGGGAGGCTTCTAGGTGACTAGGAGAGCTGGGAGGGTCCAGTCACCTACAAACCCACCCAAAGGGCTTGTGTCTAAATACTCGGGATGAAACCTGTATGTAATATGTGTATCTGAAGGACCTGTGATGAGGTCATGGTCAGGTGACCTGACCATGTGATCCTGACCTCACAGGTGGGCAGGGTTACACCTATGTAAGAAGTGTGCTTGGCCCTGTGAGAGAGTGTGTGGGAGTCTGTGAGTGTGAACAGACTTCCATGTATGTGTCCTGGCGGGACATTACAGAGAGGACTCTGTGTCTATGAGGAGTGAGGCTCCAGGCAGGAGCTGAAGTACTGAAGACTTGTACTAGATGTGCTTTGAGGTTTATGAAGCAAATAAACCATGAACTTTTGATATAAAAGTGCGTCCTGATTACCTCTGTCGCAGCTGAGTGAGTTGGAAACCTTACAATATATGGTCATGTTGCAGCTTTTGTTTGAGCGCAAAGGAGCAGTTGCGTAATTAACGTTCCACAGGACCAGGAATACATTTTGGAATGGGTCCCCCAAAAGCCCAACTCGCTGTCCCTCACTTTATGTGTCCTTTACTGGCACCTAGTGCATCCTGTAGATATCAGCTGGCTTGAGGAGCCAGCAACAAAGCTGCTAATTCTGCTCAGCTCCCATACACACAGCACTGGAGTGCAGACACATGCGAGCACCAGCACCCTACTCCACTGCTACTTTGCTTTTTGCACAGCGTTGCACAGCGCTGCACAGGACTCAAGCAATGTGCATGCAAAATTAAGGACAGTGCTGCTGCTTTTCTGTATTTTGGATTGTGGACCCCATTCCCCTCAGGGCTCGGTTGCAACCTCTGCATTTGTGATTGTTATGACCCTGCGTAGAAGATTTAACATTTTTAATTGCAAATTAAGTTTTATTGCAAAGGTGCACAAAATGTTTCAACAAGTCTAAATTAGGAAAAAGTCAAAATGGGTTCATAGTGCACAGGGAAAGACATGTCAGTCGAGGGGATCGGGCGGAGAGTAGCAGCTGTCGAAAACTCGTCATCCTAGATGTTTTCAAAGTATGTTTTCTCTGAAATGGCGCAGAGTATCAGAGTGAAACATATCTGGCTGCAATAACGTCCGTGGTTCAGGCCACATGAATCAGATGACAGGTTCTCTTGAAAATATGTTAATCATACCAGATCCTAGGCTCCTTTCACTTGCTGTGGTTTTGCTTCATGGATGAAAAATGCAGCAGTGCTGAGGTATCTTAACTTATCCTTAACAAATCACTTAATTCTGCAAGGAAACAGCTGTTTAACCCACAAAACATGATGCAGCCTAAGGCTAGGATCTCACAGGTCGATCACGCTGGTCAGAGGGTGGTCATAGTGTGATCCGATTCTCTCAGATGAGAAGATGGAGGAGAAAATGTCTTTATCTTCTCCATTCTGTCAGTCTGTGAAATTCAGACTGTACTCCGATATTATCCAAATGCAGTCCGATGTTTCCATGACATACATGGCCGAGGGCGGTCCAAATTTTGGATCAACCTCGGACATGCTGCAATTTTTTCCTTAGTTGGTCTGAGGAAAAATAAATCGGAGATGTTCACGGCACCATAGAATAACATAGGCCTGAGTACGATCCTATGTTTTTTCAGATCACACTCGGATAGAAAATACAGTCATGTACACGAGCCCTTATTCTGAGAAAATTTACATTTCTGTCTATGCCACATGGCATTGACCTTCGACATGACAATGGAGACTGTGTTGCACTCCGGTTGCTCACATGGATTATTGATTTTTTTACTGCTCTCTTTTTGCGCCCGATTTGCACACGTCAGTCTTAATGAAGGCAACACTGGAGTAAGATGCACCTAATTCATTGATAGGTACATGCCTGTTAATGATTTATACACATCTTATAATTAGGGTGCACATTCGCAAGAAATATTACTATAGCCAGGGTCTGGCAGACATTTCTTGTGTAATCTATGCCATTAACTGTTCTAAATATTGATGAATTTGCCAGACAAGCTCGGCCATACTCATTACAGAAAACATTTTGACAACATTGTCAGATCTGCCTTGGACTCTCGTAAAAATGGAAAAGTAGCAACATTTTTATGCAGCTTCAAATTAATCAAAAACCTAGAGACATCTAAAGGTGTTTTATGCCAGAAAACTAGCGAAAAACCCTGATGATCTGACACCTTTGTCATCAAAGGTTCACATTTTTTATATTTTAGGTTTAAGGCCGGTTTAACACTTCCTGATATCCGTGTCCGTGGGTCTGTCTTTGTGTGTAATACTGGTGGCACACGTGTGGCAACTGTGTGCCGCTTGTGTGCCATATCAGTACCACACGCACTGACGCCAGGGAAGCAGCAGTACAGTTAGCGCTGATTCCCGACACCGGGTGCTGAAGATGGCTTGCATAATTCTCCCGGTGGCAAGTGGGGTTCATATTTGTGGGGTTGATGTCACTTTTGTATTGTCAGGTGACACCAAGCCCACGGCTTAGTAATGGAGATGCGTCTTATAAGCCACCCATCCATTACTAATCCTATAGTTATATTGTAAATAAAGATACAGCCAGAATAAAGTCCTTTTTATGGTGATCTTTTTGCGTTCACGACAGTTGAGCTCAGTGGGTTCATCGCAGATCAACATGATAATGGTGACATGCAATTAACTCACTGAGCTGAACTGTGGTGAACTCAGTGACTTTTTCCCACGGTACTGAGGTAACCACAGTTCGGCCCGGCTAGGAACACAGCCTTAGTGACTGATACTAACCTTGATGATGTCACGGCCAGTCACTCATGCTGCGCTTGCAGCAGCTCATTCATCAGTGGTTCTCAGCTTGGATGGTCGCATCTTGGCACCATCCAGGTTGGAAACTATTTATACCCCAGACATGGATGTGGGATATTGCTGTTTTTTTATTTTTGCTTTATTACAGGAGACGAAGACTTCAATAGAATGGGCGTTAGGTGAGTATAACTGTGTTTGTTATTTTTAAATAAAAATGGAAAAGTGTGTTTTGTTTTGATTTCAAATAAAGGACTTTTTTCTTCCTGTGTCTTTACACCACTCCATTACTAATCCGTGGGCTTGATGTCACCAGACAATACAAAAATGACATTAATCCCACAAATATGAACCTCACTTACCACCCCTACAGGGTGGTAAAGAGCCAGGAAAAGTGCGAGAATTAGAACATCTAATATATGTGCTTTTTCTGGGCGGCTGCGGGTTGCTATTTTTAGGTAGGGGGGTCAATATCCATGGCCCCTTACCAGCCTGAGAATGCCAGCCCCCATCTCTGAAGAATGATGAGAACGGTCTTCAACACCCAGCTCTGGGGAACAGCACTAACTGTACCGTTGCTTCCCAGGAGCCGGTTCGTGTGGTACTGATGACACATGGATTTCATCTGTGTGTCATTAGAGTGCAAGTGTGCGGGACATTTTGCGGTCCATGCTGCTTGTGAAAAACAGACATGTCAGCATATTTTACCACGGATACACGGTCCGTGGAAGCACAATGACGTGCACAGTACCATTCGCTTGAATGTGTCTATGTGTGTGTCTCCGGTATGTGCGAAAACTGTCACCACACGTACCAAAGACACGGACATCTGAAAGAGGCCTTACACAAAGCTGAGTATATTTTACTCTGAAAGACAGCAGCGGTTCAGAGGAAACATATGTGTGAAGCCAAATTTTTTTTTATATTTCTGGGTTAACAGGTTTAATTATCTTAAATTAATACCTTAAGGCTAAGTTCAGACAAGCGCTGAACTTTGTGGACCAGTGACGTCTGCAAATTACTGACGTGTCTGTCTCAGTCTGCTCTGATGAGTGCAGGAGCGGAATACTATTCACATTCACTACTGAAGTCCATAAAAAGCTGACCTGAGGTTGGTGTGGAAAGTAGCCAATGTGCACTAGCACATAGCATAACATTGGTCTGTGAGCTGTCCGTTTGCTATCGTTTGCGCAAATAGCCAGCACAGGGAACAAAAAAAACTTTTGTGTGAACTTAACCCTAGGGAACGTGTACATGAACATATTTTCCACATGTCCAGCCTACGTGCTAAAAGAAAAATCTCATTCACAATGCTGGTTCAGTAAAAAACAGCGGACTTTCTACAATCAAATGCACAGCAACAAATCTATAACGCTTTCCATTCAGTGAGAACTTACTCTTAATTATCTAGTAAAACATCAGTGTACAAGGACAGTGACAGTGTGAACCCCCACCAAATCTAATGAGAAGTGACGAGCTGGCGAAAGAGCACACTGTCAGTGTACATTGTAATGAGAAAAATTGGCAATGAGAAAGAGTAGGGACCTGGCCCAACCCTGTTTTGGGTGGCTGGGCTGGTCTCTGTTAACCCTGCTTGCTGCGGTCTCTCCTTACAATGCATACTGACAGTGTGCTCTCTTGCCGGCGAGGGAGCGCACTATCACTGTGCATTGAGAAGAATATGGCACAGTGACAAGGGAGGATATACTGAGCATACGTCATAACTGACAACCGGCTTATGCTCAGTAGAGCATGGATTAGCCCAGCCTCTGAAACAGACATTACTGATTATGCTACCTTTCAGGGTGGAGACAGAGGCTGCAACAGTGAGCATAGCCTTTACCCCTGATGACGTCCCAACTGAGCATCCCAGCATGCACTGGGGATTCTCAAATGAAATGTCATCAAAATGGAAGAAGGTAAAAATAATGAAAAAAATAAAGCAGTTAGATTGGAGAGTGAACTTTAGGGATTTTTTAATAAAAGCATATTAGAAAAATATGAGATAATTACAATAAATATATAGACATTTAGGAAGAAAATTAATGTTAATTTCCGACCACCCCTTTCAGTCTTTTTTCTCTGCAGCATTGTTTATGCAGATGTTTTAGAATTATGACTTTTATCAAAGGTCGCATTGTTTGGGGCTCATCCCACTCTAGTCCCTACTTTGAATAAGGTTCCGGACGGAGTTTCTAATTTGGTGCATTTTTTAAGTAAAAACATGCAACATTTGCGCAAAAACTGGTTAAAGACAAGCATAAAAAGAAGTTTGTTTTGAAGAATTTGGAGCAAAATACGTCAGTGAACAGTGAATACCACGAACAAAAAAAGAAAAGTGACTTCAATAAATCACAAATGATAAATAAAAGCTGCAAAATCCAAATATATAAGTTATTGCCTGGGTTTTCTTGAATCTGTAAATATGACCTCTTACTATACATGGAAAGTCATCTTAACTGATAAGCCAGCTTTGTTTGAGAGTCTTTGGGCATCTTGCCTCGAATATAAAATGGGGTACAAAGACCGGTATCTGGAAAATATTTGTAACAGTTGACAGACAATGAAAGTTTTGCAGGTGCCTTTCACTTTCTGGGGGGTTTTCAACAGTTTCTTTCAATTAAAGTTGCAGTAAACGGCTAACATATAATTTATGGTTGAAGAATCTGTCTTTCTATAAATCGTGTCTGATGCCAGCCACCCCCGAAGCTCCAATAATAACCCCTTGCTTTCTCCTAATTATAGTCTTTAGGAGCCTTGGGCTTCTGCCTTCGGCTGACTCCAGGTGCGACTGTCCGTGATAGCCAATTTGCAAATAATCCTAGGATATTTTGTACCATCTGCAAATGATTCCCACAATTCTTCTGCAGGTAAATTCTAAGATTTTTTATTGTTCTTTGGGCACCTGCCTCCGTTTATTATACTATAGGTCTTGTCTAAATAGACAAAAACGACATATCTAAACTAGCAATTGAAAACTACACTTTTTAATAAAGGTTTTATGAAAGATTTGGTAAATAAACAGCATGTAGATGCATGTATAAAGCTGCTGGTCCCTAAGATAGTCCTCAATAGATGACCAAGTTGGATGAAAGATGTGTTGATACAGATCTGGCAGAAATCAGTAAGAGTGTGTTCACACAATGGAGGCGACTCATCATAGCTTTTTTACCAGATTTCTGGCAAAAAAAAGTTTTGAAAAGTTGTATTTTTTTAATCAAATGCGAGATTGCACACAAAAAAAGTGAATTTTGGTGCCAAAGTGGTCGTGACAGGGCTTGAGACCCCCGTTTGTTAAATTCATGACAAGGAGTCAGCGTTCTCTATGCCACAAATTTTACCTCTTCAGAGGCTTGAGTATGATTTGTGGCGTCCGTCTCTTATTGAATCAGGAGCGTCCACTCCGACATGATCCCTCATAAAGAATGGCGAGAGAATCTCCAAATGTTGATGAATTTCAGCCATCGCTTTTTTAATTCAGAAAAATCTGATTAGTTTTTCAAAAGGAACCCAACTCAGTAAACATTTTTTTCCCTAACAAACTTTTTTTAAGCAATTTAGATGTTTTGGAAGCTGTTTTTTTCCACAATGTGTTCTTTTCAAATAGTTTTATTAAGAATTTTTAGAAAATAAGGAAGATGGGGAAGGGAGGGAAGGGAAAAAAAAAACAAAAAATCAGGGAAAGGACATAAAATTAGAGAACCCATATTACACAATTTTAAGTAGTAATACAGAAGGAAATCTAGTTGATCAACTAAACATCCAAAAAAAGTTAAGTAGCTTAATATTGTAACCACAATGTGTTTTTCAACCTTTTAGCTTGACAGTATTGAAATGGATTCCACAAAGAAGAAGCAACATGTCTTTTCTCCATGGTACAAACTGCTTGCCATCAATACTGTAGGTTGTACATGGTAAAATCTACTAAAAATGCCATATGAATAGCCAAAAGGATTTTTCAATTAAATGAATAGGAAGAGTATTTGTAGCAGTTTGTGATGTGGATTTTGGAGTAGATCCATTTAAAAAAGCTCTATATGAACCTAGGGTAAGTGCGCATGGCGTCTTCTAGCGCTCCAGCTGGTGGTGTTTTTCCTGGAACATCTTCGTTGACATCTCTTTTGTCATTTTTGCTGCATATTTGCTGCCGTCGTCTATTATTTTTTTAATTTTATGCCCAAAATAGCCACGGCTTGAACTATAGACCATTGACTTCTTTTAGAGACTTCACGGATTTTGAAGACAGAATAGTTAAAAGAAGTTAAAAAAAGACGGAACATGTGCACAAGTTTTGACATTTCGATGCATATGTTCATTTTTTTTTAATGTTCATTGAGCATTTTTCCAGGTGTGTTCAAAGATAAGTATGCCTGATAAAGATGCCGTGTGCACCTGTAAAGCAGGTAATCGGATGCAGTAACACAGAGGCGCAGAGCAAGGGTTAACAAGGTTGCAGTTTAATTAACACAAGAGGGGTTCTCCTCGCAGGGAGACAAGGGGTTAAACAGATTTTTAAGCTAAATAACACGAAGAACTGTATAACTAAGGGCCACAATCTACGCATTTAACTGCTTCATTTATCGTGAGTCGGTTGCTGTTCACTCCTCCAGAAACAAAAGTTGAGAGCCAGCCAATGCCGGTACTGCGGCCTTCAGGTTTCCCCGCCCAACGGATCTGGGCGCACTCTTCTGACGGCAATGGGCGGTCACCAGTCTGACCCGTTGAGCCCCTAATCCATCACACTGCCTGGAGTCCTTTACCACAATCTCCCACTCGGCGTGCTCTGCAGTCGGGAGTTTTGCACAACACCCTCCTGTTCAATGTGCTCTACAGTTGGGAGTCCTGCACTACACTCTCTCAGGCGGCGTGCGCTGCCCTTGTTCTCTCTCACTAGCGTGCGGTCTAACGCTCTCTGCAGCGCGCAGCAGGTCCCTGCTCTATCTTCTCTCCAGCGGGAACTCTCTGCCTCTTCCTAAGCAACAACCCCTTGTCTCTCCCTGGCTTACCACGCCCCCTCTCTGCAGGTCATGGGTCCTCTCCGTCCTCAATTTCCTTCCCACCTGCAAAAAGAGGCGCGGCCCCAACAGTTCCGGACCCGGTGTTCTGTCAGCACTCACAGCCCGGTCTTTCTCCTTACACACCTACACTAACAGAAGACATGGTCAGGAGGTCAGATCTACAGAAATTTGACAGGAATGATCTGAAAAAAAAAATGCAAACTTACCATAAAGAACATCCACGAGTCGGATACACAACTAATTTTGCTGAAGGATTTCATGAAATGTCATCCACATACTCAAAAAAAAACTTGCAGTGAAATTTCCTAGTGCAACAGATTTGACTTCCATCGCCTGTCAATTTGTGCTGTGGGATACTTGCTGTGAATTTCACCTTTTTCAATGTCTGCAGTATATTTGTAGCATTTCCACAGCTGAAACTGCAATGATATGTTCACAATTTAATGCCGATATTTTCATTGCAAAGTTGCTATGTCTTTAAAAAATATGAAAGCACAAATTTTCATTAAATAAGTAATGCATGCAGTACTGCATGATGCCAAAATAGGACATTTGCTAGTGCCAAAAACATAGCAGTAGCCAAATAATTGTGTTATATTAGACAATAATATTATTTTTTGTCCTAAATGCTGTTTTTGTAATGCTTTTCATCATTTGCGATTTATTGGAGTCGCTTTTCTTTTTTTGTCTTCTGATATTCGCTGATGTTTTTTGCACCAAATTCTTCAAAATGGCGCACGTGGTTCATGAATTTGACCCAAGATCAAAAAATTATCTTTATTTTTGTCTTTCACTATTTGTTTTGTGACTTTTTAGCACCAAAAGTCTAAAATCCTTTAAAAGGTTTCAAAAATGCGCCCAACTGAAAAATCCTCCAGAAATTTGAATGAGATAGTGAGATGCACCAATAAAGTTTTGGTAAAAGTCACATTTCATAAAACTGTCTAAAACATCTGGATAAGAAAAGTCAGGGATGAAAAAATAAAAAAAGAACTTAAAAAAAAAAAAACAACTTAAAAAGTGGTGCAAAATGTACAGAGAATAAGGCGCAAATGCAAAAGTATCTAAAAAGAAGCAAATTACTCAAAAAATTGGAGAAATAACAATGATGAATTGGAGCCAAAAGCAGGAACAATTGAGGTTATGACGGTGCCCACAACGTTTTGTAGGTGCTCACAGTACAGAGAAAACAGGGGTAAGAGTTAAAAAGGACTTCAAGTAACGGTTCAGCACTGGGGACTTGTTACAAGAGGCTCAGCAGCTGGCAGCCCCTTAAACATTTTGCAGCCATGCTGCGGGAGGAAGGAGATAGAGGAAGTGTAGAGGACCCCCCTCTGTCCTCTCAATTCTACAAAAATCTAAAGTGGCTAATAACCAGGATTCCTTGTAAGTCTGAAAAATGACATCTGCCCTGATCCTAAGGAGTAACACAGGCTATAATTTTAAGTAACCTGTCAGCAGTTTTGACCCCCTGTAAGGTGCAATCATGGCTATGTAGGGTCTAGCCATGAATGTCGTAAGACATTTCCATGCTGAAGGAATCACCAACGGATGCATCTAAATGTGCAAAGCTTAAGGGGGTAATAAAACCCATTTTTTAGCATGCTTTATTTTTGCTGGCACCTATGGGCATGTTCCAAAATGCATTTGAAGGCCCTATATAGTAGTAAAATATGGTTAAGGTTTTTTTTTTCTTAATTTTTGACACAATTTTCACAATATTCACGTAGATGAATCTATACTAAAATCATTACAAAACCACAGTAAAACCGTGACTAGGGTTGAGCGATACTTTCCGATATCAAGAAGTATCGGATCGGAATGGGTATCGCCGATACCCAAAAAGTATCGGCGATACCCGATTCCGATGCCGGAAATCCAATGCAAGTCTATGGGACAGAAATATTGTAACTAAAAAAAACCCTTTCTTTCCTTGTAAACACTAAATATACACACATAGAATATATATATATATATATAATATATATATATATACATGTCATTGTGACATATATATATATATACACATATATTTATTGTTCATACACTTCTACATAGTAAAATAGCCTCTGATTCAATTGCCGGGTAATGCCGGCTTTTGTGAAAATACAGAAGCACCCGACATGAAATGACACATGGTTTGCATAGAGTTAACCATGTCTTTTCATGTAGTTTGATATCTGATTTTCACAAACAATTACATGAGAGTATGTGTGCAAAATTTCACACCTGTAGGGGTTAATTAAAGGTGTAAATTCGTAAAAAAACAGACTTTTTTGCTACGAATTTACACCTTTAATTAACCCCTACAAGTGTGAAATTTTGCACACATTCACTCATGTAATTGTTAGTGAAAACCATATATCAAACAACTTGAAATGACATGGTTAACTCTATGTAAACCATGTGTCATTTCATGTCGGGTTCTGCATTTTCACAAAAGCCGGCAATTGAATTAGCGGCTATTATACTGTATGAACTATAAATATAAATATATATATATATGTGTCACAAATTCAATGACATGTATATATATATATATTATATATATATATAATATATATATATATATATATATATGAGGTGTAAAATTGTTGAAAAAAAATGCGTGGGCTCCCGCCCTATTTTCTCAACCAGACAGACAAAGCCAGCGAGTGAGGGCAGATAATAATAGCCCAGAGAGGGACCATTATTTTTGCCCCCCCTGGCTACTAACATCTGCCCACAGACACCCCAGAAAAGACAAATCTATAATTAGATTCGCCCTTTCTGGCACTTTGCCCGTCTATTCCCATTGCCCTGTAGCGGTGGCGAATGGGTTAATAAGGGGTTAAAGCCACCTTGCTATTGAAAGGTGACCTTAAGCCAGGTTAATAATTGAGAGCTGTCAATTAGACAACTATCAATTATTAATCCTACTGCATGAAATAAAAATAAAACACACACACTTTAATTAAAAATCATTTTAATGAAATAAAGAAACATGTTTTTGACAATCTTTTATTTTACTGCAAAAACCATTTCCTGTAATAAAAATAAAATAAAAAAGCAAAATTATTCTTACCTATCCCATGCACAGTCAGGTCCCACGGTGTAATCCATCAGAAAGGGTTAATGTTTAATGCAGGGACCGCAGCTAATGCTGCAGCCTCACAGTAAACCCCCGAATGAATCTTCTCCTCTCCTGGCTGACAGGAGAGGAAGTGGAAAGCTTAATTGATTGCTTTCCACTTTCACTTCAGGTCAGCCAGGGACACCATCAGTGACGTCAGAGGGAACTGATTTATAAAAATAGGGGATCCCTCGAAAAAAAAATGGCGTGGGGTCCCCCCTATTTTTGTTAACCAGCCTGATGAAGCAGACTGCTGAGGCCTGGATTTTCAGGCTGTTAAGGAACCAAGATCCATGGACCTTGCCAGCCTGATAATACCAGGCCACAGCAGTCTGCTTATCTTGGCTGGTTAACAAAAATAGGGGATCCCCTCGAAAAAAAAATGGCGTGGGGTCCCCCCTATTTTTGTTAACCAGCCAGATGAAGCAGACTGCTGAGGCCTGGTTTTTCAGGCTGGTAAGGATCCAATATCCATGGACCTTGCAAGCCTGATAATACCAGGCCACAGCAGTCTGCTTAGCTTGGCTGGTTAACAAAAATAGGGGATCCCCTCGAAAAAAAAATGGCGTGGGGATACCCCCTATTTTTGTTAACCAGCCAAGTAAAATGCAGACTGCTGTGGCCTGGTATTAAAAGACTGTCAAGGCCCATGGATTTTGGCCCTCAACAGCCTGATAATACCAGGCTACAGCAGCCCCACAAATGGTGCATCAAAAGATGTGCCAATTGTGGCACTTTACCCGGCTCTTCCCACTTGCCCTGTAGCGGTGGCAAGCGGGGTAATAAGGGGTTAATGTCACCGTTGATTGCACGGTGACAATAAGCCCGGTTAATAATGGAGAGGCGTCAATAAGACACCGATCCATTATTAATCCCAAAGTTTTTAAATGTTTAAAAAAAAGACACAGCAAGTAAAAAGTCTTTTAATGAAATAAAAGAGACAACACAGTTTTCATTTCTTTTATTACACTCTCATTCCTGCGACGCCATCGATCTCCTGTAAAAAAAGAAAAAAAACAAACCAACAGTATACCACCTGTCCGACGCAGTCCATAGTAACGAGGGTCCCACGACGATCCAGCTCTGCTACATCGGAATGTCAGGCAGGGCCTGTCATCCCGACGCAGCACAGCTGCTTACCAGCTTCCCCGGCGGTGACGTCATCGGACTGCTTTACGGCCGCGATTACCCGGCAGCACGTGCAGTTATCGCGAGAAACTGCACGTGACCGCCAGGGAGAAGATGATGGCGGCCATCAAGCAGTCCAGGACGTGACCATCTGCCGGGTAAGTGCCGCTGACTCCTGACAGACCCGACCGACGGACACTGACAGTGACAGGACAATTACGATTCCGGTATCCGATATGACGAAAATATCGGATCTCAGAATCGGAATTCCGATACAGCAAATATCGGCCGATACCCGATATATGCAGTATCGGAATGCTCAACACTAACCGTGACCCATGCTATTCTTCACTTCTAACAAAACATGTCTAGAAAAAGATGACTGAGGGGCGATCTAATAACCATGTATATGTATATAAGGGGACAATACAAATATCTCTCCGAGGATCTGTTTATACCAAGGAAGGTGATGGTCACAAGGGGGCATTCTCTGCGTCTGGAGGAGAGAAGGTTTTCCACCAACATAGAAGAAGATTCTTTACTATTAGGGCAGTGAGAATCTGGAATTCCTTGCTTGAGGAGGTGGTGATGGCGAACTCAGTCGAGGGGTTCAAGAGAGGCCTGGATGTCTTCCTGGAGCGTAACAATATTGTATCTTACAGTTATTAGGCTCTTTAGAAGGACGTAGATCTGGTGATTTATTCTGATGTAATATAGGCTGAACTAGATGGTCAAATGTCTTTTTTCAGCCCTGCTAACTATGTTACTATGTTACTACTGTATTTTTCGGACTAGAAGACACATTTTTTTCCTCCCAAAATGTGGTGGAAAATGGGGGGTGCGTCTTATAGTCTGGATGTAGGGGCTCTGTGTCACGACGTATAACAGATATATTCTATGATAGTAACATATATCTAATGTGACAACATTCTATATTTCATATAATAGAAAATATCAACATGTATACATAGTATCTGCCAGCAATGTCTTACCTGACATAATATCCTATGTATTGTGGGTCTATACTGTGTACGTGTCACGCTGTCTCAGGATAGAGGTGGACCGGGGTCTATGCTGACCCTGAACTGGGGTCCTGACTAGTCCCTCTACCTGGAGATACTGTTAATGGTACAGAGGTCCAGGCCGCCAGCGTAACCCTGTCTCCTCTAGATCCCTGACCACTGTAATCTAGTCCTGAGAAGGACCCTGATTACCACCACAGGGAATGGGCAGGTCACAGCTTACACACAGTCTAAGACAAACGAGACAGACAAGGGGTAAAGAAAACACTGCCTTGCATACAAAACTTCCACTACAGAGGAACACAAAAGGTTAAGGAGATAAACAATAAGTGAGGAGAGGAAAAACCACAACAGGCACTCTTAGCTTAAGTCTTCTCAGAAACGATCCGCTCTGCTGGTCTGAATGAATGCTTTCACCAACAACTTCCCCAGCAGACCAGCAGGTATATGAAGGAAGCTAATTAACAAAACATCAATCGCAGCTGGGCGAGGCTGGTCAGTCCAGCACCGAGAGAGAAAGAATTAACTCCCTCAGTGCCGAAAAACACCCAGCACCAGAAACTCAGCTGTGCGAAGTCAGGGTGTCCAATCGCGACGATCTTCGCCGCGACACACCCGTGACAGTACCCCCCCTTCTACGAGGGGCCTCTGGACCCTCAGGGCCTGGTCTATCTGGGTGAGTAGTGTGGAAGGCCCAAACCAATCGGTCTGCGTTAATATCCGATGCAGAAACCCACATCCTCTCCTCAGGACCATACCCCCTCCAATGAACAAGGTACTGAAGGGACCGGCGATTCAGACGTGAGTCAATGATCTTCGATACCTGAAACTTCAAATTACCATTGACCACCACAGGAGGAGGAGGTAGAGGTGACGGTATAACTGGTGCCACGTACCTCTTAAGCAACGATTTGTGGAACACATTGTGGATTTTAAACGTAGGAGGGAGGTCAAGACAGAAAGCCACCGGATTAATTATTGAACTGATCCTGTATGGCCCGATGAATCTGGGACCGAGTTTCCAGGAGGGAACCTTAAGTTTTATATTCTTGGTAGACAACCATACCAGATCATTCACACTTAGGTCCGGACCAGACACTCTCCTCCTATCAGCCATACGTTTGTATCGGTTCCCCATAGTGCTCAGATTATTAAGCACTCCTCTCCACACTGAAGCAAGTGACGACGAAAATCGTTCCTCCTCAGGAACCCCAGAAGAGCCCCCCCCATTGAAAGTACAAAACTGGGGGTGAAAACCATATGCCCCAAAAAACGGGGACTTACCAGTGGACTCGCTCCGCCTATTGTTAAGAGCGAACTCTGCCAGAGGCAAGAAAGAAGACCAGTCCTCTTGGTTCTCTGAGACAAAACACCGGAGATATGTCTCTAAGCTCTGATTCAGACGCTCTGTCTGACCATTGGTCTGCGGATGAAAAGCCGAAGAAAATGACAACTGCATCCCCCGACGAGAACAAAATGCCTTCCAGAACTTGGACACAAACTGAGACCCCGATCCGACACCACATCGGAAGGCAACCCGTGAAGTCTCACAATCTCCCCAATGAACACCTGCGCCAGAGTTTTAGCATTAGGAAGAGCAGGAAGAGCAATAAAATGTGCCATTTTGCTGAACCTGTCAACTACAACTAGTATGACAGTTTTACCTGAAGACAGAGGGAGGTCCGTAATGAAGTCCATAGACAGATGGGTCCATGGACGCTCCGGGATTTTCAACAGTAAAAGGGCCCCAGACGGACAGGTATGTGGGGTCTTAGAGCGCGCACATACCCCACAGGACGCGACAAAAGTTACCACCTCTTTATTTAAGTTAGGCCACCAAAACCGGCGAGAAAGGAGATCTACAGTTGCTTTACTCCCTGGGTGTCCTGCCAAAGCAGAATTATGATGTGCCTCGATAACCTTTTGTCTTAACTGATCTGGAACAAACAGTTTCCCTGGAGGTCCTACAGGGGCGTCCCCCTGAGCCTCCAATACCTCCTCCTCAAGCTCAGAGCATACAGCCGACACCACAACTCCCTCCTGAAGAATAGGAACCGGGTCATCCGTCTTCCCGGCCAACGGGAAACTACGAGATAAGGCATCAGCCTTTACATTTTTTGACCCAGGACGATATGTGACGACAAAATTAAACCTGGTAAAAAACACGACCATCTAGCTTGTCTGGAATTCAGACGTTTTGCAGACTCTAAATACAGCAGGTTCTTGTGATCAGTAATGACGTGACCGGGTGGACTGCCCCCTCCAAAAAGTGACGCCACTCTTCAAAAGCCAACTTAATGGCCAAGAGTTCCCTATTGCCGACATCATAATTCCTCTCGGCGGACGACAATTTTTTAGAGAAGAAAGCGCACGGATGCCATTTACCAGGGGACGGACCTTGAGATAATACCGCACCCACTCCTACGTCAGATGCGTCTACCTCCACAATGAACGGTTGTGATGCATCAGGTTGGATGAGTATGGGTGCTGAAGCAAAACATTTTTTCAAGGAGGAAAATGCTTGACAAGCTTTGTCAGACCACCTAGAAAAATCCGTCCCTTTTTTTGTCATGTCAGTGAGAGGTTTGACAACGGATGAGAAATTACGAATAAATTTCCGGTAGTAGTTAGCAAACTCCAGGAAACGCTGCAGTGCTTTAAGATCCTCTGGCCGATCCCATTCAAGCACACCTTCACTTTCCCAGGGTCCATACGGAAACCGGAAGCTGACACCAGGAATCCTAAAAACTGAAGTTCTTGTACGGCGAATACACACTTCTCCCATTTGGCGTACAGTTTATTGTCTCGCAAGATCTGCAACACCTGTCTCACATGCTCCTGATGAGACACAAGATCCGGCGAGTAAATTAAGATGTCATCTAGATAAATGACAACAAACTGTCCCACTAGGTGGCGAAATGTCATTAACAAAATGTTGAAACACCGCCGGGGCAGTAGTCAGACCGAAAGGTATGACAAGGTTCTCATAATGTCCCTCCGGAGTGTTAAACGCCGTCTTCCACTCATCCCCCTCCTTTATCCTAATCAGATTATACACCCCCCTGAGATCCAACTTAGAGAACCATTTGGCGCCCACAATCTGATTGAAGAGATCAGGAATAAGTGGGAGCGGATACGGATCTCGGACCGTAATCCGATTAAGCTCACGGAAATCCAGGCAAGGGCGTAGGCCTCCATCTTTTTTCTTCACAAAGAAGAACCCCGCGGCCACTGGGGAAGATGAAGGTCTAATATGCCCCTTGGCCAGACTTTCCGAAATATAATCCTTCATAGCTTGCCTCTCAGGACCAGAAAGGTTATATAACCTAGATTTTGGTAACTTAGCATCAGGAAGCAATTTTATAGCACAGTCATACGCGCGATGAGGAGGTAATTCTTGACACCCTTCCTCTGAAAACACATCCTCAAAGTCCTCCAGAAAAGGAGGTAAGGTTCTAGGCACGACCGCACCGATGACCGTGTTCATGCAGTTACTATTGCAAAATTCACCCCACTGGCTTATCTCTCTGGATTGCCAATTAATAACTGGGTTATGTTTAGTTAACCAAGGAAGTCCCAACACAATAGGAGTGGGAAGGCCCTCCAACACATAACAAGACAATAGTTCTTTATGTATTGCCCCCACTCGAAGGTCTATGTTATGCACGGCTTGCACAAAGCTACCTTGACCGAGAGGCCTGGCGTCAATAGAGAATATAGGGATAGGTTTGGCCAATACACTCAGTTGCATACCTTGTCACCTGGGCAAACCGAGCGTCCACCAGATTAGCCGCGGCCCCACTATCCAGAAGAACAGAAATCCTCTCAGTTCTCGTACCTACCACCACCTCCGCTGGTACGAGAAACTGAGACGGACTTGGGGACGAAATACATACTCCCAGATTGTCGTCCACCACACAACCTGGGATCAACAGTTTTCCGGCGACTCCTTGCTCAGCAAAGTACGGGATGGACACCCCCCAACAAAATGTCCCTTTCTCCGCAGAAGTAACACTTTCCTGTCTTGCGGCGCACCGCCGATCCCCTCCCTCGAAACGATGTCCCTCCTAACTGCATAGGCTCCTCAGAACAAACCAGGGGAACCTCAATATAAGGGACTATAGTAGAAGGTGGAGTCATCACAGGGGGCGGAGTTACCTCGCACCTCTCCTGAAGCCGTCTATCAATGCGAATAGCAAGGGCCATAGCGGCCTCCAGTGACGGGGGAGAATCATACTGAGCCAACACATCTTTTAATTTGACAGATAATCCTTGACAAAACTGGCTCCTAAGAGCTGGGTCATTCCACTGAGTATCTGTGGCCCATCTACGGAACTCAGAAGAAAATTCCTCCGCCGGATGATCTCCCTGCTGTATCTTACGTAACTTCATTTCAGCAAGGGAGACCCGATCCGGGTCATCATATACCAGACCCAGGGCTGTAAAAAATCGATCTACTGACTGGAGAGCCGGGGAGTCCAGAGGAAGAGAGAACGCCCAGGATTGAGGGTCCCCTTGTAAGAGCGAGATGACAATTCCCACCCTCTGATCTTCACTCCCCGAAGACCGAGGCCGTAGCCGAAAATATAATTTACATGCCTCCCGGAAGGTAAAAAATTTGTCCCGCCCACCAGTGAACCTGTCCGGGAGAGCTACTTTAGGTTCAGATCTGGTTTGCTCCCGGGGGTACAAAACCTTGGACTTAACGTCCGTCAGCTCCATGGACAACTCTGCAACTGCTGAGCTAACTGGGCTACTGGATCCATGGTAGCTGGGGAGAATCTTTTAGTGTGGTCGGTGAAAATGTCACGACGTATAACAGATATATTCTATGATAGTAACATATATCTAATGTGACAACATTCTATATTTCATATAATAGAAAATATCAACATGTATACATAGTATCTGCCAGCAATGTCTTACCTGACATAATATCCTATGTATTGTGGGTCTATACTGTGTACGTGTCACGCTGTCTCAGGATAGAGGTGGACCGGGGTCTATGCTGACCCTGAACTGGGGTCCTGACTAGTCCCTCTACCTGGAGGTACTGTTAATGGTACAGAGGTCCAGGCCGCCAGCGTAACCCTGTCTCCTGTAGATCCCTGACCACTGTAATCTAGTCCTGAGAAGGACCCTGATTACCACCACAGGGAATGGGCAGGTCACAGCTTACACACAGTCTAAGACAAACGAGACAGACAAGGGGTAAAGAAAACACTTCCTTGCATACAAAACTTCCACTACAGAGGAACACAAAAGGTTAAGGAGATAAACAATAAGCGAGGAGAGGAAAAACCACAACAGGCACTCTTAGCTTAAGTCTTCTCAGAAACGATCCGCTCTGCATGTCTGAATGAATGCTTTCACCGACAACTTCCCCAGCAGACCAGCAGGTATATGAAGGAAGCTAATTAACAAAACATCAATCGCAGCTGGGCGAGGCTGGTCAGTCCAGCACCGAGAGAGAAAGAATTAACTCCCTCAGTGCCGAAAAACACCCAGCACCAGAAACTCAGCTGTGCGAAGTCAGGGTGTGCAATCGCGACGATCTTCGCCGCGACACACCCGTGACACTCTGTCTGTGGTGGGGAGGTGGGGGAGCAGTTTCGGCAGAGCAGCGGGTCACAGAGGCAGGAGTCGGCGGCTCCAGCTAACTCCTGTGCCCGCTGCTAAAGAGAAATGAATATGCACTGCATTACACGCCCATGGGCATGGAGGGCAATGAATATTCATTTTTCTGGCATCCTGGTATGATTGGCCCCATCCCTTTGCTGGTATGATTGGTCCCATCCTTATTCTGGTATGATTGGCCCCATCCCGTTCCTTGAATGATTGGTCCCATCCTTATTCTTGTATGATTGGCCCCATCCCGTTCCTGGCATGCATGGCCCCATCAGGAAAGATGAAAAAACCAAACCATTACACTTACCTTCCTCCGCTCCCTTGCAGTGTCCTGCTCCGGTGCCAGCAGCTGCTTAATGCTCGTAAGCAGCGTATTGCAGGGACGTAATGCGCTGCTCACAAGCAGAGCACAGCTGCTGGAATACTCACCGGGACTTTTCATCGGAGTTCACAGTGAGTATTCATTCCTCTTCAGTAGTACTGCCTATACTTTCTCTTAAGTATAGGCAGTATTAAGATTATTCATTTCTCTTAAGCATCGGCACACGTGACCGCCAGCAGCAGCAGGAAGCTGGCGGCTGACACTGTGCGCTACTCAAGAGGAATGAATACTCACAGCAATCTCCGATGATCAAGTCCCAGTGAGTATTCCGGCAGCTGTGCTCTGCTTGTGAGCAGCACATGACGTCCCTGCCATGCGCTGCTTACAAGCATTAAGCAGCTGCTGGCACCAGAGCAGGACACTGCGAGGGAGCAGAGGAAGGTAAGTGTAATGATTTTTTTTTTTTCATGTTTTCTGATGGGGCCATGCATGCCAGGAACGGGATGGGGCCAATCATACAAGAATAAGGATGGGGCCAATCATACCAGAATAAGGATGGGACCAATCATACCAGGACTGGGATGGGGCCAATCATACCAGAATAAGGATGGGACCAATCATACAGGAATAAGGATGGGACCAATCATACCAGGACTGGGATGGGACCAATCATTCCAGGAATGGGATGGGGCCAATCATACCAGAACAAGGATGGGAAGCAATCATACCAGGACTGGGATGGGGCCAATCATACCAGAATAAGGATGGGGCCAATCATACCAGAATAAGAATGGAACCAATCATACCAGGACTGGGATGGGGCCAATCATACCAGAATAAGGATGGGACCAATCATACCTGGACTGGGAAGGGACCAATCATTCCAGGAACGGGATGGGGCCAATCATACCAGAATAAGGATGGGGCCAATTATACCAGGAATGCGATGGGGCCAATCATACCAGGAACGGGATGGGGCCAGTCACACCAGAATAAGGATGGGACTAATCATTCCAGGAATGGGATGGGGCCAATCATTCCAGGAATGGGATGGGGCCAATCATGCCAGAATAAGGATGGGACCAATTATACCAGGACTGGGATGGGGCCAATCATACCAGGATAAGGATGGGGCCATGCATTCCAGGACTGGGATGAGGCCAATTATACCAGGATAAGGATGAGGCAATGCATGCCAGTCCTGGGATGGGGCCAAATTTTTTGCTTTAGTTTTTTTTTTCCTAATTTCCTCCTCTAAAACCTAAGTGCGTCTTATGGTCTGGTGCGTCTTATAGTCCGAAAAATACGGTATGTCCTTCAAGGACTGAGCACTCAGGGAATCAAGAATCCTTATGAATTTCGGCATGTTTGGGGAGTCAAGAGAAATAATTGTCACCTGACTGGGCATTCGGGTAACAGATATCAAATGTGTATGAGCAGACTCAGCTCAAAATGGGGTTGTCTTTCCCTGGACTAGAAGTTAGGGACCATTTATTTTGTCTGACCCTCAGACCAGTGGTTTTTGGTAATTATTTTATTATATTTGTTTTTAATTCTTTATGATCATGCCTGGTCATGTGCTGTCATGAGCAGGGAACCTTCTGTGCCCTGCAGGATTTTAATCCATGATGGCATAGTGTGCCATTTGAGACTATGGTCACAGCTCACTTCAGGTCATTGACCAGATCCTCCCATGTAGTTCTGGGCTCATTCCTGACCTTTCTCAGAATCATCCTTACCCCACAAGGTGAAATCTTGCATGGAGCCCCAGACTGAGGATGATCGTCATCTTGTGTTTCTTCCATTTTCTAATAATTGTGCTAGCAGTTGTTGCATAATCACCAAGCTGCTTGCTTATTGTCCTGTAACCCACCCCAGCCTTGTGCAGTGATACAATTTTGTCCCTGGTGTCTTTAGACAGCTCTTTGGTCTTGGCCATGGTGGAGAGGTTTGGAGTGTTATTGATTGAGTATGTGGACAGGTGTCTTTTATACAGGTAGCGAGTTCAAACAGGTGTGACTAATATAGGTAATGAGTGCAGTTTAAGAGGACTTATTAAAGAAAAATTAACGGGTCTATGAGAGTCAGAATTCTTGCTGGTTCGTAGGTGATCAAATACTTATTTCATGATATAAAATGCAATTTAATTATCTATCATCTCTGTATCTATCTATCTATCTATCTATCTATCTATCTATCTATCTATCTATCTATCTATCTATCTATCTATCTATCTTCACCATAAGATAACAAACATGCAAAAAGAGGCAGAACTTTGAGAGTTGCTAAATATTTAATTCAATCGACTGTGCAACATTTTAACCTAGTTTTATGGGCTTTTCTCAAATCTTAGTCATTAGAAAAAAATGCTCTAAGGCTGCATTAAAAAATAAGGGAACCGATTTGGCACAAATCAAATTTGTGTCTAATTTTTAGGAAGTCACTAAACCTCTTGAATTCAGATAATTTGCAATTTGCAAACATGGCCACTGCCATTTTTCCCATTGCAGAGATTATATCAGTCAGAGAAGGATCTCATGATCTCAATTGCGGTCAAGTATGACCTTCCTCATAAAGCCTTGCAGCTATCACATCATATGGTATGATATAGCCAATCAGGAGCAGCTATCACTATAAAATCTTAGGTAGAGAATGCAGCAGCAATTTTGTGCTGAATCTGGATAGTGAGAGAATGTCACAGCTCACAGCTTAGCAATAGGCCAATGAGAAGAAAAAGCCATAAAAACTGAAACTTTACAGATAGTGTATGACAGCATATTAGTGAAAAAGATTAGTGTGTGAGGAAAAGAAACTAATGCCATATATGTGTCTTCAAGGCAATTCAAGGCTTTGGCGTACTCTCAATTTGCGATTAATTAAATTTCCTTGGAAAATGTGACAATGCTGAAAAATTTTAAAAGATTTGAAAATCTCTAGTCTGCATAACACAAAAAGGTATTGAGACGTTCTCCCTGACATGCCCAATCACAGTAATGAGACAAACAGGGACATTTCCATTAGTGTCAGTCTACGCATTAATATTATTATTTTTATTATTTATTTATATAGCGCCATTAATTCCATGGGGCTGTACATGAGAAGGGGTTACATACAAAGTTATAGATATAGTTTACAGTAAACAAATTTACAATGACAGACTGGTACAGAGGGGAGAGGACCCTGTTGTAACGGGTCAGGGAGGCGGAACCTCTGAGCTACTATACAAGGGGGCGGTCCTTGTAAGGGAGCGGGTGGCGACCAGGGTAGACGGGCAGGCAGTCACAGCAGATAACCGGGAAGTCTCTGGATGGACGGGCAGGAGGTCACGGCAAGTGACTGGGGCAGTCTCTGGATGAGCGGGCAGGAGATCTCGGCAAGTGACCGGGGCAGTCTCTGGATGAGCAGGCAGGAGATCACGGCAAGTGACCGGGGCAGTCTCTGGATGAGCGGGCAGGAGATCACGGCAAGTGACCGGGGCAGTCTCTGGGTTAGGTAGGTACGACCTGTGATGGCTGAGCCTCCCGGTAGGCTAGCAGGCAGATAGCAGATGAGCGCTCCCAGGTGAGCGGGCAGGCTGGTCCATAGACAGACTGGCAGGTGATGGTGGGCAGACTGTCGGACGGTGGAGCCTCCAGGTAGGCTAGCAGGCAGGTAACAGGTGAACGCTCCCAGGTGAGCGGGCAGGCTGGTCCATAGACAGACTGGCAGGTGATGATAGGCGGACTGTCGAACCACAGGCTAGCAAGCAGTGAAGCGGAATATCAGGCAGGAACAGACAGCAAACTGGCAGGAATCTGGCAGGTAACTGGCAATGGACCCTGAGGACTGAAGCAGAGTAGTGAACAGTGCAACAACATTGCTCGGGCACCTCCATTTTGGAGGAAGTGCCTTATATAGGTGAAGTCCTCCAGCCATTGGCCGGGGACTCCTTAGGACGGTGCGCGTGGCCCCTTTAAGAGGGGGGGTAGCGCGCGCGCGCGCGCCCTAAGCACAGTGGCCGGGAAGGAGCGCGCGCTACCAGCAGAGCGGAAGGAGGACGCCGGGCTCGGAGCAGAGGGGTGAGGGGAACAGCGTCCCTGCCTGGCAGGGGGCAGGGACGCCGGCGCTACAGTACCCCCCCTTTAGGCCCCCCTTTTTTAGGCTAGAGAGAAATTTAGCTAGGATGAGAGGGGCATGGATGTTCTCCCGAGGCTCCCACATTCTCTCCTCAGGACCAAACCCCTTCCAATCCACCAAAAAATAGGTCTTCCTTCTTACCCTTTTTGTGGCCAGAATATTTTCTACCTCAAATTCGTTTTCAGCTGAAACCGGAGCAGGAGGCGTACCTGTGGACTTGGAAAAAGAGTTAAGTACCACCGGTTTGAGGAGAGATACATGGAAGGAGTTAGGGATCCGCAAGTTGGCCGGGAGTTTCAATTTATAGGCCACCGGATTGATCTGACTGATGACCTCCAGAGGACCAATGAACCGAGGACCTAACTTATAGGAAGGAATTTTGAGCCGGACATACTTGGACGAGAGCCAGACTTTATCCCCAGGACGGAATTGAGGAGGATCCAGACGTTTTTTTGTCAGCATGTCTTTTCATACGCTCGGATGACAGAAGAAGTGCAGACCGGGTACTCTCCCATATGGAGGAAAATTTGTAACCAGAGATTCCGCAGCCGGATTGTCCACTGAGGTGGAGACGGGAAATGGGATCCGAGGATGCTGACCGAAGACTACAAAAAACGGGGATTTGGAGGAAGATTCACTCTCGTGATTGTTGTAAGAAAATTCGGCCCATGGCAGGAGATCCACCCAGTCAGAATGGTGGGCATTAACGAAGTGCCGGAGGTAACTGGTCAGATTCTGATTGATCCGCTCCACTTGACCATTGGACTGCGGGTGGTAAGCGGAGGAGAAGTCCAGGGTGACGTCTAACAATTTACAAGTGGCTCTCCAGAAACGTGAGGTGAACTGTACCCCTCGATCCGACACGATGTGACGGGGCAGGCCATGAAGATGGAAGATGTGGCGGATAAAGTCTTTAGCCAGCTCGGGTGCAGACGGGAGGCCTGGCAGGGGAATAAAGTGAGCCATCTTGGAAAAGCGGTCAGCGACCACCCAAATGACCGTACAACCAGCAGAGACGGGGAGGTCAGTTATGAAGTCCATGGCTATATGCTGCCAGGGGGCAGCGGGTACAGGAAGCGGAAGAAGGCGACCGGCAGGCAGGTGTCTCGGAACTTTGTTGCGGCCACAGGAGGCACAGGCAGCCACAAAGTCTATTACGTCCTTGTGCAGGGTAGGCCACCAATAATGTCGGGAAATAAGCTGGAGGGTCTTTCTCTGACCGGCGTGGCCAGCCAGTTTAGACGAATGACCCCAGTGTAGGATCTTCTCCCGATCGGATACCGATACGAACGTCTTACCGGGAGGGAGACGGTTTAGACTCACGGGAGCCACCTGCATGACTCTGGCGGGATCGATGATATGTTTAGGTTCCTCCTCGAGATCCGACACCAGGAAGGATCGAGACAAGGCGTCCGCCTTGATGTTCTTGTCAGCCGGGCGAAAATGTAGAATAAAATCAAAGCGAGCAAAAAACAAGGACCACCGGGCTTGGCGCGGGTTAAGTCTCTGGGCATGCTGGATGTAAGCCAAGTTTCTGTGGTCAGTGTAAATAATTACCGGATGAAGAGCCCCCTCGAGTAGGTAACGCCACTCCTCCAATGCTAGCTTGATGGCCAATAACTCTCGGTCTCCTATGGAATGATTGCGCTCAGAAGAGGAGAAGAGTTTGGAGAAGAAGCCGCAAGTTACCATCCTTTCCGGACGATGATTTTTGAGTAAGCACCACTCCGGCTCCAGAGGAGGAAGCGTTAACCTCCAGGAAGAACTGCTTGTTGCCGTCCGGGCGATGCAGCACTGGGGCGGAAGAGAAAGCCTGTTTTAAGGAAAGAAAGGCCTCCTCTGCTTCGGGCGTCCACTCTTTGGGGTTAGTGCCCTTATGGGTGAGCGCGGAAATTGGGGCAGTCCGAGAAGAGAAGTGCGGTATGAAGAGGCGGTAATAGTTAGCGAAGCCCAGGAACCGCTGAATGGCCTTCAATCCCTCCGGTCGGGCCCATTTCTCAATGGCAGACAGTTTCTCTGGATCCATTCGTAGGCCGGTCTGAGAAATAATGTAGCCCAAGAACGGAAGCGAGGTCTGCTCAAAGAGGCACTTCTCATATTTAGCGAAGAGGTGATTCTGCCTGAGCCTGAGCAGAACCTGACGAACGTCCCTCCGGTGAGTCTGAAGATCCGGAGAGAAGACCAAGATGTCGTCCAGGTACACCACTACGCAGGAGTAGAGAAGGTCCCGGAAGATGTCATTGACCAACTCTTGAAAGACGGCGGGAGCATTACAGAGACCAAAGGGCATCACTAGATACTCGTAGTGGCCGTCCCGGGTATTGAAGGCAGTCTTCCATTCATCCCCTTGACGGATACGGACCAGGTTGTACGCCCCACGGAGGTCCAGTTTGGTGAAGATTCTAGCCCCCGCAGACGATCGAATAATTCTGGAATGAGCGGAAGGGGATACTTATTCTTCACTGTGATCTGGTTAAGGCCTCTATAGTCTATACAGGGACGAAGAGAGCCGTCCTTCTTCTTTACGAAAAAGAAGACTGCTCCCGCCGGGGAGGTAGATTTCCGGATGAATCCCCTGGCCAAATTCTCCTCGATATATTCGGACATCGACCGGGTCTCAGCAGCGGACAATGGGTAAATACGCCCACGGGGAGGCGTAGTACCGGGTAACAGGTCGATAGGACAGTCGTATGGTCTGTGAGGAGGTAATGTCTCTGCCTCCTTTTTATTAAAGACATCAGCAAATGACCAATAGGGAATCGGAAGTCCAGGTAGATTAGTTGGGGTAGGAGAAGGACGGACGGGATGAACAGGAACCAAACACGTCTTATGACAATCCTGTCCCCAGCGAAGGACCTCTCCGGTCTGCCAGTCGAGCATGGGTGCATGTCTCTGGAGCCAAGGTAGACCTAGTAAGAGGGCGTGAGAGAGTCCAGGCAGAACATGAAAAGAGATGCTCTCAGAATGCAGCATTCCCACCTGCAGAGTTAGGGATTCGGTGATGAATTGGATGGGGCGTGGTAAGAGACCCCATCCACAGCAGCGACTGATAATGGTGCAGCCAGAGGTTTGGTGGGAATGCGGTATTTTTCTACCAGGGACTGTGAAATAAGATTCCCGGCTGCTCCCGAGTCAAGTTGGGCTAGTTCGAAATAACGGCTCTCCCCGCAGAGAATTGAGACTGACAGCAGCAGAGATGGAGAGGATTTATCTTTGTCTAGGTTGACCTCTCTGAGCGAACCTAGACACAGGCGTTTCCCGACCTCTCCAGACAAGTAGGGATCCGGTGCTCCTTACTGCCACAGTAGAAGCAACTCCCCTCAGCACGGCATAAGTCCTGACGGGTTTTGACCATCTTGGTCTGGTCAACCTGCATAGGCTCAGGAGAGTGTAATTGGGGAGACACGGAGGGAGTGACGGGTTTCTGAAACGTGGGAGCTAGACGTGGAAACCTCCTCTCACGGGTAACCTCTTTGGCCCGCTCCTGGAACCGTAGGTCAATCCGGGTGGCAAGAGTTATGAGGTCATCGAGAGTGGTAGGAATGTCCCGACCGGCGAGTTCATCTTTAATACGACCGGACAGACCCTCCCAGAAGACGGATACCAGAGCGTCGTTATCCCAGGCCAGCTCCGAGGCAAGGGTACGGAACCGTATGGCATATTGGCCCACGGTGAGACTTCCCTGACGGAGGCGTAGCAGAGATGATGCGGATGAGATCTTCCGTCCGGGTTCGTTGAAGACTTTCCGGAAAGCCGCGAGAAAGGCAGACAGGTCGGACACCAGGGGGTCTCCTCTCTCCCAAAGAGGATTTAGCCAGGCCAGGGCCTCCCGGTGAGATGGGACATGATGAAGGCAATTTTGGCCCGGTCGGAGTTAAACTGGTGGGAGAGGAGTTCAAAGTGCAGGGTGCACTGATTAATGAAGCCCCGAGCCTGAGCGGGGTCGCCTCCGAAGCGAGGAGGTGCAGAAAGCCGGGGTCCGGGACAGGAAACCATGGAATTGGGGAGCTGCGGAGCTGCCGGATTGCGAGTCATGGCACCAGCGGTGGTTGCTGGTGGAGCAGTCAGAGTGTCCAGGCGAGAATTGACATTCCGCAGGTGACCCAGGATGGACTCCTGTTGGGACCTCTGACGGGACAGTTCATGACACAGGTCCGAGATCGAGGGAGTTTGGGTGCCACCGGGTTCCATGGCCCGAGCAAACTGTAACGGGTCAGGGAGGCGGAACCTCTGAGCTACTATACAAGGCGGCGGTCCTTGTAAGGGAGCGGGTGGCGACCAGGTAGACGGGCAGGCAGTCACAGCAGATAACCGGGGAAGTCTCTGGATGGACGGGCAGGAGGTCACGGCAAGTGACTGGGGCAGTCTCTGGATGAGCGGGCAGGAGATCACGGCAAGTGACCGGGGCAGTCTCTGGATGAGCAGGTGTCTCGACCACGCACCACAATTGTGGGTTTCCAGGGCAATGGGGTACTCAGAGCCGAGCCCGTAGAAGTCTATGGGATTGTCACAGGTAGCGGTGGCTCGGTCTGTGGCCCTGGCGGTCAGGCGTATGTTGGGGGGTATATTTACAGGGGATATATATATACAGTTCGTGACGCCACCTGTAGTCTCTGGTAATTTGTACCAGCGCTGCTGTAGATCTCTGAGGGGATGGTGAGGCAGCTAGATGTTGGGTCCCCTACAGGTGGGACTCTTCCCTCAGGTCGATGATTATGGTGGGGTTGTGCAGGCATGCAATTAAATAACTCAGTCTCACACGGTCAGCGTCTTTCCATACCTTTACTTGTAAGATGGTAAGGCAGGTCCCAGGGAGGCTGATCCAAGGAGAATGTATTTCGAGATAGCAGCTGGACAAGTTAGGGGCCTCCTTTACTTTCAAATGATGATGAGTACAACCAGCATGAAGCGTAGTTCCCTCTATAATCTCCAGCTTCTCCAAGCTGTACTGCCAGTCAGTTTTGTGGTCGGAGCCTTCCTGTGAGAGAGCTGAATTCCTATCTTGTCCTGCAGAGACTCAAGGTCCTCACTCCCCCTGACCCCAGTTACGTACCGACTATTTAGGGGCTGCTTGCCGCGACCTAAGGTCCGATAAGCCTCTGGTTTTCTTACCACTAAGCGTGAAGCTATAGTGATCCTTCGGTCCCCAGTGACCGGTAACAATGTGCAGGACTTCTCCAATCCAAAAGCACTTTTAAATATTCCTTCCACTGTGCCTTTCGCCTTGTCCGCGCTTGTAGCATAAACACTCACACTTGCAAAAAGTCATATAATCACTCCCTTCTTTTCTTCCTTCAGAGTTAGTTACCAGACTCTCAGTAATCTTCTAGGCAGGAGCACGTCTCTGAACCTTCACTGTCCTTGAGACAGGAGACTGAAGTATTTCTGTACTAAACTCTTCCTTCTTTATCAATGTCTTCAGTGAGGTACAGCTCTGACCAGGCTGAGGTGATCTATATCTCGCCCTTACTGGCCTCCACTTGCTGAACTGCTGATAGAACCAAGCTGGACTGCTTCCTCCCTCCAAGTCCCAGCTAGACTCCACACGTCTGCTCCGTCCGAAGACAGGAAACTGACTACAAAATCACTCAACGAATCTACACTGACCACTCCCTACGAGTCACTACACTACCCTAAGGGTGTGTCTAGTGTATATTGAGTGAATGGGTATAGAGCATTAAACTGCTATCTCTCCACACATTCTCCAGGGTACTGCGTGTGCCTTCACACCAGGGCTACACATTCCCCCATGGTAAAAGACAGCACTCCCGGGCTGTAAAATACAAAGAGACAATTTTGTTTATGCATTAAACATCAACATTAAACATTAATTCGTCCCATCCGGGAGGTAAGGATGTCTTGAACGTTGCAAACAAAACATTATATATAGAAAAATACAATATTAAATAACATTTTCATATAAATAGACAATATGCTTGTGAAGGACCCGCACCAAACCTTCAACGTGGGTCCTGGGTGGGCTGCAGGACATCCGAATGCAGACCTCACTCAGTGCCACACCACACGGGTTTTATGTTCAGAGGTAGTTGTGGTGGTTTTATGTAAAACCAAGATAAGGCACAAGGTGCAACTATATACAGATAAGTTCTGGGCTGGCACAGTCCTCAGCCTCGAAGTCCATAATAAGAAAAAGACACATTATATCAAATCACATCACAATAAAGTGCAAAAACTTTTTTTTTTTTTTTTTATCTGATTACCCAGCCGGGCATTCTATTCAATATATATAAACATTATATACTCATATTAACTGTGTAAACCATTTTCACTTTTATAAAAACTTATGTACATCTTCTTAGTTGCGGTAAACCCTGTCTGGGTCCTACCGTTCTTCACATTCTCTTGACTTCAATGACATCTTCCACCCCGGGGGCTGGAACAATGCGATGGTCCCTAGATCCCATTACTAACAAGTCGTGTGCTGCTATTAGGGTCTGGGTCGCCACAGTTCTCGTGCGAACCTCTAGGGGCGCAACGGGTACTTTCTCCTTGCGAGACACCGATTGCGTTTCAATTTGTGTTACAGTTAGCGATATCGATCGTGTCATAGATTGCGATGGAGACTGGGTCGCAAGTTGCGATGTAGAAGAATAACGAGTTAGTGGAGAGTATACAGGTGTTGCTTCTATTTGCGAGATACCTGCAGGGGGCGATGCTGGGGCACGGCCGAATGCTGTTTGAGCTGGAGACGGGGACGCTGCGGTAGTGGTGACGTTACCAGCGTCGGGGACGGGGTCACGGACGATTGTGACATTAAGGGCATACCATCCCTTCATACCCCAGTGTCGTGTATATGTAACAATGTCTCCATTAACTAAGTCCCTCCCGGGATGACCTTGCGGTAGGTGTGATTCTACATCACGTCTGCTGACAAAGACCCCTGGGTAGAGGCCCGGTTCTCTGATAAAGCCCCAGCCCTTTCGGAGCTGGAACTCTGTCACACACCCCTGCCGCCGCGGTTCCCTCAGAGTACCTTTTTCTCGACGGACACTTTCCTTGTCCGCGATCAGCTCTGCATGTTGCCGCTGTCGGTTGCGCTGAGCTTCCCGCTCTTCCTCCTGCTGGCGTTGTTGTTTCTCCTCACGACGCTGCCACTCACATTCCCACTGGGCGGTATAGGCGACGTCATCCAGGCGCGCCATCTCGTCCCAGTCCACGTCTGGCAATGATGGACAGGACCCCTCCGGTGTCGGGGATCGATCATCTGCTGCGGCCTCCTGGCCGGGCGGGCGTTCCGGAACTGGCGGTACCTCCTCAACCTCCTTCGCCTCCACCGCTTCACCGGTAGGATCAGGATCGGTACTTTCGGGGGCAGCCTCCGGTTGCTCCTTTGCCTTGGGCAGCAGAAGTTTTGGTAACTCCAGACGTAGGGGGTCATCGAAGGGAGAGATCACCGCGTCCCACAGCCGCCGCTGCTCCAGGGTACGCCGGCGTCTCTCGATCTCCTCAAATCCAGGTTGTGGCAAAATCATCTTTTTCAGTCGTGCATTTTCTTCTTTTATTTCCAGCAATGCTTGCTGCAGGTGCAGGACCACGGATGACTCCGGTTCTAGTGGCAGCTTGGCTGGGGCACGGGGCCTGCCTTCCTCCGCTTCCCTGCTCGGCTGCACACGTCCTGCTTCCATGATGTTCCAGAGCGTTCTCACATCTTCTCCCTCCAGAGACGTCCGGTCTCTTCCGTGGAGGCGGGGTTTGCGTCTCCTCCTCTTTGCAGGAAAGGTGAAGAGGAGGCGGACCTCCTTTGCTGTAGGGCAGGATCGCATATTGTAATAGCACTTTGAGAGGGCAGGCATTTTCTTCGCGCCACAGGGGGGTACACGCCCACGAAGGTACGCCCACCTTCTTCTCCAGCGCCTGAGGGCGCGAATATGGCGACAAAGATGGCGATTTTTGGCGCCAAAAGTGCAAACAGTCCTTTTCACAAAAACAACTCCATAGGCACACAGGGCTCGCAATTTTGCGAGTTTCGCATCCTGTTCGTGACGCCAAAGTTTTTGTGTCGACCCGCCACCACAATTGTGGGTTTCCAGGGCAATGGGTACTCAGAGCCGAGCCCGTAGAAGTCTATGGGATTGTCACAGGTAGCGGTGGCTCGGTCTGTGGCCCTGGCGGTCAGGCGTATGTTGGGGGGTATATTTACAGGGGATATATATATACAGTTCGTGACGCCACCTGTAGTCTCTGGTAATTTGTACCAGCGCTGCTGTAGATCTCTGAGGGGATGGTGAGGCAGCTAGATGTTGGGTCCCCTACAGGTGGGACTCTTCCCTCAGGTCGATGATTATGGTGGGGTTGTGCAGGCATGCAATTAAATAACTCAGTCTCACACGGTCAGCGTCTTTCCATACCTTTACTTGTAAGATGGTAAGGCAGGTCCCAGGGAGGCTGATCCAAGGAGAATGTATTTCGAGATAGCAGCTGGACAAGTTAGGGGCCTCCTTTACTTTCAAATGATGATGAGTACAACCAGCATGAAGCGTAGTTCCCTCTATAATCTCCAGCTTCTCCAAGCTGTACTGCCCAGTCAGTTTTGTGGTCGGAGCCTTCCTGTGAGAGAGCTGAATTCCTATCTTGTCCTGCAGAGACTCAAGGTCCTCACTCCCCTGACCCCAGTTACGTACCGACTATTTAGGGGCTGCTTGCCGCGACCTAAGGTCCGATAAGCCTCTGGTTTTCTTACCACTAAGCGTGAAGCTATAGTGATCCTTCGGTCCCCAGTGACCGGTAACAATGTGCAGGACTTCTCCAATCCAAAAGCACTTTTAAATATTCCTTCCACTGTGCCTTTCGCCTTGTCCGCGCTTGTAGCATAAACACTCACACTTGCAAAAAGTCATATAATCACTCCCTTCTTTTCTTCCTTCAGAGTTAGTTACCAGACTCTCAGTAATCTTCTAGGCAGGAGCACGTCTCTGAACCTTCACTGTCCTTGAGACAGGAGACTGAAGTATTTCTGTACTAAACTCTTCCTTCTTTATCAATGTCTTCAGTGAGGTACAGCTCTGACCAGGCTGAGGTGATCTATATCTCGCCCTTACTGGCCTCCACTTGCTGAACTGCTGATAGAACCAAGCTGGACTGCTTCCTCCCTCCAAGTCCCAGCTAGACTCCACACGTCTGCTCCGTCCGAAGACAGGAAACTGACTACAAAATCACTCAACGAATCTACACTGACCACTCCCTACGAGTCACTACACTACCCTAAGGGTGTGTCTAGTGTATATTGAGTGAATGGGTATAGAGCATTAAACTGCTATCTCTCCACACATTCTCCAGGGTACTGCGTGTGCCTTCACACCAGGGCTACACACAGGCAGGAGATCACGGCAAGTGACCGGGGCAGTCTCTGGATGAGCGGGCAGGAGATCACGGCAAGTGACCGGGGCAGTCTCTGGGTGAGGTAGGTACGACCTGTGATGGCTGAGCCTCCCGGTAGGCTAGCAGGCAGATAGCAGATGAGCGCTCCCAGGTGAGCGGGCGAGAGTCTCTGGAATAGCAGGTGGTCACTGCACGTGACGGCAGAACCTCCAGGTAGGCTAGCAGGCAGGTAACAGATGAGCGCTCCCAGGTGAGCGGGCAGGCTGGTCCATAGACAGACTGGCAGGTGATGGTGGGCAGACTGTCGGACGGTGGAGCCTCCAGGTAGGCTAGCAGGCAGGTAACAGGTGAACGCTCCCAGGTGAGCGGGCAGGCTGGTCCATAGACAGACTGGCAGGTGATGATAGGCGGACTGTCGAACCACAGGCTAGCAAGCAGTGAAGCGGAATATCAGGCAGGAACAGACAGCAAACTGGCAGGAATCTGGCAGGTAACTGGCAATGGACCCTGAGGACTGAAGCAGAGTAGTGAACAGTGCAACAACATTGCTCGGGCACCTCCATTTTGGAGGAAGTGCCTTATATAGGTGAAGTCCTCCAGCCATTGGCCGGGGACTCCTTAGGACGGTGCGCGTGGCCCCTTTAAGAGGGGGGTAGCGCGCGCGCCCTAAGCACAGTGGCCGGGAAGGAGCGCGCGCTACCAGCAGAGCGGAAGGAGGACGCCGGGCTCGGAGCAGAGGGGTGAGGGGAACAGCGTCCCTGCCTGGCAGGGGGCAGGGACGCCGGCGCTACACCTGTCCTTGCGGACTTACATTCTACGGGATAATGGGGAAGAAACAGAAGGTCGGGGTGCGGCAGCTCTGGTGGTGGTGGCAGCGAGGCGGCAGCTCTGGTGATGGCGGCAGCTCTGGTGGTGGAGGCAGCTCTGGTGGTGGCGGTGAGGCGGCAGCTAGGGTGGTGGCAGCGAGGGGGCAGCTCTGGTGGTGGCGGCGAGGCAGCTGCTTGGGTGGTGGCGGCGAGACAGAAGGTCGGGTGGTGGCGGCGAGGCAAAATGGTTATTGCAGGCTGTAGGCTTTCCTAAAGAGATGGGTTTTCAGGTTCCATCTGAAGGATCCAAGGGTGGTGGATAATCGTACATGTTTGTCACGCTGTATAGCAGATATATATATGAGATGTCAGTAATCTATATCAAAAGGGCAACATACTATATAACATGCGCATAGATATATGATAACATAGATTTACCTGACAGAATGTCCAGTGGGTCAAAACGGAATCCGTTATACGCTGTCTCCGGCTAGAGGGTGACCGGGGTCTAAGCTGACCCTGAACTGGGGTCCTAACTAATCCCTCTACCTGGAGGTACTGTTAAAGGTACAGAGGTCCAGGCCACCAGCGTAAACCCTGTCTCCTATCAATCCCTGCCAACTGTATTCTAGTCCTAAGAAGGACCCTGAATACCACCAAAGGGAATGAACAGGTAACGGTTAATGAACAGAAGGACATACAAGAAAGACAAGAAATAAAGTAAATAAAGTCTTACATACAACACTCACACACAGTAGGAACACCTAAGGTCTCAGAGATAAACTATAAGCTGTAAGAGTAAAAACAACTAAGGAACTCTTAGCTTAAGTATTCTCAGAACCGATCCAGTCTGCTAGACTACATGAATGCTTTCACCGGCGTCTAACACCCAGACTGGCAGGAATATAAAGGAAACTAATTAGAACATAATCAAAAGCAGCCGGGCGAGGCTGCACCTAGTCTTAGCAAAGAGCTAGGTAAAATTAACTCTCTCATTACCAAACACAAAGTAACAGCAACTCAGCTGTGAGAAGTCAGAGTGTGTAATCGCGACGATCCTCGTGGCGATACACCCATGACAGTACCCCCCCTTCTACGAGGGGCCTCCGGACCCTCAAGGCCAGGTCTGCCCGGGTGAGTTGTGTGAAAGGTCCGAACCAATCGATCTGCGTTAACATCAGACGCAGGGACCCACTCCCCTCCTCAGGACCATACCCCTCCAATGAACTAAGTACTGAAGGGATCGGCGACTGAGACGTGAGTCAATGATTTTCGACCCATGAATTTCCACGTTATCATTGACCACCACTGAAGGAGGTAGAGGTGACGGTATAACTGGTGCCACATACTTTTTAAGTAATGACTTGTGAAACACATTATGATTTTTAAACGTAGGAGGGAGGTCCAGACGAAATGCCACAGGATTAATTATGGAACTGATCCTGTACGGCCCGATGAATCTGGGACCCAACCTCCAGGAGGGAACTTTAAGTTTTATATTCCTGGTAGACAACCACACCAGATCGTTCACCTTCAGATCTCGACCAGAAACTCTCCCCCTATCAGCCATCCGTTTGTAACGGTTCCCCGTAACCTTCAGTCTTAACCGATCTGGAACTATCAGTCTCCCTGGAAGTCCCACAGGGGCGTCCCCTGAGCCCCAATACCTCCCCTCAAGCTCAGAGCATACCGCTGACACTACAACTCCCTCCTGAGGAATAGGAACCGGATCATCCATCCTCCCGGTCCCTGGGAAAGTACGAGATAAGGCATCCGGAAGCAACTTTATTGAGCAGTCATATGCGCGATGAGGAGGTAACTCTTTACACCCCTCCTCTGAGAACATCTCCCCAAAGTCCTCCAGAAAAGGAGGCAAAGTCCTAGGCACAACCGCACCGATGACCGTGCTCATGCAGTTATTCTTGCAAAATTCACCCCACTGGCTTATCTTTCTGGATTGCCAATCAATCACTGGGTTATGTGTAGCCAACCAAGGAAGTCCCAACACAATAGGAGTAGGTAGACCCTCCAACACATAACAAGACAATTGCTCTTTATGTATTGCCCCCACTCGAAGATCTATGTTATGAACAGCTTGTACCAAGCTACCTTGACCAAGAGGTCTAGAATCAATAGAGAGTATAGGGACCGGTTTGGCCAATACACTCAGTTGCATTCCATGCACCTGGGCAAACCGAGCGTCCACCAGATTAGCCCCGGACCCACTATCAAGAAAAACAGAAATCCTCTCAGTTCTAGTACCAATCACCACCTCCGCAGGCACGAGAAACTGAGAGGGATTTGGGGACGAAATACACACTCCCAGGTTAACTCCTTTGCTCAAAGAGGCCCGGGATGGACACCCCCCAACAAAATGTCCCTCTCTCCCGCAAAAGAAACACCTTCTAGTCTTGCGGTGCACCGCCGGTTCCCTCCTACAAAAAGATGTCCCTCCCAACTGCATGGGTTCCTCAGAACAGACCAGGGGAACCTCAGTATAAGGGACTTTTGGTAGTAGGTGGAGTCATCACGGGAGGCGGAGTTACCTCGCGTCTTCCCCGAATTCGTCTATCAATGCGAATAGCGAGGGCCATAGCAGCCTCCAGTGATGGAGGAGAATCATACTGAGCCAACACATCTTTTAATTTGTCAGACAACCCTTGACAAAACTGGCTCCTAAGAGCTGGGTCATTCCACTGAGTATCTGTTGCCCATCTACGGAACTCAGAAGAATATTCCTCCGCTGGACGATTTCCTTGCCGTATTTTACGTAACTTTGTTTCAGCAAGGGAAACTCGATCCGGATCATCATATACCAGACCCAGGGCAGTAAAAAATCGATCCACTGACTGGAGATCTGGGGAGCCTGGAGGAATAGAGAACGCCCAAGATTGAGGGTCCCCTTGTAAGAGCGAGATAACAATTCCCACCCTCTGCTCTTCACTCCCAGATGACCGAGGCCGCAGCCGAAAGTACAATTTACATGCCTCCCGGAAAGTAAAAAATTTGTCCCGCCCACCAGTGAACCTGTCCGGGAGAGCAACCTTAGGTTCAGATCTGGTTTGCTCCGGGGGGGACAAAACCTTGGACTTAATGTCTGCAAATTCCATGGACAACCCCTGCAACTGCCGGGCCAGCTGGGCTACTGGATCCATGACAGCTGGGGAGAATCTTTAGTTTGGCCGGTGAAAATGTCACGCTGTATAGCAGATATATATATTGAGATGTCAGTAATCTATATCAAAAGGGCAACATTACTATATAACATGCGCATAGATATATGATAACATAGATTTACCTGACAGAATGTCCAGTGGGTCAAAACGGAATCCGTTATACGCTGTCTCCGGCTAGAGGGTGACCGGGGTCTAAGCTGACCCTGAACTGGGGTCCTAACTAATCCCTCTACCTGGAGGTACTGTTAAAGGTACAGAGGTCCAGGCCACCAGCGTAAACCCTGTCTCCTATCAATCCCTGCCAACTGTATTCTAGTCCTAAGAAGGACCCTGAATACCACCAAAGGGAATGAACAGGTAACGGTTAATGAACAGAAGGACATACAAGAAAGACAAGAAATAAAGTAAATAAAGTCTTACATACAACACTCACACACAGTAGGAACACCTAAGGTCTCAGAGATAAACTATAAGCTGTAAGAGTAAAAACAACTAAGGAACTCTTAGCTTAAGTATTCTCAGAACCGATCCAGTCTGCTAGACTACATGAATGCTTTCACCGGCGTCTAACACCCAGACTGGCAGGAATATAAAGGAAACTAATTAGAACATAATCAAAAGCAGCCGGGCGAGGCTGCACCTAGTCTTAGCCAAGAGCTAGGTAAAATTAACTCTCTCATTACCAAACACAAAGTAACAGCAACTCAGCTGTGAGAAGTCAGAGTGTGTAATCGCGACGATCCTCGTGGCGATACACCCATGACAGTGTTGAGGCGTGGAATTGCAGAGGATAGGGGATATTCGGGAGAAATCTTGGAGGCGGTTGTGTGAGGAACGAATAAGTGTGGAGGATAGTAGGAGGTCTTGGGAGGATCGAAGATTACGTGAAGGAAGATACTGGGAGATTAGTTCAGAGATATAGGGAGGGGACAGGTTGTGGACGGCTTTGTAGGTCAGTGTTAGAAGTTTGAACTGGATTTGTTGGGGAATTGGGAGCCAGTGGAGGGATTTGCAGAGGGGAGAAGCAGGGGAGTAGCGAGGAGAGAGGTGGATTAGTCGGGCAGTAGAGTTGAGGACAGACTGGAGTGGTGCAAGAGAGTTGACAGGGAGGCCACAGAGGAGGGTGTTGCAGTAATCAAGGCGGGAGATGATGAGGGCATGCACAAGAGTTTTAGTAGATTGAGGGCTGAGGAAGGGATGGATTCTGGATCTGCTACATGGTTCACTAAACTATCGTGCCACTGAAAAAGGGGTCAAACAGGCTCCAAAGTGTAATCTATTGATCTCCATTTGCCTTTTTGTTGAGAATGGGCGCATCATGGAGTGGACACACACCATTTACAGGGGAACAGCTGTTTTTATTGCTTTTTCCTATGAATTCCTGTAACGATTTACCTTTATTTTACATCCCAATCAATTTCAGATCCAAAAATGTAATAGCCTTTTGACAATATTCAAATGTATAATAAAGATTTAATTCATTCTCGTTCAATTAGGAGATTAAAGCTAGCATGAACGATTAATGACCCTCCAGATGAAGAGAATATCATCTATGAATTGTAGATGCCTATGATGGGTTGGCCATTGTAAAGTATTTATCTGATGTGATTGTAGCCATAGGCAATGTTCACATTTTAAAATTTGCCTACTGGAAAAACGAAGATAGCTGAGCTGCAGCATGGTATTGCTGTATGTAGCCATTACTGTTACATACTTGTTATGTGTCCCCTGGTGTTATTTATGTGTTCTAGCATCCCTGCTGTTTTCATGATGCCCTTGCAGAATGTCTACCTACTGCAGAATGTCTACCTATTGTGATCAGTACCGCAGGTTGCACATGCTCAATAGCTCAGTTACACCCACGTAACTATGTTGTTACTGCTATTTTACAGGCAAGCCAATAAGAATCAGTGCACGACAGGGCTGAGACGGAATCAAAAGAACAGAAGAGGACACTAACAATTATTTAACTGTAACACCTTGACACGGGCGCAATTTGTAAATGATTCCAATTGAAAACTGCTTTTCATTTTTTTGATATCTAAGAAATAAATTGAATATTTATCAATGAGAAAACTGCTCTAGACCCTATACCAAAGTTGGCCTAAAAAGCTATGGAAAACTATGGCACAGGGAAAATTATTTTTACATATGTTAATGGCTACCTTTTGTTTAAAAAAAATCACTAAGTTTCATACTACAATGTTCATTCCTTTATTAATTTTCAGACCCCTGATAAACAGTACAGGGTTTCAGATTTATCTATGTGGGAGAATCTCTCCCAGTAATATAGGCCTGAAGGGATATATGTGATCTCTCCCAGTAATATAGGCTGGATGTGATGTCTGTGTGTCTCTCTCTGTATTATAAGTTGGATGTGAGCTCTGTGTGTCTCCCCCAGGAATATAGGTTGAATGTGATGGTTTTGTGTCTCTCCCAGTATAGTAATATAAGCTGGATGTGATGTTTGTGTGCATCTCCCAGTAATATAGGCTGGATGTGGGGTCAGTGTGTATTTCCCAGTAATATAGGCTGAATGTCATGTCTGTGTGTTTCTCCCGGTAACATAGGCTGAATGTTATGTCTGTGTGTCTCTCGCAGTAATATAGGCTGGATGTGATATCTGTGTGTCTCTCCCAGTAATATTTATTTTATTTTATTTATTTTACTCATTTATATAGCGCCATTAATTCCACAGCGTTTTACAGACATCGGGGCACTGTCATCAGGCACTGTCACCGATGGGGCTCACAATCTAAATTCCCTATCAGTACGTCTTTGGAATGTGGGAGGAAACCGGAGAACCCGGAGGAAACCCACGCAAACACGGGAAAAACATACAAACTCCTTGCAAATCCTTGGTGGGATTTGAACCCAGGACCCCAGTGCTGCAAGGCTGCAGTGCTAACCACTGAGCCACCGTGCCACCCTCATAGGCTGAATGTGATGTCTGTGTGCCTCTCCCTGTAATATAGGCTGAATGTGATGTCTGTGTGTCTCTCCCAGTAATATAGGCTGGAAGTGAAGTCTGTCCATTTCTCTCAGTACTGTAGGCTGGATGTGATGTATGTATGTCTCTCTCAGTAATATAGGCTGGATGTGATGTCTGTGTGTCTCTTCCAGAAATATAGGCTGGATGTGATGTCTGTGTGTCTCTCCCAGTAATATAGGCTGGATGTGAGCTCTGTGTGTCTCTCTCAGTACTGTAGGCTGGATGTGATGTATGTGTGTCTCTCCCAGTAATATAGGCTGAATGTGATGTCTGTGTGCCTCTCCCTGTAATATAGGCTGGATGTGATGTATGTATGTCTCTCCCAGTAATATAGGCTGGATGTGATGTCTGTGTGTCTCTTCCAGAAATATAGGCTGGATGTGATGTCTGTGTGTCTCTCCCAGTAATATAGGCTGGATGTGATGTCTGTGTGTCTCTCCCAGTAATATAGGCTGGATGTGAGGTCTGTGTGTCTCTCTCAGTACTGTAGGCTGGATGTGATGTATGTGTGTCTCTCCCAGTAATATAGGCTGGATGTGATGTATGTGTGTCTCTTCCACTAATATAGGCTGGATGTGATGTCTGTGTGTCTCTTCCAGTAATATAGGCTGGATGTGATGTCTGTGTGTCTCTTCCAGTAATATAGGCTGGATGTGAGGTCTGCGCGTTTCTGCCAGTAATATAGTCTGGATGTGATGTCTGTATTTCCCAGTAATAAATGCTGATTGTCATGTCTATGTGTCTCTCCATTAATATAGGCTGGATGTGATATCTGTGTGTCTCTCTCAGTAATATTTATTATGTATATGTGTCTTTCCTAGTAATATAGGATGTATGTGATGTCTGTGTGTCTCTCCCAGTAATACAGGTTGGATGTGAGCTCTGTATGTATAAAGGAACAGGATACTACTGTTTTTATTTCCTTAGCATTTCTCCAGTACAGCATTTACCTCTCCGTGTGGTTTCTTCCCTGTTTGTAGGCTGTTTTCTAACTTAGATACTTTCCCCTTTTTCCACAATAGAGCTTTGTACAACTACCTCCCCATTCCTCCTGCTATCTCTAACACTGAGAGAAAGGAGGGGGGAAACATAAATGGTAGAACATTTTTAATGAAGACTATTTAGATAGATTCTTGAAAGGGTTGTCCCCTTTCAAAAAATCCAGCCCCGTTGGTCCCCTGTAGACAGAATGCCCGACATAGAGCTGCTGAGCTCATTGATTGGCTGTCAACATTTGCAGCAGTCAATAACTAGCACCAGGAGCAGCAGCGGAGATTCATTGTTGGACCTGGGGACAGTGAGTAAAGTGAGTAAAGAGGGGCAACTCCTTTAACTTTGCATTTAAGAGGCGAATGAATAATAAAACGAAATGTGTAATGGTGTATATAGTATTTAAAGAAAATCTTTTTTTTTATTTTTGCCTCTCTGCATTCTGTTAGCCATTACTTTTTTATATTGTTAAGGTTATGCAGCTAATCAGTTACACTCGCCATAATCTACATATACGTCATATTGCTGAAAAGGAGTTAAAGAAATACTTTTTAAGGCCATAAAGTTGGATTAAACTTAGAAATACCCATGGCAGGAAACTCTGGTGCAAGGATCGCAGCAGTATAACATAATATACCTGCTAATTACATATGACACAGGGGATAATGGATTATAGATCTGCATTTTTATTTTGGCAGTTGAATAAAGCTGAAACTCATAAACCTAGTATTAGGAGCATTATTTCTTCCACTATCCTGGGAATTTGTACTTGCACTAACATAACACATAATTTTCTCCAGTACTTTTCTCCAGATATCCGTATATTTTTTTTTAATACTTATAAAACAGATTCCTCGGCCTATCAAGTTTCCATCAACGCTCCACGATTCCTATATCGTGTGGGCAACTGGTTTATGGTTCACTGCAAAACAGTGACAGAAGAGTAAACAGACTGATAAAATCAAGTGATTTCAAAAGGAAAAGTTATCTCATTTGTATACTCTTCTAGCTGGTCCGACAGCCTTAAACAGGCCTAGGTTCTGCTTTCCAGCTGTATAAATCTCTCCAAAAACTGTTTAAACAGTTTGTTTCTTGAGGTCTTTCAACATAAATACAGCACCATTTACCATGTATGTTTACACCATGAGAAGAATAGAAGAAATTTTTTTTATATCTTTGATTATTGCTCTTATTCTTCATCTTCTCACATGAATGATACTAAATAACAGTCGCATTCTTAAAGGATATTTGCATGTAAAAAGTTATTCATGAATGCAAATGCCACATGTGTATACATTGATCTCAGGCATAACATTAAGAAAACAAATCACCTTTAAATATTTCTAGACCATATTTTGTAGCAAATACTGTAGCTGAATGTAAACTCCTAAGCCCTATGCACATTGCTGAGCAGTAAGGAAATAGATGACAACCTTTATAAATTATTTTGTGACCCATTGACTCGCTATAGATTTTTTATTTGCATCAAGTGAACCCCTTCCTGGCCCCATTCTTGCCCCATTACTCCCCTCGATGTCATGATTAAAGGACCATTAAGGGGAACACTGCCTTTTGGGAGGCTGGTGTGTCACCTAGTAGACTTGACAGTCTGGTAGGTTTTCCTTTTTTCTGGGAAGCTCCTGGACGAACTGGGTAAGTTGGAAAGTATGAGGTTTAATGGAGGCAGTTTTTCAACAGATTCACCAACACAGGCACAGCGTCATCTGAAATGGGGGATGGATCCAGGAAAAGATCTGCAGCATTGACATTGGGGGATAAGCTGCCTGCTTTCACTGTCTCCCAAAGCGACGTGAGAAGACAGTTTAGCAGACTTGTTATTGGCAAAGCAGCTGGGCCTGATGGCCTCAGCCCACGTGTCCTCAGAGCATGTGCAAACCAACTGTGTACTGTCTTCCAGCACCTGTTTAGCTGGAGCCTTCAATCACTGGGGGTACCAGAACTGTGGAAGACCACCTGCCTGGTGCCGGTTCCTAAGACCACTTTTCCAACTTCCCTACAAGACTATCGTCCAGTGGCCTTAACATCGCATGCTATGAAGTCCTTGGAGAGAATAATACTCGCCTACTTGGGCCCAAGGGTGAGGGCCTACACTGACCTCCTGCAGTTTGCGTACCAGCAGAGATTGGGGGTGGATGATGCGGTAGTGTCTCTTCTACATACAATGCATTCGTTCTTGGACAATGATGGCATTGCAGTGCGTGCCATGTTTTTTGACTTCTCAAGTGCTTTCATTACCTTACAGCCACCCTTACTACGTAATAAGTTGACTGCTATGGCGGTAGATGAGGGGATGGTGAACTGGATAAGTGACTACCTGACGGACAGGCCGAAGTTTGTAAGGATGGGGGAGGTGGTATCTGGCAGTGTACGGAGCAGTGTTGGAGCCCCTCAGGGTACAGTGCTGTCGCCCTTCCTCTTCACATTATATACAGCTGACTTTCAGTATAAATCTGATTTTTGTCACCTCCAAAAATTCTCAGATGACTCCGTGATTGGAGGGGGCATTGTGGGGGGCCGGGGGAGGAGGAATATAGAAGGGTGGCTTCTGACTTTGTGGATTGGTGTCAGACTAACTGTCTAGAACTAAATGTAAAGAAAACCAAGGAGATGGTGGTGAGTTATAGAAGGAAAAAGGATGATTACTTACCAATCAATATTGCTGGCCAGGAGGTGGAGATTGTTGAGAGCTACAAATATTTGGGGGTTCACCTTGACAGTAAACTCGATTGGAGGTGTCATACAGAAAAGGTTTACAAGAAGGGAATGAGCAGACTGTACTTTCTGCAGAAGCTCAGGTCGTTCAATGTGTGCAGTAAAATGCTGGAGATGTTCTACCAGTCCGTTGTAGCAAGCGCCATCTTTTTTGCTATCATTTGCTGGGGCAGTAGTGTGCGAGTAGCTGACGCTAATAAGCTCAACAAACTTATCAAGAAGGCAAGTGCAGCTGTTGGCCTCCATCTTGACTCTTTTGAGGAGGTATTGGAGGATAGGATTTAGAAGAAGTGTAGGGCTATAATGAACAATAATACACACCCCCTATACGAGCTGTTCTTGAAGCAGAAGAGCACATTCAGCAGCCGTCTAATCCTATTAAGGTGCAAGAAGGAGAAATTCAGGAAATCGTTTATACCTACTGCTATGGGGATGTATAATAATTTCCTAAGGGTGGTAGAAAATAATGACTGATGGCTGGTGTACTAATGTCAATTAACATTGACTTATATACACCTGAACTACCCACTTTAATTTATTATGTAATGTTGGTATACCTGTGCAAGATTTGTGTCCTAATATTTTATGTACTGCTGTTTGTATTGCTGCTGTAATACTGTAATTTCCCCCGGGATCAATAAAGTGTATCGTATCGTAACCTCTAATTTTTTTGAACATTGCACCACGAAAAAAATAAAATATTTCTGGCACAAATTGCTTTGAAAAGTCACAAAATGTTTAGGCAATGTGAAGTTGTGCAAAAATATTGCGGCTTTTAGCATTTTCGTTTAGCATTTCTAGCACGGCGTACTGAGGCACGCGTCACTGAGAAAACGTGCTGAATTAATTAAGTGGCATGCGCCTCTTAATGAAGCTGGCACTAGTGATGAGCTAGCGTGCTCGCCATTTGAGTGACATCGGGGTGCTCGGATACGTATCGAGTATCGCAGGTGCTCGAGCGCCATGCTCAGAGTCCCCATCTCCGTATGTTTTGCGACTGTTAGACAGCCATTAAACATGTGGGGATTGCCTGCCGTACACGGTAATGCTGTAGCTACGTTGGTTACGGCACTACGAAGTAAGTCAGGCAATCCCAGGGGACTCGGTCAAGCACCTGCGAAACGTATCCGAGCACCCTGTTGTCACTCGAGTATTGAGCACGCTCACCATCACTATTCGGTATCTCTTGTACTCCATCAAGACTGGCGAAACGTGGCGCAGAGCGAGTAAGCGTGCGCTATGCCAGTCTTGATTAATCAGCCCCTATATGTACTCTGAAATACTGGCAAAAAATACAACTTTATCCAAAAAAACAAAGACGCTTCGAATGCAATGGTTAAAAAACGCAGCAGAGTAAAACATACCAGCTGTGCAGGATTACAGGGGACTCTTCTCCATGATGATGAGCATTTCATCCCATCGTTGGTTTGGACCTGAGTCTGCTCACAGATTCCCATTATATTAACCATATTAACACTATACAATTTTTGTTTCACCTAATATTTATGCTCATGAAACTTTCCATTTATTTGAGAACTCTCCAAATGCAGCAATAACAGCTTTGAAGATGTTTGACATTCTAGTTATCAGTTTTAGAAGGCTTTCTGGAAAAAATATTTGACTCACATTTTCCCTAACCCTTTCATGAATGGCTGTAGGGATTTGTATCTCACCTTAGACTGAAGCTCATCATTTAATAGGAGTTAAGAAGGTTTTACTTTTGCCAAGTAGTCCATCAAAAACAGTGTTCCAGTATTAGTATCTGAAGTCACACAGCAAGCAGAAGGCGGTGCTGAGCGGGGAATGGCGCTGGAGTGACAGAGGCTTCAGATCTACCATAGCTCTTCAGCCTCATTTGCAATCAATTCAAACACTAATTTCTCAATAACAGAGGAACGAACAGGACATTTAAAAGTATTGCTGGACTTGTCTTTGATAGAGCTTCATGAGCATAAAAATAGTTTGGGGTGTGAAATATTGCTGACAGATTCCCTCAAAGGGAATCTGTCACCCCATTTTGACTATATCAGATAAAGATATGCCTGAATAGTGCGTCCCATAAGTAACCTATCGGTATCTATCCTATATTCTGACACCCCCGTTTTCATGCCCAAATATCTTTCTAAAGTTTGGTTTTTTGTATGCTAATCTGGGCGGTCCGGTCCGGAGGGCGGTGTTTTTTGCTTTCTCCCCCGCTCCTCGGCTTCTCTTGCCTAGGTCCGTAGTGTTCCCGCGATTGCGTGTTTTAAAATCCCCCGCGCCTGCGCTGTGTGCTTTGCCCAACAGTGGGCAAAGCATAAAATCATTACAGCGCATGCGCAACTATTTTCAGTCACTTTCCTTGCCCCGGAAATGACTGCTTGCCTTGGACGACTTCCAGGGCAAGGAAAGTGACCGAAAATAGTTGCGCATGCGCTGTAATGATTTTATGCTTTGCCCACTGTTGGGCAAAGCACACTGCGCAGGCGCAGGGGGATTTTAAAACGCGCAATCGCGGGAACACTACGCCATCTGTGCTATGCACGGACGGACCAACGCAAGAGAAGCCGAGGAGCGGGGGGGGAAGCAAAAAACACCACCCTCCGGACCGGACCGCCCAGATTAGCATACAGAAAACTGAACTTTGTGTAGCGCCGGCGTCCCTGCCCTCTGCCAGGCAGGGACGCTGTTCCCCTGCGCCAGCGTCCTCTGCCAGGCAGGGACGTCGCCCCCCTTACCCACGCTCGGCGTCCTCCTTCCGCCCTGCTGGGGTCGCGCGCTCCTTCCCTGCTGCTGGACTTAGGGCGCGCGCCCGCGCGCTCCCCCGCTCTTGAAGGGGCCGCGCGCATCTTTCAAAAAAGGTCCCCGGCCAATGCCGAAGGACTCCACCCTATATAAAGTACTCCCTCCTTAATGGAGGTGCCCGAGCAATGTTGTTGCACTGTTTACTCTGCTTCAGCCCTCAGGTTCCGTTACCAGTTACCTGCCTGTCTCCTGCCAGTTTGCTGTCTGCTACCTGTCCGCAAGCCTACCTGGAGGTTCGGCCGTCACCGGTGGTGACCATTGGCTATTCCAGAGAATCTCGCCTGCTCACTTGGGGGCGCTCATCTGCCATCTGCCTGCAGACCTACCCGGAGGTTCGGACGTCACATGCGGTGACCATCGTCTATTCCAGAGACTCTCGCCTGCTCACTTGGGGGCGTTCATCTGCCATCTGCCTGCAGACCTACCCGGAGGTTCGGACGTCACATGCGGTGACCATCGTCTATTCCAGAGACTCTCGCCTGCTCACTTGGGGGCGTTCATCTGTCATCTGCCTGCTAGCCTACCGGGAGGCTCCACCATCTCAGGTCGTATATACCTGTCCATCCAGAGACTGCCCCGGTCACTTGCCGTGACTACCTGCCTGTCTATCCAGAGACTGCCCCGGTCACTTGCCGTGACTACCTGCCTGTCTATCCAGAGACTGCCCCGGTCACTTGCCGTGACTACCTGCCTGTCTATCCAGAGACTGCCCCGGTCACTTGCCGTGACTACCTGCCTGTCTATCCAGAGACTGCCCCGGTCACTTGCCGTGACTACCTGTCTGTATATCCAGAGACTGCCCCGGTCACTTGCCGTGACCTCCTTCCCGTCTGTCCTAAGACTGTCCCTGTCACTTGCCGTGACTTCCTGTCCGTCTCCCCGGGCGCCACCCGCTCCTTTACAAGGAAAGCCTCCTTGTATAATAAAGCTCAGAGGTTCCGCCTCCCTGACCCGTTACAGTTTGCTTGGGCCATGGAACCCGGTGGCACCCAAACCCCTTCGCTCTCTGACCTGTGTCATGAACTGTCTCGTCAGAGGTCTCAACAGGAGTCCATCCTGGGTCATCTGCAGAATGTTAATTCCCGCCTGGACACCCTGACTACTTCACCAGCAACCACCACTGGCGCCATGACTCGCAATCCGGCAGTCCCGTTGCTTACCAATTCCGTGGTTTCCATTCCTGGACCTCGACTTTCTGCTCCTCCACGGTTTGGAGGCGATCCTACTCTGGCTCGGGGTTTCATTAACCAGTGTACCCTGCATTTCGAACTCCTGGCTCACCAGTTTAACTCCGACCGGGCCAAAATTGCCTTCATTATGTCCCATCTCACCGGACAGGCTCTGGCCTGGCTTAATCCTCTCTGGGAGAGAGAAGATCCTCTGGTGTCTGACCTGCCTGCTTTTCTCTCGGCCTTCCGGAAGGTATTCGACGAACCCGGACGGAAGACCTCCTCTGCATCATCTCTGTTGCGTCTCCGTCAGGGAAGTCTCACCGTGGGGCAATATGCCATACGGTTCCGTACCCTTGCCTCGGAGCTGGCCTGGGATAATGATGCTCTGATATCTGTCTTCTGGGAGGGTCTGTCCGGCCGTATTAAAGATGAACTTGCCGGTCGAGACATTCCAACCTCTCTCGATGACCTAATAACTCTGGCTAATCGAATTGATCTACGGTTCCAGGAACGCGCCAAGGAGGTCACCCGTGAGAGAAGGTTTCCTCGTCTAGCTCCTTCTTTTCAGAGACCTGTAACTCCTTCCGCTTCTCCCCAGGTACACACTTCTGAGCCTATGCAGGTCAACCAGACCAAGATGGTCAAAGCCCGTCAGGACTTACGCCGTGCCGAGGGGAGTTGCTTCTACTGTGGCAGTAAGGAGCACCGGATCCGTACCTGTCAGGAGAGGACGGGAAACGCCTGTGTCTAGGTTCGCTCGGAGAGGTCAACCTAGACAAGAATAAATCCTCTTCATCTCTGCTGCTGTCAGTCTCAATTCTCCTCGGTGAGAACCGTTATTTCGAACAAGCCCAACTTGATTCTGGAGCAGCCGGGAATCTTGTTTCACAGGCTCTAGTAGAGAAATATCGCATTCCTACCAAACATCTGGTTGAACCAGTATCTGTTGCTGCTGTGGACGGGGGTCTCCTACCACGTCCCATCCAACTTATCACTGTCACGCTGTCTAATGATATGTGTACGATGTCAGTAAACTATTCTTACAGAAACAACACTCTATACAACATATAGTTTAGCAACATCAGCATGTAAATATAGAATAGATTTACCTGACACGATATCCGTTGAACTCAGGGTTAATCTTGAGGACTTGATACGCTGTCACAGGAAAGAGGAGGACCGGGGTCTAACCTGCCCCTAAAACTGGGGTCCTAACTAATCCCTCACCTTGGAGGTACTGATAATGGTTCAGAGGTCCAAGTCTCCAGCCTAACCTAGTCTCCTATCAGTCCCTGAACCCTGTAATCAGTCCTAAGAAGGACCCTGATTACCACCAAAGGGATATGGGCTGATCTCTGCTAAATACACAGATTAGACATATAGGACAGACTGGAGAAAACACAGACTCGCATACACACTCAAACACAGAAGGAACATAAATGGTCTGGGATATAAAATTCTAAGCAAGTTGAGCTTAAAACAACTAAGGAGCTCTTTAACTTAAGTCTATACAGATTCAATCCTATCTGTGGTCTGCATGAAGAATTTCACTGGCAACTCCCAAAACAGACAACCAGGGATTTAAAGGAAACCAATCAACAAATAATCAATTGCAGCCGGGAGAAACTGAACCCAGTCCCAGAACCGAGCACAGACAGAATTAACTCCCTCACTGCCAAACACAAAGAAACAGCAACTCAGCTGTGAGAAGTCAGAATGTGCAACCGCGACGATCTTCGTGGCGATGCACACATGACAGTACCCCCCCTTCTACGAGGGGCCTCCGGACCCTCAGGGCCAGGTCTGCCCGGGTGAGTTCTGTGGAAGGTCCGAACCAACCGATCTGCGTTAATGTCAGACGCAGGAACCCACGTCCTCTCCTCTGGACCATACCCCTTCCAATGCACCAAGTACTGAAGGGACCGGCGATTCAGACGTGAGTCAATGATCTTTGACACTTGAAACTCCAAGTTACCATTGACCACCACTGGAGGAGGTAGAGGTGACGGTATGACTGGTGCCACGTACTCTTAAGTAATGACTTGTGGAACACATTGTGGATTTTAAACGTAGGAGGGAGGTCCAGACGAAATGCCACAGGATTAATTATGGAACTGATCCTGTACGGCCAGATGAATCTGGGACCCAGTTTCCAGGAGGGAACTTTAAGTTTTATATTCCTGGTAGACAACCATACCAGATCGTTCACATTCAGATCTGGACCAGAAACTCTCCTCCTATCAGCCATACGTTTATAACGGTTCCCCATAGCACTCAGATTATTCAATACACCTCTCCACACTGAAGCAAGTGACGACGAGAAACGCTCCTCCTCAGGAACCCCAGAAGGGCCCCCCCCATTGAAAGTACAAAACTGGGGATGAAAACCATATGCCCCAAAAAACGGGGATTTACCAGTGGACTCGCTCCGCCTGTTGTTAAGAGCGAACTCTGCCAGAGGCAAGAAAGAAGACCAGTCCTCCTGGTTCTCTGAGACAAAACACCGAAGATAAGTCTCAAGGCTTTGATTCAGACGCTCTGTCTGACCATTGGTCTGCGGATGAAAAGCCGAGGAAAATGACAATTGCATCCCCCGACGTAAACAAAATGCCCTCCAAAATTTAGACACAAACTGAGACCCCCTATCTGACACCACATCAGAAGGCAACCCATGAAGTCTCACAATCTCCCCAAAGTCCTCCAAAAAAGGAGGCAATGTACTAGGCACGACCGCACTGATGACTGTGTTCATGCAGTTACTTTTGCAAAACTCACCCCATTGGCTTATCTCTCTGGACTGCCAATTAATCACAGGGTTATGTTTAACCAACCAAGGAAGTCCCAACACAATGGGAGTAGGTAGACCCTCCAACACATAACAAGATAATTGTTCCCTATGTATCGCCCCTACCCGAATATCAATGTTATGGACCTCATGAACAAAGCTACCTTGGCCGAGAGGCCTGGCGTCAATGGAGAATATAGGGATCGGTTTGGCCAATACACTCAGAGGCATACCTTGAGCCTGAGCAAACTGAGCGTCAACCAGATTAGCCCCGGACCCACTATCAAGAAGAACAGAAAATCTCTCCACTCTCGTACCAACCACCATCTCCACTGGTACAAGGAACTGAGAAGAACTAGCGGACGAAATACATACTCCCAGGTTGTCGTCCACCACACAACCTGGGATTAACAGTTTTCCGGCAACTTTTTGCTCAACAAGGCACGGGATGGACATCGCCCAACAAAATGTCCCTCTTTCCCGCAGAAGAAACACCTTCTAGTCCTGCTGCGTACCACCAATCCCCTCCTACGAAATGATGTCCCTCCCAACTGCATAGGCTCCTCTGAACAGACAAAGGGAACCTCAACATAAGGGACTTTTGTAGTAGGTGGAGCAACTACTGGGGGCGGAGTTACCTCACCCCTCTCCCGAAGCCGTCTATCAGTACGGATAGCTAGGGCCATAGCAGCCTCCAGTGATGGAGGAGAATCATACTGAGCCAAAACGTCCTTTAATTTGTCAGAAAGCCCATGACAAAACTGACTCCTAAGAGCTGGGTCATTCCACTGAGTATCTGTGGCCCATCTACGGAACTCAGAAGCAAATTCCTCCGCCGGACGATCTCCCTGCTGTATCTTACGTAATTTTGTCTCAGCAAGAGAGACCCGATCTGGGTCATCATATACCAAACCCAGGGCAGTAAAAAATCGATCTACAGACTGTAGAGCCGGGGATCCCGGAGGAAGGGAGAATGCCCAGGATTGAGGGTCCCCTTGTAGGAGCGAGATAACAATTCCCACTCTCTGCTCTTCACTCCCTGATGATCGAGGCCGAAGCCGAAAATACAATTTACATGCTTCCCGGAAGGTGAAAAATTTGTCTCGCCCACCAGTGAACCTGTCCGGGAGAGCTACTTTAGGTTCAAATCTGGTTTGCTCCAGGGGAGACAAAACTTTGGACTTAATGTCCGTCAGCTCCATGGATAATCCCTGCAACTGCAGAGCCAGCTGGGCTACTGGATCCATGGCAACTGGGGATAATTTTATTGGCCAGTGAAAATGTCACACTGTCTAATGATATGTGTACGATGTCAGTAAACTATTCTTACAGAAACACAACTCTATACAACATATAGTTTAGCAACATCAGCATGTAAATATAGAATAGATTTACCTGACACGATATCCGTTGAACTCAGGGTTAATCTTGAGGACTTGATACGCTGTCACAGGAAAGAGGAGGACCGGGGTCTAACCTGACCCTAAAACTGGGGTCCTAACTAATCCCTCACCTTGGAGGTACTGATAATGGTTCAGAGGTCCAAGTCTCCAGCCTAACCTAGTCTCCTATCAGTCCCTGAACCCTGTAATCAGTCCTAAGAAGGACCCTGATTACCACCAAAGGGATATGGGCTGATCTCTGCTAAATACACAGATTAGACATATAGGACAGACTGGAGAAAACACAGACTCGCATACACACTCAAACACAGAAGGAACATAAATGGTCTGGGATATAAAATTCTAAGCAAGTTGAGCTTAAAACAACTAAGGAGCTCTTTAACTTAAGTCTATACAGATTCAATCCTATCTGTGGTCTGCATGAAGAATTTCACTGGCAACTCCCAAAACAGACAACCAGGGATTTAAAGGAAACCAATCAACAAATAATCAATTGCAGCCGGGAGAAACTGAACCAGTCCCAGAACCGAGCACAGACAGAATTAACTCCCTCACTGCCAAACACAAAGAAACAGCAACTCAGCTGTGAGAAGTCAGAATGTGCAACCGCGACGATCTTCGTGGCGATGCACACATGACAATCACTGAAGCCATAACCCTGCAGGTGGGAATGTTGCATTCTGAGAGCATCTCGTTTCATGTCCTGCCTGGACTCTCTCATGCTTTCTTATTAGGTCTACCTTGGCTCCAAAAGCATGCACCCGTGCTCGACTGGCAGACTGGAGAGATCCTTCGCTGGGGACAGGACTGTCATAAAACGTGTTTGGTTCCTGTTCATCCCGTCCGTCCTTCTCCTACACCAACTAATCTACCAGGGCTCCCGATTCCATATTGGTCGTTCGCTGATGTCTTTAATAAAAAGGAGGCAGAGACATTACCCCCTCACAGACCTTATGATTGCCCGATCGACCTGCTACCCGGTACTATGCCTCCCCTTGGGCGTATTTACCCATTGTCTGCTGCTGAGACCAGGTCGATGACCGAATATATCGAGGAGAATTTGGCCAAGGGATTCATCCGGAAATCTACCTCCCCAGCGGGAGCAAGTTTCTTCTTCGTAAAAAAGAAAGACGGCTCTCTCCGTCCCTGTATTGACTACAGAGGCCTAAACCTGATCACGGTGAAGAATAAGTACCCTCTTCCGCTCATTCCCGAATTGTTTGATCGTCTGAGGGGGGCTAGAATCTTCACCAAACTGGATCTTCGTGGAGCATATAACCTAGTCCGTATCCGTCGGGGAGATGAATGGAAGACGGCATTCAACACCCGGGACGGCCACTATGAGTATTTGGTGATGCCCTTTGGTCTCTGTAATGCTCCTGCAGTCTTTCAGGAGTTGGTCAATGACATCTTCCGGGACCTGCTCTACTCCTGCGTTGTGGTGTACCTAGACGACATCTTGGTCTTCTCTCCGGATCTCCAGTCTCACCGGAGGGATGTTCGTCAGGTTCTGCTCAGGCTTAGGCAGAATCACCTTTTCGCCAAATATGAGAAGTGTCTCTTTGAGCAGACCTCGCTTCCGTTTTTGGGTTACATCATTTCTCAGACAGGCCTAAGAATGGATCCGGAGAAACTATCTGCCATCGAGAAATGGCCCCGACCGGAGGGATTGAAGGCCATTCAGCGGTTCCTGGGATTCGCCAATTATTACCGCCTCTTCATACCGCACTTCTCTTCCCGGACTGCTCCAATCTCCGCGCTCACCTGCAAGAATGCTAACCCCAAACAGTGGACGCCCGAAGCAGAGGAGGCCTTTCTTTCCTTAAAACAGGCCTTCTCTTCCGCTCCAGTGCTGCATCGCCCGGACGGCAACAAGCAGTTCTTCCTGGAGGTGGACGCTTCCTCTTCTGGAGCCGGAGCGGTACTGACTCAAAAGTCTTCTTCCGGGAGGATGGTATCTTGCGGCTTCTTCTCAAAACTCTTCTCCTCTTCTGAGCGCAATTATTCCATAGGAGACCGAGAGTTATTGGCCATCAAGCTGGCATTGGAGGAGTGGCGTTACCTACTCGAGGGGGCTCTTCATCCGGTAATCATTTACACTGACCACAAGAATCTGGCTTACCTCCAGCATGCCCAGAGACTTAACCCTCGCCAAGCCCGGTGGTCCTTGTTTTTTGCCCGCTTCGACTTTCTTTTACACTTTCGCCCGGCCGACAAGAACATCAAGGCGGATGCCTTGTCCCGGTCTTTCCTGGTGTCGGATCTCGAGGAGGAACCTAAACATATCATCGATCCCGCCAGAGTGATGCAGGTGGCTCCCGTGAGTCTAAATCGTCTCCCTCCTGGTAAGACGTTCGTATCGGTACCTGATCGGGAGAGGATCCTCCACTGGGGTCATTCGTCTAAACTAGCTGGCCACGCTGGTCAGAAAAAGACCCTCCAGCTCATTACCCGGCATTACTGGTGGCCTACCCTGCACAAGGATGTAATAGACTTTGTTTCTGCCTGTGCCTCCTGTGCCCGCAACAAAGTTCCGAGACACCTGCCTGCCGGCCGTCTTCTCCCGCTTCCTGTACCCGCTGCCCCCTGGCAGCATATAGCCATGGACTTCATAACGGATCTTCCCGTCTCTGCTGGTTGTACGGTCATTTGGGTGGTCGTTGACCGATTTTCCAAGATGGCTCACTTCATTCCCCTGCCAGGGCTTCCGTCTGCACCCGAGTTCGCTAAAGACTTTATCCGCCACATCTTCCGTCTTCATGGTCTGCCTCGTCACATTGTGTCGGATCGTGGGGTACAGTTCACCTCACGTTTCTGGAGAGCCACTTGTAAGTTGCTAGACGTCACCCTGGATTTCTCCTCCGCTTACCACCCACAGTCCAATGGTCAAGTCGAGCGAATCAATCAGATTCTGACCAGTTATCTCCGGCACTTCGTTAATGCCCACCATTCTGACTGGGTGGATCTCCTGCCTTGGGCCGAATTTTCGTACAACAATCATGAGAGCGAATCTTCCTCCAAATCTCCGTTTCTTGTAGTCTTCGGTCAACATCCTCGGATCCCTGTACCTATTTCCATCTCTGTGGACAATCCAGCTGCGGAATCCCTGGTTAACGAATTCTCCTCCATATGGGAGAGTACCCGGTCCGCACTCATTCTGTCATCCGAGCGCATGAAGAGACATGCTGACAAGAAACGTCTGGATCCCCCTCAATTCCATCCTGGGGATAAGGTCTGGCTCTCGTCCAAGTATGTTCGGCTCAAGATTCCTTCCTACAAGTTAGGTCCTCGGTTCATCGGTCCTCTGGAGATCATCAGTCAGATCAACCCAGTGTCCTATAAATTCCCGGCCAATTTGCGGATTCCTAACTCCTTCCATGTATCTCTCCTCAAACCGGTGGTACTTAACTCTTTTGTCAAGTCTACAGGTACACCTCCTGCTCCACTGTCTGCTGAGAACGAATTTGAGGTGGAGAACATTTTGGCCACCAAAAGGGTAGGAAGAAAGACCTATTTTCTGGTGGATTGGAAGGGGTTTGGTCCTGAGGAGAGAACGTGGGAGCCTCGGGAGAACATCCATGCCCCTCTCATCCTAGCTAAATTTCTTTCTGGCCTAAAAAAGGGGGGGCCTAAAGGGGGGGGTACTGTAGCACCGGCGTCCCTGCCCTCTGCCAGGCAGGGACGCTGTTCCCCTGCGCCAGCGTCCTCTGCCAGGCAGGGACGTCGCCCCCCTTACCCACGCTCGGCGTCCTCCTTCCGCCCTGCTGGGGTCGCGCGCTCCTTCCCTGCTGCCGGACTTAGGGCGCGCGCCCGCGCGCTCCCCCGCTCTTAAAGGGGCCGCGCGCATCTTTCAAAAAAGGTCCCCGGCCAATGCCGGAGGACTCCACCCTATATAAAGTACTCCCTCCTTAATGGAGGTGCCCGAGCAATGTTGTTGCACTGTTTACTCTGCTTCAGCCCTCAGGTTCCGTTACCAGTTACCTGCCTGTCTCCTGCCAGTTTGCTGTCTGCTACCTGTCCGCAAGCCTACCTGGAGGTTCGGCCGTCACCGGTGGTGACCATCGGCTATTCCAGAGAATCTCGCCTGCTCACCTGGGGGCGCTCATCTGCCATCTGCCTGCAGACCTACCCGGAGGTTCGGACGTCACATGCGGTGACCATCGTCTATTCCAGAGACTCTCGCCTGCTCACTTGGGGGCGTTCATCTGTCATCTGCCTGCTAGCCTACCGGGAGGCTCCACCATCTCAGGTCGTATATACCTGTCCATCCAGAGACTGCCCCGGTCACTTGCCGTGACTACCTGCCTGTCTATCCAGAGACTGCCCCGGTCACTTGCCGTGACTACCTGCCTGTCTATCCAGAGACTGCCCCGGTCACTTGCCGTGACTACCTGCCTGTCTATCCAGAGACTGCCCCGGTCACTTGCCGTGACTACCTGCCTGTCTATCCAGAGACTGCCCCGGTCACTTGCCGTGACTACCTGCCTCTCTATCCAGAGACTGCCCCGGTCACTTGCCGTGACTACCTGTCTGTATATCCAGAGACTGCCCCGGTCACTTGCCGTGACCTCCTTCCCGTCTGTCCTAAGACTGTCCCTGTCACTTGCCGTGACTTCCTGTCCGTCTCCCCGGGCGCCACCCGCTCCTTTACAAGGAAAGCCTCCTTGTATAATAAAGCTCAGAGGTTCCGCCTCCCTGACCCGTTACACTTTGCAAAGGTATTTGGGCATGAAAACGGGGGTGTCAGGATATATGATAGATACCGATAGGTTACTTATGGGACGCACTATTCAGGCATATCTTTATCTGATATAGCCAAAATGGGGTGACTAGAGATGAGCGACTTTCCCGTTTTTCGAGTCGAGTCGGGTTTCGTGAAACCGACTTCTCAAAAGTCGAGTCGAGCGAAGTCGGCCGACTAATGGAAATGGTCGGATCGGAGTCGAAAATCCGACCCCAATGCAAGTCAATGGGGAATAAAAGGGGGAATATAATATAATATAATTGCCCCCTTATCACAGTCAGGCAGCCTACTAATCAGATATGATGCTCCACACAAGCAATTTGTACACTGTCACTGGCAGGCAGCTCTGCTACTCCATCAAATTAATTGCCCCCTTATCACAGGCAGGCAGCCTACTAATCAAATCTGATGCTCCACACAAGCAATTTCTACAGCGTCACTGGCAGGCAGCCTAAGAACCAGTGTTGCTGCACACAGCAAAATCCTCCCCTCTCACTGCACAGTCACTGTAAAGCTAATCGCTATCAGCAGAAAGTAATTTTTTTTTTAGGCCCTGCCTAACGCTCCCCCTGCTCAGACGCACCGCCAGCAACCTTCCCCTACACTGAGTTCGGCAGATGTAAAATGGCGGTAGGCGCTGAGGATTTTATATGCACTGTGACGCCACTGAAAGCCAGCCAATCGCTGCAATGCCCTTCTCTAAGATGGTGTTGGCCGCTGGCTATGTCATCCCGTTGCCCACAGCCTGCGTCCTTGCTCATTGGCTGAGAAAAGGCGCTTAAAGTGTAGGGGAAAACCGACTCCAGCAAAATGGTCACCGAACACGTGACCGAACTCACTCCACGATCGGGTTTCGTTTCATGAAACCCGACTTTGGCGAAAATCGGCGACTTTTGAAAATGAACGACCTGTTTCGCTCAACTCTAGGGGTGACAGATTCCCTTTAAGTTTCGGGTGAATGCAATTGTTCTACTGCAGCATTAAATGGCAAACATGGGTCCAAAAGCAGAGAACTCACTTCTAATATGTGCATAAAGACTAACAACAAATTTATTTTTTCCATAGCAATAGCAATTCTTAGTTAGTTTCAAACATTAGCATGCTCCATTGCTATATATGAACAAGTTTTTACAAAATACCACTCATAACCTGCTTTATATAAAACCTATAGCTTGAGCTGACGGTGCACTCACAATAAATCACACGGCACAATCCAGGCTTGTTAAAATGGTAATATTTCTGTCATTCGTCGAAAGCTAATCTACGAAGAATACCGTTCAGTTGTAAAAAGGCATTCATAAGCAAATAACTGCGTAGCACAGCGCTGATTTATGGCAAGTCTTAATAGGGTAACAAAACAATAACATATAATCCACTTTCCTGTACGTTTCATAAAATATTACATTAGGATCACATTTTATACTATGTTTCTCCGCATCTGAATTATCACCATGTACTGAAGTTATTTTCAGAGGGTTATTATGAGGAAGCGTTACTCGGAGCATGCTGAAAAGGTCACTAAATATAAACTATCATTCTTGTAGATAATAAAATGTATTTATTGTGATTGATTAAAAAAAATTGATTGTCTTGTTAACGTGTGCCTCAGGGTGCTATTTCTTTGGCTTTTTTCTGCCCATGTATTTATACCTATAGAATATAGATGATGATTTAGTTATTCTTCTGCCTGATATCTCCAAAATGAATAAAAATCCTAAGAGAAAAACTTTTCTTTGCCAACAATCCGGGGACAGGATATAAGCAGGGAGAGGATTGATGCCGTATATACCGTAGATTCAGAAGAAACAATGGCATTACTATAGGAGCAACATAGAAACGAATGACGGACATGACGGGAAGTGCTGTAGAACAGGAAAAGTTTTATTAAGCACCAAAGAGTCCAAAAAGTTGTCACAGTATCCAATTGGTGGATTATTTTGTTCTGAACAAAAGGTGCAGCTCTGTAGTTATTCTGTTACTTTGACAAGTACGTTACTCATAGTGTAGATCAGGAGCACCAGAATAAAATCATAGAAGTCACTGAAAGAAAGCTCTATTCTTAATTATGATTAGAACCTTAAAGGGTAGCTAGACTTTAAAAAAAAAAACTTGTGATATGTTGTAGCCACTGCTTAGTAGTTTGGATTATTGAGGGTTTGGGTCTCTCAAAGGAAAGGGCATAAGTGTTTAGCTTATCTACATGTGTGAGCAGAATGGTGAATGAACCCATAGACTTTCTGTTTAGCCCATACACCATTCTGCTCGTGCTTAAAGGGATTGTCCGAAATACAACTCAATCTATCTGTTTCATGCCATAATCTAAACTATTTTCTAATATACCTAAATCAATTATTCTATATCCATTCATAACTACACTAACTGCTTTTTCTTTCTTTTTTTGCAATTCCGTTTTGTTGATGCTTTGCTTGATATTCCCAGTGCATGCAGGGATACTCAAACAAAGTGTCATCAGGGGACAGAGGCTGCGGTCACCGCCGCAGCCCTTACCTCCTCCCTGAAAGGAAGTATCATCAGTGACGCTCGTTTTAGTGACTGGGCTAGCCCCTGCTCTACTGAGCATACATACGTTGTCAGTTACGATGTATTCTCAGTATAAGCTCCCTTGTCACTCTGCAATATTCTTCTCAATGCACAGTGACAGTGGGCTCCCTTGCTAGCTCCAACAACAAGAGACAGGATGACAAGAGAGTGCACTGTCAGTGCACATTGAAAGGAGAGAACACAGCAAGCAGGGATAGCAGAGACAACCCCAGTCCCCTAAACAAACATCATTTTTTATCCCCTACCTCCTATCAACAGTGACACTAGGGTTACTGAGCACTGACACTGTGATGTGCACAGTGAGAGCGTGATCTCTCGCCGGCTCAGATTAGCAGTAATGAGCCAGCAACAGAGCACACTGTTTAGTGTGAATAACCAGCATTCAAAGACCAGCACCATCAACGAAAGTGGTATCACAGCTAAAATTATTGCCTAAAAAAAAGCTTAAAAGACTCTTCCTATTAATTTCATTGTTAGTCCTCTTTGCTGTCCAAATGCAACATTTTTGCAGAGTTTGTTTCCATCTGAGGTTTTAAAAAACACCTAATGGGAAAAAACAAAGTTCATGTCACTTCTTTGATGCAATCCGCTCCAAACTAGACGGTGTCAAATCAAAAAGGGGCAAAAAATCCTTTTCCAAAATGCTTAAAAAAACTCTGCAAGTACTTACTGCTCAACAAAACTCATTGTTTTTGAACGCTCAAAAAAAAAAAGTTTCTGCAATTTGCCAAGGCCACCGAGCTGAGTCACATGAAGAAAATGGAAATTGTCCAGATGAGCCAATGAAATAGGAACTGCTGTAGCAGAACCTGCAGCAGAATCGCGAGGCTGACCCTCGGGCCTTCTGATGTGCATATCACAATTAACGACATCACGCTTTCCCCTGTACCGAAAGTCCGCTGCCTCGGAGTAACCCTTGACTCTGCCCTGTCCTTCAAACCGCACATCCTAGCTCTTTCTACCTTATGTCGCCTCCAGCTCAAAAATATTTCCAGAATCCGTCCTTTCCTCCACCCTCACTCTACTAAAATGCTTGTGCAAGCCCTCATCATCTCCCGCCTCGACTACTGCAACATCCTTTTCTGTGGCCTCCCTGCTAACACCCTCGCACCTCTCCAGTCCATCCTTAACTCTGCTGCCTGACTTATTCATCTCTCTCCTCGCTACTCCTCCGCTTCTCCCTCTGCAGATCTCTTCACTGGCTTCCATTCCCTCAGCGTATCCAGTTCAAATTACTAATACTGACCTACAAGGCCATCTATAACCTGTCTCCTCCATATATCTCTGAACTAATCTCCCGATACCTTCCCTCACATAATCTCCCGTCCTCCCAAGACCTCCTTTGTTGTGAATGGGTTTGAGATGAGTTCTGAGCAGAGGCTCCCTCTGGTGGTTACAAGCGGTGCTAGTGAAGATTGTGAGGAATGGGAATCAGGTGTTACTGACTGGTCTTATATAAGGGAGTCATTTTCCCATCAGGGTTGCCGGTGAACAATTGTTCTGGTCTGAACCCTTCATTCCAGTTTCCCTTGTAGCCTGCTGTGTCGTGTCTGCATCTCCTGCTATCAGATAAGACCTTTTCTTCTTTTGTGTTTGTGCTATATTTTTGCATTTTGTCCTGCACTTCTTTGGGGGCCTTCTGGGTCCCCTCCGGGGGCTTCTGCCCTCTCGGTTTAGTTCAGCCACTGAGTTTTGTTCTTTTGCTTTTTCCAGTTTTTTCAGTGGCTGCTGTTTTGATTTTGTTACACCAGAGAACTAATTTAGGTGGTAGAGGTCGTGTGATCTCAGGTGATTTTGAAATTAGTAGAGTTGGTGCTTTTCAGGGTTTTCTGGGATTGCAGTAAGTACCCTTCCTATCTTTTTCTATTTAGATAGTTTGGGCCCCAGCGTTTGCTCATTCTATTTTCTGTCTGTGTCAGTATTTCATCTTGTCTAACCGCCATTACATGTTTGGGGGCTTTCTATTATCTTTGGGGTTCTGCTCCGGGCAGATAGCTTTCCTATATCTATCTTTAGGTGTAGTTAGTTTCTCAGGCTGTGACGAGGCGTCTAGGACCAACGTAGGAACGCTCCACGGCTGCCTCTAGTTGTGGTGGTTAGTCAGGGTACTGCAATCTCATAGATTCCAACTGCTCTGGTGTATTGCCTTTTTTACCTGCACTCCTCAGCTACCGAAACATAACAGTATCACCGGCCGTAAAAATTGAAAATTGTATGGTACTCACAGAAGGGAAAAAATATTGTGAAAGAAAAAAGGTTGTCAGAGTTGTCAGAGATATTTTTCTGTTTGTTGCATTTTTTTTTTCCTCTGTATCTCTGGGTGCTGGGGAGGATCTTTTCTCCCAATGGAGTTTGCACAGTTGTCTGGCCGTGTGGATCAGCTTGCCACTGAGGTTCGGAGTATTGCTGCATATCTTGCTAGGTTGCCTGTTGTGGAACCTAGGATTCCCATGCCAGATTTGTTTTTAGGGGATCGAGCTAAGTTTCAGAATTTTAAAAATAATTGTAAATTGTTTTTTGCCTTAAAATCTAAGTCCTCAGGAAACGCAGCGCAGCAGGTTCAAATTATCATCTCTCTCCTGCGCGGCGATCCTCAGGATTGGGCTTTTTCCCTGATACCTGGGGATCCTGTTTTGAGTGATGTTGATGCGTTTTTTCAGGCTTTGGGGTTATTGTACGATGAGCCTAATGTCACTGATCAAGCTGAAAAAGCCTTGTTGGCATTAAATCAGGGGCTTGATGACGCTGAGTTATACTGTCAGAGATTCCGTAGGTGGGCAGTCCTGACCAAATGGAATGACGACGCTTTGGCGGCCCTTTTCCGGAAGGGTCTGTCAGATAATGTAAAGGATGTTATGGTGGGATTCCCCGTCCCCTCTGGTCTCAATGATTCTATGTCATTAGCGATTCAAATTGACAGACGTTTGCGTGAGCGGAGAAGTATGCGTGGAATGGTGTTGCCTTGTGAACCAGCTTCTGAACCCATGCAGTGTGATAGAGTGGTGTCTGGGGCACAGCGTCATGAGTTTCGAAAGCGCAATGGGTTATGTTTCTACTGTGGTGATGCCTCTCATGCTATTTCAGTCTGCCCTAAGCGGGGAAGGCGTTTTGCACGCTCAGTTGTCTTAAGTAGTGTTCAGACTAAGTTTTTATTAACTGTCACTCTGATATGCTCTCTGTCCTCATTTTCTGCTCAGGCTTTCGTTGATTCTGGAGCAGCTATTAACCTGATGGATTATGATTTTGCTAAACGTTGTGGGTTTCCCTTGATACCCCTACAGAAGTCTATTCCCCTACTGGGGATCGATTCTACCCCTTTGGCTGAGAATAAACCCCAGTTTTCTACTCAGGTGATAATGAGGGTTGAACCTGATCACCAGGAGTGCTGCAAATTTTTGGTTCTATATAATCTGCATGACATTATCGTGCTGGGTTTCCCTTGGTTACAGTCTCATAATCCTGTTTTGGATTGGAAATCTGTGTCTGTAACCAGTTGGGGCTGCCAATGTGTTAATACCAACACTCCTGTTTTTTCTGCCTCCCCCCAGGCTCAGGATGTTCCTGACTTTTTGTTTGATTTTTCTGATGTGTTTAGCGAAAGTAAATCTGCATCCTTGCCTCCCCATAGGAGCTATGACTGCGCTATTGAATTAGTGCCGGGTAGTAAATTCCCTAAAGGTCGCCTTTTTAACTTGTCTGTACCTGAACATGACGCTATGCGGTCTTATATCAAGGAATCATTGGAGAAGGGTCATATCAGACCATCCTCTTCACCCTTAGGTGCCGGTTTTTTCTTTGTGGCCAAAAAAGATGGTTCATTAAGGCCGTGTATTGATTATCGTCTCTTGAACAATATTACTGTGAAATATCAATACCCGTTACCCTTGATTTCTGACCTGTTTTCCAGGGTGAAAAACGCTACTTGGTTTACCAAGCTTGACCTCAGGGGGGCGTATAACCTTATTCGCATTAAGCACGGGGATGAATGGAAGACGGCATTCAATACCCCTGAAGGGCATTTTGAGTACCTAGTGATGCCCTTTGGGCTCACTAATGCTCCTTCCGTCTTCCAGTCCTTCATGAATGACATTTTCAGGGATTTTGTGGACAAATTTCTGATTGTTTATTTGGATGATATCTTGATTTTTTCTAATGACTGGGACTCTCATGTGAAACATGTTCGAACTGTATTCCAGATTTTGAGAGAGAATGCTCTGTATGTGAAGGGATCAAAGTGTCTTTTTGGCGTACAGAGGATCTCATTTCTGGGATTCATTTTGTCCCCATCTGTTATTGAAATGGACCCGGTCAAGGTTCAGGCCATCTGTGATTGGGTCCAACCTACTTCATTAAAGGCTCTTCAGAGATTTTTGGGTTTTGCCAATTTTTATCGTAAATTTATTGGTAATTTCTCGGTTATTGTTAAACCATTAACTGATTTGACCAGAAAGGGTTCTGATGTGGTGAATTGGCCTCCTGAGGCAGTCTCTGCATTTCAGGAACTTAAGCAGAGATTCACTTCTGCTCCTGTTCTACGGCAGCCTGATGTTTCTCTGCCATTTCAGGTGGAGGTTGATGCCTCTGAAATTGGGGCAGGTGCCGTTTTGTCCCAAAAAGATCCAGAGACCTCTAAAAGTAACCCTTGTGCCTTTTTCTCTCAAAAATTTTCTCCTACTGAACGTAATTATGACGTGGGTAATCGGGAGTTATTGGCCATGAAGTGGGCTTTTGAAGAGTGGAGACATTGGCTGGAGGGAGCCAAACATCAGGTGGTGGTCCTTACGGACCATAAGAATCTGGTCTATCTGGAATCTGCCAAGCGACTCAATCCTAGACAGGCCAGGTGGGCCTTGTTTTTCACACGTTTTAATTTTGTGGTTTCCTTTCTTCCTGGCACTAAGAATGTTAAGGCAGATGCCCTCTCGAGGAGTTTCCTTGCGGACTCTCCTGAGTTATCTGATCCTTCTGTTATTTTGAAAGAGGGTGTAGTTCTTTCCGCCATCTCGCCCAATTTGAGACTTGCTCTGGAGGGGTGTCAGGAGGATAGGCCCGAGCGCTGCCCTGTTGGAAAATTGTTTGTCCCGGACCAATGGAAAAAGAGTGTGATGTCTGAGATTCATTGTTCCGCATTGGCTGGGCATCCCGGAATTTTTGGTACCAGAGACTTGGTTAGTCGGTCCTTTTGGTGGCCTACCTTGTCTCGTGATGTCAGGGAATTTGTGCAGTCCTGCGGGACTTGCTCTCGCTCCAAGCCTTGCTCTCGCTCTAGTGGTTTGTTGATGCCATTGCCTGTGCCCAAGAGACCATGGACCCATATCTCTATGGATTTCATTTCCGATCTTCCTGTTTCTCAGAGAATGACCACCATCTGGGTAATTTGTGATAGGTTTTCCAAAATGATACATCTTGTGCCATTACCTAAGTTGCCTTCCTCCTCTGAATTGGTGCCGTTGTTCCTTCAGCACGTGGTTCGTTTACACGGCATTCCTGAGAACATTGTGTCTGACAGAGGAGTCCAGTTTGTTTCCAGATTTTGGAGGACTTTTTGTTCTAAACTGGGTGTTCAATTGTCTTTCTCCTCGGCATTTCATCCTCAGACCAATGGTCAAACTGAGAGAACAAACCAGACATTGGAGACTTATCTAAGATGCTTTGTGTCTGCTGATCAGGATGACTGGGTCTCTTTTTTGCCTTTGGCTGAGTTTGCTCTTAATAATAGGGCTAGCTCTGCCACTTTGATGTCTCCGTTTTTCTGTAATTCTGGGTTTCACCCTCGATTTTCTTCAGGTCAGACGGAGGCTTCTGTCTGTCCAGGTGTTGACTCTGTTGTGGAGCGTATGCAACAGATTTGGGACCAGGTAGTGGAGAGGTTGTCCCTCTCTCAGGAGAAGGCCCAGCGGTTTGCTAACCGGCATAGGACTGATGGTCCTCGGTTTAAAGTGGGGGACTTGGTCTGGTTGTCCTCAAAGAATATTCCTATGAGAGTAGCATCTCCTAAATTTAAGCCTAGGTTCATTGGACCTTATAAGATCATGGAGATTATTAATCCTGTTTCTTTTCGTTTGCTTCTTCCAGGGACATTTAAGATCCATAACGTGTTCCACAAGTCCTTGTTGAAGAGGTTTGTTGAGCCAGTGGTTCCTGCTGCTGTGCCTCCTGACCCTGTTTTGGTTGAGGGCAATCTGGAGTATGTGGTTGAGAAAATATTGGATTCTCGTTTTTCTAGACGGAAACTCCAGTATTTGGTTAAATGGAGAGGTTATGGTCAGGAAGACAATTCTTGGGTGTTTGCTTCGGACATCCATGCTAGGAGACTTATCCGTGCGTATCATAGAACTCATCCTGACCGACCTGGTTGCTCAAATGAGGGTTCGGTGACCCCTCCTCAAGGGGGGGTACTGTTGTGAATGGGTTTGAGATGAGTTCTGAGCAGAGGCTCCCTCTGGTGGTTACAAGCAGTGCTAGTGAAGATTGTGAGGAATGGGAATCAGGTGTTACTGACTGGTCTTATATAAGGGAGTCATTTTCCCATCAGGGTTGCCGGTGAACAATTGTTCTGGTCTGAACCCTTCATTCCAGTTTCCCTTGTAGCCTGCTGTGTCGTGTCTGCATCTCCTGCTATCAGATAAGACCTTTTCTTCTTTTGTGTTTGTGCTATATTTTTGCATTGTGTCCTGCACTTCTTTGGGGGCCTTCTGGGTCCCCTCCGGGGGCTTCTGCCCTCTCGGTTTAGTTCAGCCACTGAGTTTTGTTCTTTTGCTTTTTCCAGTTTTTTCAGTGGCTGCTGTTTTGATTTTGTTACACCAGAGAACTAATTTAGGTGGTAGAGGTCGTGTGATCTCAGGTGATTTTGAAATTAGTAGAGTTGGTGCTTTTCAGGGTTTTCTGGGATTGCAGTAAGTACCCTTCCTATCCTTTTCTATTTAGATAGTTTGGGCCCCAGCGTTTGCTCATTCTATTTTCTGTCTGTGTCAGTATTTCATCTTGTCTAACCGCCATTACATGTTTGGGGGCTTTCTATTATCTTTGGGGTTCTGCTCCGGGGCAGATAGCTTTCCTATATCTATCTTTAGGTGTAGTTAGTTTCTCAGGCTGTGACGAGGCGTCTAGGACCAACGTAGGAACGCTCCACGGCTGCCTCTAGTTGTGGTGGTTAGTCAGGGTACTGCAATCTCATAGATTCCAACTGCTCTGGTGTATTGCCTTTTTTACCTGCACTCCTCAGCTACCGAAACATAACACTCCTTCTCTCCTCTACACTTATTCGCTCCTCACCCAACCGCCTCCAAGACTTCTCCCGAATATCCCCATCCTCTGGAATTCTCTGCCCCAACACGTCCGACTATCAACCACATTCGAATCCTTCAGACGGAACCTGAAAACCCACCTCTTCAGGAAAGCCTACAGCCTGCAATGACCCCACTGCCTCCTCAACACTACCGGAGATATCGCCTCAACCAACACCGGAGCTGCTGCAATCCCCAACCTGCTGTCTCCTTCCCCACCATCCTGTAGAATGTAAGCCCGAAAGGGCAGGGTCCTCTCCCCTCTGTATCAGTCTGTCATTGTTAGTTTGTTTACTGTAAGTGATACCTGTAATTTGTATGTAACCCCTTCTCATGTACAGCACCATGGAATCAATGGTGCTATAGAAATAAATAATAATAATAATAAAAATAATAATAATAAAAATGTGGATCATCCCCATTCAGAGAGGTTATTAAGTGTGTGACTACCTGCTGTCATCTCTGGGCAGAATGCACATGGAAACAGCTTCAAAAAGGGACATGTCACTTATTGACGCATTTTCAAAACTATGGCAAAAAATATGCTCAGCGCGGATTTCCCATTTTAAATGATGGAAAGCGGGTTTCAACGCAGCACAAATATTGCAGCAAACTTCACATGAGAAAAAACGGTGACATGCATACCTACCATATAACAAGCCGTTATAGTTTACAGAATCTGTTAATTAGAATCGATACATTTTTGTCAATGTAATTTTATGCTAACAAAATACCTAAAATATCAGAATCTCCCCTCTACCATATGACACGGATAACACAGGTATATCTCTGTGCCTGGCATTTTATTTATTTCTGTTGCTGATTGGAATGTGTTGTAATATGTAAGAATGAGACCCGGGGCCTTTCATCTGTATCGCATCACTGACAGAGAAGACAGCAATGGTTCTGGCCTCCAGGCAGTGTTCACACTTAGGGGTCTTTTTTGCTGTATGCTTTTTGTTAAAAAAAAGAAACTTGACAACGAAGGATCAATTGATGGAGCCTATTCCTTTCCAAGAGATCAAACTGAGCCAAAATGAATTAATACTTTTTCCATCACATGCTAAATTGTGAAGCTGTTCTAAAGCATATGGTATTCATCAAGGGCTGACAACCTAGCCATCCGCTACTGACGGAGGTGCCACTGTCTTTTGTGACGTGGGCACCCTGAGCTTCCTTGAGCTTCCACCATCGATTGCCCAACTTGTATAGGGTTGTTACCTCCTCCTTTTAGGTGGTTGTTGTGAGATAACTCTCCTGCAGAATGAAAGAATCAGCATTCTTCTCTCCCATGGTGCACAGACTCCATGCACAGTTAGTTTCTATAAGGAGAATCAGTACTTACCCCACATTTCCTCAAGGGGGTCACACTCAGCCAGTGTGGCTCTGTTCTACACTGATGAGGGGCAAATACCCCAAAACAGGCTGTGTCTAGATGAAATTATGGCTTGACATTTATCCCTGGTCATGTTGCAAAGCTTGTTAAAGGGTCAGACTATTGACTGTGGGGCAGATACTACAGATGAATGAATCTCAATTTGTTTAGGGCCGATTTGCTCAAATAAAATTCAGTCCAAATCAAATCAGACCCAAAAAGACATATACTTTGCTCTCACCATACCCCAAAGCATAATATATGGAGGGCACGAAAGAGGTTAAATAAATAAAAATGAAAAATACACCTGTCTTGACACTGCAGCCTGACCCTCCATTGTCTCCCTACTGTCATCTCTTAGGTCTTTTTTCATATCTTCCGGCGATGACTAGACCTCACTTGATCACGTGGTGGCATGTAAATGATGCGTGGGTCACCAGGACAGGTGAGGGACAGAGATAAAAGGTTGGTATCTATTTTTTCCCTTTTAATCTCTATCTGGTTCCCCCAAAAAAACAGTGAAATGGCAACCGGATGGCTGCAAATCAAATCTACAAAAATTTTGATTGTGACGAATACAATTTTGGAAGGGGAAGAAAACCATTACAAACTGATTTATTCATCTCTAATAATTGCCCCTCCTGGGTGGTATTTCCGAGATAGTGTCTTTCAATCTGCGAGAGAGCTAATATGTAGATTGGAACGTGACATCTGGTTGCACAAAAAATAGTTTTTAAAACACTATGAAAAGGGCTGCACATGTGTTAGTGACACCATTCACCCCTCTCTCTGACTGCACCCTGGCAGTC
>JARQOD010000003.1:586024177-586041490 GCA_033576555.1 Oophaga sylvatica
CCCCTGAAAAGCTTACATTGTACACTGGTTCAAGGCCTCTATAATTATATTAGGAGTTTACTGATGAGCAAAAACAAAAAGCATGTAGCAGGCATAGTCCATACTCCCGAGCTGTAAACTAGAATATTGAGAAAATCTGTGCGGGAGGTTTTTCCACTTTCCTATTTACTATATAATCGCACATGTTATAAACAAGGCAGCAATAAACAAAGAGGCGCGGGGTTAAGTATGAGGAGCGCACCGCATTGTGTGGGGAAGTTTGGGAAATGGTTCACTTATAGCAGTTACCAAATACAGAGAAAATGCTACTAAAACATTAACAAACATTTCTCGGTGTCCTCATTCCATCTGTCCGCACTAGAAAATGACCCGTAATTGTGACAGATGGATAAACAAAGTCTATGTCGTACATTAGTGAACAGCATTAACCTTTTACAGCCTATTCTGGGCCTTAGGCTGGAGTCACACAGAACGATTAAAAAAACGGTCCGATTTTGTAAATGCGATAATCACACAACAGTTCTCCGTATGTTGATCCGTATGTAATCCGTTTTCAATGCGATGATGCGATTTCCTCGCATGTCAGGATCCGTTATGGCATCCGTATGGCATTTCATTTCTCACTGCTTTTCCCCTTTGAATTTAATGGCTCAATGGGCTGTAATGAGTAAAATATGTGCGTATTTCTCGCAAGTCACACTGATGGTCCGTGTGATGTCCGTATTTTTGTCGCACCCATAGACTTGCATTGGCGATTCTGAGCCGAGATACGCATACAATCGCAGCATGCTGCGACTTCACTCGCGCGTATAAAACGCGCGAGAAAAAATCGGCTGATGGGACCTGCCCCATAGAATAACATTGGGACGAGTGCTAGGCGATTTTTTATCGCCTAGCACTCGTCCGTATTATACGGTAGTGTGACTCCGGCCTTAGAGGGAATATTTCATCAGGCTAGTGTTTAAAACAGGTTTTGTGTTAAATATATTTGAAAAAAAAAAGTAATGATATTGTTCTCCTCATTGTTCCCTAAAAAAAATCTGAATTTTTTCCATTTTTGCATTGGCTACTAGATTTAATGATAGACTTAGACTTACTGTTCATTACTTATGAATTTTCAGCAGACTAATTATCATCACAGACAGAATAAAAATAATTGGTAACACCTCTATATACAGTAGATTCATCATTCACACTAGGTGATGGCACAGCTCACCTCCTCCTCATGTACAATGACTGATAACATCACTATATAGAGAATATAATATAGGATCCACCATTCACAATAGGTGATGTCACAGCTCACCTCCTCCTCCAGTACAATGACTGATAACTCATCTATATACAGTAGATAACACAAGACCCATCATTCACAATAGGCGCTATCACAGCTAACCTCGTCCCCCACCTGTACAATGACAGATAACATCTCTATATACAGTAGATAGCACAGGATCCACCATTCACAATAGGTGATGTCACAGCTCACCTCCCCTCCTGTACAATAACTGATAACACCTCTATATACAGTAGATAACACAGGGTTCACCATTCACAATAGGTGATATCACAGCTCACCTTCTCCCTGTCTCTTTATGATTACCTTAGCCCAGATAAGAGAATAACACTTATATAGAAACAAACAGGGTATGAGTCAATAAATTCCTACTAATGTCCCAGTTAAGCACAGGAAGTAGGAGTCAAACACTAAGCCTAGTGGAAGTTGTGCTCAGTGTTTTTAAATTGCAAGATTTTTTGAAAAAATATAGATATTGATATGACAATAAAACTATGTATATTGACTCATGTATAAACCTGGTCTGAATGGCCCCCTCATCCCCATCCTGGTCTGCATGGCCTCCTCATTCCCATCCTGGTCTGCATTGCCCCCTCATCCCCATCCTGGTGTGCATGACACCCTCATCAGTATCCTGGTATGCATGGCCCCCTCATCCACATCCTGGTATGCATGGCCCCCTCATCCCTATACTGTTATGGATGGCCTCCTCATCCCCATCCTGGTATGCATGGCCACCCATCAGAAATCAAAAGAACATAAACTATTCTACTTACATTCCCTGCGCTTCCTCGCAGCATCCTGCTGTGATGCTAGCAGCTGATTTCAGCTTGTAAGCAGCGACGTTATGCAATGCTTGCAAGCAGAGGACAGCTGCCAGACTACTCACTGCTCCCCATGCCGGGACTATGGGAGTGTGAAGCAGTGAATATTCATTGATCATTAATAGCACAGTAACCTCAGACACTGGCTTGCGGCAGCGGCTGGGCGATCACGTGTGCATGCTACTAAAGGGAATGATTATTATACATTGCTTTCCATGCCAATGGGAGTGGAGAGCAGTGAAAATTTATTACCTTAAATAGCGGCCACACTTCGGAGCCCAGTAGCTGCAGGAAGCCGGCTGCTGTGGCTAACAGCGTGTTCGCTATTAAAAAGAAATTAATATTATTTGCTCTCCACTCCCATGGGCGTGGAGAGCAGAGAATATTCATTTCTCTTTAGCAGCGGCCATGAGTGTTAGCCGCAGCAGCAGGCTCCAGCCTCCTGTGACCTGCTGCTCTGGTAACTGTGACCCTTAATCGAATATAAGCCTGGGGGGGGCTTTTTCAGCATAACAAATATGCTGAAAAACTCGGCTTATACATGAGTATGTACTGTATGTATATGTATATATATATATATATGTGTGTGTGTATATATATATATATATATACACACACACATATATATATATATACACTAGCTATGAACCCATTCTACGCCCGGGTGGCAAGCATTTTTATTGGCATATGGTCTCCCATCCTGGTATGTGCTGCCCCCCTCCTATCCTGGTATGCATGGCACTCCTCATCCCTATCCTGGTATGCATGGTCCCTTCACCCCCACCCAATCCTGGTATGCATGGCACCCCATAACTCATCCTAGTATACATGGTCCCCTCACCTCCCAATCCTGGTATGCATGGTACCCCTCATCCCTATCCTGGTATGCATGGTACCTGCCATCCATATCCTGGTATTCATGGTTCCCTCACCCCAATACTGGTTTGCATGGTCCCTCACCCCCCAATCCTGGTATGCATGGTTCCCTCCCCCCAATCTTGGAATGCATGGTCCCCTCACCCCCAATCCTGATATGCATGGTCCCTCCCCCCAATCCTGGAATGCATGTACCCTCACCCCCAATCCTGGTATGCATGGTGCCCTCACCCCAAATCCTGGTATGCATGGTCCCCTCACCCCCCAATCCGGGTACGCATGGTCCCCCCCCCAAATCCTGGAATGCATGGTCCCCTCACCCCCTAATCCTGGTATGCACGGTCCCCTCCCCCAATCCTGGAATGCATGGTCCCTCACCCCCAATCCCAGTATGCATGGTGCATTCACCCACCAATCCTGGTATGCATGGTCCCCTCACCCCCCAATCCTGGTATGCATGGTCCCCTCCCCCCAATCTGGAATGCATGGTCCCCTCACCCCCCAATCCTGGTATGCACGGTCCCCTTCCCCCAATCCTGGAATGTATGGTCCCCTCACCCCCAATCCGGTATGCATGGTGCCCTCACCCCCAATCCTGGTATGCATGGTCCCCTCACCCCCCAATCCTGGTACGCATGGTCCCCTCCCCCAAATCCTGGAATGCATTGTCCCCTCACCCCTAATCCTGGTATGCATGGTCCCCTCCCCCAATCCTGGAATGCATGGTCCCCCATCCCCATCCTGGTATACATGGCACCCTTAGCTCCAATTCTGGTATGCATGGTCCTCTCACGCCCCATCCTGGTATGCATTGTCCCCTCACCCCCTATCCTGGTATGCATGGTCCCTTCACCCCCAATCCTGATATGCATGGTCCCCTCACCCCAATCCTAATATGCATGGTCCCCTCACCCCCAATCCTAATATGCATGGTCCTCTCACCCCCAATCCTGGTATGCATGGTTCTCTCACCACCTATCCTGGTATGCATGGTCTTCTCCCTCCCAATCTTGGAATGCATGGTCCCCTCAACCCCCAATCCTGGTATGCATGGTCCCCTCACCCCCAATCCTGGTATGCATGGTCCCCCTCATCCCTATCGTAGGCTGTATGGTACCCCTCACACCCAATCTGGTATGCATGGTCCCTCATCCCCAATCCTGGTATGCATGGTCCCCTCATCCCTATTGTAGGCTGTATGGTACCCCCTACACCCCCCAATCCTGGTATGCATGGTCCCCTCACCTCAATCCTGGTATGCATGGTACCCCTCATCCTCCAATCCTGGTATGCATGGTCCTCTCACCCCCTTTCCAGATATGTATGGTCCCCTCACCCCCAATCCTGATATGCATGGTTCCCTCACCCCCTATCCTGGTATGCATGGTCCCCTCACCACCAATCCTGGTATGCATGGTCCTCTCACCCCCTATCCTTGTATTCATGGTCCTCTCACCCCATCCTGGTTTGCATTGGTCCCCTCACCCCAATCCTGATATGTATGGTCCCCTCATCCCCAATCCTGATATGCATGGTTCCCTCACCACCCTATCCTGGAAAGCATGGTCCTCTCACCCCCAAATCCTGGAATGCATGGTCCCCTCACCCCAATCCTGGAGTGCATGGTCCCCTCACCACCAATCCTGGTATGCATGATCCCCTCACCCCCCTATCCTGGTATGCATAGTCCCCCTCATCCCTATCGTAGGCTGTATGGTACCCCTCAACCCCCAATCCTGATATGCATGGTCCCCTCGCCCCTATCCTGGTATACATGCTACCCTCACCCCCCAATCCTGGTATGCATGGTCCTCTCACCCCCAATCCTGGTATGCATGGTCCTCTCACCCCCCAATCCTCCTATGCATGGTCCTCTCACCCCCAATCCTGATATGCATGGTCCCTCACCCCCCTATCCTGGTATACATGTACCCCTCACCCCCAATCCTGGTATGCATGGTCCTCTCACCCCCAATCCTGTTATGCATGGTCCTCTCACCCACCAATCCTGGTATGCATGGTCCCCTCACCCCCCCAATCCTGGAATGCATAGTCCCCTCACCCCCTATCCTGGTATTACATGCTACCCCTCACCCCTCAATCCTGATATGCATGGTCCCCTCACCCCCCAATCCTGGTATGCATGGTCCTCTCACCCCCCAATCCTGGTATGCATGGTCTTCTCACCCCCCCAATCCTCCTATGCATGGTCCTCTCACCCCCCAATCCTGATATGCATGGTCCCCTCACCCCCCTATCCTGGTATACATGCTACCCCTCACCCCCAATCCTGGTATGCATGGTCCTCTCACCCCCCAATCCTGTTATGCATGGTCCTCTCACCCCCCAATCCTGGTATGCATGGTCCCCTCACCCCCCCAATCCTGGAATGCATAGTCCCCTCACCCCCCTATCCTGGTATACATGCTACCCCTCACCCTCCAATCCTGATATGCATGGTCCCCTCACCCCCCAATCCTGGTATGCATGGTCCTCTCACCCCCAATCCTGGTATGCATGGTCCCCTCACCCCCTATCCTGATATGCATGGTCCCCTCATCCCCTATCCTCATATGCATGCTACCTCTCACCCCCCTATCCTGATATGTATAGTCCTACTCACCCCTATTAAACTGCACACATACAAAAAAAAAACATTTATACTCACCTTTCTTCCCTGTGCTCCAGCGCTGTCCCGTTCTGCCGGAGGCTGGGGAGGAGTGTGGCGCCAGAGTACGCGCATGCCCATACCGCGCTATCTGGCGCCATATTGCTGAAGACACACTGCAAATGTGTCTTCAGTAAAATAGTGCCAGATAGCGCTATGCGCATGCGCGATTCCAACCCGCACTCCTGCCCGGTCTCCGGCGAGAAGAGAAGCTCTGCGGCAACTCTCCTCCTGGTCAGGTAAGTATGTAAGTATGGCGCCGGAGATCGCAGTATGCATTCAGTGACTACGCGTACCGCGATCTCCGGCGCCATACACAATCCTCACCGCTGGATGCCGTCTTCTGTCTGGAGCCAGACTGCGCAGGCGCGTCGCACTTGCGCAGTCTATAAAGGCTCCAGACAGAGTGACGCTCCCAGCGTTATATTATAGATATAACAAACACCAGATTTAAACAATTGGTATTTTTGTGACAACACATTCCCTTAAAAGTGAATCTGTCAGTAAGATCAATCCCCTAAACCAAATATATGGGCATGCAGGTATGTAAATCTATCATCACCTTTATATATTCTATCTGTTGCTGAATTCTTGAGTAATTCATGTCTCCATATATATGGAAATGAGGCATTAAAGGGAATCTGCGCATTGCAATCTTGAATTGCGCACGCTGAATGCTTTACCCGCAGATTGCAATGCGCAGGCACGTTATATGGAAGGCAACGACTACAATTCCCAGAAATAATGGAGACAGCGGCAAACAACATGTTAAGGCAAGTACCCAAAACACCACCCATCTGACCTTACTGCCATCATTTAAATATCCCGCCAATTTAGGGTGACAGATTCCCTTTAAGTTCTCTTGACATGATAGAAAGCTTCAGGAGCCTCTGCTTCATCTGAGGTTGTTTCCTGGAACAGCACCAGACTAAAGAACGTAATTGGCACTGTATGACATCAGGCGCCAAAGGAAATCAGACAGTGAGTTATCAATCACGCAAAAGAGGCTGATCCTGGTCAGGGAAACAACCTGGGGAGGCAGAGTATCCTTAAATAATCTGTACCACTCGAAAATTTGATATCTCGTTTGCATTTGAATGAAAATGCTAATTACTCAAGAATGCAGCAAAAGATAGAAGATATAAAGGTGTCGATTGATTTACATTTCAAAGACCTAAATGTCCATATATGCAGTGTGGGGGGTTGGTCTTAAGGTACTGCCACACTAAACAATCCCGCTAGCGATCACGATAACGACGCATACTAATGCGATCGCTAGCGGGATTGTTTCTATATCGCTAAATGCGGTCACATTTAGCGATATAGTTAACGACGCTATCGCCGTTAGCGATCTTCTTAACGACTTTAGCGGTACAAAAGTACCGCTAAATCGCTAAGAAAAGGTGCCACACAGCGATTAGATACTTACCCAGCGGGAGCGCCGACGAGAAAATAGGATCCGGAACGATTCCAGCGACGAGCGAGATCACAGCAGGAGGTAGCTGCCGCACTGAACAACATCGCTAACGGGATCGCTAAATAGTGACGTTTTTTAGCGATCCCGTTAGCGATATTGTTCAGTGTGGCATACCCTTTACTGACAGATTCCCTTTATGGATGGAGCACATTTTTTAGTTTTCTTTTTATTTATCTCAATTTCCAAAAGCCATAATTTTTTTTTTTATCTTTTATGGATGAAGCCATTAGACAGCTTTTTTTTGCAGATCAAGTTGTATTTTAATGTACGTTTTTAATAGCACTATCTTCATAAACTTTTCATTCCTTCTTTTTTGGGGGGGAATTTATGTGAGAGGCAGAAATGTCAGCGTGACCTTTCTGGGCTTGTTTCTACAATTTCTCCTTATGATATTAATGATCCAATAACTTTATTCTCTGTTTCATTTATAAATACAGAGATACTAAATGTCTCTATTTTTAAAGTTTTTCTACTTCTCTGATAAGATATATTACAAAATTTCTGATAAGATATAGTAGAAGACATTCTCTAATAAGATATATTACAAAGTTTCTCATATACTCCTGCACTACTAGTTTATGCAAAGTTCATTGAAAAAAACAGAGACAAAGGGTATTGGGCAGCACGGTGACTCAGTGGATAGCACTACAGCCTTGCAGCGCTGGAGTCCTGGGTTCGAGTCCCACCAAGGACAACATCTGCAAGGAGTTTGTATGTTCTCCCCGTGTTTGTGTGGGTTTCCTCCGGGTACTACCGGTTTCCTCCCACACTCCAAAAACATACTGATAGGGAATCTAGATTGTGAGCCCCGTTGGGGAAGCGACGATAATGTGTGCAAACTGTAAAGCGCTGCGGAATATGTTAGCGCTATATAAAAATAAAGATTATTATTAATAAAGATTACTATTATAATAAAACAAACTACCCACCCAATTTGATGGTCAAAGTGACCGGGTCAGATCCTGCTTAAGTAAACATTGGCAAATTTTGAAAACTGATCCGGTCATATCAAAATTTATAGGTGACAGACCACAAATTACATTTAGGAGATCACCGAATCTGAGTGATAGGCTGGTCAGAAGTCACTATAACAGTGAACCAATGACCAATTTGATTGCACCACTCAGACTCAACTATGGGTGCAAACCTTGTGGCTCGTGTGTGGCGTGCCCTAATGTGATGAGAGCATATAGCTTCCAGAATTCTGACCAATCTCTTGAGTTTGACATTAAGCATAGTATTACCTGTACATCGTCCTCTGTTATTTACTATGCTACGTGCCCTTGTGCACTTATTTATGTTGGACTCACGACTAGGCAGTTGAAAGTCAGAACACGCGAACACATATTGGGTATCAGGGCAGCTAGGGAAGTTGATGACATTTCTTCCCTCAAAACCATCCCCAGACATTTTAAATTACATCACAATTGTGATTCTACTGCATTGAAGGTCTTGGGGATTGATAACTTATCTGGCAATATTAGGGGAGGAAATGTCAGCAAACGCCTTGCCCAATTAGAGACCAAATGGATTTGGACCCTCAATACTGTATCTCCTTGTGGTCTTAATGAGAGTCTTTCTTTTATATCATTTTTATAATGGTTTTAATGTTTTTCTCTTATTATTATTTTTAGTTACATGGACCCATGAGTTTTGCATGTATTATGATTGCACAAAATAATTTCCGAAGATTTTTCTAACATTAATTGCATATTGAAGCACAATTTTTGTTCACTTATATTGATGGAATGTTATAATAAGTCATGTTTATTCTAATATGTGTATAATTTTTATTCATTTTATTTTGGTATAATTTGTATTGTGGGAATTACGAATACATATTTGTATACACTATTTATATTTATTAGTATTTACACATGTTATGACATTTATTTATTAGTATTTACACATGTTATGGCATTTTGCCATGTACTGATATTTTATATAAAAATATTTTATGTATTATACTGTATATTATGTATTTTCCATTTTTTAATCATTTTCACTTTATTAATTTTTTAGTATGATTATGTCTTCGGTATATATTATATGCATCAATATATTATGCTTAATATTTTGTGGGTATGTGCAATAATACACAGGCAAAACGTATTACATTTTTTTATATATGGAATATATTGTACGCATGCACTACTAATGTACATATTATGTTTTTGTTTTTTATTTTTCACACTTTGTCCTGGCTCCTTGGACACTCTATGATATGGGGTGTATTCACTCCCCCTTCTTTGTGGTGTTATTACCTGGTTTCATTGCTGCTGCATGCAATTATCCGGCGCTGGGGTATGCGCATGCCCGCCCAGCTGGACCGTGTCGTCCGTGGTGACGGCGTCTTTACATCACCAACATGTCGGAATTGACCTGGCAGTGTTGGATCACGTGACGCCCGATACTACGGGTCTTCCGGTTCATGTTGGGTGCGCATGCGCCCTACGTACCTGTGCCCGATTTTTGCTCACTATATATAGTCCGTGGTAGTTATCCATCTTATCCCCCTGACGAAGGATTTAATTCTGAAATGCGCGTCGGGGCGCGTTCTTGGAGACTCCCCACCACTGGCTTTTTGGCTCCCAGGTATTCCATTTCTATGCCACATGCCATACACATTTTTTGATCTTTGTTTCTGCATACTGGGCACTTGTACTACATTTAGTGACGCACGTTTTTGTTGTATTTTGGTTTCATTATTTGCACATTGTTGCACATTGTTGGACACATTTACATATTGATTTTTTGAGTATTGCAGCACTCTCTTTTTGTATGCAATTTTGTTTGTTCACATTCACACACTTGTTTGGCAAGGCTGATTATTTGGTGTGTTATTACTTACCTGGTCACATTTTGAGCCCTACATTAGTGGACTCATTAGCCAGCTTGTACAATTCATGGGGTTCTCGCATTTTAATTTTAACAACATTAAAATTATATATTTATATTTCTGTGTCATATGTTGTGTTATGCAAATTAATAAACTATTCATTTGTTGCACATCTTTCTGATTGTTGGTGTTATTAACTATTCTGATATCTCTGTTGGTCTGCTTTACCACACCATATCCTTTGTCTCTGTTTTTCTCATATTATCCGGATGGTCTGCCATCCATGTTTTAGGAATTTTGGTATATTCTTTTATTACCTTTTTTAGGCAACATTGGTCCTTGTTTTTATTATATTTTTTACTGCATATTATTAACCCCACTATTCCTATCGTATTTTAAAGTTTGTTGAAAGTGCAGTTCTCTCTTTTTTGATCACTTACATAACACACTTTGATATTCCTATATTACAGGTGTATTATGCTTGTCACCAATCTACTGTCTGCTACATGAAAACTAAAAAAAAGCAGCTTGCACTCCAAACAAATTGTGCAAAAATAGTTGGGGTACTTTATTGACCCGTTTTGACCCCTGCCTTTTTTATATATTGACAATAGTTGCCACTAAACCTTTTATCAGCGGACCCTCACTGGCATCAACAAGGCTGTATAACGCAACCCATCCCACACTCCTGTGGTTTCTTCTTTTATTTGCATTTATTTATCTATCTATCCATCTATCTATTTACCCTTCTGTTACTTTAGAATCATAGTATGACAATATATTTCAAATATAAATGTATTCGCTCCGTTACCAAGTAATAAAGTCAAGTACATGGACAAATGTATTCTCCAGATTTTCTTGCTCAGACGTCACCAGATCTATTCATATATCCAGTGATTAGTCTACATATTAGTATCAGTTACACAATCCGTTCTGCTCTAGATCTGTCCATAGCCGATAACTGAACAGTGCCACCCAGTGTTACTTGATGAAGGACAAAGTGACAAAACACAGGGACGACAACTTCTTCATTATCTACATAGAGACAGATACTGTTGGACAGTATAATACAAAATCCCGATCTGCTTCCACGCAGACACTACTTGACCATTGACATGTTATAGATCAGACATTAGAACTAAAATTTGCCTTCTACTGAATAGAAAAAAAAATAATTTAATAATTCCAAATGCAAATTTGTATTTAAAGTAATGACAGTCTTAAAGTGAACCTGCCACAATTCTTCTTTCAGGAAATACATCTTTCGCATATTTCTATATTGTGTCGTGAGTGAATTGACAATTAGGTGATGCTATTCCCTTGTCAAAGTGACGTGTCCCCACACTGTCTGATACTTTGAGAATTGGTTGAACAATGTCAGGGACCCCCCTCAACTAGTAACACCCAGTTGTCAATGTAACAACAGGAGGAATAACATCTGTCATTGTCATCCTGCCTCTGATTTTAAAGAATCTGCTGAAAATTCTTCCTGAAAAGGCATGAAGTATGAGTCTAAAATAGCCCTTGAAAATCACACTTTAATTGCTTCAGTTTGACTAACGCTGCAGCCTTGCAGCGCTGGAGTCCTGGGTTCAAATCCCCACCAAGGACAACATCTGCAAGGAGTTTGTATGTTCTCCCCGTGTTTGCATGGGTTTCCTCCGAGTTCTCCGGTTTCCTCCCACATTCCAAAGACATATTGATAGGGAATTTAGATGATAATGTGTGCAAACTGTAAAGCGCTGCAGAATATGTTGGCGCTATATAAAAAATAAAGATTGTTATCTTTCCATGTATTTCATGTTAGGCCACTCATTTCAATGTACTCCATGTAGTTCCACATCATTCCTCTAGTGGGCAGTGCAGCCTGTCTCCGATTTATAACACCCATGCATTGGACAGCATTAATCAATTCATAGGTTCCCTTTAAATCAGGGTTTTATGTTAAATGTATTCATTTTAATTTTTAAAACTTCTTAATTTTCCAAACTGCTATATTTAAAAAAAACTGAAATTTTTCAATTGCCATACTTGCTACTAACCATGGAACCAGACTCTTACTTCCAGCTTTGTACATATGACTTTTCAGCAGTCTCATTATCAATGGCGTAACTAGAGTCCAATGGGCCCCATCCTGGTAAATATGTATGTATATATACACTGCTCAAAAAAATAAAGAGAACACTAAAATACTACATCCTAGATATCACTGATTGAAATATTCTAGTTGCAAATCTTTCTTTATTCATTACATTGTGGAATGCGTTGAGAACAATAAAACATGTAAATCAAAATTAATATCCCATGGAAGTCTGGATTTGGAATTATGCTCAAAATCAAAGTGGAAAATCAAATTACAGACTGATCCAACTTCAGTGCAAATGCCTCAAGACAAGGAAATGATGCTCAGTAGTGTGTGTGGCCTCCACGTGCCTGTATAACTTCTCTACAATGCCTGGGCATGCTCCTGATGAGGCGGTGGATATTCGCCTGAGGGATCTCCTCCCAGACTTGGATTAAAGCACCAGTCAACTCCTGGACAGTCTGTGGTACAACGTGGCATTGGTGAGCGAGACATGATGTCCCAGATGTGCTCAATTGGATTGAGATCTGGGGAACAAGTAGGCCACTCCATAGCATCAATGCCTTCATCATGCAGAAAATGCTGACATACTTTAGCCACATGAGGCCTAGCATTGTCATGCATCAAAAGGAACCAAGGGCCCACTGCACCTGTATATGGTCTCACAATGGGTCTGAGCATCTCATCCTGATACCTAATGGCAGCCAGGCTACCTCTGGCTAGCACATATCCAGTTGAAGTTTCTGCTGGCATCAGCAGGCCTCCCACCTGCAACGGCCTGGTTGCGGTCATGACCTCTGCGACCACAGTCGTGCCCCTGCTCATTGTCATGACCACAGACAGAATTACAATGACTGATAACACTTCTATATACAGTAGGTAAGGGCCCCGTCTCACATAGCGACTCACCAGCGATCCCGACAACGATGTGAACTTGTCAGGATCGCTGCTGAGTCGCTACATGATCGCTGCTGAGCTGCCAAACAGGCAGTTCTCAGCAGCGATCAGGACAGCGAGTACGCCGGTAACAAGCGACACACGGCGCTTAGTTACCGGCTGTGTACGTTGGATACCAGCGCGCTGGTGCAGGGAGCTGGTAACCAAGGTACACAGCGGGTTTCTAGGCACTGCTCGGCGCTTAGAAACCCGCTGTGTACCTTGGTTACCAGCTCCCCTGCATCAGCGCGCTGGTATCTAAGGTACATGTCGGGTTTCCAGGCACCGCCCGGCGCATGGAAACCCGATGTTTACCTTGGTTACCAGCTCCGGCTGGCTGATCGCTGGTCTCCCGCCTGTCACACGCAGCGATGCATGCTGGCCAGCGGAAGACCAGCGATCAAAAAAAAGTCCAGGCATTTCTGACACGACCAGCGATTCACAGCAGGGGCCTGATCGCTGGTACATGTCAGACATAGCGAGATCGCTGTTGCGTCACAAAATTTGTGACTCAGCAGCGATCTCGCTAGCGATCTCGCTATGTGAGACGGGGGCTTAACATAGGATCCACCATTCAAAATAGGTGATATCACAGCTCTCCTCCCCCTGTACATATGACTGATAAACACCTCTATATACTGACAGCAATAACACAGGATCCACCATTCACCATAGGTGAAGTCACAGCTCGCCTCCTCCTGTACAATGACTGATAACACCTCTATATACTGCAGATAACACAGGATCCACCATTCACCATAGGTGAAGTCACAGCTCGCCTCCTCCCTCTTCTTGCACAATTACCTATGCCCAGATAAAAGCATGCCTAGAAAGATCCCCTGTAGAAGTCAATAAGTCATGGTCTATTGCTGCCTATGTCGCTGTGGTTGTTGAAAATAACAGGAGGTATGAAGACTAGTATTCGGCCTAGTAGTGACCAGTGTAAAAATTGAAGATTTCTAATTTTAAAAAAAATCATATATAAAATCTAAAAAATGTAATTTAACATAAAAACTTAATTTAAGCAATAGGTCAATATGAAACCTTTCCTTTGACATGTTCCTAACAAAGCAGTTTAGAAGCTCTGAAATGAGAAACAACAGGTGAATACTGGATTTAAATGCATTAAATGACCACAGCCCCCGGGGGCCACATAATCTCAGCTGTAAAATGTAGCATCTAGGTGAACTTAGCTGTCAAGATGAAAAATAAAATCTGTATTCGCCTCAGCAGTGAAGCCCTAAAGATTGATTTCGGCATAACCCTTAGCAGACTAGAAGTGTGGACAGATAATTTGTGGTTGGAGTTATACCTAGAGGAAACCTGCTATAAATTTGAGGGGATTTTTGTAGTAAACAATAATTCTATATTTGTGGGGCAGGAAATAACCCCTACCACACCTTTTTTGATTTACTGATTCCTAAATACGCACCACATGTGCCCTCCCCCTGTTCTCCCCGGCACAGTTGCTGAAGCTCTGTTCCAGATTTAGGTGATGAAAACTTCAGAGCCGTACTAACAAGTTCTGCAGAAAGGTTCATGGTGAGAGGCTGCTACTTTCCTTTGTTGCAACCCGTGCACATGAAGATACAAATGAAGAAAGCATATTTCACCAAATAAAAGAGATAAAAGTAAAGTAAAGCGGAGAAGCACCAACAATAACGTACATTGTCAGCTAATGTGCAAAATATGGCTCATGCCTCGCTCTCCCAAAGAGATACAGTGGTGAGAAGAGCAAAGTAGCGATGTATAAAGATGCAGAAACTTCTTGATAATATTTAGATATTAATATTCTACTTTTCCTTACTGAGAAACACATCTGGTTTTAGCTATAAAAAGAAGAAACAATACGAACGCCCCCAGAACATTTACATAATAGGCTGGATTCCCATTAGCAGCTCTTTTTCTAAGCGCTCATTCACACATTGGGTATTTTCCACGTATGAGAAAAAACAGACCAATTTTTCTGATTATATCTTGATCACAGTATGCTATGAGTGCCATCCGTTTTTCTTGTGTACGGAAAAATTATTTTTAAAAAAAAGACTCTCCACCTTCTCTTCGGACCGCATCTGAATATTATCTAAGTTCAATCCTTTTTTTTTTCATGGACCCATTGACTTGCATCGTCGATTTTGATCCGACCCTCAGATCAAAATCGGACTTGTCTCCATGATTTTCAGCGGACCTCTCAGTCACAGAGATGTGAATGACCCATACACTATCGCAGGTACCAATGCTAACCGTGAAAACCACCGATAGCGCTCGTACGTTAAAATCTGGCATGTGAATGAGTCCTAACTTTTGACAAGTATTTAGTACACAAGTAGAAGACAAAACATATGTCAAGTATGCAATCCTTGGCCACATCTTACAAGAATATGGACATTTTTGTTTTAGTTTTATGCAAGCATTTTAAAAAATAAATTCAATAGGTTTTTTTTTAACAATTTTGAACTGTTTGGCTTCTACAGCCTCTATGGACGACAGTGCATAGCAGACTGCAGAATGAGTTACCAGTGGATTCTCCATTGAGATCGTCTAACATCAGGGACTGTTAACTCTTATCTCTCTTCTCCAGAACTATCTTCCAAGAGCATTTATGGCCAGAAGAGATAATCAAATCAATTCTAAACTAATCAAATTGAGACGTTCCCAAAATTAAGAAAAATTAGAATTTTGTGCAATTCACTTTATGCGAATCCAGCAGCCACTATTGTACTGAATTCTGAGGTTTGGGAAGAGCTTAACAAACCATGAGCAGCATGAATCAGAGGCTCGCTACACAATTGCAGCCAAGTATATTTTCTCTGAAACACTATGGAGTTTCAGAGAAAATATAGTTTGAGGATATGGCGCTACTTTGGTGATTTACACATCTCTTCCATAGCGAGAAACCACCATTCACCTCAAGTGCGGCTGGTTTCTACCCGCTATATTGACAATGAGGGCTTCTTTTTTACGGGTATAAGTTGTAGTATTGAGAGACACTATTCATTTTATTCATACAATGTAAAGGAAAATGGGAAAAAATCCAACTGTGGTGAAGTTGCAAAAAAAAAAAATTGCCATTGTTTTTTTTTTTGTTTTAATGGCGTCCATTGTAAATTTTAACTGGCAACATGATTCTCCGGGATAGTAGTATTACGGCAATACTAAACTTATAACTTATTTTTATTAATTAAATAGTGAAAAAATCTTGGAATTCTAAAAAAAAATTGGTTTGTGACGCCATTTCATGAGACACATAACTTTTTATTTCTCTTGATGTACCTGTATGAGGGTTTGTTTTTCTTAGGAATCAAGCTTACATTTTTACGTTTTTGGGGTACATGGGTTTTGCTTTTACTTAGTGAAAGGATCAACCGCTGTCTCCTCCTCTGAGTGTTGGGTGTATCAGAACAATCTCTTGAAGCAGCTTATCCCTAGAGTTAGTGAGACACAGGAGCTGAGCTGAGACTTTCACTGTCATCATCTGTACTCCAAATGAGTACAACCTGATATCAGTGCAACGGAAGGAGGCATACAGACTGAGGAAAAGCCGGGGTTTGGAAGTCACTTACATGCAATTGTTTTTTTTAAAAGAATGAAAACAAATTCCCTAATAAAGTGATTTGCAAAGTTTCATAACATTCCATGCTGGACAAAAATTATAAACCAAAAAAAAATTACTCATTAATTAATTTTAAAATAGGGAATTTTGACCTTTCGAATGAATGACAAAATTACATTCAGGGCTTAAAGGGATTGTCCAATACTCAGACAAACCCTTCTGAATCCCTATCCCCAGTAAAATAATAACACCTATATTCTCCTGTGGTGCAGGCGCCATTCTAGTACTGTCGGCATTGACTTTACCTGGTATTGCATGAAATTGTTATGTCACGCAATCCCTGTGGCCAATCAGCGCTGGCTTCACTTCCCTCTTCTTTAGACGTAAGTGACATCCATAGAAAGCGAGAGCTGAGGTTGATCTCTCACTTCTTCCGAATGTCTTGATTTGTTGGAATGGAGAGTGAAGCCAAATGGATAGAGTGACACAACAATGTCATGCAATCCCTGGGAAAGTCAATACTGACACCACTGGAACCCATGTCGGCACCAGAGGTGAGTATAGGTGTTATTATTTTACTGGGGGAACACAGGGATTCAGAAGGGGTTGTATCACAGCTGGTATCTCCCAGGTATAGTGCCTTAAATGTCTTAGATGATGATTGAGGGGAGGAGAGACAAGAGTTACAAACTGTCAGAGCGAGCTCGCTGATGGATACACTGGGAAATCATTATGCAGACTGCTATGTACTGCTATATGC
>JARQOD010000003.1:586041590-586137531 GCA_033576555.1 Oophaga sylvatica
ACCATCACTGACTGTGGGTACTTGACACTGGACTTCAGGCATTTTGGCATTTCCTTCTCCCCAGTCTTCCTCCAGACTCTGGCACCTTGATTTCCGAATGACATGCAAAATTTGCTTTCATCAGAAAAAGTACTTGGGACCACTTAGCAACAGTCCAGTGCTGCTTCTCTGTAGCCCAGGTCAGGCGCTTCTGCCGCTGTTTATGGTTCAAAAGTGGCTTTACCTGGGGAATGCGGCACCTGTAGCCCATTTCCTGCACACGCCTGTGCACGGTGGCTCTGGATGTTTCTACACCAGACTCAGTCCACTGCTTCCTCAGGTCCCCCAAGGTCTGGAATCGGTCCTTCTCCACAATCTTCCTCAGGGTCCGGTCACCTCTTCTCGTTGTACAGCGTTTTCTGCCACATTGTTTCCTTCCAACAGACTTCCCATTGAGGTGCCTTGATACAGCACTCTGGGAACAGCCTATTTGTTGAGAAATTTCTTTCTGGGTCTTACCCTCTTGCTTGAGGGTGTCAATGATGGCCTTCTTGACATCAGTCAGGTCGCTAGTCTTACCCATGATGGGGGTTTTGAGTAATGAACCAGGCAGGGAGTTTTTAAAAGCCTCAGAAATCTTTTGCATGTGTTTAGCGTTAATTAGTTGATTCAGAAGATTAGGGTAATAGGTCGTTTAGAGAACCTTTTCTTGATATGCTAATTTTTTGAGACAGGTTTTTTGGGTTATCAGGAGTTGTATGCCAAAATCATGAGTATTAAAACAATAAAAGACCTGACAAATTTCAGTTGGTGTGTAATGAATCTAAAATATATGAAAGTTTAATTGTAATCATTACATTATGGAAAATAATGAAATTTAGCACTATATGCTAATTTTTTGAGAAGGACCTGTATATAGGCCCTTTGCAGTCCAATAGCTCATCATAATGCATCCCTTTATGTGTCTGTGTCAAAGACTGCTTGCTGCATTGGGGGTTTAAGTGGCCCCCTTAGCTCTTGTGCCCCTCCATCAATCACTAGAATGAGGAGTACTGATCCCCACTCTTCCTCAAGGTGGTCAGAATAGAATGGCTGTGTGTATAGGGGTTGTCCAGTCTTGTAGTTCAAGTCTCAAGACTCTCTATGTGACTGCAAACTTGTAAATCCTCACAGTGCAAACACTGCATGCTGTCAGGATTCTCCAGTGCTGGTCATGTAACCACAAGTATGTGATTTACATACATGCAGTCATCACATGCTGGCTTGATATGCGCAGCTTCGCTCAATACAAGTGAATTGGGCGAGGCCGGACACGTCTAGTTGTAATGTAGATGGAAGTATGCAAATCAAATACTTGCGGTCACATGATCGTCCACACCAGAGACTCGTGACAGCAAACACTGTGTGCACTGTGAGGATTCACAAGTCTACAGTCACAAAGAGTGACAGCAGACCTGTGCCCCAAGCCTGCACCACCCTTTTAAAGACTGGTGGAAGTTAAACTCCATTAGCCACATATACCTGAATAGAGCAACAGCAATCATGTTTGCTCACTACTCCATTCAATCCAGTGAGGATGAATGGGGAAACATGACCACTGTTCTAGTGATCAGTTGGGTTCCCATAATCAGACACCTATCTATTCTGTGGGTAGGTGATAAAGTTTTTTTTTCGCGTAAAAATCCCTTAAAGCCTCTAATCAATGTTCTTTCGAAGACAAAGGCTCCAAAACTAAACACCATATTCCAAATGTGCTTTCACCAGAGCTGTACAAAAGAATCATCGATAAAAACAGATGGATATTAGTTCCCACCATTATGTCTGGAGTATATCGTATAGACTGACCCCAGACATTGAGCTTTATTTGGAGTCAGCAGGGGACGCCGTTATTTCAGGATAAATGATGTTGTAAAACGTGAGCCAAGCCAGAGTTTGGTAATAACGTAAAGGATGTGCATCACTGAGCTATGGGTGACTGCTATGTTGCGCTTTGTATTAAATCTTTGCAGTAAAGTGTAATGAGGAGGGTCTCTAAATTGTCAGACTGGTTATACATATCTAAAAGGGGTGTAATTATAGGCCTTGATGCTCCTGATTCATTAAAGGGAACCTGTCAGGTCTCCATGTCCTCCAACCCAGCAGCATTCACTTATTTATGAATAAATCCACCGCCTAACCAGCCCTGTATAACATTTTTCTGTACAAGTGAGGCTTAAAAAAAGCATTTATACTGCCCCCATTTGCTATGCTAATGAGGGTTTTGACTAATCGATTGTGCAATAGTTTCCCACGCCTAGTCAGCCCTCTTTATAGCTTATCACAGAATTTGCAGGAAGTGCGTCATCGCCGCTCATACAAATCTAGCGCATACACGCCGCTCATTCTGGCAGCATCACTACGTCTCTGAAGCCGGGTGTATGCAAACTGAAATATCACATGTCATAAGTATTCAGACCCTTTGCTCAGTATTGAGTAGAAACACCCTTTTGAGCTAGTACAGCCATGAGTCTTCTTGGGAATGATGCAACAAGTTTTTCACCCCTGGATTTGGGGATCCTCTGACATTCTTCCTTGCAGATCCTCTCCAGTTCCGTTGTAACGGGTCAGGGAGGCGGAACCTCTGAGCTTTATTATACAAGGAGGCTTTCCTTGTAAAGGAGCGGGTGGCGCCCGGGGAGACGGACAGGAAGTCACGGCAAGTGACAGGGACAGTCTTTGGACAGACGGGAAGGAGGTCACGGCAAGTGACCGGGGCAGTCTCTGGATATACAGACAGGTAGTCACGGCAAGTGACCGGGGCAGTCTCTGGATAGAGAGGCAGGTAGTCACGGCAAGTGACCGGGGCAGTCTCTGGATAGACAGGCAGGTAGTCACGGCAAGTGACCGGGGCAGTCTCTGGATAGACAGGCAGGTGGTCACGGCAAGTGACCGGGGCAGTCTCTGGATAAACAGGCAGGTAGTCACGGCAAGTGACCGGGGCAGTCTCTGGATGGACAGGTATATACGACCTGAGATGGTGGAGCCTCCCGGTAGGCTAGCAGGCAGATGACAGATGAACGCCCCCAAGTGAGCAGTCGAGAGTCTCTGGAATAGACGATGGTCACCGCATGTGACGTCCGAACCTCCGGGTAGGTCTGCAGGCAGATGGCAGATGAACGCCCCCAAGTGAGCAGGCGAGAGTCTCTGGAATAGACGATGGTCACCGCATGTGACGTCCGAACCTCCGGGTAGGTCTGCAGGCAGATGGCAGATGAGCGCCCCCAAGTGAGCAGGCGAGATTCTCTGGAATAGCCGATGGTCACCACCGGTGACGGCCGAACCTCCAGGTAGGCTTGTGGACAGGTAGCAGACAGCAAACTGGCAGGAGACAGGCAGGTAACTGGTAACGGAACCTGAGGGCTGAAGCAGAGTAAACAGTGCAACAACATTGCTCGGGCACCTCCATTAAGGAGGGAGTACTTTATATAGGGTGGAGTCCTCCGGCATTGGCCGGGGACCTTTTTTGAAAGATGCACGCGGCCCCTTTAAGAGCGGGGGAGCGCGCGGGCGCGCGCCCTAAGTCCAGCAGCAGGGAAGGAGCGCGCGACCCCAGCAGGGCGGAAGGAGGACGCCGAGCGTGGTTAAGGGGGGCGACATCCCTGCCTGGCAGAGGACGCTGGCGCAGGGGAACAGCGTCCCTGCCTGGCAGAGGGCAGGGACGCCGGCGCTACAGTACCCCCCCCTTTAGGCCCCCCTTTTTTAGGCCAGAAAGAAATTTAGCTAGGATGAGAGGGGCATGGATGTTCTCCCGAGGCTCCCAGGTTCTCTCCTCAGGACCAAACCCCTTCCAATCCACCAGAAAATAGGTCTTTCTTCCTACCCTTTTGGTGGCCAAAATGTTCTCTACCTCAAATTCGTTCTCAGCAGACAGTGGAGCAGGAGGTGTACCTGTAGACTTGACAAAAGAGTTAAGTACCACCGGTTTGAGGAGAGATACATGGAAGGAGTTAGGAATCCGCAAATTGGCCGGGAGTTTCAATTTATAGGACACTGGGTTGATCTGACTGATGATCTCCAGAGGACCGATGAACCGAGGACCTAACTTGTAGGAAGGAATCTTGAGCCGAACATACTTGGACGAGAGCCAGACCTTATCCCCAGGACGGAATTGAGGGGGATCCAGACGTTTCTTGTCAGCATGTCTCTTCATGCGCTCGGATGACAGAATGAGTGCGGACCGGGTACTCTCCCATATGGAGGAGAATTCGTTAACCAGGGATTCCGCAGCTGGATTGTCCACAGAGATGGAAATAGGTACAGGGATCCGAGGATGTTGACCGAAGACTACAAGAAACGGAGATTTGGAGGAAGATTCGCTCTCGTGATTGTTGTACGAAAATTCGGCCCAAGGCAGGAGATCCACCCAGTCAGAATGGTGGGCATTAACGAAGTGCCGGAGATAACTGGTCAGAATCTGATTGATTCGCTCAACTTGACCATTGGACTGTGGGTGGTAAGCGGGGAGAAATCCAGGGTGACGTCTAGCAACTTACAAGTGGCTCTCCAGAAACGTGAGGTGAACTGTACCCCACGATCCGACACAATGTGACGAGGCAGACCATGAAGATGGAAGATGTGGCGGATAAAGTCTTTAGCCAACTCGGGTGCAGACGGAAGCCCTGGCAGGGGAATGAAGTGAGCCATCTTGGAAAATCGGTCAACGACCACCCAAATGACCGTACAACCAGCAGAGACGGGAAGATCCGTTATGAAGTCCATGGCTATATGCTGCCAGGGGGCAGCGGGTACAGGAAGCGGGAGAAGACGGCCGGCAGGCAGGTGTCTCGGAACTTTGTTGCGGGCACAGGAGGCACAGGCAGAAACAAAGTCTATTACATCCTTGTGCAGGGTAGGCCACCAGTAATGCCGGGTAATGAGCTGGAGGGTCTTTTTCTGACCAGCGTGGCCAGCTAGTTTAGACGAATGACCCCAGTGGAGGATCCTCTCCCGATCAGGTACCGATACGAACGTCTTACCAGGAGGGAGACGATTTAGACTCACGGGAGCCACCTGCATCACTCTGGCGGGATCGATGATATGTTTAGGTTCCTCCTCGAGATCCGACACCAGGAAAGACCGGGACAAGGCATCCGCCTTGATGTTCTTGTCGGCCGGGCGAAAGTGTAAAAGAAAGTCGAAGCGGGCAAAAAACAAGGACCACCGGGCTTGGCGAGGGTTAAGTCTCTGGGCATGCTGGAGGTAAGCCAGATTCTTGTGGTCAGTGTAAATGATTACCGGATGAAGAGCCCCCTCGAGTAGGTAACGCCACTCCTCCAATGCCAGCTTGATGGCCAATAACTCTCGGTCTCCTATGGAATAATTGCGCTCAGAAGAGGAGAAGAGTTTTGAGAAGAAGCCGCAAGATACCATCCTCCCGGAAGAAGACTTTTGAGTCAGTACCGCTCCGGCTCCAGAAGAGGAAGCGTCCACCTCCAGGAAGAACTGCTTGTTGCCGTCCGGGCGATGCAGCACTGGAGCGGAAGAGAAGGCCTGTTTTAAGGAAAGAAAGGCCTCCTCTGCTTCGGGCGTCCACTGTTTGGGGTTAGCATTCTTGCGGGTGAGCGCGGAGATTGGAGCAGTCCGGGAAGAGAAGTGCGGTATGAAGAGGCGGTAATAATTGGCGAATCCCAGGAACCGCTGAATGGCCTTCAATCCCTCCGGTCGGGGCCATTTCTCGATGGCAGATAGTTTCTCCGGATCCATTCTTAGGCCTGTCTGAGAAATGATGTAACCCAAAAACGGAAGCGAGGTCTGCTCAAAGAGACACTTCTCATATTTGGCGAAAAGGTGATTCTGCCTAAGCCTGAGCAGAACCTGACGAACATCCCTCCGGTGAGACTGGAGATCCGGAGAGAAGACCAAGATGTCGTCTAGGTACACCACAACGCAGGAGTAGAGCAGGTCCCGGAAGATGTCATTGACCAACTCCTGAAAGACTGCAGGAGCATTACAGAGACCAAAGGGCATCACCAAATACTCATAGTGGCCGTCCCGGGTGTTGAATGCCGTCTTCCATTCATCTCCCCGACGGATACGGACTAGGTTATATGCTCCACGAAGATCCAGTTTGGTGAAGATTCTAGCCCCCCTCAGACGATCAAACAATTCGGGAATGAGCGGAAGAGGGTACTTATTCTTCACCGTGATCAGGTTTAGGCCTCTGTAGTCAATATAGGGACGGAGAGAGCCGTCTTTCTTTTTTACGAAGAAGAAACCTGCTCCCGCTGGGGAGGTAGATTTCCGGATGAATCCCTTGGCCAAATTCTCCTCGATATATGCGGACATCGACCTGGTCTCAGCAGCAGACAATGGGTAAATACGCCCACGGGGAGGCGTAGTACCGGGTAGCAGGTCGATCGGGCAATCATAAGGTCTGTGAGGGGGTAATGTCTCTGCCTCCTTTTTATTAAAGACATCAGCGAACGACCAATATGGAATCGGGAGCCCTGGTAGATTAGTTGGTGTAGGAGAAGGACAGACAGGATGAACAGGAACCAAACACGTTTTATGACAGTCCTGTCCCCAGCGAAGGATCTCTCCAGTCTGCCAGTCGAGCACGGGTGCATGCTTTTGGAGCCAAGGTAGACCTAATAAGAAAGCATGAGAGAGTCCAGGCAGGACATGAAACGAGATGCTCTCAGAATGCAACATTCCCACCTGCAGGGTTATGGCTTCAGTGATAAGTTGGATGGGACGTGGTAGGAGACCCCCGTCCACAGCAGCAACAGATACTGGTTCAACCAGATGTTTGGTAGGAATGCGATATTTCTCTACTAGAGCCTGTGAAACAAGATTCCTGGCTGCTCCAGAATCAAGTTGGGCTTGTTCGAAATAACGGTTCTCACCGAGGACAATTGAGACTGACAGCAGCAGAGATGAAGAGGATTTATTCTTGTCTAGGTTGACCTCTCCGAGCGAACCTAGACACAGGCGTTTCCCAACCTCTCGGACAGGTACGGATCCGGTGCTCCTTACTGCCACAGTAGAAGCAACTCCCCTCGGCACAGCGTAAGTCCTGACGGGCTTTGACCATCTTGGTCTGGTCGACCTGCATAGGCTCAGAAGTGTGTACCTGGGGAGAAGCGGAAGGAGTTACAGGTCTCTGAAAAGAAGGAGCTAGACGAGGAAACCTTCTCTCACGGGTGACCTCTTTGGCGCGTTCCTGGAACCGTAGATCAATTCGATTATCCAGAGTTATTAGGTCATCGAGAGAGGTTGGAATGTCTCGACCGGCAAGTTCATCTTTGATACGGCCGGACAGACCCTCCCAGAAGACAGATATCAGAGCATCATTATCCCAGGCCAGCTCCGAGGCAAGGGTACGGAACCGTATGGCAAATTGCCCCACGGTGAGACTTCCCTGACGGAGACGCAACAGAGATGATGCAGAGGAGGTCTTCCGTCCGGGTTCGTCGAATACCTTCCGGAAGGCCAAGAGAAAAGCAGGCAGGTCAGACACCAGAGGATCTTCTCTCTCCCAGAGAGGATTAAGCCAGGCCAGAGCCTCTCCGGTGAGATGGGACATAATGAAGGCAATTTTGGCCCGGTCGGAGTTAAACTGGTGAGCCAGGAGTTCGAAATGCAGGGTACACTGGTTAATGAAACCCCGAGCCAGAGTAGGATCGCCTCCAAACCGTGGAGGAGCAGAAATTCGAGGTCCAGGAACGGAAACCACGGAATTGGTAAGCAACGGGACTGCCGGATTGCGAGTCATGGCGCCAGTGGTGGTTGCTGGTGAAGTAGTCAGGGTGTCCAGGCGGGAATTAACATTCCCAGATGACCCAGGATGGACTCCTGTTGAGACCTCTGACGAGGCAGTTCATGACACAGGTCAGAGAGCGAAGGGGTTTGGGTGCCACCGGGTTCCATGGCCCGAGCAAACTGTAACGGGTCAGGGAGGCGGAACCTCTGAGCTTTATTATACAAGGAGGCTTTCCTTGTAAAGGAGCGGGTGGCGCCCGGGGAGACGGACAGGAAGTCACGGCAAGTGACAGGGACAGTCTTTGGACAGACGGGAAGGAGGTCACGGCAAGTGACCGGGGCAGTCTCTGGATATACAGACAGGTAGTCACGGCAAGTGACCGGGGCAGTCTCTGGATAGAGAGGCAGGTAGTCACGGCAAGTGACCGGGGCAGTCTCTGGATAGACAGGCAGGTAGTCACGGCAAGTGACCGGGGCAGTCTCTGGATAGACAGGCAGGTGGTCACGGCAAGTGACCGGGGCAGTCTCTGGATAGACAGGCAGGTAGTCACGGCAAGTGACCGGGGCAGTCTCTGGATAAACAGGCAGGTAGTCACGGCAAGTGACCGGGGCAGTCTCTGGATGGACAGGTATATACGACCTGAGATGGTGGAGCCTCCCGGTAGGCTAGCAGGCAGATGACAGATGAACGCCCCCAAGTGAGCAGGCGAGAGTCTCTGGAATAGACGATGGTCACCGCATGTGACGTCCGAACCTCCGGGTAGGTCTGCAGGCAGATGGCAGATGAACGCCCCCAAGTGAGCAGGCGAGAGTCTCTGGAATAGACGATGGTCACCGCATGTGACGTCCGAACCTCCGGGTAGGTCTGCAGGCAGATGGCAGATGAGCGCCCCCAAGTGAGCAGGCAAGATTCTCTGGAATAGCCGATGGTCACCACCGGTGACGGCCGAACCTCCAGGTAGGCTTGTGGACAGGTAGCAGACAGCAAACTGGCAGGAGACAGGCAGGTAACTGGTAACGGAACCTGAGGGCTGAAGCAGAGTAAACAGTGCAACAACATTGCTCGGGCACCTCCATTAAGGAGGGAGTACTTTATATAGGGTGGAGTCCTCCGGCATTGGCCGGGGACCTTTTTGAAAGATGCGCGCGGCCCCTTTAAGAGCGGGGGAGCGCGCGGGCGCGCGCCCTAAGTCCAGCAGCAGGGAAGGAGCGCGCGACCCCAGCAGGGCGGAAGGAGGACGCCGAGCGTGGGTAAGGGGGGCGACGTCCCTGCCTGGCAGAGGACGCTGGCGCAGGGGAACAGCGTCCCTGCCTGGCAGAGGGCAGGGACGCTGGCGCTACATCCGTCAGGATGGATGTGAACGTTGGTGGACAGCCATTTTCAGGTCTCTCCAGAGATGGTCAATTGGGTTTAGGTCAGGGCTCTGGCTGGGCCAGTCAAGAATGGTCACAGAGTTGTTCTGAAGCCACTCCTTTGTTATTGTAGCTGTGTGCTTAGGGTTATTGTCTTGTTGGAAGGTGAACCTTTGGCCAAGTCTGAGGTCCAGAGCACTCTGGAAGAGGTTTTCATCCAGGATATCTCTGTACTTGGCCGCATTCATATTTCCTTCAATTGCAACCAGTCGTCCTGTCCCTGCAGCTAAAAAACACCCCCATAGCATGATGCTGCCATCAGCATGTTTCACTGTTGGGATTGTATTGGGCAGGTGATGAGCAGTGCCTGGTTTTCTCCACACATACCGCTTACAATTATCACCAAAAAGTTCTATCTTCGTCTCATCAGACCAGAGAATATTATTTCTCATAGTCTGGAAGTCCTTCATGTGTTTTTTAGCAAACTCTATGTGGGCTTTCATATGTCTTGCATTGAGGCGAGGCTTCCATCGGGCCACTCTGCCATAAAGGCCCGACTGGTGGAGGGCTGCAGTGATAGTTGACTTTGTGGAATTTTCTCCCATCTCCCTACTACATCTGTGAAGCTTAGCCACAGTGATCTTGGGGTTCTTCTTTACCTCTCTAACCAAGGCACTTCTCCCACGATTGCTCAGTTTGGCTGGACAGACAGGTCTAGAAAGACTTCTGGTGGTCCCAAACTCCTTCCTTTTAAGGATTATGGAGGCCACTGTGTTCTTAGGAACCTTGAGTACTGCAAAAATTCTTTTGCAACCTTGGCCAGATCTGTGCCTTGCCACAATTCTGTCTCTGAGCTCCTTGGCCAGTTCCTTTGACCTCATGATTCTCATTTGGTCTGACATGCACTGTGAGCTGTGAGGTCTTATATAGACAAGTGTGTGCCTTTACAAATCAAGTCCTATCAGTTTAATTAAACACAGCTGGACTCCAATGAAGGAGTAGAACCATCTCAAGGAGGATCACAAGGAAATGGACAGCAAGTGAGTTAAATATGAGTGTCTGAGCAAATGGTCTGAATACTTATGACCATGTGATATTTCAGTTTTTCTTTTTTATAAATTTGCAAAAATTTCTACATTTCTGTTTTTTTTCCGTCAAGATGAGGTGCAGAGCGTACATTAATGAGAAAAAAATGAACTTTTTTGAATTTACCAAATGTCTGCAATGAAACAAAGAGTGAAAAGTTTAAAGGGGTCTGAATACTTTCCGTACCCACTGTATATATATACTATATGTAATACCTAGTCCGAGGTTTAGTAATGAACAGGTGTCAGCCAGATACCCTCATTAATAAAATGGTACATAAAGAATTAAAGACACACAGACACACACACACCAGCCTATGTAAGAGCATTAACATAATTAACCTACATATGCTGTAACAAAACAGCAACTGTCATAAATTTGCGTGAAGCGCAATATCTGTTTACTTTTCAAAAAAAATTGTAAAAAAAATTGCGTGGGCTCTCGCATAATTTTCATAACCAGCAGAGGGAAAGCCGATGGCTGAGGGCAGATGTTATATTTCTGGGAAAGAGTCAATAGCCATAAAGGTTCTCAGGCTATTAATATCAGCTCACAGCTGTTTGCTTAGCCTTTACTGGCTAGTTTACAAGGGAACCCCAGAAAAAAATTGACATGAGGTCCCCCTATAAAATCAAACCAGCAAAGGCTAGGCAGACAGCTACAGGCTGATATTAATAGCCTGGGAAGGGGCCATGTATATTGGCCCCCAAGCTAAAAACATCAGCGCTCAGCCGCCCCAGAAATGGCACATCTTATAGATGCGCCAATTCTGGCACTTAGCCTCACTCTTCCCACTTGCCCTGTAGTGGTGGCAAGTGGGGTTCATATTTGTGGGGTTGATGTCACCTTTGTATTGTCAGGTGACAGCAAGCCCACAGATTAGTAATAGAGAGGCGTCTATAAGACAACTATCCATTACTAATCATAAAATTATATGGTAAATAAACACACAGGCAGAATAAAGTCCTTTATTTGAAATAATCACACAAACTCCCTTATTGAATCTAAATTAACCATACTTACTGAATGCCTAATCCCTGACACCCTCGTCCCCTGCAAACAATCAAAAAATAATAAACCAACATATAATACTATCCTGTCAGACGTAGTCCATTTAATACCGAGTGTCTCACGGCGATCTCAGGTGTAGAACAGTCACAGGCTCTACCCGGCCTCCAGTGATATACTGACAGCAGGTAATCGCTCTTGCGGTGTATCACTGCGCTGCCGTGAGAATTCACCGTAGTTCATCAGCTCCGGTGCTCTAACTTACGGCACTACCGCTGTGTGAGAACTTTCTCACGCAGCGGTGCCGTATGTGAGAGCACCGGAGCTGATCAGCTGATATACTCCGGTGAACTCTCACAGCTGTTCATTGATACACTGTGGGAATGATTACCTCCTGTCAGTGTATCGCCGGCGGCCAGGTGACATTGACGTGGGGCACTTTGTATTAACTGGACTATGGCGGACAGGGAGTATATGTTGGTTTATTATTTTTGATTGCTTGCAGGAGATGCGGGCGTTGGGGATTAGGTGATCGGTGAGTATGTATATTGTATGTGATTATGTCAATGTTTTGATTTTTTTTTACAATTGAACTCAGGAGCCAGATGATGAGACTATTCTCCATCATCGGCTCATGCTGACTCTGTTATATGTGACAGAAGACCTAGCCGGATGGGAGTAGTAGTCCCAATCAGACGACGCCTAAGTACAATCACTATGGGCTGTTCGTTGCATGGGTAGACACACACAGACATCAGCAGATAGACGAAGACACCTGCAGACACACAAAGACACCCGCAGACAGACGCAGACAGACAAAGACACCCGCAGACAAACGCAGACAGACACAGACACCCACAGACAGACGCAGACAGATGCAGACACCCACAGACAGACACAGACAACCGCAGACAGACACAGACACACACAAACACCCGCAGACAGTCATGCACATATTTTCTGCTCACACATATTCTCCACTCACACACATATTCTCCGCCCTCACACTCTTTCTCCTTCTGACATCATTTCCTTTGACAATTCTGCAGCATTTTTGGCAGCAATTCTGCAAACGTTTTTACACCTGTGTTTGACTGACTCAATGGAAGTTAATGGGTAAAAAATGCTGCAGATCCGCAAAAAGAATGGACATGCTGTGGAAAATAAAACGCTGCAAATAAGGACGGAAATATCCGGATCATGTGCACAACACTTCAGGATTGTCATTGATTAACCTTGCTTTAGAAATCCAAGGCGTTTTTGGAGCATTTCCTGCTTGGAAAAAAGCGCTGTGAAAACGCAAAAAATCTGCATATGTTAATTAGTTGACATGCATAGTAAGCTGCGTTTATGCAGTTACTATGCATGTGAGTAATCATTAGATGCAGTTTTACCGCATCTAATGATAGTCTATGTGAACTTTACGGTCCGGCGAAGGAGCGTCACCGCATTGTAAACAGACATGCTACGTTCTGAAAAGACTGTTTACGCAGGTCTGACGCCTGCGTCTTTTAACGCATAGTGGAGACGAGAGTTCATGAAATCCGCTCCACTATACTGTAACATCTGGATGTACTCAGCGTCAAACACGCAGCATTTCCTGACCGTGGAAACATACTCTAAGGGGTTGCCAAGTATAGTATTTGCTCCTAACCCCTTGAATCACGTGCTGGTTACTGTACCATGTAAATGTGTTTTTCGTATTATGTATAGATATGTATATATGTCTCTTATGTCTGATTAGGGAAGGCGTAGTACCTACTTATGGCCACTAGATGTGGTACATTGGATAGTAAGACATTGTATATAGTTAGATAGTAGGGGTCAGAGAGGACTTCCTTTAAGAGCTCAGTAGGGGCCAGTGTGCATAGACCATTCTCACAGGCTATTGAGCCCAGGAAGAGGCAGCTACCACGTAACGTTTAAGTACAGGACCCAATCATCCAGCGCCCAGTGTGGCTGAAGTGCAGACAAGCAGCGGGGACTCTACAGTGAAGGAACAGAGTTTGCAGCAGAGGCCAGAATTGTACAGGGACACAGGTCGCTCCAGAATGTGGCAGCTTATCGCATAGGCTGATGCCCTCAGATCCGGGGCGAAATGGCTGTAGGAACCACCAAGCGCAGTGAGTGTGAACACGGAGGACGCTGCGTTACGACCCAGTACTGTACCAAGGGTCATAGGAAGTGAAGTAGGGAAAGTGGAATACGTGGACTGTACGGAACCCTTTGCTGTTGATGCATAACCCACCCCACATATGAGGCCGGAATCAGAGCTTTTTTGATTAATCAATTTTATTCATTTAAACTACAATAACATATAAAAATATATAACAGAGTAGCACAACCAAGCAGGTCAAGAGAAAAGGACAATTTTTCCCCACTATGTAATGTATACACCAAAAGTTACCAGTTATGTAATTTTAATATGGCTATAGACTATCATACATTAAAGTCCAATAAATTATTCGTTCAAAAATTACATATAAATAAGTGCATATGTGCATATAATGTCAAAAAGCAACTGTAGGGCCCCAACAATCAATCATTGTCCCATCAATAAAGTGCTAATGTGCAATTCAAGGGGTAACCACCAGACGCATATGTAGAGATTAAGATAGTGCATACAATCAATAACACTAACTAAAGTGCATGTACCAAAATTTTAACTTACATATGGGAGAAAGTCCTGACCTCAGCCTGCCGCCCCAACGCGCGTTTCGCCGTTCTTCGCCTCCTGATTGATTAATGTTGGGGCCCGACAGTTGCTTTTTGACATTATATGCACATATGCACTTATTTATATGTAATTTTTGAACGAATAATTTATTGGACTTTAATGTATGATAGTCTATAGCCATATTAAAATTACATAACTGGTAACTTTTGGCGTATACATTACATAATGGGGAAAAAGACGGATTTTGGTAAGAACTTACCTGTAAAATCCTTTTCAGCGAAGAAGGAAGGGAGACACACTAGACATTACTAGTGGGTAGGCGGAGCCCAGATGTGATAGACACCTCAGATTAAAAAGAGTGTTGACCGGCCCCTCCAGCTCGGGCTCCTCCTACTCAGCTCTCCAGTTGTACCAAGCTTAAGGAAGAGCAATATCACCAGCGGAGCAACATAACCCCTTCTGAAGGACTTCAGAGAATAAAACACAAAAATACAGGTTATGCATGCATGTAGGCAAAAACCACACAGTTCCAGGTACTACTCACTGGACCTGACCACTGCGATGAGCTGGCAATGCTGGAACAGAGCCTTAGCGCGTCGACCTCAGCCCAGATAATGGCTATCAGAGAAGCGTCACGCCGCATCTGAAAAACAACAACACACTTCTGCCATGGGAGGGATGTGTGTCTCCCTTCCTTCTTCGCTGAAAAGGATTTTACAGGTAAGTTCTTACCAAAATCCGTCTTTCAGCTGCAGATGAAGGAAGGGAGACACACTAGACATTACTAGTGGGACGTCCCAAAGCAGTCCAAAAATTAAGGGTGGGAAAAAACCAAAAGAGGCAGAATCCCAACAACCTTGATAAATGCGCAACAGGCGCCAAATACAAGTTAACTAGAACTTTAAATTACAGCCGCCTGCAGGACCCTACGTCCTAAGGCTGCATCAGCGGAAGCACTAACGTCCACCTTCTAAAATCTTGTAAAGGTGTGGACGGAGCGCTAGGTCGCCGCCCAGCAAAGCTAAGCTGCCGAGGCCCCTTGATGGAAAGCCCACGATGAGCCCACAGCTCTCGTGGAATGAGCTCGAACCTTAATCGGGCAAGGTTCACCTTTAAGTCGGTAAGCCTCCAAAATGGCCGACCGGATCCAACGAGCTATAGAATCCTTGGAAGCCCGTTGACCACGTCGACGACCTGCTGGAATCACAAACAGGGAGTCCGACTTCCGAAAACTTTGGGTAACAGACAAATAGAACTTCAAAGCCCGCACCAAATCCAATGTGTGCAAGGCCCGTTCCTTCGCATTACTCGGTCCCGGACAAAAGGAGGGCAACACAATATCCTGGTTAAGATGAAATTGCGACACCACCTTAGGTAGAAAGTCGCCCCGTGTGCGAAGCACTACACGATCCGGGTGAAACTCCAGAAAAGGAGGCAAGTAAGAAAGAGCCGCCAACTCAGAAATCCTTCTCAAAGAGGTGACCGCCACTAGGAAGGCAACCTTCCAAGAGAGCAAAGAAAGACTAACAGAGTCAATAGGCTCAAATGGCCCGTGTTGAAGAGCCTCCAAAACAAGATTGAGGCGCCAAGGAGACACAGGCGCCTTCCGCGGCGGAAACTGGCAGGTTACTCCGCGAAAAAAGGAACGTACGTCCCTACGTGAGGCGATAGCCTTTCGGAACAGCAAGGACAGAGCAGAAACCTGACCCCTCAGGGTGCTCACTGCCAACCCCTTGTCCAACCCGAATTGTAGGAAAACCAACAAATTGGGAATGGAAAAAAATCTCTCGGGTTCCTTGAAGAACCCGAACACCACGAAAAGAAGGCTTCCCAAGTGGTAAATCCTAGTAGTAGCCGGACCTCTGGCAGCTCGCAAAGTGGCAATGACTTCGGCTGAAAAACCTTGACGGATCAATATTTCGGTCTCAAGAACCACGCCATCAAACGCAGAGACATCAGGTCCGGATGACCAACGGGCCCTTGGGTTAACAGGTCCGAGCGGAAAGGAAGTAGAAATGGTGGTGCTGCCAGGAGCGACCCCAGTGTCGAGAACCACGTCCTCCTTCGCCAATCTGGGGCTATCAACATAGTCGGGATTCTCTCTAGTCTGATCCGACGTAACACCAGGAAGAGTAAGGAAATCGGTGGAAAACATAGATTAGCTCGAATTGGTCCCACGGAGCCACTAGAGCAACCACCGCCACAGCCTTCGGATCCTTGTACCTGGACATGAAAGTCGGTAACTTGGCATTGAACCTGGATGCCATCTGTTATGTTTCGGTAGCTGAGGAGTGCAGGTAAAAAAGGCAATACACCAGAGCAGTTGGAATCTATGAGATTGCAGTACCCTGACTAACCACCACAACTGGAGGCAGCCGTGGAGCATTCCTACGTTGGTCCTAGACGCCTCGTCACAGTCTGAGAAACTAACTACACCTAAAGATAGAAAGAGGAAAGCTATCTGCCCCGGAGCAGATCCCCAAAGAACATAGAAAGCCCCCAAACATGTAATGGCGGTTAGACAAGAAGAAATACTGACACAGACAGAAAATAGTATGAGCAAACGTTGGGGCCCAAACTACCTAAATAGAAAAGGATAGGAAGGGCACTTACTGCAATCCCAAAAAACCCTGAAAAGCACCAACTCTACTAATTTCAAAAACACCTGAGATCACACAACCTCTACCACCTAAATTAGTTCTCTGGTGTAACAAAATCAAAACAGCAGCCACTGAAAAAACTGGAAAAAGCAAATGTACAAACATCAGTGGCTGAACTAAACTGAGAGGGCAAAAGCCCCCGGAGGGGACCCTGAAGGCCCCCACAGAAGTGCAGGACAAAATGCAAAAATCAAGCACAAAAACAAAAAGAAGAAAATGTCTTATCTGTTAGCAGGAGATGCAGACACGACACAGCAGGCTACAAAGGAAACAGGAATCAAGGATTGAGACCAGAAGAATTGATCACCGGCAACTCTGATGGGAAGGCGACTCCCTTATATAAGACCAGTCAGTAACACCTGATTCCCAATCCTCACAATCTTCACTGGACAGTCCAGTACCGCTTGTAACCACCAGAGGGAGCCTCTGCTCAGAACTCATTTCAAGCCCATTCACAACAGTACCCCCCCCCTTGAGGAGGGGTCACCGAACCCTCATTTGAGCAACCAGGTCGGTCAGGATGAGTTCTATGATACGCACGGATGAGTCTCCTAGCATGGATGTCCGAAGCAAACACCCAAGAATTGTCTTCCTGACCATAACCTCTCCACTTAACCAAATACTGGAGTTTCCGTCTAGAAAAACGAGAATTCAATATTTTCTCAACCACAAACTCCAGATTGCCCTCAACCAGAACAGGGTCAGGAGGCACAGCAGTAGGAACCACTGGCTCAACAAACCTCTTCAACAAGGACTTGTGGAACACGTTATGGATCTTAAATGTCCCTGGAAGAAGCAAACGAAAAGAAACAGGATTAAGAATCTCCATGATCTTATAAGGTCCAATGAACCTAGGCTTAAATTTAGGAGATGCCACTCTCATAGGAATATTTTTTGAGGACAACCAGACCAAGTCCCCCACTTTAAACCGAGGACCATCAGTCCTATGCCGGTTAGCAAACCGCTGGGCCCTCTCCTGAGAGAGGGACAACCTCTCCACTACCTGGTCCCAAATCTGTTGCATACGCTCCACAACAGAGTCAACACCTGGACAGACAGAAGCCTCCGTCTGTCCTGAAGAAAATCGAGGGTGAAACCCAGAATTACAGAAAAATGGAGACATCAAAGTGGCAGAGCTAGCCCTATTATTAAGAGCAAACTCAGCCAAAGGCAAAAAAGAGACCCAGTCATCCTGATCAGCAGACACAAAGCATCTTAGATAAGTCTCCAATGTCTGGTTTGTTCTCTCAGTTTGACCATTGGTCTGAGGATGAAACGCCGAGGAGAAAGACAATTGAACACCAAGTTTAGAACAAAAGGTCCTCCAAAATCTGGAAACAAACTGGACTCCTCTGTCAGACACAATGTTCTCAGGAATGCCGTGTAAACGAACCACGTGCTGAAGGAACAAAGGCACCAATTCAGAGGAGGAAGGCAACTTAGGTAATGGCACAAGATGTATCATCTTGGAAAACCTATCACAAATCACCCAGATGACGGTCATTCTCTGAGAAACAGGGAGGTCGGAAATGAAATCCATAGAGATATGGGTCCATGGTCTCTTGGGCACAGGCAATGGCATCAACAAACCACTAGAGCGAGAGCAAGGCTTGGAGCGAGAGCAAGTCCCGCAGGACTGCACAAATTCCCTGACATCACGAGACAAGGTAGGCCACCAAAAGGACCGACTAACCAAGTCTCTGGTACCAAAAATTCCGGGATGACCGGCCAACGCGGAACAATGAATCTCAGACATCACACTCTTTTTCCACTGGTCCGGGACAAACAATTTCCCAACAGGGCAGCGCTCGGGCCTATCCTCCTGACACCCCTCCAGAGCCAGTCTCAAATTGGGCGAGATGGCGGAAAGAACTACACCTTCTTTCAAAATAACAGAAGGATCAGATAACTCAGGAGAGTCCGCGAGGAAACTCATCGAGAGGGCATCCGCCTTAACATTCTTAGTGCCAGGAAGAAAGGAAACCACAAAATTAAAACGTGTGAAAAACAAGGCCCACCTGGCCTGTCTAGGATTAAGTCGCTTGGCAGATTCCAGATAAACCAGATTCTTATGGTCCGTAAGGACCACCACCTGATGTTTGGCTCCCTCCAGCCAATGTCTCCACTCTTCAAAAGCCCACTTCATGGCCAATAACTCCCGATTACCCACGTCATAATTACGTTCAGTAGGAGAAAATTTTTGAGAGAAAAAGGCACAAGGGTTACTTTTAGAGGTCTCTGGATCTCTTTGGGACAAAACGGCACCTGCCACAATTTCAGAGGCATCAACCTCCACCTGAAATGGCAGAGAAACATCAGGCTGCCGTAGAACAGGAGCAGAAGTGAATCTCTGCTTAAGTTCCTGAAATGCAGAGACTGTCTCAGGAGGCCAATTCACCACATCAGAACCCTTCTTGGTCAAATCAGTTAATGGTTTAACAATAACCGAGAAATTACCAATAAATTTACGATAAAAATTGGCAAAACCCAAAAATCTTTGAAGAGCCTTTAATGAAGTAGGTTGGACCCAATCACAGATGGCCTGAACCTTGACCGGGTCCATTTCAATAACAGATGGGGACAAAATGAATCCCAGAAATGAGATCCTCTGTACGCCAAAAATACACTTTGATCCCTTCACATACAGAGCATTCTCTCTCAAAATCTGGAATACAGTTTGAACATGTTTCACACGAGAGTCCCAGTCATTGGAAAAAATCAAGATATCATCCAAATAAACAATCAGAAATTTATCCACAAAATCCCTGAAAATGTCATTCATGAAGGACTGGAAGACAGAAGGAGCATTAGTGAGCCCAAAGGGCATCACAAGGTACTCAAAATGCCCTTCAGGGGTATTAAATGCCGTCTTCCATTCATCCCCGTGCTTAATGCGAATAAGGTTATATGCCCCCCTGAGGTCAAGCTTGGTAAACCAAGTAGCGTTTTTCACCCTGGAAAACAGGTCAGAAATCAAGTGTAACGGATATTGATATTTCACAGTAATATTGTTCAAAAGACGATAATCAATACACGGCCTTAATGAACCATCCTTTTTGGCCACAAAGAAAAAACCGGCACCTAAGGGTGAAGAGGATGGTCTGATATGACCCTTCTCCAATGACTCCTTGATATAAGACCGCATAGCGTCATGTTCAGGTACAGACAAGTTAAAAAGGCGACCTTTAGGGAATTTACTACCAGGCACTAATTCAATAGCGCAGTCATAGCTCCTATGGGGAGGCAAGGATGCAGATTTACTTTCGCTAAACACATCAGAATAATCAATCAAAAAGTCAGGAACATCCTGAGCCTGGGGGGAGGCAGAAAAAACAGGAGTGTTGGTATTAACACATTGGCAGCCCCAACTGGTTACAGACACAGATTTCCAATCCAAAACAGGATTATGAGACTGTAACCAAGGGAAACCCAGTACGATAATGTCATGCAGATTATACAGAACCAAAAATTTGCAGCTCTCCTGATGATCAGGTTCAACCCTCATTCGGTAACTGTAACGCCTCCAATAAAAACCTCTTTACGGCCCAAAAGGGAGGCAGAGTGTCCCTGCCGATCCTCCTTGTCCGAATCGGACATTTTCGTTACGCGGGAAGGAAGGCACCGGCTTGTGTCGCTTCCTGACATGAGAGGATCTAGCTGACACTCAATAATAGAAAATCAGACAGGCCATCAATAGAAACTAGTGAGGGCCTCCATTCTGACACCACTGGAAACCTCCGACCGCTGCGCTTGACGCCGTCCAGGTCTGCGCGTCAGATACGCGAGACTGATCCTGTAGCGGATCTGGGAGACGGTTGCACAGTATATGGCAGGTTAAACCTGTCAGTAATTAGAAAGTGTGGTTTCTTAAAGAAAATACGAAACGCTGAAAGGTTAAAGCTCTTAAGGAGAGAGCTACCCCAGCTGTCCCCCATTAAGAGTTAACCGCCTAAGAAGGGGTTAAAGTCGCAGACTCCCCACAACCTTAATAATGAAAAGGGTGTGCGAGCCCCAAGTGCCTCTTATAAGGCAGCAGCTATAGGACAGCTATGCCACACTTAACAAGAAAAAATGTTCACAATATCGCTAAAAAATTGCGCTGTTTGTAAATCGCAATGACCGCCAAAGTCATTAAGGGGATCGCTAACCGCCTATGCGTTGTTAATGAGATCGCCCAGATTGGCAGCTACTAGCGACATTAAAAATGATCACACAAACGATCGCATAGTATGCGTCGTCGTTAGAGGAACGTATAGTGGCAGTATTACTGTCGCAGACTCCCCACAACCTCTTATATTGAAAAGGTGTGCGAGCTTTGAGATAACAGCTGCAGGCAGCGCAGTCTGCCACCCATTTGTGCCTCAGAAAGGCGCCCGCGCTGTGGGGGTGAAGGGGTTAAGCTTCTGCCCTAGACGGGTAGAAGCGACTCACCCAGCTGGTCGCGGTGCAGCGCTGCCGAGAGGGGAGGAGAGCGATGTCCGAGGGAGCTTTCCTGTCAGCATTACTCGGCTAATGGCCGCCGCGCTGTGCCTCCGTGTGCTTCATGAGGGAAGCCGGAAAAGGAGACTGCCGTAAAGCGCCCGCTCAGAGCGGCGCGAAATTCAAATAAAAAAGGCGCGCAGCTCCTCTCTCTCCCCGTTCCTATGTCCTGCAGGCATCCACCTGCGGACAAAAAACACACAGTCACCGCATGTATACTGTAACAGCGACTGCCGCAGCAGTCGCTGAAAACACTCAAACACATATTAAATGTGGAGTACTCACCAGCCGAAAGCGCCACAGGGACCCCCAGGGGTTTCTGGCGCTTGCCCATGCTTCCCCCCAGGGCGGGGAACGCAGTGACCCCTGCAGCACGGTTTGCGTCCCCACCAGGGAAGCCATCCTCATCCCCCCGGGCCGGCAGGGTTCTGCAGGACCACCATATAGGGTAATACAGATCCGCCAAGGGAGAGGTTGGGGTCCAGCAGCACTGAGACCCCTGAGACATCTAGACCACATTTGGTGATCCAAGTCTCTTGTCCGATAAAAAATAATAAAATCTTCTGAGGAGCTGCTTCCAGCAGCGACTATCTTCTCTGACCTCAAATTGAAAACTGGAGAGCTGAGTAGGAGGAGCCCGAGCTGGAGGGGCCGGTCAACACTCTTTTTAATCTGAGGTGTCTATCACATCTGGGCTCCGCCTACCCACTAGTAATGTCTAGTGTGTCTCCCTTCCTTCATCTGCAGCTAAAATTGTCCTTTTCTCTTGACCTGCTTGGTTGTGCTACTTTGTTATATATTTTTATATGTTATTGTAGTTTAAATGAATAAAATTGATTAATCAAAAAAGCTCTGATTCCGGCCTCATATGTGGGGTGGGTTATGTGTCATATCTTTTGAGTTTTCTCATTAGTTAATTATTCCTATTGGGATTTTCTGTTGTACCTTTGCTGTTGATGTAACTAAATTGGATGTGCTGCGAACAGAAGAAAGTAAAGTGTTGTGTTTTCAGGTAAAGATGGACTGTGTCTCGGTGTGTGCGCAATTGTGTGATAGAGGACTCCAGCAACACAGAGGAGACCCTGACGGCACAGCAAGTGAGGCCACAGGTATGCTGGCCTTTGAACATCAATTGTCTGTAATGGGGGGCCAGTGCATGCCAGAACCACTAGCTACAGCCATGACTACGGCCCTGGCTGTGCCTCTCCCAAGTGCAAACGAATACAGGGTCAGAGTTTATTGTGGCTACATGTGCTACTTCCTCAAACAACAGGAAGTTAGAATCTAAAATAGCCTCAGTGGCTGGTGTCAAAGCTGCAAGATTTCAAATTTTAATTTTAATACAGATTGTGATATGGAAAAAAAATAATGCAAGAAAATTAAAAAGAAATACATTGAACATGAAAACCTGACTAAACAATAGCTCATTTTCTGATAATAGCTTCCTTTTAAGTGGAAACAAATTCTGTGATTTCCAGCCTTTATAGGCTCTATTAAAAGTAATTTGCCGCAAATGAAAGCCGAGTCTCACACCATGTATTATGTAAGAATTCTTCACTTCTCTGAGTAATCGAAACAAAACAAATTTGCTAAAACTGAAATGTTAAACGTGCATCTGCTGCCAACGTAGCTTAATGGGATGTTATTGTGGTTTATTCCGTCTGCACAAACAGGCTGCAATGAAGCCAGGACAGATTCAGCAGCTGAGTACAGAGGTTGGAACATCTAGACCAGTCCAATTGGCCACCCACATAGGTACACTGTAGTCCTGTTATCCTGTCAGTGCTGGCAGTGCTTGTGCGGTCATCTCCAGGAAGGTAACAACCAAACCTACCGAGATGTTGGTAATGGGCAATTAGTTATAAAGCTACATATAAATATTAAAGACACAATTCTGATTTCCAAAGAAAAAAATACAGGAAAAGTATGTAAAGTCTAATATATATTATAAAATAATAATAATTATTATTATTATTATATATTATACTTATTATAATATAAATGTATCAAATATATAGAAAATGAAAAAAAACCTAAAAAAAATACCTATAAAGCCAAGAGAAGCTCCAAGTCATTCATTTTTTATAATTGAAACAATATAAATATACAGTATATGGAAATAAGTAAAACAAAAAAAGTTGCTCAAATGCAAAATATTTTTATTGTTACCAAGCCTTAACCTGAATGTTCAAGCTCAAATTCCAGTTCTTATCATTTTGGTGTATATGCTTATTTATTTTTTGAAAATGATGAAAATCTCTGTTTTCTACAAGTCATATGTTTTGCTAACTCAACTGGCTTGTCGATCAGTTAAATATAAAGATGTCCATTTTTTCAGATTTTTTTTGATTTACGATTAAAAATTCATGGATCACAGGATAAGAAACCTTTGTCTAAAATCTCTTATTTCTTTACCCATCTCCATTACTGCTTCTGAATGGGTACTATCATCAGTTTTTTCTAAAAAACAATGGTTCTAATGGCTCAATTATCCCATACATAGGCATAGGTGATAATTACACTTTTTATATATAAACGCATTAAGTGCAGTAAAAAAAATATGGAAAATATATTACAAAGCACAGTAGCGTTTATTTCGTGAACACATCATCTTGACTATTAATGAACACGTATCAGGTATCCTTGTAACCTCAAGCGCCTCTGCAATAAATTTAACAAACTATTTACGGGTTATATTACCTGCTGACAAAAAAATGACCGCGAAATATAACAAGACTGTCAAAGTGTTCTATCCCCATTTATTTTAAACATATAAAATACATAACAAACATAAAAATACATAAAAAAAAGCACGGGCATCTAAATAGTGTAGTAAAATAAAGTATAACAGAAGTATAGAAAGATAATTCTTAGTAACAAACTGATATCTCTGTGAAAGATTATTTTAATCGGCCCTCCGTACAATCCTTGTCAGGATTTTATACTTCTTTACCGACTCATTAGGTGCCATTTTATAATATATTTTTACCAAAAAATTTGACATATTTGTTATAGAATTGCTTTATTTTTTGTACCCTATTATCCCAAAAAATAAAATACAAGCTGATGAAAAAATAAAACTAGTTCCGACTAAAATTATAGCTCGTCATGCATAAATAAAAACATATTCCCACAGTTCTGTTCACAAATTTTTTTTTTTAAAAAAAAAGTGGCGGCTCTTATATTAACCCCTTCGTGACAGAGCCAATTTTGTACTTAATGAACAAGCCAATTTTTACAATTGTGACTATTGTCACTTTATGAGGTTATAGCTCTGGAACGCTTCAACGGATCCCAGTGATTCTGAGAATGTTTATTCGTGACATATTTTACTTCATGTTAGTGGTAAAATTTATTCAATATGATTTGCGTTTATTTATGAAAAAACTGAAATTTGGCAAAAATTTTGAAATTTTTGCAATTTTCAAACTTTTAATTTGAGAGCCCTTAAATCAGAGTCATATCACACAAAATAGTTGATAAATAACATTTTCCACATGTCTACTTTGCATCAGCACAATTTTGGAAACAATTTTTTTTTGTTAGGACGTTATAAGGGTTAAAAGTTGACCAGTAATTTCTCATTTTTCCAACAAAATTTACAAAATCTTTTTTTTAAGGACCACCTCACATTTGAAGTGAGTTGGGTGGGGTCAATATAACAGAAAATACCCCAAAATGACACCATTCTAAAAACTGAACCCCTCAAGGTGCTCAAAACCATATTCAAGAAGTTTATTAACCCTTCAGGTGCTTCATAAGAACTAAAGCTATGTGGAAGGAAAAAAATGAACATTTTACTTTTTTCACAAAAAATTTATTTAGACCCAAACTTTTTTATTTTCACAAGGATAACAAGAGAAAATGGACCAGGAAATTTGTTGTGCAATTTCTCCTGAGTACACCGATACCCCGTATGTGGGTGAAAGCCACTGCGTGGGCGCATGGCAGGACTCAGAAGGAAGGGAGCACTGTTTGACTTTTTGAACCCAAAATTGGCTGGAATCAATGGCGTGCGTCATTTCGCATTTGGAGACCCCCTGATGTACCTAAATAGTGGAAACCCCCCCGATTCTATTTCCAACTCTAACACAGCCCTATCTCTGACTCTAATCCCAACCCTAACCGTAACTCCAACCACACAACCGTAACCTCAAACATAAGCACAACACAACCTTAACCCTAGCTCTAACCCTAACCCCAACCCTAGCCCTAGCTCTAACCCCAACCATATGGAAAAATGGAAAAAAATACATTTTTTTATTTTATTATTTTTACCTACTAAGGGGTAATAAAAGGGGGTTTGAATTACTATTTTTTTTAATTTTGATCACTGTGATAGGGTTTATCACAGTGATCAAAATGAACCAATAGGAAAAATCTCCTATTGTTGCTCTGCGCATGCACCCGCCATTTTCTTCCCAGAAGAAGACATCGAGCGCTGGGGAAAGAGCCAGAGGGTCCAGGCACACCGGCGGGACCGAAGGGGGGTCGGAGGACCCCATTTCTCTCTTCTCTGGTATGCTAGATCATATCAAAGGAGAGAGAAATAAATGGGAAATCGGACTTTTATTGCGGTCGTCTTTGTTTGGTGAATAACAGTGATCGCAACACTGGGGACGGTAAAAACTAACCCGAATCATGTTCTCCGGGGTCTCAGCTAACCCCGGTAGCCGAGACTCTGGAGATTTTCCATTACTGGGGGTCACTATACACTTATTTCTCAGCACTGTTAAAAAGCGGCATTGAGGAATAAGCACCCTTAACTGCTGCCGTTAAAAGGCGTATTGGTGGTCATTAAGGGGTTAAAGCAAAAAAACATATACAGTTGAAACCAGAAGTTTACATACGCTATATAAAAAGACACATGTGCATGTTTTCTCAATATCTGACATGAAATCAGAATAAACCTTTCCTGTTTTAGGTCAATTAGGATTACCATAATTATTAATATTTCCCAAATGCCAGAATAATGACAGTCATTTTTATTACTTACTAAAGTCAAAAGTTTGCATACACTAAGGTAACTATGCCTTTAAACACTTCTGAACTGCCCATATCATGATGTCATGTGTTTGGAAGCTTCTGATAGGTTTTGGCAATATCTGAGTTAATTACAGACACACCTGTGGATGTATTTTAATGCACACCTGAAACACACTGCTTCTTTGTGTAGCATCATGGAAAGTCTAAAGAAATCAGCCAAGACATCTGACACGGGGTTACAGCGATAGTGTGGAGCCAAAAGACCGCACTGTCTGATTTCTCCTACTCCGGAGCTGAGAAGAAGCACTTCTCCTTCATTTTAAATGTGTTTATTTATTCTGGCAGAACAGGGGTTAATCAGCCATGTTGGAAATCCCTGTGTTCACAGCTGAGCTTGGTTAGCCACTCCTTTCCCCTTTATAATATGGGCTTTGTTACTAATCTTTGTCAGAGCATGCATTTGATGCATGGCTAACTGAGGGAGAGGAGTTTATATGAGAATGAGAGTTGGAGGAGTTATTTGTGACTGTTGTTTGGTTTGTATGTGTAATTCACTATCCTTCTCTATTTTGGTTTATTTCCCTACCTCCACCCCCAGTGCATTCCTCTGTTATATGTGAGGGAATATTTTGTATGCCTGGAGTTTTTTGTTTACCCTTGTTTGTGTTTCCTTGTTTATTGGGATTGGTGTACTATGGTGCACAGTAGCACCCCTCTTCCCTAGGTGAGGGAGGAGAACAGACAGAGGACTAACTCAGGAGATAAGGCAATGGTGAAGGCCCCGGCATCTTCACCTTCAGAAGTATCCTGGGGAGTAGAGCGAGCTAGGGCGCCCCCTAGTGTTAGGGACAGGGAAGGAGCCCTGTTCCAGGGTCACCCGTTAGCTGTGTCGTGACATTATCAGGAAGAGAATTGTGGACTTGCATAAGTCTGGCTCATCCTTGGGTACAATTTCAAGATACCTGAAGGTGCTTTGTTCATCTGTACAAACAATTATAAGCAAGTACAAACAAGATGGGAATGTCTAGCCACCATACTGCTCAGGAAGGAGATGGGTTCTGTGTCCCAGAGATGAATGTGCTTTGGTCCAACATGTTCATATTAACCGAAGAACATAAGCAAAAGACCTTGTGAAGAAGGTGGGGGAGGAGACGGGATTACTGAGTGGTATGTTATGATAGGAACGATGCCCCTTTGTTTCTCCTCCCCTTTCATACCTCTCTGCTCATCTATGTTAAATGGAATAGCCGGGGTATAAAGTTCTTCCCATCCCTGTGCCTTTCCCTCTTCACCGGATACCGCTGACAGCTTTTCCCTCCCTCCGTCCCTGTAAAATTTCGATAAGTTACGATTTTCTTTTGATTCATTTTCTTCTGCTTCAATTTTGAAAATGATAAAGAAGGAAGAGAAGGAGAGAATGTGAAGTCACGGCTGGCGGTGGAAAAGTTACAAGTTCAGAGTTTGTTCCAACGACGTACTTGGCCTCCGGGAGTCCGGAGTTACAAACCGTGTTGGAGAGTTTAAAAATTGATGGAAATATGAGAGAACAGTTTAAAGTTTGTTGATAAACAAAGATAATAATAAAAGCCGTGGCCGACCCCATCCACAAAAAAGTTAAATTGTCTGTGTTTAATTGGACTGAATATGAGGAAAAGGTTTTGTTTCATCTGTGGGTATTACCACAGTCTTAGGTTGGATCATCAATATCAAATCATTCGAGATCCAATAGTGACCAGTTTTAAGCACGACCCATGACAGCGGGAGGTAAAAAAGACGGATTTTGGTAAGAACTTACCTGTAAAATCCTTTTCAGCGAAGGAAGGAAGAGAGACACAGTCATTACTAGTGGGTAGGCGGAGCCCAGATAGGATTGACACCTCAGATTAAAAAGAGTGTTGACCGGCCCCTCCAGCTCGGGCTCCTCCTACTCAGCTCTTCAGTCGTACCCAAGCTTAAGGAAGAACAATATCACCAGCGAAGCAACATAACCCCTTCTGAAGGACTTCAGAGAAAAAACATAAGAGTACAGGTTATGCATGCATTCGGCAAAAAAAATCACACAGTTACAGGTACTACTCACTGAACCTGACTACTGCGATAAGCTGGCAATGCTGGAACAGAGCCGTAGCGCGTCGACCTCAGTCCAGATAATCGCTATCAGAGAAGGGTCACGCTGCATCTGTAAATACAACAACACACTTCTGCCATGGGAGGGAGCTGTGTCTCTCTTCCTTCCTTCGCTGAAAAGGATTTTACAGGTAAGTTCTTACCAAAATCCGTCTTTCAGCTGCAGATGGAAGGAAGAGAGCCACAGTCATTACTAGTGGGACGTCCCAAAGCAGTCCAAAAATTAGGGTGGGAAAAAAACAAAATAGGCAGAAACCCAACAACCTAGATAAATGCGCCACAGGCGCCAAATACAAGTTAACTAAAAACTTTAAATTACCGCTGCCTGCAGGACCCTACGTCCTAAGGCCGCATCAGCGGAAGCACTGACGTCCACCTTATAAAACTTTGTAAATGTGTGGACGAAACGCCAGGTCGCCGCTCGGCAGAGCTGAGCTGCCGAAGCCCTTGATGAAAGGCCCACGATGAAGTCACAGCCCTCGTGGAGCGAGCTCGAATCTTAAATCGGGCAAGGTTCGCCATTAAGACGGTAAGCCTCCAAAATGGCCGACCGAATCCAACAAGCTATAGAGTCCTTGAAAACTCGTTGATCACGCCTACGACCTGCTGTAATCACAAACAGGGAATCTGACTTTCGAAAACCTTGAGTAATAGACAAAATAGAACTTCAAGACCCGCACTAAATCCAATTTGTGCAAGTTCCGTTCCTTTGCATTCCCTGGGCCCGGGCAAAGCGAGGGCAACACAATATCCTGGTTAACATGAAATTGCGACACCACCTTAGGTAGAAAATCGCCCCGTGTGCGAAGCACTACTCGATCCGGGTAAAACTCCAGGAAAGGAGGCGAGCAGGAAAAAGCTGCCAACTCAGAAACCCTTCTTAAAGAGGTTACCGCCACTAAGAAGGTAACCTTCCAAGAAATTAAAGAAAGGCTAGCAGAACCCATAGGCTCAAAAGGTATATGCTGAAGAGCCTCCAAGACAAGGTTGAGCTGCCAAGGAGACACAGGCGCCTTCCGCAGTGGAAACTGACGGGTTACTCCGCGAAAAAAGGAACGTACGTCCCTACGCGAGGCGATAGCCTTCTGAAATAGCAAAGACAGGGCAAAAACCTGACCTTTCAGAGTGCTAACTGCCAAACCTTTTGTCCAGCCCGTACTGTAGCAAAGCCAACAAATTGGGAATGGAAAAAAATCCTCGGATTCCTTGAAGAACCCGAAACCACGAAAAGACCAAGTCTTGTGATAAATCTTAGTAGTAGCCAGACCTCTGGCAGCTCGCAGAGTGGCAATGACTTCGGCTGAAAAACCTCTACGGGTCAAGGTTTCGGTCTCAAGAGCCACGCCGTCAAACGCAGAGACTTCAAGTCCGGATGACGAACGGGTCCCTGGGTTAACAGGTCCGGGCGAGGAGGAAGTGGAAATGGCGGTGCCGCCAAAAACGACACCAGTGTCGAGAACCACGTCCTCCTTGGCCAATCCGGGGCTATCAACATAGCCGGAATTCTCTTCCAGTCTGATCCGACGCAGCACCAGAGGAAGTAAAGATATCGGCGGAAACACATAGACTAGCTCGAAATGGTCCCACGGAGCCACCAGAGCAACCACCGCCACAGCCTTCGGGTCCTTGTACCTGGACATGAAGGTCGGTAGTTTAGCATTTGAACCTGGATGCCATCAAATCCACTTGGGGAGTTCCCCAACCGAAGCACAGCAGCGCAAAAATTTTCGGATGAAGACTCCATTCTCCAGGATCCATCTTCTCGCGACTGAGGAAGTCCGCCGTGGTATTCTGGACTCCTGGAATGTGATCGCAAAGATGGCTGGAACCTTGGTCTCGGCCCATAGCAGGATCCGAGACACCTCCATCATGAGGCTGGAGCTCCTTGTCCCGCCTTGGTGGTTGATATACGCAACGCCGTCGCGTTGTCTGTCTGCACTCGGACTGGTAGATCGCTTAAAGGGACCGTCCAGTGTTGTAGGCAAAGGAAAAATTGCCCTCAACTCCAGGATGTTGATCGGTAGAACAGACTCTTCCGATGACCATACTCCCTGGATCCAAAGATCGTTCCAGACACCCCCCCCAGCCCGTCAGGCTGGCATCGGTGGTTATGACCGACCACCTCGGAGGGAGGAAAGATTTCCCCAGGAATAACGCTCCTGGACGTAACCACCATCCTAGGGATTCTCGCACCATGTGAGAGATGATGACGCTGCAATTCAGAGAAGCTTGCGATCGATCCCAACGACTCAGAATGAGCCTTTGGAGGGCCCTGGAATGAAATTGGGCAAACGGAAGTGCCTCCATGGACGTCAAACCCAGAAGGCGCATACACTTCCGAAAGGACATTGCTGCCGTAGACCTCATAATCTGTACATGTCGAAAGAGACATGCCCGCTTGTCTGGAGGAAGGGACACCACCGTCCGTACAGTGTCAAAATGCATTCCCAAAAACGGGATTGACTTCCAGAGACGACTTCTCCCAAATGAAGCCACCCGAAATCCTCCAGGAGCTGAAGGGATAGATTGCGAGCCGTCCCCGCCTCCTCCTTTGAGGACGCCACAATCAGAAGGTCGTCCAGGTAGGGAAATCGTAACCCCCTGTCTTCGAAGAATTGCCATGAGGGGCGCTAGAATTTTTGTAAAAACTCTGGGCGCCGAGGCCAAGCCAAATGGCAGAGCCACAAACTGGCAATGGTCCTGACCTATGGCAAAACGAAGGAAGCGCCGGTGAGCCCTTCCGACGGGAACATGCAAATAAACGTCGCGAATGTCGATTGACCAAAAAGACGTTCTGCGACAGGGCTGCCACAACGGAGCGAAGCGACTCCATGTGGAATTTTCGGGATGTAAACATGCCGATTCAATCTTTGAAATCCAAAATAGGGCGAAATTTGTCCTCCTTTTTGGGGACCACAAAGAGGTTGGAATAAGAATCCTCTTCCCCGGTCCTCTGCGGAACCGGTATCACCACACCCTTCTGCAGAAGGGAATCGACCTCTCGTAGTAAAGCGGCAAATAGCTCGGCTCTGACGGAATGCGAGATTGGCAAAACCTGTCCGGGGGTCGAGAAAGAAACTCTATGAAGTAGCCTGCCAACACAACCTGTGTTACCCAGGCGTCCGACACACGGGAAACCCAAGTCGGTTTGAATTGGAGTAAACGACCCTCCACTCGAGAGCGCTCGAGTGAGACCCAGACGTCAGACCGCTTTAGCGGGTTTTTTGCCAGCTTCTGTCTTAATGGAAGTTCTGTTTCCAGGGTATGCGGAATTTCTGAGAAATTCCCCCTTTTTTTTTTTTTTTTTTTTAAAAAAGAGAGGAACGACCCAAACCCCCAGAGGGTTGACCGATCATCCCCTGGACCGAAAGGACCGCCGACAACTACCGGCACTAGTCCTGCCAGACGCAGAAGTCACAGCTCTGCGCTGCGGTAAAGCTGTTTCTTTTGCCTCAGAAATCAGCTCTGTGAGGTCAGATTCAAATAGCTGACCACTTTGTAAGCTAAAGATAGCAAACCCTGCTTGGAAACCGCGTTCCACTGTCTAAGCCACAGTGCTCTTCTGACTGTGACTGCCGAGGATTGCGCCCTGGATAGCAGTGACGCAGAATCCTTCAACTTGAAAAGCCCATCTATCTCGATAGAGGGGATCCATCTTGTCACGCCGTCCGTAGACGGTCCAAACGGCTCAGGGAAACTTTACAAGTACACATAGATCCTTAATACTGAATCCATGACCCGCGGCCTCGCAGATGGATATTGTTGCCATCTCCATTTTTCTGTCCAGCAGGTCCTGCAGACTCGCCTTCCTTTACCAGGATAAAGGGACATTCACTTCAGGAGATCCAATTAACAATCAACTCCGTAGAAAACGGATACAGTTTGTAAAGCCGTCGCGACCTATGCGACTCCTGAAACATCCGGGCCGACTTACCAGGACGCCTAGTTACCTCTCTCTGGTAACTGTAACGCCCTCATGGCTCCAATAGTACGGTCCATGAGAGAGGCAGAGTGTCCCTGCCGATCCTCCTTGTCCGAAACGGACATCTTCGCTACGCGAGAAGGAAGGCACCGATTTGTGTCGCTTCCTTGAGAGGATCTAGCTGACACTCCATAACCTAGAAGGTCAGACAGGCCATCATAGAAACTAGCGAGGGCCTCCATTTTGACACCACTGGAACCTCCGACCGCTGCGCATGACGCTATCGGGGTCTGCGTGTCAGTGTAATGTAAGGAGTACAGTTCATATAGTGTCTTGTGCTTGGGTGCGATGAAAACACAGGAGTCACAGGTTTGATATAGAAGGTCTTGTATTACTTCATACAAGTGGCAATAATAGTCACACAGTTTGCAGATACAAAAGCAGGAGACACAGCAGGCCAGAGTAACTTAAGCTCAGCAATCACTCTCCACAACAGGTTCAGGATCTCTTCTCTGTTACCATAAGTCCATGCAAACGTGGATTTATCAAATAGCAAGGTTCCAAAGTCCACGAGTGTTCCAAAGTTCCACAATAGGAAATAACTGGTGTACAAGGTCCAAGGCTTCCAGGAGTCAGGTCACAGGTACACTGCAGGCTTGGTTCTGAAGCACTGATTGCTCAGCTGTGGCTGCTTAAGAAGCAAGAGGGAGAGAATCAGGGCGGGAACATGCAAGCTGGAAACTCCATATTGACTGAGGGCAAGACAGCTGCAGCAAGACAGAAAGTAAAATGGCTGACGGAAAAACTGAGTTTCAGGAACATGTACACAGAACCTTACATTACTCCCCCCTTAGGGACAACCTCCGGATGACCTCAGACCAGGCTTGTGTGGGTACCTCTGATGAAACTGACGGAGCAAGCGAGGAGCATTAACGTTATTGACTGGTTCCCATGAGTTGTCCTCCACTGGGTAGCCCTGCCATTTAATCAAATATTGTAACTGATTTCTATACAACCTGGAATCCAGAATCCTTTCCACCACAAATTCTTCCTGACCATCGACTAGCACTGGGTCAGGGCAAGGAGAAGAACGTCCAGGAAACGTATTGGGTGTCGCAGCCTTTAGTAGAGATACATGAAAGACAGGGTGGATTCTCATAGTTCTGGGCAGTTGAAGACGACAAGCGACAGCACTTATAATTTTACTGATTTTATAAGGTCCAATGTATTTATGTCCCAACTTAGATGATGGAATTCTTAACTTAAGATTTCTTGTTGACAGCCAGACCAGGTCTCCTACCTTGAAAGCTGGTGCAGGTTTACGAAATTTATCTGCGGCTTTCTTGTACCTTTCCTGAGCCAATTCCAGATTTCCCTTTAGAAGATCCATATTCTTTTGTAAAGACGTGATTCTTTCAGTCACTGCTGGCAAAGGCGTTTCTATGGGAAATCGAGGAAGAATATTAGGATGATAACCTAAATTGGAGTAAAAAGGAGACTGCTTAGTGGAGGCGCTCTGAGAGTTGTTATAAGAGAACTCAGCCAGTGGAAGTAGATCCACCCAATCATCCTGTAGGTGGCAGATAAAGCAGCGAAGATACTGCTCCAGGGTCTGATTGGTTCGTTCCGTCTGTCCATTAGTCTGAGGATGAAAAGCAGAAGAAAGGTTCACTTTAATGTCCAATGCTGCACAGAAATTTTGCCAAAACCTTGAAGTGAATTGCACCCCTCGATCCGAAATAACCTCATCTGGTACTCCATGTAAGCTAAAACACATTTTTAATCATCAAATCTGATGTCTGTCTTGCAGTGGGTAAGCCGACACAAGGGATAAAATGAGCTGCTTTTGTTAAACGATCAACCACCACTAGAATGGTGTTCTTCCCTTGAGAGGTTGGTAACTCCACAATGAAGTCCATAGAAATGGATCCCCACGGGCGGGACGGGGTGGGAAGAGGTTGCAACAGACCAGTTGGTGAGGAGCGAGGTGTTTTGCATCTTGCACAGACTTCACATGAAGTGACATAGTTTAAAACATCCTTCCTGCAAGTGGGCCACCAAAAGAAACGAGAAAGAAATTCCTGTGTCTTTAGAATTCCTCTATGCCCAGCTATCTTGGAATCGTGAATGAGTTGCAATACTCTCAATCTGACTGTTTCAGGAATATACAGACGTTGTCCCTGAATCCACACACCATTCTTAAAGACAAGACTTACGTCCCTTGGGGGTTGTGCCAAAAAGGAATCCGCATGGTATGCTTCCTTGATGTCCTTAAGTAGGTCTTGATTATGAATCACTCCCAGGAATCTAGAGTCAGGAAGAATAGTCTTAGGAGGAGTAAGTGGACGTGTCTCTGCTGAATAAATCCTAGAGAGTGCATCAGCCTTTCCATTGCGCGATCCTGGTCTATAAGAAATGATAAAATTAAATTGGTTTAAGAAAAGATTCCAGCGAGCCTGGCGAGGAGTCAGGCACTTAGCCGACCTGATAAATTCAAGGTTACGATGGTCTGTCAGGACGACTATTTGCTGTGCAGCTCCCTGAAGAAGGTGTCTCCATTCTTTGAAGGCGGCAATAATGGCCAACAACTCTCTATTGCCCACATCGTAGTTCCTCTCAGCCGAAGACAACTGCTGGGAAAAGAAGGCACAGGGATGCAAGACATTCTTCTCACCTGTTCTCTGAGAGAGTATAGCTCCAACGGCACAGTCTGAAGCATCCACCTCTATTATAAAGGCAAGTTCGGGGTTGGGATGTACTAAGATAGGTGCAGTGGTAAATTTATCTTTTAGACGGGAAAATGCTTCCTGGGCTTGGGGAGTCCAGGAGAACCTAGACTCTTTCCGGGTAAGTTGGGTGATAGGTGACACTACCTCAGAGAAATTCCTAATGAAACGTCTATAGAAGTTGGCAAACCCGATGAAGCGCTGCACCTCCTTCACATTTCTAGGACTTGGCCAATCCTTGATGGCTTGGGTCTTGCTTCCATCCATACTAATTCCTTGTGTAGACAGTACATACCCCAGAAATTGAATTTCGGTCCTATGGAATTCATACTTTTCAAGTTTGATGTAAAGATGATTTTGTCTTAGACGTTCCAAGACCATTCTCACATGTCCATGATGTTCCTCTGTGGAGTTGGAAAAAATTAGAATATCATCCAAATAAATCACCACGAATGTATCTAGGAGATCCCTGAAGATGTCATTCACCAAGTGTTGGAAAGTGGCTGGGGCGGTACTCAGACCAAAAGACATAACTAGATATTCAAAGTGTCCATAGCGTGACCTGAATGCAGTCTTCCATTCATCCCCAGGTCTAATACGGACTAAGTTATAGGCCCCACGGAGATCTAGTTTAGAGAAAATTTTGGCATGTCGCACTCTCTCCAATAACTCAGGGATTAAAGGCAATGGATAACGGTTTCTAATAGTAACCTTATTGAGTTCCCTATAGTCTACGCAGGGTCTCAGAGATCCATCTTTCTTCTTTACAAAGAAGATGGGTGCACCTGCAGGAGATGAAGAGGGGCGTATGAAGCCCTTGGCTAGATTTTCGTCTATGTAATCCTTTAAAGCCTTTAGCTCGGGCCCCGCCAGGGGGTAGATCTTACCAAAAGGTATCTCTGCTCCCGGCAATAATTCAATTGGACAATCATATGGACGGTGAGGGGGAAGCTGGTCAGCGTTCTTCTTGTCACATAAATCCACATAGTCCTGGTATACAGCTGGTAGTTCAGGGACTGACATGGTTCCTTTAGGAACAGAGCAAGCTAAAACTTTTGGACTTATCTGTTTCTCTGGAAAGTGTAATTCCTTGGTCTCCCAGTTAATGGTAGGATTCTGAGCCTGCAGCCATGGTAGCCCTAGAATAATGGGAAAGTGGGGAGAAGAGATAAGCATAAAGGACAGTTTCTCTTGATGATCTTTACCCATAAGAACCCTCAAAGGCTCTGTTTCCTGATCCACTGGTCCAGAGGTCAGCAGGGAGCCATCCACAGTTTCCATCTGTACTGGAGTAGCCTTCTTCACTGAACGTATCCCCTGTTTCAGAGCAAAGGAGACATCCATAAAATTTCCACTTGCCCCTGAGTCGATCATAGCAGAGCTAGACACCCAAGCTGAGTCAACCCAGAGTTTGATGGAAAGAAAGCAATGAGAATTGTTTTTCTTACAACTCAGCTGGGACACCGCTGAGGAAACTTGAAAAATTGCAGCGTTTACACAGTCAACGTCCTCAGAAGTAACGGAGTTTAAGTCCGAGAAATCAAGATCTGTTGCTGCAGATCTCTCTGGAGCCTGAGGCTCGGACCTGACAGATCCCCTCTCGCAACACTCACAGTGAATGAGTGCTGCAGTAGTCTTACGAGAACGGCTGGGGCAGTTTATAATGAAGTGCCCTGACTTACCACAATAGAAACATAGATTCTCCTTAAAACGATGTTCCTTGCGTGCATCACTAACCCGTCGTTGTAAAGAGTCTACCTGCATGGGTTCAGGTTCAGGTTCCCGTGTGATCCTACTCAAAGGTTCCTTAGCTGGAGAGGAAGGTAGGAAAAGGTTAGTGTGATTGCTTTCGAACCATCTCTCTTGCCTGCGTTCAGTCAGACGAGTATCAATACGGATGCAGTAGTTAATAAAGTCACCTAACGCAGTGGGAGGGTCGGCACGAGCAAGTTCATCCTTAATCAGTGGAGATAACCCTTTTCGAAAAATAGATTTTTTGGCGGAACTGTCCCAGGTGGTATCAAGGGCCCATCTCCTGAAATCCAAGGCATATTCAGCTACCGAGTGCTTACCTTGGCGCAAAGCTAACATGGCTGCTTCAGCTGTTGCACCTCGATTGGGGTCATCAAACACCTGTCCCATGGCTGAAATGAAAGCATCAAGATGATCCAAACATTCATCCTCAGTCTCAATCAGAGGGTTTGCCCACATCAAAGCCTTGTTGGTAAGCAACATAATTATAGTAAGCACTTTAGATCGTTCAGTGGGAAATTGTGAAGCATGTGCAGAAAAAAAAAAGATTGCATTGATTAATAAATCCCCTGAATTTCTCACGTTCACCGCCAAAACGAAAAGGGGGCAACTTGGGAATCCCAGAACTCGGGGCTACGGCAGGAGCCTGGACTCGCTCCTCTAGAACCTCAATCCTGGCTCGCAAATCCTGGGCAGTCTGTCCAAACACTTGCAAATTGTGATTAGTGAGGTCCTGTAGGTTTGTAAAACGGGTTTTTATAGTCTGCAAATCTGCAAGGATATTATCAGTCACTCCGCAAAGTTCCTTTATGCGGGCCTCCATTTTCCAGATCTTTTAAGACAGGAGTACTGGAAGGAGAGGAGAAAAAAAAAAACAATAGTGTTTACCTGTGGTAACACTGCAGAGAGAAAAAAAATTAAGGGAACTGCTCACCTGGAATGGTTGTGAGAAGTCACAACCACTATCATCACAGAAAGTTCAACCGGACATCTGATATCCACAGTTAAAGCAGACACAAAAGAGGAAAGAAAAAAAAAAACAATAGTGTTTACCTGTGGTAACACTGCAGAAAAAAAAAAACTTAAGGGAATTGCTCACCTGGAATGGTTGTGAGAAGTCACAACCACTGTCATCACAGAAAGTACAACCGGACATCTGATATCCACAGTTACAGCAGACACAGCCTTTCCAGACCCAGCAGACACTAACGTTTGGCTTCAGAATCTTGTAATGTAAGGAGTACAGTTCATATAGTGTCTTGTGCGTGGGTGCGATGAAAACACAGGAGTCACAGGTTTGATATAGAAGGTCTTGTATTACTTCATACAAGTGGCAATAATAGTCACACAGTTTGCAGATACAAAAGCAGGAGACACAGCAGGCCAGAGTAACTTAAGCTCAGCAATCACTCTCCACAACAGGTTCAGGATCTCTTCTCTGTTACCATAAGTCCATGCAAACGTGGATTTATCAAATAGCAAGGTTCCAAAGTCCACGAGTGTTCCAAAGTTCCACAATAGGAAATAACTGGAGTACAAGGTCCAAGGCTTCCAGGAGTCAGGTCACAGGTACACTGCAGGCTTGGTTCTGAAGCACTGATTGCTCAGCTGTGGCTGCTTAAGAAGCAAGAGGGAGAGAATCAGGCGGGAACATGCAAGCTGGAAACTCCATATTGACTGAGGGCAAGACAGCTGCAGCAAGACAGAAAGTAAAATGGCTGACGGAAAAACTGAGTTTCAGGAACATGTACACAGAACCTTACAGTCAGATAGTTCGCATCTGACATGTCCTTGCACAGTATATGGCAGGTTAAACCTGTCAGTAACTAGAACAGTTGTTTCTTAAAGAAAAAACAATCGCTGAAGGGTTAAAGCTCTTAAAGAGAGAGCTACCCCAGCATTAATAGTTAACCGCCTAAGAAGGGGTTAAAGTAGCAGACTCCCCACAACCTTGATAATGAAAAAGTTGTGCGAGCCCCAAGTGCCTCTTATAAGGCAGCAGCTGCAGGACAGCTATGCCACACTAACAGAAAAACGTTCCACAAGATCGCTAAAAATTGCGCTGTTTTGCATATCGCAATGACCGCCAAAGTTGTTAAGGAGATCGCTAACCGCTTATGCGATGTTAATGAGATCGCCCAGATTGGCAGCTACTAGCGACATTAAAAAATGATCACACAAACGATCGCATTAGTATGCGTCGTTATCAGGATCGTTAGTGGGAACGTATAGTGGCAGTATTAAAATCGCAGACTCCCCACAAACTCTTTATTATTATTGAAAAGAGTGTGCGAGTCCCTTATGCGATAACAGCCGCAGGACAGCGCAGTCTGTCACTCATTAGTGCCTCAGAAGGCGCCCGCGCTGTGGGGTGAAGGGGTTAAGCTTCTGCCTGCGGGCTAGAAGCGACTCACCCAGCTGGTAACAGTGTAACATCTTGCCGGGAGGGAGGAGGGGGAAAAGCCAGAAGAAGCTTTCAGCCTGCTTCTTTAATGGCCGCCGCGCTGTGCCTCCGTGTGCTCCATGAGGAAGCCGGAAATGGAGACAGCAGTAAAGCGCGCGCTCAGAGCGGCGCGAAAATTCAAATAAAAAGGCGCGCACTCCTCTCCTATGTCCTGCAGGCATCCACCTGCGGACAAAAAACACAGTCACCGACATGTAATGTACAGCGGCTGCCGCAGCAGTCGCTTGAGCACTCACACACACATTAATAAAAATGTGAGGTAAAAATGTGAGGTACTCACCAGCCGAAGCACCACAGGGACCCCCAGGGTTTCTGGCGCTATGCCCATGCTTCCCCCCAGGGCGGGGGACGCAGTGACCCCTGCAGCGCGGTTTGCGCCCCCGCCAGGGAAGCCATCCTCATCCCCCCGGGCCGGCAGGGTTCTGCAGGGACCACCATTAGGGTAATACAGATCCGCCAAGGGAGAGGTGGGAGTTCAGCAGCACTGAGACCCCTGAGACCTCTAGACCACATTTGGTGATCCAAGTCTCTTGTCCGATAAAAAATAATAAAATCTTCTGAGGAGCTGCTTCCAGCAGCGACTATCCTCTGAGACCTCAAATTGTAAACTGAAGAGCTGAGTAGGAGGAGCCCGAGCTGGAGGGGCCGGTCAACACTCTTTTTAATCTGAGGTGTCAATCCTATCTGGGCTCCGCCTACCCACTAGTAATGACTGTGGCTCTCTTCCTTCCATCTGCAGCTGAAATGTACAGCTACCTGCTAAAAACTGATCGGTAGTGGTTCCACATCAATCTCATACTAATGACCCATACTAATAATATGCCATAAATATCAAAGTCCTGGACAACTGCTTTGAAGAGTACTATCATCAGTCTAGGGTTGCTCTATTTATTTAGGGAAAGAATGGGCAGCAGCAGACTGGTGAATTATCTAAATATCACCTATAAGCAAAAGAGGTCCAAGTATACATGATATACCCTCACCCCCCCAAAAAAGGCGCAACTTTCTACTTTATAGCAAAAGTCAGGTCCAAACTTCCAGGTTGCGAGATCACGGCATATAGTGCGGGATCCCACATCCCTCCATGCTCTGAAAGAACTAGATATTTGCAGTAACCTACTACTTACGTAGTTACACAGTGGGATTGAAAAAAAAACATATGGCCATCAAGTTCAACCGAGGGATGGGAAACGACAAAGTGGATTGAGCATAAGTACATCCATAATACATGATCCAGTCTGTCCTAAAGACCAAGTTTTCCCCTGTTGGTCATGAGTGGATCGACATTGATAGCAAGTATTGTATGCATTTACATGAATATTTTTGTTTATTTAAGACTTCTTTGAAATTATCGACAGTTCCAGCTGTGACCAGCTCTTGAAATCGGCTGTTCCACAGATTAATAGATCTCATGTTAAAGAAGACCTGTTTCCTTTGGATATTGAACCTTTTATTCCTCCAGACGGAGGGAGTACCCTCTTGTCCTTTGAAGGGTTGTGTAGCATCGGCGTCCCGGCCCTCTGCCAGGCAGGGACGCCGTTCCCCTTACCAGCGCTCTGCGTCCTCAGCGCCCCCAGCGTCCTCAGCACCCCCAGCATCCTCGGCGTCCTCATTCCGCCCTGCTGGGCCCGCGCGCTCCTTCCCTGCTGCTGGACTTAGGGCGCGCGCCCGCGCCCTCCCCCGCTCTTAAAGGAGCCGCGCGCATTTTCCAAATTAGTCTCCGGCCAATGCCGGAGGACTCCACCCTATATTAAGGGCTTCCTCCTTAATGGAGGTGCCCGAGCAATGTTGTTGTTGCACTGTATAACTCTGCTTCAGCCCTCAGCTCCTGTTTCCAGTTGCCTGCCTGTTACCCGTCTGTTTGCTGTCTGCCATCTGACTGCAGCCCTCCCCGGAGGTTCGGACATCACCTGCAGTGATCCCCGGCGATTACAGAGACTCTTGCCTGCTCACTTGGGAGCGATCATCTGCCATCCGACTGCAGCTCTATCGGAAGGTTCGGACTTCATCAGCAGTGATCACCGGCTACTTCAGAGACTCTTGCCTGCTCACTTGGGAGCGATCATCTGCCATCCGACTGCAGCTTTATCCGAAGGTTCGGACATCTCCAGCAGTGATCACCGGCTACTCCAGAGACTCCTGCCTGCTCGCTTGGGAGCGATAATCTGCCATCAGACTGCAGCCTACCAGGAGGCTCCAACATCTCAGGTCGTATAAGCCTGTCTATTCAGAAACTGTCCTGGTTACTTACTGTGACAACCTGCCTACCCAGAGACTGCCCTGGTCACTTGCCGTGACAACCTGCCTACCCAGAGACTGCCCTGGTCACTTGCCGTGACAACCTGCCTACCCAGAGACTGCCCTGGTCACTTGCCGTGACAACCTGCCTACCCAGAGACTGCCCTGGTCACTTCCCGTGAATTCCTGTCCGTATTCCCCGGGCGCCACCTGCTCTCTTACAAGTATACTGTCTTGTATAATAAAGCTCAGTGGTTTCACCTACCAGACCCGTTACAGGTTGTATATAAAACAGCTTTTGACCATAATTTTTATAAAGGCCACTACAAATAAACAGTAACATAATTAGAGCAGCTTAGTAAAGCTTGCAGCAGCGTCGGGTTTGTGCAAAGCATGAGATCTACTGGGATATTTGGACTTCTTCTGGTAATACAGTGCCTTGCGAAAGTATTCGGCTCCCTGGAACATTTCAACCTTTTCCCACATATCATGCTTCAAACATAAAGATACCAAATGTAAATTTTTGGTGAAGAATCAACAACAAGTGGGACACAATTGTGAAGTTGAACGAAATTTATTGGTTATTTAAAATTTTTGTGGAAATACAAAAACTGAAAAGTGGGGCGTGCATTATTCAGCCCCTTTACTTTCAGTGCAGCAAACTCACTCCAGAAGTTCATTATGGATCTCTGAATGATCCAATGTTGTCCTAAATGACTAATGATGATAAATATAATCCACCTGTGTATAATCAAGTCTCCTTATAAATGCACCTGCTCTGTGATAGACTCAGGGTTCTGTTTGAAGCACAGAGAGCATCATGAAGACCAAGGAACACAACAGGCAGGTCCGTGATACTGTTGTGGAGAAGTTTAAAGCTGGATTTGGATACAAAATGATTTTCAAAACTTTAAACATCCCAAGGAGCACTGTGCAAGCTTGAAATGGAAGGAGTATCATACCACTGCAAATATACCAAGACCCGGCCGTCCCTCTAAACTTTCATCTCAAAGAAGGAGAAGACTGATCAGAGATGCAGCCAAGAGGCCCATTATCACTCTGGATGAACTGCAGAGACCTACAGCTGAGGTGGGACAGTCTGTCCATAGGACAATAATCAGTCGTACACTGCACAAATCTGGCCTTTATGGAAGAGTGGCACGAAGAAAGCCATTTCTCAAAAATATCCATCAAAAGTGTCATTTAAAGTTTGCAACAATCCACCTGGGAGACACACCAAACATGTGGAAGAAGGTGCTCTGGTCAGATAAAACCAAAACCTAATTTTTTGGTAACAATGCCAAACGATATGTTTGGCATAAAGGCAACACAGCTCATCACCCTAACACACCATCCTCACTGTCAAACATGGTGGTGGCAGCATCATGGTTTGGGCCTGCTTTTCTTCAGCAGGGACAGGGAAGCTGGTTAAAATTGATGGGAAGATGGATGGAGCCAAATACAGGACCATTCTTGAAGAAAACCTGTTGGAGTCTGCAAAAGACCTGAGACTGGGACGGAGATTTGTCTTTCAACAAGACAATGATCCCAAACATAAAGAAAAATGTACAATGGAATGGTTCACAAATAAACGTATCCAGGTGTTAGAATGGCCAAGTCAAAGTCCAGACCTGAATCCAATCGAGAATCTGTAGAGAAAGAGCAGAAAACTGCTGTTCACAAACGATCTCCATTCAACCTCACTGAGCTCGAGCTGTTTGCCAAGGAAGAATGGGCAAGAATTTCAATCTCTCGATGTACAAAACTGATAGAGATATACCCCAAGCGACTTTCAGCTGTAATCGCAGCAAAAGGTGGCGCAACAAAGTATTAAGTTAAAGGGGCCAAATAATATTGCACGCCCCACTTTTCAGTTTTTGGATTTCCACAAAAATTTTAAATAACCAATAAATTTCGTTCAACTTCACAATTGTGTCCCACTTGTTGATTCTTCACAAAAATTTACATTTGGTATCTTTATGTTTGAAGCATGATATGTGGGAAAAGGTTGAAAAGTTCCAGGGAGCCAAATACTTTCGCAAGGCACTGTAGATGTGATTTATTAAATTCACCAGTCTGAGGTTGCCCACTATTTTCTTAAAGAGGACTTGTTACTTGCTCAAAAAATTGAGTTAACAACTTGTAAAGATCCCTGAGACCCTCTAACGCTTTTTTCCATTTTGCACTGCGTTGCTCCATTGCCTAGATTCGCATTTGTTGCTTTTCGACCACAACATGTGAAATTTATGCTTTCAGTGCAACTGAGCATTCTTTACTGTCTTCTTTGAGGGGGCATACGCTTTTACCCCTCAGTCCCAGATGCAGCTAATCTCAGCACAACATTTGGGATGGAGGGGTAAAAGTGTACACACCCAAAGAAGATAGTGAAGAAACGCCCAGTTGCACTTCCATCAGAAATTTCACATATTGCGTTCAAAAAGCAATAAATGGGACCTGACTATCTCTGCAATGGAGCAACTCAGTGCAAAGTGAAAAAAAGTGGTAGAATCAGGGAAGCTCAGAGATTTTCCCTTTTTTAAGCTTTAACTCAATTTTTTTGATGAAGTCGCAACATTGGTAATAGGTGTTCTTTAAAGAAGCTACTTTTGGTTATTTAAAAAAACACCTTTTCACAGTTTCAACGTACCTAAGCTGTAAAACACCAACATAACCCATGAATAAGCGTGGTGCTGTTATTGGAAGAAAGGAGCAATGCTTTTCTAATTTTGTACAACCTCCTTTAAGTGTTCTTATGAGCCATTTCTAAGAACCCATTGCAAGCACTGTGCGTAATTCACAATAGCTCAATGTCTAGTCATAATGACACGCTGCCTTTTGTAGTTTATTACGTGTTTTATATGTGTACTATTCATACTTGAGAGAAAGGAGTGTTATATTTTTCACTGCACTTTCTTTCCCTAATCTCCAGGATTTAGGACAAACACAAAAAGTAGATGATTGCGTGATTCAAAGTAACAAGCAGACAAACAACATGAAATAATTAAAGAGGCCACAGACCCGACTTAGTTTCATATTAGGAGCTTGTGCTAAAATCAGAGCAGAGAAGTAACAGAAAAATGTGTCTCAGCTCTCTTCTAGAAGATTTTTTTTTCCAATTCAATGGATTTCGACACAGTTAGAAGGAAAAACAAATAGAAGTGTGTAACCAGCTCCTCCTTCAGCAGATTTTAAAAAGACAAAACAAGGAGACCACAATAAAGGTTTCAGTAAAATCTGCTTTTGACTGGCAATTAGTGTTGAGCGATACTGCTCGATATCTAAAAATATCGTATCGAAATGGTATCGCCGATATCACTAAATATCGTCGATATCCGATTCCGATACCGGAAGTCCAATGTAAGTCTATGGGAACAAAATATCGCAACTAAAAAAAAACTTTATTTCCTTGTAAACACTAAATATACACACATAGAATACATATATATATACATGTCATTGTGACATATATATATATACATATATGTATAGTTTATACACTTCTACATAGTAAAATATCCTCTGATTCAATTGCCGGGTAAAGCCGGCTTCTGTGAAAAGACAGAAGCACCCGACATGAAATGACACTTGGTGTACATAGGGTTAACCATGTCTTTTCATGTCCTTTGCTATCTGATTTGCACAAACAATTACATCAGTCTATGTGTGCAAAATTTCACACCTGTAGGGGTTAATTAAAGGTGTAAATTCGTTGTAAAAAAAACGGACTTTTTTGCTACGAATTTACACCTTTAATTAACCCCTACAGGTGTGAAATTTTGCACACATAGACTGATGTAATTGTTTGTGCAAATCAGATAGCAAAGGACATGAAAAGACATGGTTAACCCTATGTACACCAAGTGTCATTTCATGTCGGGTTCTGCATTTTCACAAAAGCCTGCAATTGAATTAGCGGCTATTATACTATGTAGAAGTGTATGAACTATAAATATAAATATATATATATATGTGTCACAAATTCAATGACAATATATATATATATATGAGGTGTAAAATTGCTTAAAAAAAATGCGTGGGCTCCCGCCCTATTTTCGCAACCAGACAGACAAAGCCAGCGAATGGGGGCAGATAATAATAGCCCAGAGAGGGACCATTATTTTTGGCCCCCCCTGGCTACTAACATCTGCCCCCAGACACCCCAGAAAAGACAAATCTATAATTAGATTCGCCCTTTCTGGCACTTTGCCCGTCTATTCCCATTGCCCTGTAGCGGTGGCGAATGGGTTAATATGGGGTTAAAGCCACATTGCAATTGAAAGGTGACCTTAAGCCAGGTTAATAATTGAGAGCTGTCAATTAGACAACTATCAATTATTAATCCTATTGCATGAAATAAAAATAAAACACACACACTTTAATTAAAAATCATTTTAATGAAATAAAGACACATGTTTTTGACCATCTTTTATTTGACTGCAAAAACCATTTCCTGTAATAAAAATAAAATAAAAAAGCAAAATTATTCTTACCTATCCCATGCACAGTCAGGTCCCACGGTGTAATCCTTCAGAAAGGGTTAATGTTTACTGCAGGGACCGCAGCTAATGCTGCAGCCTCACAGTAAACCCCCAAATGAATGAGTTCCTCTCCTGGCTGACAGGAGAGGAAGTGGAAAGCTTAATTGATTGCTTTCCACTTTCACTTCAGGTCAGCCAGGGACACAATCAGTGACGTCAGAGGGAACTGATTAACAAAAATAGGGGTTCCCTTCGAATAAAAAATGGCGTCGGGTCCCCCCTATTTTTGTTAACCAGCCAGATGAAGCAGACCGCTGAGGCCTGGATTTTCAGGCTGTTAAGGAGCCAAGATCCATGGACCTTGCCAGCCTGATAATACCAGGCCACAGCAGTCTGCATATCTTGGCTGATTAACAAAAATAGGGGATCCCCTCGAAAAAAATTGGCGTGGGGTCCCCCCTATTTTTGTTAACCAGCCAGATGAAGCAGACCTCTGAGGCCTGGATTTTCAGGCTGTTAAGGAGCCAAGATCCATGGACCTTGCCAGCCTGATAATACCAGGCCACAGCAGTCTGCATATCTTGGCTGATTAACAAAAATAGGGGATCCCCTCGAAAAAAATTGGCGTGGGGTCCCCCCTATTTTTGTTAACCAGCCAGATGAAGCAGACCGCTGAGGCCTGGTTTTTCAGGCTGGTAAGGATCCAATATCATGGACCTTGCAAGCCTGATAATACCAGGCCACAGCAGTCTGCTTAGCTTGGCTGGTTAACAAAAATAGGGGATTCCCTCGAAAAAAAAATGGCGTAGGGGTCCCCCTATTTTTGTTAACCAGCCAAGTAAAATGCAGACTGCTGCGGCCTGGTATTAAAAGACTGTCAAGGCCCATGGATTTTGGCCCTCAACAGCCTGATAATACCAGGCTACAGCAGCCCCACATTTGGCGCATCAAAAGATGTGCCAATTGTGGCACTTTACCCGGCTCTTCCCACTGCCCTGTAGCGGTGGCAAGTGGGGTAATAAGGGGTTAATGTCACCGTTGATTGCACGGTGACAATAAGCCCGGTTAATAATGGAGAGGTGTCAATAAGACACCGATCCATTATTAATCCCAAAGTTATTAAATGCATAAAAAAAAGACAAAGCAAGAAAAAAGTATTTTAATGAAATAAAAGAGACAACACAGTTTTCATTTCTTTTATTACACTCTCATTCCTGCGACGCCATCGATCTCCTGTAAAAAAAGAAAAAAAACAAACCAACAGTATACCACCTGTCCGACGCAGTCCATAGTAACGACTGTCCCACGACGATCCAGCTCTGCTACATCGCAATGACAGGCAGAGCCTGTCATCGCGACGCAGCACAGCTGATTACCTGCTTCCCCGGCGGTGACGTCATCGGACTGACTGCTTTACGGCCGGGATTACCCAGCAGTCACTGCAGTTATCGCGAGAAACTGCATGTGACCGCCGGGGAAAGATGATGGCGGCCATGAAGCAGTCCAGCCCGTGACCGCCGGAGATCTTCTGCCAGGTAAGTGCCGCTGACTCCTGACAGACCCGACCGATGAACACTGACAGTGGACAGTGACAATCCCGATTCCGGTATTCGATATGACGAAAATATCGGTATTCGGAATCGAAAGGCCGATACAGCTAATATCGGCCGATATCCGATATTTGCAGTATCGTATCGCTCAACACTACTGGCAATGCTTCATGCATACATTAAACTATCGCCCGCCTGCCACTGTCTGTAGTGTATGATTAAATCAAGAAATGTCAGCTTCTGTGTTAATGTGATTGATATATTCAGAATAAAAAAGAGACGGAAAAATATCCAAACTGTTTGTCAAGGGCCAATCATTTTATTATAACACCTATACACCCCCATAAACAAAAAATCATTAAAGTGAATATACATAACCCCCTTCCCTACTGGGTGATTTTCCGTTTTTTTGCGGATTCATATTTTCCTACCCCTTCTTCCAAGACCTATAACTTTTTTATTTTTCTCTCTACATAGTCATATGAGGGCTTGTTTTTTTTGAGGGACGTGTTGTACTTTTGGATTACACCATTCATTTTATCATGTGATGCACTGGAAAGCTGGGAAAAAATGAAATTCAGCAATTGCTTTATGGGTTTTTTTATTTACCATATTCACTATATGGTAAAACTGAGCTGACAATTTAATTCCCCAGGTCAGTACAATGACACAGATACCAAATATGTATAGATTTTTTTTAAGTTGTGAAAAAAAAATCAGAAATTTGTAAAAAAAAAAAAAAATTTGCATGTCACCATTTTCTGAGACCTGTAATGGATCGCCCACCAGGGCAGTGGGGTACTCGGTACCGGGCCGGTGTCTTAAAGGGATGTGTCACGGCAGCAGTGACCCGGTCCATGGCCCTGGGCATCCAATAAAAGGGGATTATTTACAGGGGATAATAGAGTTTGTAATAAAGTGTTTGTGATGCCACCTGTGGTTCCTGGTCAGAGGTGACCCGTGCTGCAGTGCAGATCCTCTGGGATTGGTGGTGTGATGCAGCAGAGTTGGAATAGCTCTCCACAGGCAGAGCTTGCAGTCCCAGGGCAGATGTACGTTGTAGAGGATAATGGTGCTGGTAGATGTAGCAGTGCTGAGTGAGTGTTGCAGGAAGAACTTGAGAAGACACAGTCAGATGCAGTTTCCAAAGCTTTACTCACAGTTCTGGTGCGCACAGATGCCCGCTTGGTACCATGTCCTCCAGGTGAGGGGCTCAGCAAACTCCCAGGTAGATCAGGATACACCTTTCCAGGACTCCTTTCAATATGTTCCTTTCTCAGTCGTCTTTGCTGACTTTCCACCTTTCCTTCCTGTCCAACACCTCGCAATCAGTGTCCCAAGCCAGTAGCCGCGGACCTTGTCGGATGACGTCCTCTCTGCGTTTCCTTGCTCCCTTATGGCTACCTTTTCGGAGAAGATAATTTTGGTTCTGTAGCTGAGGCACCTAGAGATGCCACTGCCTCCGGCTTGCTAGCTGAGTCTTAGGCTGTGTGCACACGTTCAGATTTTTCGCATTTTTTCCGCATTTTTATGCAGCGGTTTTCCGCCGCAAAAATGCTTAAAAAACGCATGCATTAAGCATCCTATGATTAGAATGCATTCTGCAATTTTTGTGCAGATGGTGCGCTTTTTTCCACGAAAAAAATGCATCGCAGTAAAAAACGCAGCATGTTCATCAATTTTTCGGTAAATTTGCGTATTTCCTGCAATATTATTGACCTAGGATGTTCAGAAAAAAAACACGCAAAAAACCCTGTAAAAACGTGCAAAAAAAGCGCAAAAATCGCGATAAAACGCGTCCGGATTTCCTTGGAAAAAGTCTGTTTTTTCTCAGGAAATTTCTGCAAAGAATTCTGAATGTGGGCACATAGCCTTAAAGTTCTCCATTAGGCTAGGGGCTGGTGTCCCTTCTGCGACCTGGTCCCTCCACTATTGGATCGGGCCCACGGATGGATCACTCACTATCCGTGCCCCTAGGACCCTTCTGTCCTTCCAGAAGCTTCTCTCTCTGTTCCTTTCGTATCTAGCTTTCTCCATCTGGGATGAGCTGCTACCAGGTCCTCTCCAAGACTCCCTCTCTAGACTCACTTTCCCGCTTTCTAAGCTTCATTGCCCTTCCTTCTTACTCTCTCCACCCACTGCCCATACACTCGTTCCTACCCAGCCTGGGATGAGATCATCCTCCCTCAGGGTACGTCCAGGGTGCCCGGCTGCTATAGTCTGTGTTGTGTGCAGGTGTTAGAGTCCTGGGTGGTGCTCCCTCCTTACCTGAGAGAGGGTATCACACCTCTGGATGAGTAACAATACCTCTGTGACGACTGAACCCTCAGGAGCGCCACATGTAACCTGCTTTCAAATTTTAGTCAATGGGGCTGTGTGAGGGCTTATCTTTTGTGCCCTAAGCTGATGTTTTTATTGACACCATTTTTGAGTAGATACGATATTTTGATTTCCTACACATCAAATATGTGTATATTTGTATTTATTTACATGTGGGAAAAGTGGGTGATTTGAATTTTTGTATTTTATTTTTTTCATATTTTGAAAAACTTTTTTTTCACTTTCTGTCTTAGTTTCTTAGTGGACTTGAACCTGAGATCATTCGATCGCTTGTACTATACACAGCAATACAATAGTCTCCTACAAACACCAGCTACAGGCTGGGTTTCACAGAAGTACCATCATGGCAGGTACAGAGGTCTTCACCAGATCCCAGACCATCATAGCAACTTTTCTGCGCCTAGTGATCACGCCCCCCTACGAGCGATCATTAAATGACGCTGTCATGGACAGCACTGCAGACAATCACTGAGCTCAGTGGCTCTGCCCAAGCTTCATCTTCTGGCAGGAGCTGCTGCATGAATGCTAAAGCCTTGCGATTCCACTTGAGCTGGAAGAACACGACAGCAGCAGAATAAATAATCAGCCCTACTCCAATATGAGAGTATTTTTTATTAAAATTTTTTCTAATCACATGGGTTAATTAAAATAGGGTTTACAAGTAGTGAACAGCCCCTTTGATTCCTATTAAAAAATATTTATCCACAGTTTAACACACTGTTAAAGGGAGACAACAAAAACATGACGTAGGTGGGATCTACTATTCAATGCACGTTAGTCAAATTACAATATTCTTGTTAAATATGCAAATTGTCTCTTCAGAGAAGAAGAGGACTAGAACTAGTTAGCGCCACCTATTGGAAGCAGCGATCCTAAAAATCAATGTCGACCCTTTCATGAGCCTTGCCATATGACTTAGAATAAAAGCTAAACCAGAATCTCAATTTGCAGACACTGTGTTTCGGGTTACTGCCCCTTGTCAGTGCAAAGTGTCAGATCTGGTTTGGTTGGGTGAGAGGCGTCTGACCGGGATCCAGGCTTGACATGTCACTCTCCGTTACCCCTTGAATATTCTGGTTAGAAGTACCGTAATACAATTAGTAATATATGCACCTAGTAATAGTAGTCTATAACGTACAATAATTAAGAATGAATCGCTCCATTAGATCACAGTATGCTTTATAGTATGGCAAAAGAATTCTAAATCGAAATCTATTCTACAATACAACAATCAGAAAAACAATATATCATGATTATGCCCTGTTGAGTTAATTAAGGGTCTATAAAAAGATATATTGGCAAAGTATATCAAGGAGCATTTTATTCATTTACTCCATAAACAACGAAAATATGCCCACGTAATTTATATATATCACAAAAATGCAGAACAATGCTATTCGATAGATGTATAATACGTTCAGAAATCTGCATTCTCAGTGCAACTAGCCTGAATAACAGCTCCTCAATGTCCCTCCTCCCTGCTGCTGAATCTCCACTCATCTAACCTGACTGACACCCCATCAATCCCCCTCCTCCCTGCTGCTACTGAATCTCCTTCCACCTAACCCAATTCCCATCTATACAGTGTCCCCACTCCCAGCTGCAGCTGAGTCGCTGTAAGGTTTCCAGGTGTTCCATGGAGCCTGTTTTGCCCTCCTCCAAGATGGAGTCTGGTACTTCACCCTGTCCTTGAACTTCTTGTCAGTCCTGTTATTTAAGTCCGGGTCAGGAAAGACTCCTTGCCTGAGTATTTTGTTGCTGGTGGCTTCTGAGCTCCCTCCTGACTTGCTTCTGGAGTTCCTACTGCTGCTCGTTTACTCGGTGCTCTGCCTCATCACTTCCAACTGCCTTCAGTCCCCTGTGCTGCTTCCTGGTCCTGGCGGTGGTTACCTACTGACCAGACTTCTAAAGAGTGGAGTTACACATCTCTGGAACTGCTGTGGTCCGTAAGACTTTTTGATATTATTATGTTCTGAACATTAACTCCTGGACTGTGTCTGTGCGGCTGCGGTGCTGGACTTTAGCGGGACTTTTTCAGCCCTAAAGAAAGTACACTGGAAAACCTGCTCCTTGTGGTTCATCGTCTTCATATTACTGGACTTCCATGAAAGGTGTCGGCTTCACTGTTTAAGCATTTCTGGACTACCAAGAATAAATGCAGGTCGCACTCTTACTGCATATAATTTCTGGACTTGCTTGCATTAGCGGTCGCTCTCCACTAGCATAGCTGCTGAACATTTCTGTTTTGTGCTGTTTTGCACTTTGCTGTAATTTCAGTAATTCCTCTGTTAGTTTATGTTTACTTTTCCTGAGATTCGTTTATCCCACGCAATCAGATTCCATAGTACATTCATATATATCACAGTCGCTGTCCACCTAGCTTGATAGACTGTTCCTCAGTGTCCCTCTTCCCTGTGACTGGAGTATCAATTTAATAACACAAGGGATTGTATATTGAATGTTTTATATTTGTGCAATTATGAGGAGAAAGTTGCATTTGCAGTTATGCAAAGGAATTACATTTCTATACATAAATGTGATTTCCTACAAACACTGTATAATGATTTTCTGCACTGATTTTCCTAAACTGATTGTTTTCTTGAAAATATTTTACCTAATTTTCATCTGAAGGCAGCATGTTATGAACGTTTTGGAGACGACTTCGGAGCTGAAGCTCTCTCTGGTGGTTGCTGAGGGTATTGAACCAATGTTGAATACCAAGAGCCTTACACCTGAAAATAACGAATGGTGGTCAGGTGGTACGGACTGGCATGATATAGGTGAGCTGAACTCCCATGATCCTCGCCGGTAATCAATTGTGCTTCCTGGTCTAGGTTGGAATTCAGCTTGCTTTCCTGCTGTCTCCTGCTTGCTTTCAGATAAGTCTCTTTCAGTTTTTTTTACTGTGGTTTGAATTCATTGCTTTTTGCTGCATTGCTTTTTGTATTCAGCCGAGTCCCCTTTGGGGGGCTTTGGCTGGTCTCCGTTCGTTTTTTGTATTTGTTCATTTGCTCAGTTCTTGTGATATCTTGCTGCTGGGTAGCTACGAGTCCACACCAGAGATCTGATATAGGTGGTCGAGACCCTGTGGTCTCAGTGTTTTTGGATTCAGAAGTGTTGGAGTTTTTCCTAGGGTTTTTCTGGTTTGCAGACAGTATTCTTTCCTGTACTATCCTATCTAGACAGTTTTGGGCCCCAGCGTTTGCTCAATCTATTTTCTGTCTGTGTTCGTGTTTTCATCTTCTCTAACAGCCATTATATGTTTGGGGCTTCCTACTCTTTTGGGGTCTACTCTGGGGCAGTCAGCTTTCCTCTTTCCATCTTCAGGGATAGTTATCTCTTCGGCTGTGCCGAGGAGTCTAGGACCACCGTAGGTACGCTCCACGGCTACTTCTAGTTGTGCGGTTAGTTTAGGGGTCTGCAACCTATTAGTTTCCAACCTCTCTAGTGTCAGGCTGCCTATGCGGTATTTTTGCTCCTGCCTCCTCAGCTACCAAAACATAACAGAATTACCGGCCAGAATTGAAAATTCTATGGTACTCAATAGAAGGGAAAAATAGTAAAGGAAAAAAAAAGTTGTCAGAAATTTTTTTTTTCCTGTTTGTTGCATTTTTTCCCTCTTTTTCTCTGGGGGCTGAGGAGGAATTTTTTCCCCAATGGAGGTCAAGCATTTGTCCGATCGTGTGGAGCAGCTTGCTGCTGAAGTTCGGAGTATTGCTATCTATCTTGCTGGGTTGCCTGGAACCTAGGATCCCTCTGCTGGATTTATTTTTGGGGGATCGATCTAAGTTTTTGAATTTTAAAAATAACTGTAAGTTGTTTTTTGCTTTGAAGCCTAAATCCTCAGGGAACACAACGCAGCAGGTTCAAATTGTCATCTCCCTGTTGCGCGGTGACCCTCAGGATTGGGCCTTTTCCCTGACACCTGGGGATCCTGTTTTGAATGATGTTGATGTGTTTTTTCAAGCTCTGGGCTTATTGTACGATGAACCTAATGTCACTGAACAAGCTGAAAAAACTTTGTTGGCATTGAATCAGGGTCATGAAGCCGCTGAGCTGTATTGTCAGAAATTCAGAAAGTGGGCAGTCCTTACTAAATGGAATGATGATGCTCTGGCAGCTCTTTTTCGGAAGGGTCTGGCAGAGACTGTAAAGGATGTTATGGTGGGATTCCCTGTCCCCTCTAGTCTCAATGACTCTATGTCATTAGCTATTCAAGCTGACGTCTGCACGAGCGTAGAAATATGGGTGAGATTGTGATGCCTTGCGGGCCAGCCCCTGAGCCCATGCAGTGTGACGGAGTGACTTCTGGGGCACAGCGTCATGAATTTCATAAGCGTAATAAGTTGTGCTACTATTGTGGTGACGCTTCTCATGCTATTTCCGTCTGCCCCAAGAGGGGAAGACGTTTTGCGTGCTCAGTTGTTTTGGGTAGTGTTCAGACGAAATTTTGTTGACTGTTACCTTGATTTGCTCCATGTCCACATTTTCAGCTCAGGCTTTTGTTGATTCAGGGGCAGCTATAAACCTGATGGATTTTGATTTTGCCAAACGTTGTGGTTTTCCTATGATACCCCTGCGGAAGTCTATTCCTTTGGTGGGCATTGATTCTACCCCCCTTGGGGGGGAATAAACCCCAGTTTTCTACCCAGGTGATAATGCGGGTTGACCCGGAACACCAAGAGAATTGCAAATTTTTGGTGTTACATAATTTACATGATATTGTTGTACTGGGGTTTCCTTGGTTACAGACTCGCAATCCTGTTTTGGATTGGAAGTCTGTGTCTGTGACCAGTTGGGGTTGTCAATGTGTTCGTGCTGACACTCCTGTTTTTTCTGCCCCCCCCAGTCTCAAGATGTTTTTTCTGCCTCCCCCAGTCTCAAGATGTTCCTGGCTATTTGACTGATTTTTCTGATGTGTTTAGTGAGAGTAAGTCTGCATCCTTACCTCCTCATAGGAGTTATGATTGCGCTATTGACTTAGTACCCGGTTGTAAATTCCCCAAGGGTCGGCTCTTTAATTTGTCTGTACCTGAGCATGAGGCTATGCGATCTTATATCAAAGAGTCTTTAGAGAAGGGTCATATCAGACCATCTCTTCACCCTTGGGCGCCGGCTTTTTCTTTGTGGCCAAGAAGGATGGTTCATTGAGGCCGTGTATTGATTATCGTCTCCTGAATAAGATCACTGTGAAATATCAATATCCGTTACCCTTGATTTCTGACCTGTTTTCCAGAGTGAAGGGTGCTTGTTGGTTTACCAAGCTTGACCTCAGGGGGGCGTATAATCTTATTCGTATCAAGCATGGAGATGAATGGAAGACGGCGTTTAATACCCCAGAGGGGCATTTTGAGTACCTAGTGATGCCTTTTGGGCTCACTAATGCTCCTTCCTTCTTCCAATCCTTTATGAACGATATTTTACGGGATTTCGTGGATAAATTTCTGATTGTTTATTTGAACGATATCTTGATTTTTTCCAATGACTGGGATTCTCATGTGGAACATGTTCGGACTGTATTCCGGATTTTGAGAGAAAGCGCATTGTATGTGAAGGGATCAAAATGTCTTTTTGGCGTACAGAAGGTTTCATTTCTGGGATTCATTTTGTCTCCGTCTGTTATTGAAATGGACCCGGTCAAAGTTCAGGCCATTTGTGATTGGGTTCAACTCACTACATTGAAGGCACTTCAGAGATTTTTGGGTTTTGCTAATTTTTATCGTAAATTTATAGCTAATTTCTCTGGTATTGTGAAGCCACTGACTGATTTGACCAAGAAGGGTTCTGATGTAGTGAATTGGTCTCCTCAGGCAGTTTCTGCGTTTCAGGAGCTTAAACGGAGATTCACTTCTGCTCCTGTTCTGCGCCAACCTGATGTTTCTCTACTATTTCAGGTGGAGGTTGATGCCTCTGAGATTGGTGCAGGAGCCGTTTTGTCCCAAAGGGATCCGGAGACCTCTAAGATTAATCCTTGTGTCTTTTTCTCTCAAAAATTTTCCCCAGCGGAACGTAATTATGATGTGGGTAATCGGGAGTTATTGGCCATGAAGTGGGCTTTTGAGGAGTGAAGACATTGGCTGGAAGGAGCCAAGCATCAGGTGGTGGTCCTCACGGATCATAAGAACCTGGTTTATCTTGAAACAGCCAAGCGACTTAATGCTAGATAGGCCAGGTGGGCCTTGTTTTTCACACGTTTTAATTTTGTGGTCTCTTTTCTCCCAGGCACTAAGAATGTTAAGGCGGATGCCCTCTCGAGGAGTTTCTTTCTGGATTCTCCTGAGGTAACTGAGCCTGCTGTTATTCTGAAGGAGGGTGTGGTTCTTTCCGCTATCTCGCCCAATTTGAGACTGGCTTTGGAGAAATTTCAGGAGGATAAACCTGAACATTGCCTTGCTGGGAGATTGTTTGTCCCAGACCAGTGGAGGAAGAATGTGATGTCCGAGATTCATTGCTCCGCGTTGGTTGGCCATCCTGGTATTTTTGGTACCAGAGATTTGGTGAGTCGGTCCTTTTGGTGGCCCACCTTGTCTCGTGACATCAGGGACTTTGTGCAGTCCTGTGGAACTTTTTCTCGGTCCAAACCTTTCTTTCGCTCTAGTGGCTTGTTAATGCCATTGCCTGTGCCCAGGAGGCCATGGACCCATATCTCTATGGATTTTATATCCAACCTCCCTGTCTCTCAGAGAATGACCGTTATTTGGGTGATCTGTGATAGGTTTTCCAAGATGATATATCTTGTGCCACTATCTAAGTTGCCATCCTCCGAGTTGGTGCCCTTGTTTTTTCAACAGGTGGTTCGGTTGCACGGCGTTCAGAGAACATTGTGACTGACAGAGGAGTCCAGTTTGTTTCCACATTTTTAGGACATTTTGTTCCAAACTGGGAGTTCAGCTGTCTTTTTCCTCTGCGTTCTACCCTCAGACCAATGGACAAACTGAGAACAAACCAGACCTTGGAGACTTATTTGAGATGTTTTGTGTCTGCTGATCAAGATGACTGGGTCTCTTTTTTGCCTTTGGCTGAGTTTGCTTTGAATAATAGGGCTAGTTCTGCCACCTTGTTGTCTCCATTTTTCTGCAATTTCGGGTTTCATCCTCGATTTTCTTCAGGGCAGGTGGAGGCTTCTGTCGGTCCTGGTGTTGACTCTATCATGGAGAGAATGCAGCTGATTTGGGATCAAGTAGTGGATAAGCTGTCTCTCTCTCTCAGGAGAACAGGAGAAGGCCCAGCGGTTTGCCAACCGGCATAGGACTGATGGTCCTCGATTTAAAGTGGGTGACTTGGTTTGGTTGTCCTCAAAAAATATATCTATGAGGGTCGTGTCTCCAAAATTTAAGCCAAGGTTCATTGGATCTTAAGATCGTGGAGATTATTAATCCTGTTTCCTTCCGTTTGCTTCTTCCAGGAACATTCAAGATTCACAACGTATTTCACAAATCTTTATTGAAGAGATTTGTCGAGCCAGTGATTCCTATGACTGGCCTCCTGATCCTGTTTTGGTTGAGGGCAATTTGGAGTATGTGGTTGAGAAGATATTGGATTCTCGTTTGGCCAGGCGGAGACTCCAGTACTTGGTGAAGTGGAAAGGCTATGGTCAGGAGGACAATTCTTGGGTGTTTGCTTCTGACATTCATGCTGAAAGACTGGTCCGTGCCTATCACCGAGCTCATCCTGATCATCCTGGTGGCACAAGTGAGGGTTCGGTGACCCCTCCTCAAGGGGGGGGTACTGTTATGAACGTCTTGGAGACACTTCGGAGCTGAAGCTCCCTCTGGTGGTTGCTGAGGGTATTGAACCAATGTTGAATACCAAGAGCCCTACACCTGAAAATAACGAGTGGTGGTCAGGTGGTACGGACTGGCCTGATATAGGTGAGCTGAACTCCCATGATCCTCGCCGGTAATCAATTGTGCTTCCTGGTCTAGGTTGGAATTCAGCTTGCTTTCCTGCTGTCTCCTGCTTGCTTTCAGATAAGTCTCTTTCAGTTTTTTTTACTGTGGTTTGAATTCATTGCTTTTTGCTGCATTGCTTTTTGTATTCAGCCATGTCCCCTTTGGGGGGCTTTGGCTGGTCTCCGTTCGTTTTTTGTATTTGTTCATTCAGTTCTTGTGATATCTTGCTGCTGGGTAGCTACGAGTCCACACCAGAGATCTGATATAGGTGGTCAAGACCCTGTGGTCTCAGTGTTTTTGGATTCAGAAGTGTTGGAGTTTTTCCTAGGGTTTTTCTGGGTTGCAGACAGTATTCTCTCCTGTACTATCCTATCTAGACAGTTCTGGGCCCCAGCGTTTGCTCAATCTATTTTCTGTCTGTGTTCGTGTTTTCATCTTGTCTAACCGCCATTATATGTTTGGGGGCTTCCTACTCTTTTCGGGTCTACTCCAGGGCAGCTTTCCTCTTTCCATCTTCAGGGATAGCTATCTCTCCAGCTGTGCCGAGGCGTCTAGGACCACCGTAGGTACGCTCCACGGCTGCTTCTAGTTGTGCGGTTAGTTTAGGGGTCTGCAACCTATTGGTTTCCAACCTCTCTGGTGTCAGGCTGCCTATGCGGTTTTTTGCTCCTGCCTCCTCAGCTACCAAAACATAACAGCAGCACCTGGGATTACACAGAATCTTTTGATGAGCAGTTTTACAGCATCTCTACAACAGACACATAATTTTATAAGGTTTTATAGCTTTAGGAAAACGAGACCTATATTGCACACTATTGCGATACAAGACATGTAAAATTTTGTTCAATACAAAAAGAGCAAGAAGTACTAAAACAAAACATCAGCACATCTTCACCCTAGATACCGAGAGAGAGTACCCTGCTGACCATAAGACCTTGCACTGTACAGGAGAGAGAGAGAGGACCCTACTGATCATAAGAGAAAAAAACGACATAGGGTCCCCCTATAAAATCAAACCAGCAAAGGCTAAACAAACAGCTGAGCTGTGGGTTGATATTAGTAGCCTGGGAAGGGGCCAGAGATATTGTCCCCCTCCCAGATTCTTATAGACACCTCTCCATTACTATTCCCTGGACTTGATGTCAGCTGACAATACAAACCTGACATGAACCCCAACTCTGTTACCCCACTTGCCTCTGCCACAGGACATGTGGACATGTGGGAAGAGCAAGGCTAAGCACCAGATTTGGAGCATTTCATAGATGCGCCATTTCTGGAGCGGCTGAGGGCTGATGTTAATATGTTTGTTGCCTGGGAGAGGGGAGCAATATCTCTGGTCAAAACCACATTCAAGAAGTTTATTAACCTTTCAGGCACTTCACAGGAATAAAAGCAATGTCTAATGAAAAAATTAAAATGATATTTTTTTCCACAAAAGTGTTGCTTTAGCCCCAAAGTTTGCATTTTCACAAGGGTAAAAGGAGAAAATGGACCATACAGTTTGTTGTGCAATTTCTCCTGCGTACACCTCGTATGTGGTGGAAAACTACTGTTAGGTCACGCTGCAGGGCTCAGAAGGGAGCAAAAACAAGGAAAAGCAATGTGTGTATATACCCTAATGAAAATAAATAAGTAAAAAAGCAAGTGCATTAAATAATTAACATAGGGTACTTAGTAAACACTGTTTTGATCAAAAAAGCATAAAGCTGTCCACCACGGCAAGGTGTACCCATTTGAGACAGTCACTACACTCTCTAAGGTTAAATCCTACCTGGTGTGAATAGTGGCAGAGAGTCTGGGTCCCAAATGGACACCCAGCTTCAGAGGGACTATATATGAACTACACAGCTCAGTAGAAAGGAGGCCACACCTATTTGTACTGAATACAAAAATGCTAAAGAAAAACAAAAAACTGAACTGAAGTAGACTTGAATGACATGCAAGATGTAGAAGCATGTTCACACTGGCCATAAAAGCAAGCAAAAACAAGGGAAAAAGCAATGTGTGTATATACCCTAATGAAAATAAATAAGTAAAAAAGCAAGTGCATTAAATAATTAACATAGGGTACTTAGTAAACACTGTTTTGATCAAAAAAGCATAAAGCTGTCCCACCACGGCAAGGTGTACCCATTTGAGACAGTCACTACACTCTCTAAGGTTAAAACCTACCTGGTGTGAATAGTGGCAGAGAGTCTGGGTCCCAAATGGACACCCAGCTTCAGAGGGACTATATATGAACTACACAGCTCAGTAGAAAGGAGGCCACACCTATTTGTACTGAATACAAAAATGCTAAAGAAAAACAAAAAACTGAACTGAAGTAGACTTGAATGACATGCAAGATGTAGAAGCATGTTCACACTGGCCATAAAAGCAAGCAAAAACAAGGGAAAAAGCAATGTGTGTATATACCCTAATGAAAATAAATAAGTAAAAAAGCAAGTGCATTAAATAATTAACATAGGGTACTTAGTAAACACTGTTTTGATCAAAAAAGCATAAAGCTGTCCCACCACGGCAAGGTGTACCCATTTGAGACAGTCACTACACTCTCTAAGGTTAAAACCTACCTGGTGTGAATAGTGGCAGAGAGTCTGGGTCCCAAATGGACACCCAGCTTCAGAGGGACTATATATGAACTACACAGCTCAGTAGAAAGGAGGCCACACCTATTTGTACTGAATACAAAAATGCTAAAGAAAAACAAAAAACTGAACTGAAGTAGACTTGAATGACATGCAAGATGTAGAAGCATGTTCACACTGGCCATAAAAGCAAGCAAAAACAAGGGAAAAAGCAATGTGTGTATATACCCTAATGAAAATAAATAAGTAAAAAAGCAAGTGCATTAAATAATTAACATAGGGTACTTAGTAAACACTGTTTTGATCAAAAAAGCATAAAGCTGTCCCACCACGGCAAGGTGTACCCATTTGAGACAGTCACTACACTCTCTAAGGTTAAAACCTACCTGGTGTGAATAGTGGCAGAGAGTCTGGGTCCCAAATGGACACCCAGCTTCAGAGGGACTATATATGAACTACACAGCTCAGTAGAAAGGAGGCCACACCTATTTGTACTGAATACAAAAATGCTAAAGAAAAACAAAAAACTGAACTGAAGTAGACTTGAATGACATGCAAGATGTAGAAGCATGTTCACACTGGCCATAAAAGCAAGCAAAAACAAGGGAAAAAGCAATGTGTGTATATACCCTAATGAAAATAAATAAGTAAAAAAGCAAGTGCATTAAATAATTAACATAGGGTACTTAGTAAACACTGTTTTGATCAAAAAAGCATAAAGCTGTCCCACCACGGCAAGGTGTACCCATTTGAGACAGTCACTACACTCTCTAAGGTTAAAAACCTACCTGGTGTGAATAGTGGCAGAGAGTCTGGGTCCCAAATGGACACCCAGCTTCAGAGGGACTATATATGAACTACACAGCTCAGTAGAAAGGAGGCCACACCTATTTGTACTGAATACAAAAATGCTAAAGAAAAACAATTTAGAGTTGAGAGTTCTCAGTGGTTGATACCTTTTAATGGCTAACTGAAAAGATGGTAACAAATTGCAAGCTTTCGAGACTACTCAGGTCTCTTCATCAGGCTGAACTAATACAAAATCTGAAGAATCACATATTTATACACAAAAACACAGAAAAAATGCAATAGGTAAGACAAGTGACGTGAAGCAGAATAGTCATTATGGCAGAGGGATGAGCATAAATATTGGAACAATTCATAGATAAGGAGAGAAAGTTTTATTACCCTCTGATTGGGGTCTGGTAATGTTTTGTGATGTTTTCACAGGGTATTTGGAGTAAATTCCTTAATTGATGTAATAGGCCATAAAACCATGTGACAGGTTCATTCCAGCATTAAAATAAGTGCTTTTTTACTTATTTATTTTCATTAGGGTATATACACACATTGCTTTTTCCCTTGTTTTTGCTTGCTTTTATGGCCAGTGTGAACATGCTTCTACATCTTGCATGTCATTCAAGTCTACTTCAGTTCAGTTTTTTGTTTTTCCAGGGCTCAGAAGGGAGGAGCAACATTTGACTTTTGGAGCGCAAAATTGGCTGGGATAGATAGCGGATGCCATGTCATATAGAGCCCCTAATGTGCCTAAGTAGTGGAAACCCCCCACAAGTGACACCATTTTAGAAACTACACCCATCAAGGAATTTATCTAGATGTCTTGTGAGCACCTTGAACCTACAGGTGCTTCACAGAATTTTCTTAAGTTGAGCCGTGAAAAAAAAATCACATTTTTCAAACAAAAATATTGCCTTAGCCCCAAATTGTTCATTTTTAGACAGGTAACAAGAGAAAATGTACTTTAGAATTTGTTGAGCAATTTTTCCTGAGTATACTGATACCCATATGTGGTGGAAAACTACTGTTTGAGCACATGGCAGGGCTCGGAAGGGAAGGATTACTATTTGCAGATTTGGCAAGAATAGACTGCAGGCGCCATGTTACATTTGAAGAGCTGCTATGGTGACAAAACAGCAGAAACCACACACGTCTGACCCCCTTTTGGAAAGTTCACCTCTTGAGGAATTCATCTAGGAGTGTAGTGAGCATTTTAAACCTGTAGATGATTCACAGAATTGTGTAACACTGGGTTGCGGAAATTAAAAAAAAAAAATTTCCATTAAAATGTTTAGCCCCAAGTTTTTAATTTTCAAAAAAGCTCGTGCTCAGTGTCTGCCTGTGAACTCCTATTCCCTATCTGACAGCACATCAAGTGTGAGAAAGTAGTCCTGCTCGTGGGGCTGTCAGACAGGTCATGCGAGTTCACAGCCAATGAGCTCACTTCACCTTTCTGACGTCAGTGCGAGCGCTGTGGGAAAATCTGCATTTTTTTAAAAAAAAAAGCTGTGTTAGCCCATTCGGTGAGTTTCTCGCTTTCAAAACTAGTGGTATGGTTATACAGGTCCTAGTCTAGCAATACAAATGAGGACCAGTGGTTTAGTAGTCTACAGTCGTGGCCAAAAGTTTTGAGAATGACACAAACATTAATTTTTACAAAGTCTACTGCTTCACTTTTTCTAATGGCAATTTGCATATACTCCAGAATGTTATAAAGAGTGATCAGCTTAACAGCAATTACTTGCAAAGTCAATATTTGGCTAGAAAATGAACTTTATCCCCCAAAACACATTTCAACATCATTGCAGCCCTGCCTTAAAAGGACCAGCTAACCTCTTTTCCGTGATTGCTCCATTAACACAGGTGTGGGTGTTGATGAGGACATGGCTGGAGATCAATATGTCATGATTAAGTAAGAATGACACCACTGGACACTTTAAAAGGAGGCTGGTGCTTGGCATCATTGTTTCTCTTCTGTTAACCATGGTTATCTCTAAAGAAACACGTGCAGTCATCATTGCAATGCACAAAAATGGCCTAACAGGGAAGAGTATCGCAGCTAGAAAGATTGCACTTCAGTCAACAATCTATCGCATCATCAAGAACTTCAAGGAGAGAAGTTCCATTGTTGCCAAAAAGGCTCCAAGGCACCCAAGAAAGACCAGCAAGCGCCAGGACCGTCTCTTAAAAGTGTTTCAGCTGTGGGATCAGGCTACCAGCAGTGCAGAGCTTGCTCAGGAATGGCAGCAGGCAGGTGTGAGTGCATCTGCACGCACTGTGAGGCGGAGACTCTTGGAGCAAGGCCTGGTCTCAAGGAGGGCAGCAAAGAAGCCACTTCTCTCCAGAAAAAACATCATGGACAGACTGATATTCTGCAAAAGGTACAGGCAGTGGACTGCTGAGGACTGGGGTAAAGTTATTTTCTCTGATGAATACCCTTTTCGATTGTTTGGGACATCAGGAAAACGCCTCATTCGGAGAAGACAAGGTGAGGCTACCACGAGTCTTGTCTCTTGCCAACTGTTAAGCATCCTGAAACCATTCATGCGTGGGGTTGCTTCTCAGCCAAGGGAATCGGCTCTCTCACAGTCTTGCCTAAAAACACAGCCATGAATAAAGAATGGTACCAGAATGTCCTCCAAGAGCAACTTCTCCCAACCCTCCAAGAGCAGTTTGGCGATCAACAATGCCTTTTCCAGCATGATGGAGCACCTTGCCATAAAGCAAAGGTGATCACTAAATGGCTCAGGGAACAAAACATAGAGATTTTGGGTCCATGGCTGGAAACTCCCCAGATCTTAATCCCATTGAAACTTGTGGTCAATCATCAAGAGACGGGTGGACAAACAAAAACCTAAAAATTCTGACAAAATGAAAGCATTGATTGTGCAAGAATGGACTGCTATCAGTCAGGATTTGGTCCAGAAGTTGATTGAGAGCATGCCAGGGAGAATTGCAGAGGTCCTGAAGAAGAAGGGTCAACACTGCAAATATTGACTTGCTGCATTAACTCATTCTAACTGTCAATATAAGCTTTTGTTACTCATATGTTTGCTATTATATTTCTGTCTGTGATAAAAACATCTGTGAAACACACATAAAAACCAGACGGCAGCAGATCATGTGAAAGTATAATATTTGGGTCATTCTCAAAACTTTTGGCCATGACTGTAAAGTACAAGAGCTGAGAAATGAAGCTTTGAAGCCACATGCAAGTTAATCTGGCGAAGGTTTGGGGGGGTGTCGATGGACTAAATGCTTCAAAGCTTGATTTTTCATGGCTGATACATCGGATTACTACAAGTTAGGTATCATTTTTAGGCTATGGTCACACTATCAGTATTTGGTCAGTATTTTACATCAGTATTTATAAGTCAAAAGCAGGTGAGGAACAATCAGAAGAAAAGTATACTAGAACAACGTCATCACTTCTGCATTTTTCACCCACTCCAGGTTTTGGCTTTAAGGGCTCATACTCACTTGAGCCGAATTCGGATGAAAATCAGATGAAAAAAAATCGGATACAAATCTGACCAATGTTAGTCAATGGGTCAGTTTTCATTTGCGATTTTTTTCTCATCAGAAATCGGTGTGAGAAAAAAATCGCAGAATGCTGCGATTTGATGCGATTTTGGCATGATAATCGCCAATGCAAGTCAATGGGTGCGAGAAATCATCGCACAGCACTCGCCCCATGCAAGTGCTGTCCGATGTATACGCACCAGTCTCCTTTGAAAAGCCGGCAATTCATCCCCGGCTACTGTAAAATCACACTGACAGCTCACAAAACACTACATATATACACATAGAACACATATATATATATATATATACATGTCATTGTGACACATACATATATATATATTTATAGTTCATACACTTCTACATACTGTAATAGCCGGTAATTCAATTGCCGGCTTTTGTGAAATCACAGAAGCCGACATGAAATGATACATTGTTTACACACATTTAACCATGTAATTTCATGTATTTTTACATATGGTTGAAACTTACAATTACATGAGTATATGTGTGCAAAATTTCAGATATGTAGGGGTTAATTAAAGGTGTAAATTCGTTGAAAAAAAATGCGTGGGCTTCCGCTGTATTTTCTCCATAAGACAGACAAAGCCAGCAGTGGGGGCAGATAATAACAGCCTAGGGAGGGTACATTTTTTTGTGCCCCCCTGGCTACTAACATCTGCCCCCAGACACCCCAGAAAGGGTAAATCTATAATTAGATTCGCCCTTTCTGGCACTTTGTCCGTCTATTCCCATTGCCCTGTAGCGGTGGCGAATGGGTTAATAAGGCGTTAATGTCACCTTAGTATTGAAAGGTGACCTTAAGGCAGGTTAATAATTGAGAGCTGTCAATTAGACAACTATCAATTATTAATCCTATTGTATGATACAAAAATCAAACACACAGTTTAATAAAAAATAAGTTTAATGAAATAATCACACAGTTTTTGACCATATTTTATTTTCCTGCTAAAACCATTTCCTGTAATAAAAATAAAATAAAAAAGCAAAATTATACTTACCAATCCGATGTACAGTCAGGTCCCACGGTGTAATCCATCAGAAAGGGTTAACAGGTTACAGTTAGCAGGGAGATAATTCTGTCTCCTAGCTGTAACCCCCTGAATGAATAAGTTCCTCTACCACAGAAAGTAGAGGAAGTGATTCATGAATGGAGCTTAATTGATTTATTGGCACTTTCACTTCAGTGACCTGACCTAAAGGGAAAGTGGACACAATCAATTAAGCTTCATTCATTAAACACATCCTCTCCTGTCGCCAGGAGAGGAACTTATTCATTCAGGAGCTTTGAGCTAAGCATGCAGGATTACTTGCACTGCTTGGCTCAAAGCTAGTTAACCCTTTGTGAAGGATTACAGCGTGGGACGTGACAGATCGGCGGAATAGGTAAGAATAATGTTGTTTTATTTTTTTTTCTTTATTTTAGGAGATCAATGGCTTCGCACGGATTAAGTGTAAAAAATATGGTCAAAAAATGTGTTTTTATTTCATTAAAATTAATTTTTATTAATGTGTCTGTGTTTTTTTAATTTACTTCAATAGGATTAATAATTGATAGTTGTCTAATTGACAGCTCTCAATTATTAACCTGCCTTAAGGTCACCTTTCAATACTATGGTGACATTAAGGTGACATTATTAACCCATTCGCCACCGCTACAGGGCAATGGGAATAGACGGGCAAAGTGCCAGAAAGGGCGAATCTAATTATAGATTTGCCCTTTCTGGGGTGTCTGGGGGCAGATGTTAGTAGCCAGGGGGGCACAAAAAAATGTACCCTCCCTAGGCTATTATTATCTGCCCCCACTCGCTTGCTTTTGTCTGTCTGGTGGAGAAAATACAGCGGGAGCCCACGCATTTTTTTTCAACGAATTTACACCTTTAATTAACCCCTACATGTCTGAAATTTTGTACAAATACACTCATGTAATTGTAAGTTCAAACCATATATCAAAATACAGGAAATGACATGGTTAACTGTGTGGAAACAATGTATCATTTCATGTCGGCTTCTGTGATTTCACAAAAGCCGGCAATTGAATTAGCGGCTATTACAGTATGTAGAAGTCTAGGAACTATAAATATATGTATATATATATATATATACAATATTAAATATACATATATATATAATATATATATATATATATATATAATGTATTCTATGTGTGTATATGTATTGTTTCTATTCTTTATTAAAGCTGTCAGTGTGATTTTACAGTAATACCAGGGATGAATTAGCGGCTATTATACTATGTAGAAGTGTATGACCTATATATATATTATATATATATATATTAGATGTATATATATATATATTAATATATATTAATTATATATATATATATATATAATTATTTGCTTTTTGTGTACTTTTTTTTGTTACAATGTGATTTTTACATGACTTTTTACATAGAGATAACTGCTCTATGTAAAACTTCATGTTAAAATCGCATTGCATACAGATGGAAAACTGATGGAAAACTGACAGAAAACGCATGGTGCGATTTAAAATCGCATCAAAATCGCATGTCTTTTTACAACAATTGTACCGTTTTTTTCCTGCCGAAAACGGACCGATTTTTTTTCCAGCCAGTGAGTATGAGGCCTTAAAGTGAACCTGTCACCAGGTTAGGCCGATAAGAGATATGGCCATCACCTTTCATTGCTGATATACAGCATTCTATAACGCTGTATATATGCCCCCAACACAACCTGTAAGAGAAGAAAAATAACTTTTATTATACTCACCTGCGGGGTGGTCCGGTCCGATGGGCGTCGCTGGTCTTGGTCGGGTCGGGTGACTCCCATCTTCTTACGATCCCCGTCCTCCTGCTTGCTTCGTGTGGATGACGCGTCCCTTCGTCATCCACACAGTCTCCTCGACACTGTGCTACTGCACAGGCGTACTTCTCTTACTTGTTGATGGCAGAGCAAAGTACTGCAGTGCGCATGTGCCGGGGCTCTTTGCCTTTCATGGCGTCTGCGCCCTGCAGTACTTTGCTCTGCCATCAACAAGTAAGAGAAGTACGCCTGTGCAGTAGCACAGTGTCGAGGAGACGTGTCATCGACACGAAGCAAGCAGGGGGCGGCATCGCAAGAAGACGGGAGGCACCGGACCAAGACAAGCGACGCCCATCGGACCGGACCGCTACGCAGGTGAGTATAATAAGTTATTTTTCTTCTCTTGCAGGTCAAGTTGGGGCAGAATATACAGCATTATTGAATGCTGTATATCAGCGCTGAATGGTGATGGCCATATCTCTTATCAGCCAAACCTGGTGACATGTTCCCTTTAAATACTAATGTGAAATACTGATCAAATACTGATAGTGTGACCATAGCCATATTTTTATACTAGGACCTATATATCCATACCACTGGGTTCAGTAGTAAACTCGTCCTGAGAGATTCGCTGTCATAAAAGTAGGACTTTGTGCTTCAATTCCATTTTTTCAAATCCATGCATATTGTCAGTGAACAGAACCAGTCTTTTTTCATGCAGATGTGGAAAACCTGTACAGACGTAATAATTCTTGCAGTTTAAAGTTTTTCGTAATTATGATGAATCTATCTATGCATTACTCAAATACAGTGGCACACATTTTATCCAAAAAGTGACATCCAGCTACCCTGAGCGAGTATGTACGTGGACACAAGTCACCAGCATTTTTTGTCCAAAGGCCAATTACTATCAACATGGGTGTCCCTTTCCAAATATCAAACAAGCTTTTCTTTTTTTTCTTTTTTTTTAAGCTGGAGACATGAGTTTGTCATTATTAAAATATCCCTTATAATAATCCTCGATCACACTCCAAAAACTAAGAAGCTAAGAAGCTGACCCTGACATGCTGGGAACAAGAAAATATTACAGACATATTTAGCAAAAAAAGAAATATGTTTATGGAATCTAAAATAATCTCGTTTCTATGTAGAAAAACTAAAAAGTCACGCACACGGGGCTCAGCCTGAACACTAAGAAGGGCAACTATGCATAATCTTTCTGTAAACACGATAGCGGATAAGGACTGTATCACGCTCTCTATCATACCATACATTTCTACTCTCAAAAACAGCGCTTTGTTTTGGCAGCAAATAATATAATTTAGTAGGTGCTGTGCTTGGGATCTGCCAGATTGCTTTTAAAACTGATAAGAACGTAATCTAACAAAGACAGTGAAAATGGAAGCTATCTTGTTAAATATTTTTTTCTGTTTGTGGCTTGAAACATAAAAGGTATAAAGCGTGTTTATAGGTTTTCGGTTAGCTGGTATAAAGTTCATGGGTAAATTTTTATTAGCTAATGACAAATGTAGAAAATGCTCAAATTTGACCACTTCCTGTTTGGCCAAATTTTCCTTTTTGTGTTTTCATTTTCTCTTCCTGTTCTTCCAAGAGCCATAACTTTTTATTTTTCTATAGCCAAATGATGGCTTTTTTTTTTTTTTTTTGCAAGATATAGTGTGTTAGGGTTCGAGTTCCCACTGCTGCACAAGGGAAGTCTCGAACCAGCCCCGCTGCGGTCTCCCATTCATCTCCGGCCGCAGTGGAGCCTGCTCTGCAGAGACGTCGGTCCAAGCGTCTTGCCCACTCCAGTACTGTGCAGTGACTTGCTGCTGCCTTTCCTGGATCTGCTATTATAGCCAGCGCTGGAGCAGACGTCTTTGGGACAAAGTCCTGCGTTTTCCCTTCTGAGCATGCCCAGAGTGAGATCTCTCATTGGAGATCAGGGGTCACATGCTCAGGTGCTGCGGCAGCTCCTATTGGTCCGCCAGGAAGGCCCTGTTACTACTGTGTTCTGGAGCAAGTTTCATTGGTCCTTGTTTCTGGCAGGTCCTGTAGCTGTTGCTATAAAAGGGTGGCATGGCTGGGCCGCCATGCGCTAATATCAACTTGTAATGCTATGCGCCAGTGTGGTCATGCGTGTGTGTGGTTAGGGACCCGGCTGAAATAAGCCACTAGAATACCGACTTAATCGGTGAGGAGTTTGGTGTGCTAGCTGGTCAGGGTCGGTGTCCTAGATGCCCTAGATTACCGGCATAACCGGTGAGGAGTTTTGATTGCCGTATTCAGGGTCTGGCGTTCAGACGCCATAGATTGCGGGTGACTCCCGCGAGGACATTAGCACATGATCACGCTTTATGTACGCTTAGCACTTAACTGTGTACCTGAGAGCCTGACAGGACACAGCACTTTTCCTCAGCGGCCCTGTGACGTAACAGGGTTCGCTTTCAACGCTAGACAGCATCCTAGCGTGTTTTCTTTGCGACTCAGTTGTGTTTAGTGAGTTCGCACACATCGCCATATAGCGCTGCGGCTCTCCTTCTAGCGGCTCTGTGGAGTAACAGAGTTCGCACTTATTGCCACAGCGCGTTCCGGCGTTTTTGTTGGCGACTCTGCGGATAACAGAGTTTGCTTCTTACGCCATTTTTACTAGCAGCAGGCACCGCTTGCACGGTGGACCCCGGGCTGCGAACGCACCTCTCTACATCATATATTTGGTGCGTTCCGCAGACCCTTAACATAATATTAGCACCAGGGTCTGGCTATTAAAATGGCGGATGACCAGCGTCTAAGGCAGTACATCCAGCAGCTGGAGAGCAGGTTGGCGGCTCTTGAGCGCACAACCTCAGCTGTGGATGTTACCGCAGTCGCTGTTCAGGCTGCTAGCGTGGCTGCAGCCAGTTTGTCCTCTGCCACCTCTGCCCCTACGTTATCCCACCTCCCGCTTCCTGACAAGTTTGCCGGTGACAGCAATCAATGTCGGGGATTCGTGAGTCAGTGCTCAATACAGCTCGAGCTTCTGGCTGCACGTTTCCCCACAGATCGGGCACAAGTGGGTTTTGTATTATCTCTACTCTCGGGCAGAGCGTTGGAATGGGCAACGCCGCTGTGGGAGCGAGACGATCGTGTGGTGCGGAGTGCTTCTCGGTTTCTAGAGGCTCTGAAAAAGGTCTTTTTAGGACCTCAGGTCACGCACGATACTGCGCTCCAACTGCTGGCAATGTCACAGGGCTTGTCCATGGTCAGCCAGTTCTCAGTCCAATTTCGGACTTTGGCCTCTGAATTAGAGTGGCCAGATAAAGTTCTTATTCCAGTGTTCTGGAGAGGACTGGCAGATCATGTAAAGGACGCTTTGGCTACCAGGGAGATTCCTGCCACACTGGAGAAACTCATTTCTATATCTACCCGCATCGACCTCCGTTTTCACGAGCGGAGGTTAGAGCGGACCCAGTGTAGGCAGAGGTTTCGGCTGGCACCCACCTTTGCCAAACCTCTTGAATTTCCCGTTCAGGTGTCCGACTCCCCAGAGACCGTGGAGACTTCTCGAGTGGAGTCTAAATCTCGGACCACTCGAGTATCCGTGGTCTGTAGAGTGTGCCAGCAGCCAGGACATTATGCCAATAGATGTCCCCAGCGATCACGTACACGTTCGCGTATAGTGACCATGGGAGGAGGTTCACTAGAGTCAACAGCATTCGCCTCCAAGCTGTCCTTTAAAGGGACAATCTCTTTTGGTCAATCCACTCTAACAGTTGAGCTTTGTGTGGATTCTGGAGCAGAGGGGAACTTTATGTCCTCTGCTTTTGCCCTCCGTCACACAATACCTCAGGTGATGCTCACCAAACCGGTGACTGTTCGAGTGGTGAATGGCTCCATACTGCCCTCACAGATCACACATCAGACAATCCCTCTCACATTATGCTATGTCTCCTTCCCATCAGGAGATTATTTCTTTCCTTGTCCTTCCTGAGGGTATAGATGAGGCTCTGCTGGGAGTACCCTGGCTTCGTCTTCACTCCCCACATATTGAGTGGTCCTCTGGGAAGATACGGGGTTGGAGTGAGTCTTGTAGAGGTAAATGTGTGAGGGAGTGTGTTCAGGTTGCTACTACAGGGATACCCGCAGATCTCACTTCCCTGCCCAAGTGCTATTGGTCCTATGTAGACGTGTTCTCCAAAAAGGCTGCGGAGACTCTTCCGCCTCACCGCCCCTATGACTGTCCTATTGACCTCTTGCCTGGAGCAGAACCTCCCCTGGGAAGGGTCTATCCTCTCTCTCTCCCGGAGACGGAGGCTATGTCCCAATACATTCAGGAAAATCTGGCAAGAGGGTTCATCAGGAAGTCAGTGTCACCTGCTGGGGCAGGGTTCTTCTTTGTGCAAAAGAAGAACGGAGAATTACGTCCCTGCATAGATTACAGGGGTCTTAACGCCATTACCGTTAAGAATAAATACCCCTGCCTTTAATTTCTGAGCTCTTTGATAGGCTTCGGGGAGCAAGGGTATTTACCAAATTAGACCTGCGGGGTGCTTACAACCTGATTCGCATCCGCGAGGGGGACGAGGGAAGACGGCTTTTAATACCAGGGATGGGCACTATGAGTATCTGGTGATGCCCTTTGGGCTCTGTAACGCCCCAGCCGTTTTCCAAGACTTTGTTAATGACATCTTCCGGGATATGCTTTCCACCTCGGTCGTGGTCTATCTGGATGATATTCTCATCTTCTCTCCAGATATTGACTCCCACCGGAAAGATGTCTGCAGGGTCTTCGACCTCTTGCGGGCAAATTCCCTTTATGCAAAGTTGGAGAAATGCGTGTTTGAGCAGGAGTCTTTACCATTCTTGGGCTATATCATCTCCGCCCAGGGATTGGCTATGGATCCTGCCAAATTACAAGCTGTGATGGACTGGCAAGAACCTCATTCCCTTAAAGCGGTGCAGCGCTTTATGGGGTTCATTAATTATTATCGCCAGTTCATTCCCCATTTCTCAACTTTGGTAGCTCCCTTGGTAGCCCTCACCAAGAAGGGAGCAAATCCCAAATTGTGGTCTGAGGAAGTCTCCAAGGCTTTCATCTCAATTAAGTCTCAGTTTGCTAGCGCTCCCATTCTACGCCACCCTGATGTTGATAAGCCATTCATATTGGAGGTGGATGCCTCATCCGTTGGTGCTGGAGCAGTCCTCTTTCAAAAGGATGCTCAAGGTCGAAAGCATCCTTGCTTCTTCTTCTCCAAGACCTTCACACCAGCGGAGAAGAATTATTCCATTGGGGACAGGGAGTTGTTCGCAATGAAATTGGCTTTCTCTGAGTGGAGACATCTGTTGGAGGGGCTCGCTTTCCCTTCCAAGTCTTCACTGACCACAAAAATTTGGTATATCTGCAGACAGCCCAGCGGCTAAATTCTCGCCAGGCCAGATGTCCTTGTTCTTCTCCCGGTTTCATTTCACACTGCATTTCCTCTCGGGAGAGAAGAATATTCGTGCCGACGCTCTCTCTCGCTCTGTGGTGTCCTCTGAGGAGGAGGTGGAGGAGCCTCGGCTTATTGTCCCCACAGAGAGCCTGAGAACAGTGGCCCCGGTTTCGCTAGAGTCTGTGCCCCCGGGCAAGACTTTTGTACCTACCAACTTGCGACCGGAGGTACTCTCTTGGGCACATTCGTCCAGGGTGGGTGGACACTTTGGGGCAAAGAGGACATCTGAATTGCTGGCGAGGACATACTGGTGGCCGCATATGGTCCGTGACGTTGGGGACTATGTTGGGGGTGTGTCTCCTGCGCCAAGAATAAGTCTCCACGACAACGGCCAGCTGGGTTACTTTACCCTTTGCGGTGGCAGACAGTCCCTGGGAGATGGTTGGAATGGACTTTGTGGTGGGCTTGCCCAAGTCTCGGGGTTGCACCATCATTTGGGTAATCACCGACCATTTTTCCAAAATGGTGCATTTGGTGCCGCTACCACGGTTACCTTCTGCACGGGCTCTGGCAGCGTTGTTCGTTAGGCACATCTTCCGTCTACACAGCATGCCGGACAAAATTGTCAGTGACCGAGGTCCCCAGTTTGCGTCTCGGTTCTGGAGAGAGCTTTGTCGTCTACTCAGTATTGAGTTAAATCTCTCTTCAGCGTACCATCCTGAGACGAATGGGTTGGTAGAGAGGGCCAACCAGACCTTGGTCACCTATCTATGACATTTTGTCTCGGCCAGGCAGGATGACTGGGCATCCTTGCTACCATGGGCTGAGTTTGCACTAAACAATGCTGTGGCTGATTCCACCGGACAGACTCCATTCCTCCTAAACTACGGTCAGCATCCGCGGGTTCCGGTGCCCATGCCTGTGTCTTCCGCCGACTCCAGGGTGGCAGACTGGGCTGTGGAGGCACGGGACATTTGGGACCGTACCCAGGATGCCATTCAGGCATCCAAGGAGAGGATGAGGTCCTCCGCCGACGCACATCCGCGCCCCGCTCCAACATTTGCTCCTGGGGACATGGTGTGGCTCTCCGCCCGTAACATCAGGCTGCGAGTTGAGTCCAACTAAGTTGGCACCCCGCTACCTGGGTCCTTTCAAGGTCCTCGAGCAGGTTAACCCTGTGGTATACCGTTTGGCTCTTCCACCACGCCTGGGTATCTCCGACACCTTTCACTATCCCTCCTGAAACCCGTGCTCATGTCCCGGTTTTCTGAGTCATCTGCCGGGACATCGGGTTCATCTACGGATGACCATGAGGTGAACGCCATCGTAGGGTGTAAGGTGGTACGGGGCAAAAAGTTTTATTTGGTGGACTGGAGGGGCTATGGGCCTGAGGATAGGTCTTGGGAGCCTGCCGAGCATGTTCACACTCCGCAGCTCATCGCTGCCTTTGAACGCAGCAGGCCCAGAGAAGGGGGGCCCTAGGAGGGGGGGTAATGTTAGGGTTCGAGTTCCCGCTGCTGCACAAGGGGAGTCTTGAACCAGCCCCGCTGCGGTCTCCCATTCATCTCCGGCCGCAGTGGAGCCTGCTCTGCAGAGACGTCGGTCCAAGCGTCTTGCCCACTCCAGTACTGTGCAGTGACTTGCTGCTGCCTTTCCTGGATCTGCTATTATAGCCAGTGCTGGAGCAGACGTCTTTGGGACAAAGTCCTGCGTTTTCCCTTCTGAGCATGCCCAGAGTGAGATCTCTCATTGATGATCAGGGGTCACATGCTCAGTGCTGCGGCAGCTCCTATTGGTCCGCCAGGAAGGCCCTGTTACTACTGGTGTTCTGGAGCAAGTTTCATTGGTCCTTGTTTCTGGCAGGTCCTGTAGCTGTTGCTATAAAAGGGTAGCATGGCTGGGCCGCCATGCGCTAATATCAACCATTGTATGCTATGCGCCAGTGTGGTCATGCGTGTGTGTGGTTAGGGACCCGGCTGAAATAAGCCACTAGAATACCGACTTAATCGGTGAGGAGTTTGGTGTGCTAGCTGGTCAGGGTCGGCGTCCTAGATGCCCTAGATTACCGGCATAACCGGTGAGGAGTTTTGATTGCCGTATTCAGGGTCTGGCGTTCAGACGCCATAGATTGCGGGTGACTCCCGCGAGGACATTAGCACATGATCACGCTTTATGTACGCTTAGCACTTAACTGTGTACCTGAGAGCCTGACAGGACACAGCACTTTTCCTCAGCGGCCCTGTGACGTAACAGGGTTCGCTTTCAACGCTAGACAGCGCCCTAGCGTGTTTTCTTTGCGACTCAGTTGTGTTTAGTGAGTTCGCACACATCGCCATATAGCGCTGCAGCTCTCCTTCTAGCAGCTCTGTGGAGTAACAGAGTTCGCACTTATTGCCACAGCGCGTTACGCGTTTTTGTTGGCGACTCTGCGGATAACAGAGTTTGCTTCTTACGCCATTTTTACTAGCAGCAGGCACCGCTTGCACGGTGGACCCCGGGCTGCGAACGCACCTCTCTACATCATATATTTGGTGCGTTCCGCAGACCCTTAACATAGTGTTGAAAAAGAAACCTGGGTGGTTTCGAAATGCATCTAGTGATTAATGCTATATTGCCAGTATTGATTTGAGACAGTAAAACACCATTTAACCTGCAAAGTTTGTAACTAGACTCTTGCTGATCCTTGATATACAGAGAAGTGGGTGACACTTTTGTTTATGCCACATCAAACCTGCACCGATATGGTCTGTCCTAATTCAGACAGTTATAAACAGCTGTACACACACTATTGTATTTGTGCAAACCAGAGATCTTTTTTCACAGAACAGATTACATTATTTTATGTTTTTTATTTGTCTCTCTCTACTGGCGTTGACAAATTGAATATTTTATTTGTTTGTCATTTTTGTTTTATTTATTATCGTTATTGTTATTGTTATTATAGTATTAATATTATTATTTTCCACAAGGGGCCCCTTGGCAGTTTTATTAGCATTATTTAGACTTTTTCATAAGTCATTTGTATTGCCATTTTTGCTGTGTATATTAAAGCCACTTTAGGAGGTTTTACATGTGCTAGTCTCTTTTTTTATTTCTTAACCATAATTTTCTTTACTCTGCTGGATGTCAGAGTTTCACTAATGCACTGTAGTCCATTCTATTTTCATTATTTCTATTTAATACTGCGCCCCCATTATTATTATTATTATTATTACAGCAATACCAGACTTTTTATATTTCAGTATTTCTGTTGGTTTCGGTTGTAGTTTTCTGAGACACATGGAAAAAAAAAATGCACATGTCAACATGTCCATAAATTATAATGGGTATATGTTCTATCTGTGAAAAATAGACATCTGATTGAGGCTTAACTCTGTGGTGCCAGTTCCTTGGCCCAGGGGCATATCTAGGGGAGGCAGGAAGGGCATTTGCTCTTGAAGCTATAAGCAGGGGCTGCCATTGGGCCACCTGATCAAGCAGTCTGAGGTGCCTTCACGGTGGCTTCATTATGCTACATTTCCTTCCCCCTAGAGTAGGATTTGGCCGTTCTCCAAGATAGCTGTCAAGTTGATAGCAGGCTCAGAGAAGGTGTAAATCATGGACTCCCAGCATTCAAATGTACTCGTATTCTTCAGGTGCGAGTACAATTGAAGCCCTGACTGGTGGCACTTCCAGTTGAGGACAATGTGAGCAACATGATCAGGCCATCTGATCACACTGCTGACTTGACTCTAGCGCTGCGTAGGAGAAGACGACTGTAAGGTAAGTATGACGAGACAGTATGGGCAGAAGAAATGTGTGGAGATACAGTATGGGTAGTGGCATGTGAGGGGGTGGGAGTATGTCCAAAGGTAGTATGGGGAGGAAATGTGTAAAGAGACAGTATGGGTGGGGGATGTGTGAAGAGACAATATGGATGAAGGGGAATGTGTGAAGAGATAGTATGGCCATGGGGGAATGTTTGAAGAAACAGGGGAGGAATGTGTGTGGAGACAATATGGGAGGGGGACAAATTTGTGAGGGGATAGCATTAGGTAGAAAAGTGTGTGGGGACACAATATAGAAACTTGGTAGTGTGGGGGGCAGTATAGAAATGGGGCAGCATGGTGAAAAGCATAAGTCAACAGTATGGAGGAGACAGTATACCGAGGGGGGAATGTTAGGAGGGAGTACAGTATAGAGACTGGGCAGTATAGTGGGGACACAGTGTGAGGGGGCAATGTTAATAGGGGACCAGTATGGAAAGGAAAGGGCAGTTTGGAGGAAATGTACCAAAAGTGGGACAGTGTGGAGGTCATTTTTTGTGCAGTGAGCACAGTGAGGGGTAATTATTCAGGGGCACAATACAGAGCAGATATTATTATGCAGGAGCATTATAATTACACTGATATTTTAAGGGCACCATGTCAGGATGTGCTGCAGAAGACTGGAGAAGATGGAAGTCTGCAGAGACAAGCTGTGGATGTGAAAAGTCATCATGGTGTCTGAACCAGATGGAGAAGAAAAGAAAGAGAACGACTCCTATAAGAGAAGATGTCACCTATAAGGTACCTGGATGTAAATGTTTATTTGTGATGCTGCCTGCATCTCATTAGTACTATAGCTCCTGTATAGTCTGGAGTATGATGATGGCTGCTAATAACAACAACTCCCAGTATCTCCTTACCATTGTTGAGGACATACTAGGAGTTGAAGGTTCATGTGGTGCATTTGTTTTTGGGGCTGACTTGACATTACAATTCATTGCTGTACTAAGATTGGCGCTTTATACATCTACTGATTGTAATTTTGGTGCTGTATTATGTATTGATGGTGGTTCTGGTAATGTGTTCATGTACTTATGATGCTTGTGATGCCATATTTCTGTACTGTTTGTGGTTGTGTTGCTGTATTTCTGTAATGATGATGGTTCTGGTGATGTATTCATGTACTGTTGGTGGTCCAGGTTCTGTATTTCTGTATTATTGGTGGCTCTGGTGCTGTATTTTTGAAATGCTGGTGGTTTTGGTGATATATTTCTGTAATGACGAAGGTTCTGAAAAATTAACCCAGTACTGATGGTGGTTGTGATAAAGTATTTCTATACTGTTATTAGTTCTGATCCTGTACACATATAGAAGTCCAAAACTTGTCAGACAACGTGATACATGGCTATATTAATAAATTATTCTGCCATCTGACAACTTAAGGGTTGCTACATCTCTGTTTATGTTAGGAGCATTAATTATAAAATTAAGTGCAATATGCCCAGTCCTAACAGCGCGTAATGTACTGTCAGGTTTCATCTTTGCTTGCCAGTTCCAGTGGTCAGTACATGACCACTCATATGCAGTTTTCATACTTCAGGTCATGTGCAAAACTAGCTTCTCTTCCTGCTTCTCTTCACAGGAGCTGTAATATTTCACTGATCATTGAGAGAATTAGAAAGAGTAGCTCATCCGCACGGACTGTAAGCATGAAAATCACATATGAGTGGTCACATTATGACTACTCAAACCACTTAAGCTGTGAATATAATGGGACGCCAAACTGAATTTTTGCCCCGAATGCAGGAAATCATAGATTTGCTCCTGCCTTGACTGATACAGATGGTCTTATAGAAGTAAGGCAAACCCATAGACAAAGATTCCTGTCATAATATCAAAACAAATAAGAACTCCAGAAATAATGACATTTTATGGCCAGTAATCAGTAACTGAATTGCTACAGAAATATCGTTGATAGCTATACCTGTAATTTTCCATCTAGGAACAAATGGCCAAATATCTTGAAAATAAATATTATGTTCTTTTGGAATACTGCAACCTTTTTCAATGTACTTTAAAATATTTGTACTGGCATGTGCATACACTCTAAATGCCCAAACGCCTGGCGGTACAAGTACATTTGTGTAGAGATTTAGTATAGCCATTAAAAGTAAGCTTTCTCTGTTACTTGACATGCTGGTTTAGTTAAAAAAAATTACCGCTGCTATTGCAAGTCTATAAAAGCACCAAGTGTGATAAACCAAACAGCTGTTCTATTGTATTTAATATTTTACCAATAATTGTGAAAAAAAGGGACACATTTGTCAATGTATTATGTGTGTACTGCTAAGAAATACAAACACGTAACTTCGGCTACATGGCGACTTTGCTTGTGATACAGATTATGCGGGCAAAGTTTGCTGTGTGTTGCTGCTGAGTCGTCCGCCAGGGCCGTGGGGTACTCGGCACCGAGCCCATTGATTTCTATGGGGAATGTCACGGGTAGCACAGCTCGGTCCATTGCCCTGGGCGCTCACTGAAAATGGGGGATATTTACAGGTGAATTATACATTGATATGGGGATTCGTGACGCCACTTGTGGTATCTGGTCAGGATGACCAGCGCTGCTATGCAGATCCACTGAAGGGTTAATATTGTGCAGCTAGATGTTAAGCCTTCCACAAGTAAGGCTGATTCCTCCAGGGCAGATAGATGTGTAGGAATGCAGGACAGACGGGGACCCGGCAGTCAGGGGCAATAAGGGAGACACACACATAAGTCACTTTGGTACCTTTACTGAAGATGTTGCAGGCGCTTCCCGGAGCACTGTAGGGTGAAGGGTGCACATCCAGATTCCTCCACTGAGTAGGTGTGTGGCCTCCTGTTCTCTGCCTTTTTGTAATGAAGTCTTGGCCTGCGTGTAGCTGGGCCTAACTTAGTCTCCGTCTTGTACCTGGCTGACCTTGTGGTTGGACCTCTTCTTGAAGTACACAGTCTCTATTTGCAGTGCACTGCTAGACTCCGTCCTCCTGATCCTGCTACGTATCAGCTCTGTGGTACTCCTGGGACTTGTAGTCCTCCAGGAACTCCGGTGTTCTCCTAATGGGTCGTGGAGATCCCTATAGGCTCGGACCCCGGTGTCCGGTGAATACTTGCTGAGGTAAGCTATAAAGGCTTTTCTACCTCCTTAACTTTCCACTCGCCTTCGGCCTACCCGGATCCTCACACGATCACACACTGGCAGTTGGTGGTTTGCCTCTTCACCGCTCTTTAAGCGTCGGCACGCTTCTCATTGAGCTGCACTCCTAGATTCAGCTCTGACTAGGCTAGAGTGATTGCTGTTTCACTCTTTACTAGACTCCACTTGCTCTTGTGAACTGAATAGCTCTGCAGCCTCTCAATCTCAGCTCTGCACTTCACCTTCCTGCAGACTGACTGACTGAGCCCTCTAAGATCACTGCACTCTCTGAGATGGCTGCACTGAACTAAACTAGATGTTTCCTGTGTAACTGTCTTTTATATGTCTAAAACAGCTCCCTCTGGTGGTCTTTGGGATAAGTGAACGTGTGTGCATGTGTATAATGACCTCTAGTGGGATATTCTTTCAGTGCACCCTTCTGGGAGATATGGATTCAGTCGCAGCTGGGCTCCACATTCCCCCCTAGTAGAACTCAGCACTCCGGGGCTGAAATACAAAACAAAGAACAATAAACATTGTATACATAACTCTTCCTTTACAGGAGGTAAGGCACTCTTGAACTGTTGCATAACGGTAAATGAACAACTATATACATTAGTACAATGAGGAATTGAGCAACCATAAAAGTCCCAGTCTCTTTTGGAAAAGGATGCTCAAAAAGGGTAGAGAAAACAAGTAAAAATAATGTCCATTCACTTGTTTCAATTTAAAAGGAAAAATAGGTTATTATAGCAACAATATATACATTTATATACAGTGGTTCTTGATAATTATTTACATGAGTTAGGTCCTACTCTCTGTACCTAACAGGTAATTGCCCCTTGTTATGCGTACTGACCTACGTGGTGTAGTGGTAGGTGAGGTGTCAGTTACCCTGTTATTCCTGCGTGCAGGTAGGTTGTAGTACTGCCTTAGCCTCTCTAGGGATCTGGCAAGTATACTGTGAGCTGGGTGAACTGGCTCGACTTCTGCAGGGGATCCTTCTTCCTGAGGTTCAACTTCTTGGGATTCCTGCTTCTTGGGATTCTGCTGGGGCAGGTTCTTCTGGAACTGACTCTATTGCAACAACCGGTGCAACTGAATGTAGAGGTTCTCCTTGTGGTTGATAGAATTGAAGCACAGGAATGATTACAGCTTCTCCAATTCTGGGCCAATCCGCGGGGAAATCTCCTAAGTCTGTATGTATGACTGCTTCATCACGCTCTTCCTGATTGACAACAGGTTCTTCCTCTTGAAGCTTTAACGGATCCGGACACAACTTTAGGTGATCTCTGGATACAGTTGCAGTCGTTCTTCCTCCATCCTTGCTAATTATGCACGTTTTCTTGTTGTCAAACCTTGAATTCTGTACGATGTAGGGCTCTCTTTCCCATTGATCATCAAGTTTGTGTATCCTCCTCTTTCTTTTCAGTACGACTTCACCAGGTGCGAAAGGTTCGGCTGGCGCACTTTTGTTGTAGCGATCTTGTTTATCCCTTGCTCGATTGAGACTATCTTCAACACAGGCCTGTACTTTTCTGTACTGTTCCTGTCTGTTGGTGTCCCAGTCTTCAGTAGTCACATCTGCTTCTGGTTCTACAACACCAAGCTCCAGATCCATGGGCAGCTTTCCTGGTCTGGCCCGCATGAGATAAGCTGGGGTGCAATTGGTGGAACTCACAGGTATGTGATTGTACAGATCTACCAGGTCAGGTAGTAAGTCTGGCCACCGATTTCTCTCCACGAGTGGTACAGTCTTCAGCAGGTCAATGACGATGTGATTCATCTTCTCACAGAGACCATTGGTTTGGGGGTGGTACGGTGTTGTTCTTATCTTCTTACACCCGTACAAGTGACAGAACTCTTTGAACAATTCGGCCTCGAAGGCTGGGCCTTGGTCAGTTAGCACCTGCTCAGGATATCCGTGTGGTCTGCAGAAATACGCCTGGAACGTCTTTGCTGCTGTCTCTGCCGTCAGATCTTTGACAGGGGCGACCACCAGGAACCTGGAGTAGTGATCCACCATAGTCAGGGCATAGGAGTATCCTGACCGGCTGGGTGACAACTTGACATGGTCCAGGGCCACGATCTCCAAGGGATGAGTCGTCTTGATGGGTTGCAGGGGTGCCTTCTGACTGCTGTAGTCCTTTCTTCTGAGGCCACAGGGTCCACAATTCTGGCACCACCTCTCGATGGAACTGCGCATTCCTACCCAATAGAAACGACACTTCAACAGGGTCTCCAGCTTCTTCCAGCCAAAGTGTCCCGCTTGATCGTGGTAGGCTTCTAACACCATCTGGATGTCTGCTCTGGGGACTACTATCTGCCATACCATCTCATGGGTCCTTGGGTTGACATACCTCCGGCACAGCTTCTCACGGTAGATAAACAGCCGGCTTCTCTCATTCCACAGCTGCTTTGCTTGTTGAGGCGCATCCTTCTCCAAGGAGGAACCTTCTTGAGTTATCAGCTCCTTGATTCGGCTGACAACTGGATCGCTGTCCTGAGTTTCCTTCCAGCTGTGGTGAGGTAAAGGATTTAACGTCTTACCACGCGGCCTCCTGCAGGCTTGTTGCTCGTGGATCATCCCATTCCTGTGAAAGGCAGGTAGTTCAATCTCTTCCAGATCATCCACTTCTTCTTCTGTGTCCGATTCATGAGGCATCCTGGATAGGGCATCAGCGTTGGCATTCTTGCGGCCCGCTCGGTACTTGATTGTGAATTGGTAGTTTGACAGCCGAGCCATTCATCGTTGTTCCATGGCTCCCAGCTTAGCTGTTTCAAGATGCGTCAAGGGGTTGTTATCAGTGTAGGCAGTGAACTTGCTGGAGGCTAAGTAGTGCTTAAACCTCTCCGTGATGGCCCAGACCAGTGCCAGGAACTCCAACTTGAAGCTGCTATAGTTCTCTGGGTTCCTCTCGGTCGGGCGGAGCTTCCTGCTTGTATAGGCGATGACTTTCTCCAGGCCATTTTGCTTCTGACTGAGGACAGCTCCCAATCCTTCGTTGCTGGCATCAGTATACAGCAGGAACGGCTGGCTGTAGTCAGGTAAGCTAGGATCTCATCACCTGTCAGGATCTCCTTCATTTCCTTGAATGCTTCTGCCTGTTCTTTACCCCAATGGAATGGAGAATTTCTGCTCTTGAGGGACTGTCTCACCAGGAGGTCTTGCAGAGGCGCTGCTTTCTTGGTGTAATCCTTCACAAACCTCCGGTAGTATCCTGTCAGTCCCAGGAACTGTCGCACCTCTTTGAGATTTTTCGGCTCCGGCCATTTCTGGATGGCGGTGATCTTTTCGGGGTCTGGCGCTACTCCTTCTGAGCTGACAATATGTCCCAGATACTGTACCTTTTGTTTGAGCAGATGGCACTTTGAAGGCTTCAGTTTCATCCCATACTTGGACAGTGACTCGCATACCTCCGCCAGGTGCTTCAAGTGATCTTCATACGTCTTGGAGTACACAATTACGTCGTCAGGTACAGCAACACAGTTTCAAAGTTGAGATGTCCCAGGCAGCTCTCCATCACTCTCTGAAACGTTCCAGGGGCACTGCTGAGTCCAAACGGCATCCTGTCAAACTCACAGAGTCCCATCGGGGTGGTGAAAGCCGTCTTCTCCCGATCCTCCTCAGCCACAGCTACTTGCCAGTACCCACTAGTGAGGTCAAGGGTGGAAAAGTAATTAGCAGTCTTTAGTGCAGCTAAGGATTCCTCAATGCGTGGTAAAGGGTATGCATCTTTATGTGTAATGCGATTTACTTGTCTGTAATCTACACACATTCTCATGCTTCCATCCTTTTTCCTGACTAAGACTAGAGGTGCTGCCCAGGGACTACAACTATCCTTATCACCCCTGCTTCCTTCATGTCACGCAACATTTCCTTGGCTTTCTGGTAGTGTGCTGGAGGTATAGGCCTGTACCGCTCTTTAATGGGAGGATGATTGCCTGTGGGGATGTGATGTTGGACCCCTTTAATTTTCCCAAAGTCGAGTGGGTGTTTGCTGAATACCTGTGCATACCCTGAACTACTCGGTATACTCCTTGTTTCTGGTGGGCTGGAGTGGTGTCTGTCCCGACATGGAGCTGCTGACACCAATCCTCCACCTGGGTGGTCGGACCGTTATCCTCCACTGGTTGTGGGGAGGTTAAGGGCTCCGTCGTGTGAATGGAGTTATTATCCACAGCATGTAACTTAGCAACAGTGGCATAACGTGGTAATTTGACTTCATCCTCTCCCCAGTTGAGAAGACGCACTGGCACCCTCCCATTATGTACCTCCACTACCCCTCTGGCAGTCAAGAGTGTAGGTCTGTGTTCTGAACAATGGGGCTCTACTACTGCTTGGTAGTTCTGTCCTCTCAGACCTATTGCTGCTCTACACCAAATAAGCATTTCACTCATTGGGGGTATCACAATGGGGTTCGGGTCTGTTACCCGTACATTACCAATCTCACCACCGGTCAGTTTCACTTGCTGCTGGCACATCAGGGCCCGGATCTCCTTCTGGATCGCTCCCTTGTGCTTTGGTCTGGCAATATCGGCGAGCTGTCGGAGTAAAAACACAACCTCCTCCAAACAGTTACTAATAATGTTAGTGCCTAAAACCACATTCAACCCATTTTCCTCATTAACAGTCTTCACTACAAGAAGTCCCTGATCTTTTAGCTCCACTCTCCCCACTTTTACGTCTACGTTTTTAGCCCCCAGTAAGTCAAGAGGGAGGCCATTAGAGGCGTATACGGCAAAGTCAGGGTTTGGGGGTTGGAGACCGTCACTGGACCAGTATCTATTGTAAAGAACATCAGATATGACGGTTACCTGAGATCCAGTGTCCAGCAGGGCAGGGATTGCGATCCCGTCCAGTATGATGGACAGGTATGGTCTTCCTCCCACAAACCTGCGGTTCCAGTCTGAGGGGCCTGAGGAGTCTATTCCTGGGTGTCGGCCCTCGGACCCAGGATTTGCTCGTTTAAAGGACACCGACGTGCTGGGTGACCTTCTCTGTGGCAGCGGTAGCAGATGATCTCTCGGCGAGGATGATGCTGGTCGCGGGTCCTTCCTGGAGGTGGCGTTGTCCTCCTCCGGTGGGGCGACGTCCTCCTTCTCCTCCGGTTCATCCAAGGGGCATCCTCTGGGCAGTCGGCTAGCAGGATCTTTCCTTCTTCCTCCGTCGGCAGTTGCAGGGCACTCATTACAGTGGCCAGGTTTTTGGTGAGCTGGCGCACTTCTGAGCACAGACAGTCCAGCTCAGTAGGGAGCGCCACTTGCGTTTTGGCTTCCGCAACCAGCGGGGAAAAGGTGGATGCTGCTGGCTTTAGGGTGGCTTCACTCGGGTGACATTGGGTTGCCATCTCGGGTGTTTCCAGGGGTCGCAGTCCTTTTATAGCCATATCCTTAAGGGCATCAAAGGTAGCATCAGGATGATCCAAGGACACCAGTGCACAGTCCTGCTTTCAGCTTGGGACCTCAGTCCTCGTACAAATTGTTCTTTTAACATTTTATTCTCTTTGGTGACACTTATGGGGTTAACCTGTTTGAGTGCTCGCAGGGCCCCCTGTAGTCGGCAGGCGTAGTCCCTAATGCTGTCATCTGGTTTCTGGGAGCATTGGTAAAACCTCATCCGGAGATCTGTTTCAGTGCGGTCCTCAAAAATAGTCTGTAGCTTTAAGAAAATTGCAAGCACTGATTCCTGGTCTGCAGCTGTCCAAGTTTCTACTTCTCTCTCTGCAGCACCAGTTAATTATCCCACTACCACTGCAGCTCTCTGCTTTTCTGTCATAGGGTACATGTCCATTATGCTGCATATTTTTCGCTTGAACCCTGACAGGGTGTCTGGCTTGCCGCTGTACTGAGGGAGCCACTTTGCTCCAGGCATGTATGGCAGCGTTAGCGGTACTATCGGGCCACAGGACCAGATGAGGGGCCAGCATTTCCAGCCTGTGCGGCAGCGCCGATGGGTAAGTCATTGGGGCGGTCGCCCTCGGCCGCGCTGTCAGCTTGCGGCTGTGACATGTCTGCGCCCCCCTAGTTAAGTGTGGCCTACCTTCTCTGAAGGCTGCAGCTCTGCAGGGCACAGCGATGTAGAAGGACCTGCGTCGCTGGCGCTCTGACGTCAGAGCGTTCACTGAAGCTCTCCACAGGACCTGCCGCCGCGTCAGCGTTGGGGGCGTGTCCAGGACTCAGCGCACTTTTGCAGGTACGCCCACTAGTTTTTCGCGCCGTGGCATTGTAAATGGCGGGCAATGGCGGGAAACCTTCACCACTATATACAACAGTCTTTTAGTGAGGCACACAGTACCCGGTGGCAACGGGCACAAATTACTCCGTTGCTGCAGGGCACGCAATCCTGTTCGTGACGCCAGAGAATGAGTCGTCCGCCAGGGCCGTGGGGTACTCGGCACCGAGCCCGTTGATTTCTATGGGGAATGTCACGGGTAGCACAGCTCGGTCCGTTGCCCTGGGCGCTCACTGAAAATGGGGGATATTTACAGGTGAATTGTACATTGATATGGGGATTCGTGACGCCACTTGTGGTATCTGGTCAGGATGACCAGCGCTGCTATGCAGATCCACTGAAGGGTTAATATTGTGCAGCTAGATGTTAAGCCTTCCACAAGTAAGGCTGATTCCTCCAGGGAAGATAGATGTGTAGGAATGCAGGACAGACGGGGACCCGGCAGTCAGGGGCAATAAGGGAACACACACATAAGTCACTTTGGTACCTTTACTGAAGATGTTGCAGGCGCTTCCCGGAGCACTGTAGGGTGAAGGGTGCACATCCAGATTCCTCCACTGAGTAGGTGTGTGGCCTCCTGTTCTCTGCCTTTTTGTAATGAAGTCTTGGCCTGCGTGTAGCTGGGCCTAACTTAGTCTCCGTCTTGTACCTGGCTGACCTTGTGGTTGGACCTCTTCTTGAAGTACACAGTCTCTATTTGCAGTGCACTGCTAGACTCCGTCCTCCTGATCCTGCTACGTATCAGCTCTGTGGTACTCCTGGGACTTGTAGTCCTCCAGGAACTCCGGTGTTCTCCTAATGGGTCGTGGAGATCCCTATAGGCTCGGACCCCGGTGTCCGGTGAATACTTGCTGAGGTAAGCTATAAAGGCTTTTCTACCTCCTTAACTTTCCACTCGCCTTCGGCCTACCCGGATCCTCACACGATCACACACTGGCAGTTGGTGGTTTGCCTCTTCACCGCTCTTTAAGCGTCGGCACGCTTCTCATTGAGCTGCACTCCTAGATTCAGCTCTGACTAGACTAGAGTGATTGCTGTTTCACTCTTTACTAGACTCCACTTGCTCTTGTGAACTGAATAGCTCTGCAGCCTCTCAATCTCAGCTCTGCACTTCACCTTCCTGCAGACTGACTGACTGAGCCCTCTAAGATCACTGCACTCTCTGAGATGGCTGCACTGAACTAAACTAGATGTTTCCTGTGTAACTGTCTTTTATATGTCTAAAACAGCTCCCTCTGGTGGTCTTTGGGATAAGTGAACATGTGTGCATGTGTATAATGACCTCTAGTGGGATATTCTTTCAGTGCACCCTTCTGGGAGATATGGATTCAGTCGCAGCTGGGCTCCACACTGCTACATCACAGGACAATACAAGTGATTGGGGTCAGAGAACTGCGATAGGCAGGTCGCAAAATATTGTACCTGGTTGGATTCTTCGCAGCCACTCGCTGTACTCTACGGTTTGCGATGTGACCCCGTTTACTTGTATTGCGATGCAATATAGAAGCAACACACAGTGGTTTTTGGCAGCATAACCTGTGCTGCGGCCAAAGTTGCCATGTAGCCCTAGCCCGAAAGTGTTAGAACATAGGTCAGATCCCACCGATCACACTTTAGCTTGTTCTAAGTAGAGGGCATCAATGATATTTTTCACAAAACCCTTTATGCTTATTTTTTTACTAGTTGCCAAAACCTTATGTACAGAGCCGATGCAGTGTCAGAAGTCTTTTTGATTCACAGACCACAGACCATAGATCCATGTACCACTAAACGTTTCCACTGTATGCCACCAAGCTATCTTCTAAAAATATTGAAAGTGACTATTTAAGTTCACTTTTACCATGTGGCTGTGTTGCTTTTGCATTATATAAACTCAAAAATAGATTATGCAATTCAACACGAGGGAAGATGGGTGGCGATGAAGAAGAGTGGTGCATCTGAAGCCGAGAATTCTATGACTCGCCCTGAAGTTGCTGCCACACGAAAGGTAGATAATTCCTTTATTGATATTATCACCTCCACTGTCTAGTGGGCTCATAACCTTTGCTAATTTTTCTCAATACCGTTTCCTTGCACACTGAAGCCCTTGAAACCTGTTTTTTTTTTATTTCTGGAGGAAACCAATGGCTAGAGCTGACACTAGAGATAAATTAGCTGTAGGCTTTCCCACAAGTAAAATTTGGAAATCATTGCACCATGGAATAGTATTTCATAATATCGCATACAACAAGAAGCTGTGTCATTCAAACCCAAAGGAAGAGAAAAAAAAGTAAACATGCCCTATTTTTGTTGGAACACATTTTAATTTAGCGCTATGTTGGAGTTAATGCATCTGGAGCCGCATAGAAAGTTTATACCAATGTCAGGACTTTGTAAAGCTCTGTTAAAAAGTCTCATGTCAAGCTTCGTAATCAAACACTTATGTTTTATCTATGTTATGTTCTTCGAGATGGATAAGGCTGTAGTGTACAGATCACAGGAATTGCTAGCCAAGAAAGAAAACAGAATATATTCCATGTGCTATTGGGGAGTGAGTGAACTCAAGAATATGACCCATGTGTGAATATATAAAGCATCCGAGATGCATTTTGTGAAATATTACAAGAGTTTAAAAAACATTATTAAAATATCTGTTCATTAGTGAAAAGTATGTTGAACTTTTAAGAAAAAGCAGAAAAATAGAGGTGGTTTCCCATAAGGCATAAAGAATTAAAAAAGTGAAAATAGAAAAGAGATATTCCTTAAGTAGAAGGCGGGTCATTGGTAACGTTCTATAATTCCAGCCAGAAAGAAAAGAACTTCTAAGTGCTGGCAAACAAATAGAAGAGAACCATGGAAAAAAAAGAGGTCAACATGGTGCAGTGAAAACAAATCATTAACCCCTTAGTGACAGAGCCATTTTGCAGCTTAATGACCGGCCAATTTTTACAATTCTGACCACTGTCACTTTATGTGGTTATAACTCTGGAACGCTTTAACGAATCCCGCTGATTCTGAGACTGTTTTTTCGTGACATATTGTACTTCACGTTAGTGGTAAAATTTATTTGATATGACTTGTGTTTATTTATGAAAAAAACGGAAATATGGGGAAAATTTTGAAAATTTAGCAATTTTCAAATTTTATAATTTTTATGCCCTTAAATCAGAGAGATATGTCACACAAATTTCTTAATAAATAACATTTCCCACATGTCTACTTTACATCAGCACAATTTTGGGAACAAAATTTTCTTTTGTTACGAAGTTATAAGGGTTAAAAGTTGACCAGCGATTTCTCATTTTTACAACACCATTTTTTTTAGGGACCACATCACATTTGAAGTCACTTTGAGGGGTTTATATGATAGAAAATACCCAAAAGTGGCACCATTCTAAAAACTGCACCCCTGAAGGTGCTCCAAACCACATTCAAGAAGTTTATTAACCCTTCAGGTGCTTCACAGGAGCTGAAGCAATGTGGAAGGAAAAAATTGACATTTAACTTTTTTTGCAAAAGCTTTACTTCGGAACCAATTTTTTTTATTTTCACAAGTGTTAAAAAGAAAAATGAACCACAAAATTTGTTGTGCAATTTCTTCTGAATACGCCGATACCCCATATGTGGGGGTAAACCACTTTTTGGGCGCATGGCAGAGGTCACAAGGGAAGGAGCGCCGTTTGACTTTTTCAACGCAGAATTGGCTGAATGCCATGTCGCGTTTAGATAGCCCCTGATGTGCCTAAACAGTGGAAACACCCCACAAGTGACCCCATTTTGGAAACAAGACCCTTAAGGAACTTATCTAGATCTGTGGTGAGCACTTTGAACCTCCAAGTGCTTCACACAAGTTTATAATGTAGAGCCGTGAAAAAAAAAACATTTTTTTTCCACAAAAATGATCTTTTCACCCCAATTTTTAATTTCCCAAGGGTAACAAGACCACAAAAGTTTTTGTGCAATTTGTCCTGAGCATGCTGATACCCCATATGTGGGGGTAAACCACTTTTTGGGCGCACAGCAGAGGTCGCAAGGGAAGGAGCGCTGTTTGACTTTTTCAACGCAGAATTGGCTGGATGCCATGTCGCGTTTTAGAGAGCCCCTGATGTGCCTAAACAGTGGAAACTCCCAACAAGTGACCCCATTTTGGAAACTAGACCCCTTAAGGAACTTATCTAGATGTGTGGTGAGCACTTTGAACCTCCAAGTGATTCACACAAGTTTATAACGTAGAGCCATGAAAATAAAAAAATCATATTTTTTCCACAAAAATGATCTATTCACCCAATTTTTATTTTCCCAAAGGTAACAAGACCCCAAAAGTTTTTGTGCAATTTGTCCTGAGCATGCCGATACCCCATATGTTGGGGTAAACCACTTTTTGGGCGCACGGCAGAGGTCGCAAGGGAAGGAGCTCCGTTTGACTTTTTCAATGCGGAATTGGCTGGACGCCATGTCGCATTTGTAGAGGCCCTGATGTGTCTAAACAGTGGAAACCCCCCAAAAGTGACCCCATTTTGGAAACTAGACCCCCTAAGGAACTTATCTAGATGTGTGGTGAGCACTTTGAACCCTCGAGTAATAATCAGAATATTGATAATCTAATAGGGCTAGTAAATCCAAAATCATATGAAAAAACCAAAAATAAAATACTTTATTAATAATTTACCTAAATAAGTAGCACCAACAATTGACATACAAATTATACATATAGTGTTCAAACTAAAATATTGGGCCCATCTGGATGTCCCTAGTAAGTCACTATGCTGTCACCTGCCTTGCCGCAGAGGTTGGCACCCTAGGGGGGAGCGTTGTGGCGCCCCCGCTCACCGATGGCTGACCCTAGTGGCCCTGGTGTACCCTGCGGACTTAGTGGATCCCACTGCCCAATGGCTAAGGGGACCCCTATATCTAGACAGAGACCTTCTGTGCTAGTACATCCTATGTCCCAATAGTGTAAAAACAGAGAACACAGGTCAAATAACTGTAGTGGTAGCTGTATATTGTTTATTTATAACCAAAATTGGTGAGATTGGAGCTAATTGAATAGATTAGCCTAGTTACCAACTAGTTTCAGCAGCCTTTGTTATCATCGCATGGCTGGTAGACATATACACACTGTAACCTAGGCATATCATGTATCGCAACTTGATTGACAAAAAATTCAGTATCCAGGTGTATCCCTGGTAAAGCCGTTTAGTGTCTCGGTGCACTTGTACCAAGGCGATTTTTAATCACATGCCTTATGAATATATATGGTGTAGTCTAGGCATATCAGATGTCACAATACAGTTCACAAGATGTTCGGCGTTATAATGTACTCTTATCAGAGCAGTTTGAAGCCTCAATGTATCACACGCCCAGGCGATTAGTAATCGCCTAATTCATATATACTGTGTCACGTCATATGTACTTATGCCAGGGCAATAACTAGTTGCCTAGCTTATGAATCTCTATATATATGGTGTAGCCCAGGTAAGTCAAATGCCGTAAACTAATTCAAAAATACAGCGTTTAGATGCACTCATATCAGTGCGGTTTTGTGCCTCAATGTGCTCATACCAAGGCGATAGATAGTCGCATGATGGGTATGAAATATAACACAGGCATATCCAATGCCACAGTTCAATTAATAGAAGTTCAACATTCACATACACTCATATCGAAGACAGTAAAGGTCGCAAACTGACAATGTGCAAAAAGTAAAGCGATACTTAGCTCTCTCAATTTTTCAGCTACCACTATGAAACCATAACTTTAACGCCTCAACGCGTTTCGCCTAAACAGGCTCATCAGGAGGCCAGATGGAAGGATTCAGATGTCCTGTGCATGGTGCAGTGGCTAACCTGTGATGTGTGTCTGTTCCCCATTTGTACATACCGCCAGACAATACGTCATCAGACGCCGCCCACACCAGATGGGTGAAGGATTGGTGCGTGTCATCATTCGCGTCATCTGACGCTACTCACTGTATGAGTCAGGGGTTAGTGTCGATCCCCACCAGCGTCACTTCCGCCCTCACTCTGACGATCCCCGCCAACGTCACTTCCGCCCTCACCTGACTAGTGGGAGAGTAAGTGTGCATGTCCAATACATCATTGCGCACCACCCCTAATGTCCGAGTCAAGTGTCGCTGCAAAGACACTCCCCAAATCTCTCCCCTCAGCTCACTTTTGGTTGTCCTGCGAGCGGAGGAGTACGCATGTCAGGGGGTATCGATCGCTGATGGGCGCATAAAGATGAAATCATAATGATTTACAGAGTGAATGGCTAAATGGGATAACTCATATATTTCGGTGGGGCATGTAGTTCTATAGCAATTAGTCGATATAAGAGTCCTATATTATGGAACATATGTCTCAATGAGCTATATTAATGGCTAATCTCGTTATATCAGTTCTCAGTTCTGCAGGGCAGCATATAACAAATGGAGAATCAAAATTATATAGATATCACATAGAGATCTATGCGGATCTCACAATAGGAGATCCTCTACCATGGAGAGTATGGCTTAGTTTCCTCCTTTATCCCATATAACATGAATGAAGGCTACAGGAAACAGGCAAAGGAATTAATTTCGTTTAAATCGCAGGGTTCAAGAGAATTTAGTCTGAAGATTAGTGTTGAGCGATATGATACTGCAAATATCGGGTATCGGCCGATATTGGCTGTATCGGAATTCCGATTCCGAGTACCGATATTTTCGTCATATCGGATACCGGAATCGGAATTGTCACTGTCACTGTCAGTGTCCGTTGGTCGGGTCTGTCAGGAGTCAGCGGCACTTACCCGGCAGAAGATCTCCGGCGGTCACATCCCGGACTGCTTAATGGCCGCCATCCTCTTCTCCCCGGCGGTCACATGCAGTTTTCTCGCGATAACTGCAGTGACTGCTGGGTAATCGCGGCCGTAAAGCAGTCCGATGACGTCACCGCCGGGGAAGCAGGTAATCAGCTGTGCTGCGCCGGGATGACAGGCTCTGCCTGTCATTCCGATGTAGCAGAGCTGGATCGTCGTGGGACTGTCGTTACTATGGACTGCGTCGGACAGGTGGTATACTGTTGGTTTGTTTTTTTTCTTTTTTTACAGGAGATCGATGGCGTCGCAGGAATGAGAGAGTAATAAAAAAAATGAAAACTGTGTTGTCTCTTTTATTTCATTAAAAGACTTTTTTCTTGCTGTGTCTTTTTTTTACACATTTAAAAACTTTGGGATTAATAATGGATCGGTGTCTTATTGACACCTCTCCATTATTAACCGGGCTTATTGTCACCGTGCAATCAACGGTGACATTAACCCCTTATTACCCCGCTTGCCACGCTACAGGGCAAGTGGGAAGAGCCGGGTAAAGTGCCACAATTGGCACATCTTTTGATGCGCCAAATGTGGGGCTGCTGTAGCCTGGTATTATCAGGCTGTTGAGGGCCAAAATCCATGGGCCTTGACAGTCTTTTAATACCAGGCCGCAGCAGTCTGCATTTTACTTGGCTGGTTAACAAAAATAGGGGGACCCCTACGCCGTTTTTTTTTCGAGGGGATCCCCTATTTTTGTTAACCAGCCAAGCTAAGCAGACTGCTGTGGCCTGGTATTATCAGGCTTGCAAGGTCCATGGATATTGGATCCTTACCAGCCTGAAAAACCAGGCCTCAGCGGTCTGCTTCATCTGGCTGGTTAACAAAAATAGGGGGGACCCCACGCCAATTTTTTTCGAGGGGATCCCCTATTTTTGTTAATCAGCCAAGATATGCAGACTGCTGTGGCCTGGTATTATCAGGCTGGCAAGGTCCATGGATCTTGGCTCCTTAACAGCCTGAAAATCCAGGCCTCAGCGGTCTGCTTCATCTGGCTGGTTAACAAAAATAGGGGGGACCCCACGCCAATTTTTTTCGAGGGGATCCCCTATTTTTGTTAATCAGCCAAGATATGCAGACTGCTGTGGCCTGGTATTATCAGGCTGGCAAGGTCCATGGATCTTGGCTCCTTAACAGCCTGAAAATCCAGGCCTCAGCGGTCTGCTTCATCTGGCTGGTTAACAAAAATAGGGGGGACCCCACGCCATTTTTTTTTCGAAGGGAACCCCTATTTTTGTTAATCAGTTCCCTCTGACGTCACTGATGGTGTCCCTGGCTGACCTGAAGTGAAAGTGGAAAGCAATCAATTAAGCTTTCCACTTCCTCTCCTGTCAGCCAGGAGAGGAGCTCATTCATTTGGGGGTTTACTGTGAGGCTGCAGCATTAGCTGCGGTCCCTGCAGTAAACATTAACCCTTTCTGAAGGATTACACCGTGGGACCTGACTGTGCATCGGATTGGTAAGAATAATTTTGCTTTATTATTTTATTTTTATTACAGGAAATGGTTTTAGCAGGTAAATAAAATATGGTCAAAAACTGTGTGATTATTTCATTAAACTTCTTTTTTATTAAAGTGTGTGTGTTTGATTTTTCTTTCATACAATAGGATTAATAATTGATAGTTGTCTAATTGACAGCTCTCAATTATTAACCTGGCTTAAAGTGACCTTTCAATTGCAAGGTCATTTTAACCCCTTATTAACCCATTCGCCACCGCTACAGGGCAATGGGAATAGACGGGCAAAGTGCCAGAAAGGGCAAATCTAATTAGAGATTTGCCCTTTCTGGGGTGTCTGGGGGCAGATGTTAAGTAGCCTGGGGGGGCCAAAAAAAATGGTCCCTCTCTGGGCTATTATTATCTGCCCCCACTCACTGGCTTTGTCTGTCTGGTTGCGAAAATAGGGCGGGAGCCCACGCATTTTTTTTCAGCAATTTTACACCTCATATATATATATGCATGTCATTGAATTTGTGACACATATATATATATATATTTATATTTATAGTTCATACACTTCTACATAGTATAATAGCCGCTAATTCAATTGCCGGCTTTTGTGAAAATGCAGAACCCGACATGAAATGACACTTGGTGTACATAGGGTTAACCATGTCTTTTCATGTAGTTTGATATCTGATTTGCACAAACAATTACATGAGTGTAAGTGTGCAAAATTTCACACCTGTAGGGGTTAATTAAAGGTGTAAATTCGTAGCAAAAAAGTCCGTTTTTTTTACAACGAATTTACACCTTTAATTAACCCCTACAGGTGTGAAATTTTGCACACATAGACTGATGTAATTGTTTGTGCAAATCAGATAGCAAAGGACATGAAAAGACATGGTTAACCCTATGTACACCAAGTGTCATTTCATGTCGGGTGCTTCTGTCTTTTCACAGAAGCCGGCTTTACCCGGCAATTGAATCAGAGGATATTTTACTATGTAGAAGTGTATAAACTATACATATATGTATATATACATGTCACAATGACATGTATATATATATATATATGTATTCTATGTGTGTATATTTAGTGTTTACAAGGAAAGAAAGAGGTTTTTTTAGTTGCGATATTTTGTTCCCATAGACTTACATGGGACTTCCGGTATCGGTATCGGGTATCGCCGATATTTTAATGGTATCAGCGATACCATTCCGATTCCGATACTTTTGGATATCGGAAAGTATCGCTCAACTCTACTGAAGATCCATTCGCATTCTCTTCTTAGGATCATGTTGTCAATGTCTCCACCCCTAGAATTAATATGTACCACTTCAATGATCATAAAAAATATGTCACTCAGATTACCACTGTGACAAGAGTTCATGTGTCGTGCTAGGGGGGTGTCTCTATTGTTACGAATGTCTCCCATATGTTCCCCGACTCTTCTCCTGAACTCCCTTTTGGTTTTTCCCACATAATCCTTAGGGCATGAGCATGTGCCTTTGTATATCACAGCCGTGGTTCTACAATTAGAAAAATCTCTCATGAAGAATCTTAATCCTGTGGAAGCACTGAAAAAACACTTTGCCGGTGACATCCATTTACATAGTGTGCAATTTCCACATTTGAAAAAACCAATTGGTCTCCTATCCAACCAAGTACCCTCTCTCGCTGGTCTCTTATATTGGCTATGCACCAGCAGGTCTCTAATAGACCTCCCCTTCCTAAAAGTAATATTGGGTCGTGGCCCCACCACATCCTTTAGGTCCGGATCCATTCTAGAACGTCCCAGTGCCTGGTTAGTATGCGCCTCACCTCATCGTGCCCATAATCAAAAGTGCCTATCACCCTGGTAACTTCAGAGGTCTCTGCTTTCACTTTGTTTTGTAAAAGCTGATGTCTGTTCGCCCTCCTAGCATGAT
>JARQOD010000003.1:586137631-586163100 GCA_033576555.1 Oophaga sylvatica
TAGTCATCATCATAGAGACAGCACTAGTCATCATCATGAGACAGCACTAGTCACATCAGAGACAGCACTAGTCAGCATCATAGAGACAGCACTAGTCAGCATCATAGAGACAGCACTAGTCAGCATCATAGAGACAGCACTAGTCATCATCATAGAGACAGCACTAGTCAGCATCAAGAGACAGCACTAGTCACATCACAGAGACAGCACTAGTCAGCATCATAGAGACAGCACTAGTCAGCATCATAGAGACAGCACTAGTCAGCATATAGAGACAGCATAGTCAGCATCATAGAGACGCACTAGTCATCATCATAGAGACAGCACTAGTCAGCATCATAGAGACAGCACTAGTCATCATCATAGAGACAGCTAGTCAGCATCATAGAGACAGCACTAGTCACATCATAGAGACAGCTAGTCATCATCATAGAAGCACAGTCAGCACATGGACAGCACTATTCATCATAGAGACAGCACTAGTCAGCATCATAGAGACAGCACTAGTCAGCATCATAGAGACAGCACTAGTCATAAAACATCAGTTAGAGACAGCCTAGTCAGCATCATAGAGACAGCACTAGTCACATCAAGAGACAGCCTAGTCAGCATCAAGCAGCCTAGTCATCATCATAGAGACGCCTAGTCAGCATCATAGAGACAGCATAGTCACATCATAGAGACAGCACTAGTCAGCATCATAGAGACAGCACTAGTCATCATCATAAGAAGCCTATCAGCATCAGAGAAGCACTAGCTCATCATAGGACAGCTAGTCAGCATCAGAGACACATATCAGCATCATAGAGACAGCACTGTCACATCAAGAGACAGCCTAGTCAGCATCATAGAGACAGCCTAGTCACATCATAGAGACAGCCTAGTCAGCATCATAGAGACAGCATAGTCATCATCATAGAGACAGCACTAGTCAGCATCATAGAGACAGCACTAGTCATCATCTAGAGACAGCACTAGTCAGCATCATAGAGACAGCACTGTCAGCATCATAGAGACACACTAGTCAGCATCATAGAGACAGCATAGTCATCATCATAGAGACAGCACTAGTCATCATCAAGAGCGCACTAGTCAACAGAGAGTAGTCTAAGACAGATAGCTGAGACAGCCTGTCCTATAGAGACAGCCAGCATCAAGACTAGCATATAGAGCAGCTATCATCATAGACAATATACATCAGAGAGCATTAGCATCAGAGCTAACATAAACAGCACTATCAGCATCTGAAAGCACTCACTAGACACACTTCATCATAGGCAGCATATACACAAGAACGCACTAGTCAACAAGTACACAAAGACAATGTCATAGAGACAGCACTGTCATCATAGGACGCATACACATCATAGAGCGCATGTCCATCATAGAGACGCACTAGTCCATCTGAGACGCACTAGTCACATCATGAGACAGCACATCAATAGAGCGCAAGTCACATCAGAGACATAGTACATCAAGAGACGCTAGTACATCATGAGACAGCCTATCCTCATGAGACAGCACTATCACATCAGAGACGCACTAGTCGCATCAAGGACAGCATATCACATCATAGAACAGCCATCATCAAGAGACAGCCTAGTCACATAGGAACTATCATCATCATAGAGACGCTGTCATCTTAGAACAACTGTCAGCATCATAGAGACAGCATAGTCCTCATAGAGACAGCACAGTCACATCTAAGACAGCCTATATCATAGAGACGCACTAGTCATCATAGAGCAGCACTATCACATCATAGAGACACACAGTCACACATAGAGACAGCATAGTCTTCATAGAGAAGCACAGTCACATAAGAGACAGCACTGTCAGCTCATAGCACCTGTCACTCAAAGACAGCACAGTCATCAGAGACCACTAGTCACATCTGAGACAGCACTAGTCACATCATAGAGACAGCATAGTCACTCAGGACAGCATATACATCATAGAGACAGCCTATCTCATCATAGAGACAGCCTAGCATCAAGCACACTAGTCACATCAAGAGACAGCACTACATCATAGGCAGAGTAGACAGCATCATAGAGACAGCACTAGTCCATCATAGAGACAGCACTAGTCAATATAGGCGCACTTCACATCAAGAGCAGCAGTACATCATAGAGACAGCCATAGCTCATAGAGACGCACTAGTCACAATAGAGACAGCACTGTCAATCATAGACAGCCTAGTCACATCATAGAGACACATGTACATCAGGACGCACTGTACATCAAGAGACAGCACTAGTACATCTAGAGACGCATAGTCTCATATAGAGACAGACTATCATCATCATAAGAAGACACTAGCTCCATAGAGACAGCAGTCAATCATAGGACCATGTCACTCATGAAACACTATCACATCATAGAGACGCATAGTCAATCAAGGACGCACTATACATCATAGAGACAGCCTAGTCACTCATAGAGACAGCATAGTTCATAAAGGTCAGCATAGTCACATCTAGAAAGACTGTCACAATAGAGACGCCTATCACTCAAGAGACGCACTGTCATCATAGGACAGCATATCACATCATAGAGACAGCATGTCACATCAAGAACACACTAGCTCATTCATGCACAGAAAGACAGCCACATAAGGCCTGCATCATAGAGACGCCTGTCGCATCATAGAGAGCACTATCACATAAGAGACAGCACTATCCATCTAGAGACAGCACTAGTCAATCATAGACAGCACTAGCACATCAAGACAGCACTGTCACCAGAGACAGCACTGTCACATAAGAGCAGCACTGTCACATCATAGAGACAGCCTGTCACATCATAGAGACAGCACTAGTCAGCATCAGAGACAACTAGTCAACATAGAGACAGCCTAGTCACTATGAGACAGCACTAGTCAGATCATAGAGACAGCACTAGTCATCATCAGAGACAGCACTAGTCATCATCATAGACACACTAGTCACATCAAGAGACAGCACTAGTCAGCATCAAGAGACGCCTGTCACATCATAGAGACAGCATGTCACATCAAGGACAGCACTATCACATCATAGAGACAGCCTGTCAGCATCATAGAGACAGCCTGTCAGCATAAGACAGCACTAGTCCATCAGAGACAGCCTAGTCACATAAGAGACAGCACGTCGCATCATAGAGACAGACTAGTCAGATCAAGAGACACACTAGTCACATCATAGAGACAGCACTAGTCAGCATCATAGAGACAGCACTAGTCGCATAAGAGACAGCACTAGTCAGCATCATAGAGAGCACTAGTCAGCATCACAGAGACAGCACTAGTCAGCATCATAGAGACAGCACTAGTCAGCATCAAGAGATCAGCACTAGTCAGCATCATAGAGACAGCACAGTCACATCATAGAGACAGCACTAGTCAGCATCAAGAGACAGCACTAGTCACATCATAGAGACGCACTAGTCAGCATCATAGAGACAGCCTGTCAGCATCATAGAGACAGCACTAGTCAGCATCATAGAGACAGCACTAGTCAGCATCATAGAGACAGCACTAGTCAGCATCACAGAGACAGCACTTGTCAGTATCATAGAGACAGCCTAGTCAGCATCACAGAGACAGCGCTAGTCAGCATCACAGAGACAGCACTAGTCAGCATCATTGAGACAGCACTAGTCAGCATCATGAGAAGCACTAGTCAGATCATAGAGACAGCACTAGTCAGCATCAAGAGACAGCACTTGTCAGTATCATAGAGACAGCGCTAGTCAGCATCACAGAGACAGCGCTAGTCAGCATCACAGAGACAGCACTAGTCAGCATCATTGAGACAGCACTAGTCAGCATCACAGAGACAGCGCTAGTCAGCATCATTGAGACAGCGCTAGTCATCATCATAGAGACAGCACTAGTCAGCATCACAGAGACAGCACTAGTCAGCATCATTGAGACAGCACTAGTCAGCATCACAGAGACAGCGCTAGTCAGCATCATTGAGACAGCACTAGTCAGAATCACAGTGACAGCATAGTCAGCATCACAGAGACAGCACTAGTCAGCATCATTGAGACAGCACTAGTCAGCATCACAGAGACAGCACTAGTCAGCATCATTGAGACAGCACTAGTCAGAATCACAGTGACAGCACTAGTCAGGCATCACAGAGACAGCACTAGTCAGCATCATTGAGACAGCAACTAGTCAGCATCACAGAGACAGCACTAGTCAGCATCATTGAGACAGCACTAGTCAGAATCACAGTGACAGCACTAGTCAGCATCACAGTGACAGCGCTAGTCAGCATCACAGAGACAGCACTAGTTCAACTACCTTTTCCTATAGATCCATTGACAATTCTTTTGCTTTCCCCATGAGTCACGACCCACAAATGTCAGTGGCTGGATGAAAGATGGAAGAGTCTGGCTGGATAATAGAAACTCACTCAGTTTTTATGCACACACACTGATTACAAGCAAACAGGTCACAGGTGAGGATGTTACCTTCAGCAACCAGTCAAACCCATTTGTGTCAACTTCTGTGCATGTTATCAGGTCAAAATGACCAAGGTATGTGAACTTTTGATTAGGATCATTTGGATGTTTTAGGTTGTCATTATGATTTAAAAAGACACAGTAGTTTGACAATAAATCGCTTCACCCAACCACTAACCATGAGTAGAGAAAAAATGTTGATGCTATCATTCATATTCTCTGAAAAAGGCCAAGAAAGCAAAAATTCTGCTGGGGTATGTAAACTTTTGAGCACAACTGTATATTGTCATTTATCATATTATAAAAATTACAAAAAGTACTTAGAATGGTTAGAACCTAGCAGCACCCTCTTTTGCAAGTATCACAGCTTGTATACGCTTTTTGTTGCCAGCCAAGAGTCTTTCAATTCTTGTTAAGAGATTTTCATCCATTCTTCCTCGGAAAATTCTTCCAGTTCTGTGAGATTCCTGGATCGTCTTGCATCCTCTGCTATTTTGAGGTCTAGCCACAGATTTTTTAATGCTGTTCAGATCAAGGGACTGTGAGGGCCATTGTAAAACCTTTCAACTTGCGCCGTTTGAGGTTGTCTACTGTGGATTTTGATGTGTGTTTAAGATCATTCTCCCTTTGTAGAAGCCATCCTCTCTTCAACTTCAGCTTTGTTACAGATGATGTTATGTTTGCATCAAGAATTTGTTGAAATTTCATTGAATCCATTCTTCCCTCTACCAGTAAAATTTTCCCCGCGCCATTGGTTGCAGCACAACCCCAAAGCATGATTGATCCATTCCCATGCTTAATGGTTGGCGAGATGTTCTTTTCCTGAAATTGTGTGGCCTATTTTCTCCACAAATACCTTTGATCGTTGTGGCCAAAGAGTTGCATACTTCTAACTCCTGGACGCAAGACAACTCTTCCATGAAGGCCATATTTGTGCAGGTGGTTCTGAACAATATACCACAACTCCAGAGTCTGCTAAATCTTTCTAAAGGTCTTTTGCAGTCAAGTGGGGGTTCTAATTTGCCTCTATAGCAATCTATGAGCAGCACTTGAAATTTTGCTTGGTCTTCCAGACCTTATCTTGACCTCCATTGTTAACTGCCATTTCTTAATTACATTTCGAACTGAGGAAAGGGCCACTTTAAAACACTTTGCTATCTTTTATGACCTTCTACAGGCCTCCACCTTTTTCATTTTCAGGGTGCTAGGAAGCTGCTTAGAAGAACACATGGCTGCTGTTTTTTAGCAGGTTAGAGGAGGCTGGGTTTTTATAAATCTTGGAAATTTGCATCACCTGGCCTTTCATAACAGTGATAGCGAACAAGCCATCTGCACACACAAATCTCCAAGTGTGCCCAGATTTTGCATTGGCACATTTTCCTTTTTGTAATTTTTAAAATGTCAAACATGGCAATTATATATATTTTTTATTTTGCCTAAAATACAAAGGAAATGTGTCATCTTTAATTTTAGTCCTTTTAGAGATCATTTCATCTTCAACTTACTTAACTGTTCACAATAACAGTCATTTTGACCAGAGGTGCCCAAACTGTTACATGCCATTGTAGTTACAATGGAGCCTATTAGAAAGAAGGGTGCAGCTCAGTAGTCCTTTCCCACTATGTGATGGGCTATATTGAGAAATGGCCACAAGGCAATGCTGTAATTAGCACCAATGGGATAAGGGAATTGCACTTGCTGGGCAGGATGTGAATATCTTATAGATGGAATAAAAAAAGGTCTTCCATCTGAGGTTTCTAATCTGTAAGGCTCCTATCAGACGCTGGAGGTCACAAGCTATCAAGACCATCTGGAAATTGAATCTTTCTGATAGTAGTCAATAGTGGCGTGTCTTCGAGCTTGTGGCCCTAATGTAAAATCTCCAACAAGGCCCCCAACTATTATGGTTCTTTATTAGTATTGGTCTTCTCATTTGGGTCAAAAGGACTTTTTGGGTTCCTCTAGGCTCCAGGGCACGAGCACGGCCAAAATGCCTGTACCCACCATAGTTACACACCAGGTAGACAACCCGCATGTTGACGACGATGATATAAAGCCTCACTGAACTCTTACAGCCAGGTGGTCTGGCTTACCTTTGGTGTCATACTTAGAAATGTAAGGTGAGGTGTAGCATTGGAAAGGACCATCCTACTGTGTATTTCAGTTCCATCCTGTAGGACTACGCCGGTAGCCTTTCCTTTGTCATCCACCAGGATCTGCTCCACGGCCTGTATTAAAAAAAGAAACATACCGTAAGGAAGTAAAAGACTATTATATTGATGACCCAACCTTAAAGGGATTCTGTCACCCCATTTTTCGACTATGAGATGCGGTCACCGCCCACGATGATGTTACCTGAAAGAGAAGAAAAACGAGTTAGATTAAACTCACCCAGGGGCGGTACGGCGTCCGATTCGGTCCGGAGGGAGTCGCGGTCCGGTCTGGCGCCTCCCATCTTCTAGCGAAGACGTCCTCTTCTTTGCTTGCCGTCGTGGCTCCTGCGCAGGCGCACTGCTCTGCCCTGTTTGAGGGCAGATTAAAGTACTGCAGTGCGCAGGCGCCGGACCTCTGACCTTTCCCAGCGCCTGCACACTACAGTACTCTGCTCTGCCCTCACCAGGGCAGAGCAGTGCGCCTGCGCCGGAGCCGTGACGGCAAGCAAAGAAGAGGACATCTTCGCTAGAAGATGGGAGGCGCCGGATCGAACCGCGACTCCCTCCGGACCGAATCGGACGCCGTACCGCCCCTGGGTGAGTATAATATAACTCGTTTTTCTTCTCTTTCAGGTAACATTAGGGGCTTATCTACAGCATTACAGAATGCTGTAGATAAGCCCCTGATGGCGGTGGCTGCATCTCATAGTCGAAAAATGGTGTGACAGATTCCCTTTAAAGGAGTGGCCCTGGGAATAGAAATTTAGCAACCTATCTACAGGATAGATCATCAAGGATTGGGGAAGTCTGACACCCGGCGCTCCCAAGATAAAGCTGCTTTTTGCTGAAAGTAGCCGGCAACATGTTGACTGCTGCTTTGCTCAGCCGCTCCATTCTAAGTGATTATATCCAGCCGCCACAGGAGCAAAAAGCCACTCAAGGTCAAGGGGTCTGGGTGTCGGACCTGCGCGGATCTGCTACTGATGACCCATCATGTCGAGAGGTCATAAAATCCCTATGCTGGGCAACCTCTTAAAGATAAGACAAGAATATCCAATTTTTGGGTATCCGCCATCAAGAACTTTCATGAGATGTTGTTCCGGCACTTGCATGACATTGTTATGCCCCATAAGTACTGTAGCCAATCAGCGGCCAGTAATGGTCTCCAGCGCTCACATTTCTCCCAGACACTCAGGTTTTGTCTGAGGGGAGTGTGAATGCTGCAACTGTTGACTGGCTGCAGCATTCACTTGGCACAACAATGTCATGCAAGAGCTGGAAGACGTGTTTGTTTTTTTTTAAACGGTGGGATAACAGCAATTAGGAAGGAGCTGTCTAAAAAGTGGATAACCCCTTTAACAATCAGTATACAGTCATACCATTTCTGTGTAAATTTCAGCCCCTGATTCCTTCGCAGCTTTGGCGATTGCATTGGAGACCATGCCCATTCCTCCTTCAACGTAGCCCCATGATCCTTTCTTCCCTTCCAATTCCCCCATGACGTGATGGAGCAAAACATATCTGTATTAGCAAGACAAAACAAAGTCATAAAATCAGTTTAAGGAAGAGTAGTTCTTGGCATTTTATAAATGAGGGCTCATAAGAGCGGTCATTCCCTATCATCAGCTTGTGTGAACTGGCCGCCGATCACAATGGAGTAAGACACTTATTCTTTGGCTTATTGGCTCTTTCATGTCGGCCATTAAGTCATCGCAATCGGTAGCAAACGGACTCGGGTAAACAGCAGATGTGATCATGTAAAGCAGACACCCTGTATGTGGTCAGAATGATCGTATTAACCATGGCTCAGTCCCCATACAGAGCCATGGAAACAAGGCCATTAATGAGCACAGATAAACTGGTAGTCCCCCGAATCTTTTTCAAGGGCAACGCCTGGCCCATTTAAGTACGCCATTAGAAATGTTGAAGAATTATTGGATGTGATGTAGGGAATATGTTTTACCTGCTGTAAATTCTGCTTTTCTCTTGAATACGGCATCGTTTTTCTTTTGTTCCTACCCTTCTCCATTCCCGAGATATGGCCTCCTCTTCCTTGTATCTAAATCTAGCTTTGTTAGTCAAGTGGGCGTTGTCTTCAACTTTTTCAGTGGGTGTATTCTTGAAGACCAACCCCACTTGGCTAACAAGACTAGATATATAAACATGGGAGAGAGAGCCATATCTCAGGAATGGAGAGGGGCAGGAACGAAAGAAAGACATTGCCGAATTCAGGAGAATAGCGGCATATACACCAAGTACAATAATTACTAATTTATTGCAAGTGACAGGTCCCCTTTATCCCTGGTTAAGAGACAACAATTTTATTTAAGATTCATTTACGGTAAATAAAAATCATAAAACATTTCTGTAATAATGATACGTGCAGTTCTGCCTCTTCTTACTTGGCATTATTTTTGGCAAGTGATTGAAGGTGGGCAGCGAGACCATAAAATTTATCACACATACCCACTGCCAGGCGTGGATGGACAGGACATCGCTCCAATCACTGCATCGGTGGCCAGGGTACACTTCAACGGTTCAGACTCAAACCATTCATCCAAAATCTACCAAAAGAAGAAAGCAAGCTAACCATGCTACTATTGTGTTATATGAAGGCAGAGGAAGTTCCAAAGTCTGGTGCAAAGTTACAGTTCCAACCAATCAAATATCAGCTCTCATCTTTAAATGGGCATTTGAAGATGAAAGAAGTGATCTGATGGATGGCTGGGGCAGTGGGTACAGTTTGGATACATTTTAAGGAAGGATCGAACCCTCGATACCTAGATATAACATAGCCAATCACTTCTTCAAGGCCACAATGGACCACACTCTTCATTTATATAGTGCTCAGTATAAATGAGTACACCCCCTTTGAAAAGTAAGATTTTAATCAATATCTCAGTGAATGCAATACACTGACTACTGTACATGGTATCAAAGTGTCAGATCTTCAGTGTTGTCCCATGAAAAGATATAATAAAATATTTACAAAAATCTGAAGGGTGTACTCACTTCTGTAAGATACAGTTCGTATATATATATATATATATATCACTCAGCATATACAATTCAGTTTGCTTACCTTGGATATTGGAGCTGTAAGGACTTCGTAATATTTCGGAAGTTGGCTCCCCAGTGTAATTCCTACCGTAGGTGAGTAGAATGAGTAATAGTTACCAATTAATCCACGTATATATCACCTCTGTACAGTACTTGTCATTTACCAATGGCGTACAACTACTGCTAACCTGAAAATCAATAGCTAATATTAAATTTTGGAATTGTCTGCCATATACAAGATAAAGGGACTAATACCCATGCAGAAGCCAATGCCACACATACCCGTTGCTGATATTTGCCAATGTTTGGAAAGCGACATATGAAGCTGCGATTTCTTTACCTTATGTCCCATTAATTTATATAGGGCTCGCACCCCACATCTTACTGGATTTGAATTGTAACCAGTGTGAAATACCCTGTCTTCATGCCCATAAATAAATATAGACCCCTGAACCAACCCTCAGACCAATGCAGAACCCAGACTAGACCCTCTAAACTGATATAAACCCCAGACCAGACCCTCTAAACTAATACAGACCCCTAGGCCAAACAATCTGAACTAATACAGACCCAGACCAGACCCTCTAAACCCCAAACCAGCCTGTAAACAAATACAAAACCCTAAATCAGATCCTCCATACTAATAGTCTCCCCCAACCCAAACCCTCTAATCTAATAAGGACCCAAGACCAGACTCTCTAAACTAATACAGACGCCAGACCAGACCCTCTAAACTAATTCATACCCCAGAACAGACCCTCTAAACTAATTCATACCCCAGAACAGACCCTCTAAACTAATTCATACCCCAGAACAGACCCTCTAAACTAATTCATACCCCAGAACAGACCCTCTAAACTAATTCATACCCCAGAACAAACGACCTCTGTAAACTAATACAGACACCCCCCAAACAAGACCCTACACACTAAGGCTACTTTCACACATCCGTTTTTCGCCGTAAGGCGCGATCCGGCTTTTTTTGAAAAAACAGATCCGTTTTTTTTTACTGCCGGATCCGTTTTTTTCTCATTGACATGCATTAGCGCCGGTCGCACCACATGTCCTTCCGTTTCCTCCATTTTTTGCGGATCCAGCATAAATTTAAATTCCGGCGGCTGGACAAGACGCGTCCAGGAACGTTCTTTGTTTTTGGCTAAAAAACCAGACAGCGCCTGAAGCGGCACATCAGGCTTGTTAATACAATAGACGTCTATGGGTGCCGGATCAGGAATAGGTCTGATCCGGCCAACGGACTCAGTTTTCTTCCTCTGCCTGGAAGTACGAAATTCTCTCTCTCTCTCTCTCTCTCTCTCTCTCCTCTTCTGGGCATGCTCAGACTGCATTTCTCGGGTTCAAAAGTTCATGATGGATCCGGATAAAAACCTTATCCGTCACATCAGTTTTTCCCAATCTGAACAGGATCCGTCTTTTTCCAACTTTGACGGATTGTGCTGGATTGGAAAAAACGGATGTGAGAAAGTAGCCTAATACAGATTCCAGACAAGGTCCTCTAAACTAATATAAACCCCAGACCAGACCCTCTAAACTAATCCAGAGCTCCAAACTAGACCTTCTAAACTAATAAAGACTCATAGACCAGACCTGCAAACCGATACAAACCTTTACTAATACAGACCCCAGAACAGATCCTTTAAGCCATATGTGTCAAACTCTGGCCCATGGGCCAAATCTGTCCATCAGGGTGATTATATATGGTCCATGACGCCATATGGAAGACTATGTTGGCCCATTATACTGTATGGAGGACTATGTGGGGCCCATTATACTGTGTGGAGGGCTGTGTGGGGATCACAGTTGGGGGATAATACTGTGTTGGGGTCACCATACTTTGCCAGGGGAGTTGATGTGGGGAAGTACAGTAGGGTCATCATACCATGTGTGTGGAGTATACTGTGGAGGAATTCACTCTGGGCATATCATACTGTGTTTGGGGGCACTTTTGTTGGCATAATACTTTATGAGGGCATTGAAAGGGCAATCTAGGGGCTTCAATAGGAGGAAAATTACTTTTTAAGGGCTGCAAAGTTGTGAGATATCCTCTTCTGTGACCCCACAAAATATTAAGGTTTTTTTTTTTGGAGTGGGGTGGGACCCAATCATAACTTCTGCTATGGGTCCCCATGATTTCTTTGTACGCCTCTGCAAGCGAGGAGATACCCAAAACTCCGGTCATGTGGTCTCTCGCTTAAGATTTATTAATTAAAAGGTACTTTGTGGGACGACCCCATTAAGTTTGTTTCCATTTTAGATGATATGGAATTGTATACATTTAGTTTTTATAAATATCGAAAGTTGGCCCACGACTTTGTCCAAGTTTTTCATTTTGGCCCTCTGTGTATTTGAGTTTGACATCCCAGTTCTAAGGTAACAGACCCCTGAAGTAATCCAGCACCAGGACCAAACCTGTAAAGGAATAGGCCATTTAAATAAATAAATGAACAGACCCCAGACCAGATAACCTACAGTAATAGAGGCCACAGACTATAACCCCTAAAAGAATACAAATCCCAGACTCGCTAATGTAACAGATACTTGCCCAGACCCCTATTAACAAATAGAAAGCCTAAAATAGTAGACTCCTCAAAAATACCAACCCCAGACCTGTGCATATGGTCTCCTGACCAGGCTTAAATTTAATACAGCACCCAAACAAAATCCTTAAAGGAACAGCCCCAAGTCCAAACGTCGTTAGTAAACAGAAAGCCTAAAATTGACAACAGCTAGAAATACCGACCCCAGATCAGACCCCGTTCCCTAAACAAATGCAGATACGTAACATAATATAATCCCCAGATGAGACCACCTAAATAAATCCAGACCCCACAGTATCTTTTGTTTTACCCAGAGTTTATACAGGCGAGTACATTTTAAACAGGCACATTGCAGCTTTCTATCATTTAAATCACAACGACCATCTACCTAAATCTTGGTAATAAACAGGAATGCCAAATATAGAAAATAACACTTTTATTAACAAAATTTATAAAATCAGTAATAAAGTCTGAAACAACAATGCAACCAGGGACATATAACCATAGAATCCACAAAATGCATAGACCATCTGTGGCTAAACTTATGAATGAAAGAGATCACAGGTATAAATCAAAATACTGGTCTGAGGCAAATAGAGCATTAACCCTCACTATCTTACACCACTGAAAAACCACGTATCTGATAAATAACCTGCAACCTCCACCTATCACAAAAAGTGAATAGTTATCAAAAAGCAGAAGGTACAAAATATGTATCAGATGAAATCATATTCGGGCTCCATGAGAACACACTAAGGTGTATATAATCATTATTCAAAGTGCCTAGTGATTTGGTATAGGAACCTACTCTTCAAATTGCACTATGCCCGAAATCGCTTAATCCGCAATAAATGGCATAACATACCCACTGCTAAGAAGTAAAAAGTGAAAATAGCTACCTGATGGCTACACATGGATTTCCTGGCGTCCCTGCTACCCCGACGCGCGTTTCGCAATCCTTCTTCGGGAGGCGTGTCGGGGTAGGGGATACGTCAGTTAAAGAAATCACAACCTAAGAGGCGGAAGAACCACATACAACATCATAGAGCTTCCATGCGCCGGCACACCACCCTGTATAGCCAATGGAGGATAGAAGGCGCGGCCGTGGGAGGAACCATGTGACATCACACAGGACGCACATCTTCCAACACCAATTGGCCGCGCATCTAATCCCAAACAGGTTTTGAAAGAGAAGGCATTATGGGTTAGAACAAATTCCAACAGGGTCACTATCAATTCTGACATTCCTTTTTCAACATTACTGGCCAACAAATATCTTGATACCGCTCTTAAGCCATCACAATGTTTAATGGACGAATAGAGGGCCTCAACGTCCGCTGTGACAAACACCATGTCATCGGATAGTTGAAGGCCCTCCAGATGTCTAAGGACAGCTGTGGTATCCTTAATAAATGCTGGTAATTGTATGATGGTTTTATTATTTGAAGTAAAGTGTTTTGTTTATTTACTAATTATTTTTTCAGTTTTTCAATAGCAATTTTGTCCATGAAATCGGGACTATTTGGATGAAGGCATTTTGTTGTACCATTTATATGGAAAAAAGGAGAATAAACCTTAAGGAAGATCAATTTTGAATATGTTGAATTAGATCGCTGTGAACAAGAAGATGACATAAGGATCCTGATTATATTATCTGGACTTTTGTATTCTTGAAAATTGGAATACAGATTTTTTATTTTTATTTCTTTCTTTTGATCGGCATAATTGTGTATGTTTTCATAGTAATATAAAGGGTGATGGAAATTGTTAAATTGTAATTTGTTATTAATATGTTTCAAAAAGAGTGTGGAAGATTCGAACTTATGGATGAGTTCATACTTACCCACCACTTCACATCGTGAGCGGTGCGCGTCTGCTGGCGGCTAAACCTGTTTGGGATTAGATGCGCGGCCAATTGGTGTTGGAAGATGTGCATCGTGTGTGATGTCACATGGTTCCTCCCACGGCCACGCCTCCTATCCTCCATTGGCTATACAGGGTGGTGTGCCGGCGCATGCGCCTGGAAGCTCTATGATGTTGTATGTGGTTCTTCCCCCTCTTAGGTTGTGATTTCTTTAACTTTCTTGATTTAGAACTAGTTCAGACCTTGTTAGTAATGATTCTGATACCAGCTGATGTCTGGATGTTTGTATACGTCATGTAACGCATATTGGAAAGTTTGGGCCAATCAAGACAGCCTAGATATTTACATATCCAATCGAAAGACTTACTGTGGGTATTTAAACCTGATGTATCCCCTACCCCGACACGCCTCCCGAAGAAGGATTGCGAAACGCGCGTCGGGGTAGCAGGGACGCCAGGAAATCCACGTGTAGCCATCAGGTAGCTATTTTCACTTTTTACTTCTTAGCAGTGGGTATGTTATGCCATTTATTGCGGATTAAGCGATTTCGGGCATAGTGCAATTTGAAGAGTATGTTCCTATACCAAAGCACTAGGCACTTTGAATAATGATTATATACACCTTAGTGTGTTCTCATGGAGCCCGAATATGATTTCATCTGATACATATTTTGTACCTTCTGCTTTTTGATAACTATTCACTTTTTGTGATAGGTGGAGGTTGCAGGTTATATATCAGATACGTGGTTTTTCAGTGGTGTAAGATAGTGAGGGTTAATGCTCTATTTGCCTCAGACCAGTATTTTGATTTATACCTGTGATCTCTTTCATTCATAAGTTTAGCCACAGATGGTCTATGCATTTCGTGGATTCTATGGTTATATGTCCCTGGTTGCATTGTTGTTTCAGACTTTATTACTGATTTTATAAATTTTGTTAATAAAAGTGTTATTTTCTATATTTGGCATTCCTGTTTATTAACAAGATTTAGGTAGATGGTTGTTGTGATTTATATGAATTTAGAGGGATGTTGTTCTCCCAGTAAGTAGGGAGTTACTTTACTAATTGGACATAGCTGTGATAATAAATAGCTTTCTACCATTGTCAATGTTGCTACACACCAGCTTTTACTAATGGACGGAGGGTCTTAATGGACTTCAGTCTTGTCGTCAGAGACCCCTGAGCTAAGGCTGCAGTGTCTACAGGGGGTACATCAAGAAGAGGGTCTATAGCTGCCACCAGATGATTCATGAAATCCTCATATTTTGGATATGCCTAAATAAAAAGATAAAATAGATTATTTACCTATCAGGATCCCCATCGATATACTGTATATTCTCTATAGGTGAATAAAAAAAGCAAACAACCAGTTTCCTTAATCGTAATTACCAGACTTATGACAACACATTTTACATTGTTGGGTAGGTGGTGTTGCCCCCATTAAAAATAACACCTTTTTTTGTATATAGGAAAGATGTGTATCTTCGTACCGTGTTAGCCAGTAGATAGAAAAATATTTAGACTTGAGAGTCCTCAGTGGTTGATACCTTTTAATGGCTAACTGAAAAGATGGTAACAAATTGCAAGCTTTCGAGACTACGCAGGTCTCTTCATCAGGCAAAGACTAAAACAAAAACTGAAGAATCACATTCTTCAGTGATTCTTCAGTTTTTGTTTTAGTCTTTGCCTGATGAAGAGACCTGCGTAGTCTCGAAAGCTTGCAATTTGTTACCATCTTTTCAGTTAGCCATTAAAAGGTATCAACCACTGAGGACTCTCAAGTCTAAATATTTTTTTACCTTTTTTTGTAGAGATCCCACACTGGGACTGCTGTATATTCATCACAGGAGATGCTGGGACTGCTGTATATACATCACAGGAGAAGCTGGGACTGCTGTATATACATCACAGGAGACTCTGGGATCTATATACATCACATAGGAGACACAGAGAGTGCTTTATACATCATATAGGAGACGCTGGGACTGCTGTATATACATCACATTGGAGACACTGGGACTGCTGTATATATCTTACATAGGAAATGCTGGGACTGTTGTATATACATCACATATGAGTCGCTGGGACTTCTGTATTCATTGGCATGTAAAAGTCTGGGCACCCCTGGTCAAAATTACTGTTAACTGTGAACAGTTAAACAAGTTGAAGATGTAATGATCTCTAAAAGGCCTAAAGTTAAAGATGACACATTTCCTTTGTATTTTAAGTAAAAGAATATATATATATATATATATATATATATATATATTGTAATTTTTTTCATCTACATCACTGGGGAAGGTTGGGGCCCTATATATTACTGGAGAGGGCTTGGGAATGGTGGGGGCATATACATCACTGGGGAGGGCTGGGGGCATATAAATCACTGAGGACGGTGGGGGCATATACATGACTTTGGAGGCTAGGCATACATCACTGGGGGTGGGTACATATACATCCTGAGACAGTGGGGCAATCATCACTGGAAGTCTGGGCTATATTGGGACGGTGGGGCTGCCACTGCTCTCGTCATCTATGGGACAGGAGTGTATTGCGCACTAACTCCGCCAACAAAGTACGGCCCCACGCTAGTACTGTTATCGTGAGGATGTAATCTTCAATGTATGTGCACACAGCATTCAGTAGTGAACGCTGCGTGTGTGTGCTGGCAGTGCAAGTGGAGGTTTAAAGGGCGAGCAGCCGGCAAAACACAGCTGCCGGCCCAAGCACCACGGTCCATGGGAATTCGCCTGGGCCGCAGAAAAGTGCCGTGGGTCAGAGGTTCCCAACCTGTAGTTTACACCAATATCAGCCTCTCACAATACCGATATGATAAAAGTGATGCATGAAACCAATGTATTAAATTCATGTAGTTAGTCAATTTCTCACTATTTTAAAGAGCCCTGATTGCTGTCAAATTTTTTTTTTAACACTCATAGGCTCAAAGCAAATGCTTGGTGAAAGTAGGGCATGATCTGTATGAGTGAGGCCAGGGTCACACAAGCGTACATTCTCTCATTAATGAAAATCAGTACAATAATGCTAATCACACTGATCAGAGTGGGATCCAATTTTCTCAGATGTGGAGGAAAAAAAAAAAGTTTCTTCACCTTCTCTATAATGTAAGTCCGTAAAAGTCGAACTGCACTCCAAGGGCGGGCCAATTGTTTCCACTGACCCATAGAGTTCAATGGGTGAGCAAAATCCGATTCTCATGTGCGTAGCCCCATAGAACAATATGAGGATGTGCTATCCATTGTAACGATGGTGTAAGGTTCTATGTATATATTCCTGAAACTCAGTTTGTTCGTCAGCCATTTTACTTTGTCTTGCTGCAGCTATCTTGCCCTCAGTCAAAATGGAGTTTCCAGCTTGCATGTTCCCGCCCTGATTCTCTCCTTTGCTTCTTAAGCAGCCACAGCTGAGCAATCAGTGCTTCAGAATCTAGCCTGCAGTGAACCTGTGACTTGACTCCTGTAAGCCTTGGACCTTGTACTCCAGCTATTCCTACTGAGGAACTCTGAAGCACTTGTGGACTCTGAACCCTGCTCTTTGAAAGACCCACGTTTGCATGGACTTACGGTAACAGAGAAGAAGATCCTGAATCTGTATTGGAGAGTGATTGCTGAGCTTGGATTACTCTGGCTTGCTGTGTCTCCTGTTTCTGTGTCTGCAAACTGTGTGACTATTTCTGCCAACTTGTATGAAGTAATACAGGACTTTTCTATATCAAACCTGTGACTCCTGTGTTTTCATCGCACCCAAGCACAAGACGCTATATGAACTGTACTACATACATTACAAGATTCTGAAGCCAAAACGTTAGTGTCTGCTGGGTCTGGAAGGCTGTGTCTGCTGTACTGTGGATATCAGACGTCCGGTTGTACTTTCTGTGATGACAGTGGTTGTGACTTCTCACAACCATTCCAGGTGAGCAATTCCCTTAAGTTTTTTCTTTTTGCAGTGTTACCACAGGTAAACACTATTGTTTTTTTTTTTTCCTTTCTTTTCTCTTTTTTTTGTCTGCTGTAACTCTGGATATCAGATGTCTGGTTGAAACTATCTGTGATGATAGTGGTTGTGACTTCTCACAACCATTCCAGGTGAGCAGTTCCCTTAATTTTTTTTTTCTCTCTGCAGTGTTGCCACAGGTGAACACTATTGTTTTTTTTCTCTCCTCTTCTTCCAGTAATCCTGTCTTAAAAGATCTGGAAAATGGAGGCCCGCATAAAGGAACTTTGCGGAGTGACTGATAATATCCTTGCAGATTTGCAGAATATAAAGACCCGTTTTACAAATCTACAGGACCTCAATAATCACAATTTGCAAGTGGTTGGACAGACTACCCAGGATTTGCGAGCCAGGATTGAGGTTCTAGAGGGGCGAGTCCAGGCTCCTGCCGTAGCCCCGAGTGCTGGGATTCCCAAGTTGCCCCCTTTTCGTTTTGGCGGTGAACGTGAGAAATTCAGGGGATTTATTAACAATGCAATCTTTTTTTTCTGCACATGCTTCACAATTTCCCACTGAACGATCTAAGGTGCTTACTATAATTATGTTGCTTACCAACAAGGCTTTAATGTGGGCAAACCCTCTGATTGAGACTGAGGATGATTGTTTGAATCACCTTGATGATTTTATTTCAGCCATGGGGCAGGTGTTTGATGACCCCAATCGAGGTGCAACAGCTGAAGCAGCCATGTTAGCTTTGCGCCAAGGTAAGCACTCGGTAGCTGAATATGCCTTGGATTTCAGGAGATGGGCCCTTGATACCACCTGGGACAGTTCCGCCAAAAAATCTATTTTTCGAAAGGGGTTATCTCCACTGATTAAGGATGAACTTGCTCGTGCCGACCCTCCCACTGCATTAGGTGACTTTATTAACTACTGCATCCGTATTGATACTCGTCTGACTGAACGCAGGCAAGAGAGATGGTTCGAAAGCAATCGTACTAACCTTTTCCTACCTTCCTCTCCAGCTAAGGAACCTTTGAGTAGGATTACACGGGAACCTGAACCTGAACCCATGCAGGTAGACTCTTTACAACGACGGGTTAGTGATGCACGCAAGGAACATCGTTTTAAGGAGAATCTATGTTTCTATTGTGGTAAGTCAGGGCACTTCATTATAAACTGCCCCAGCCATTCTCGTAAGACTACTGCAGCACTCATTCATTGTGAGTGTTGCGAGAGGGGATCTGTCAGGTCCGAGCCTCAGGCTCCAGAGAGATCTGCAGCAACAGATCTTGATTTCTCGGACTTAAACTCTGTTACCTCTGAGGACGTTGACTGTGTAAACGCTGCCATTTTTCAAGTTTCCTCAGCGGTGTCCCAGCTGAGTTGTAAGAAAAACAATTCTCATTGCTTTCTTTCCATCAAACTCTGGGTTGACTCAGCTTGGGTGTCTAGCTCTGCTATGATCGACTCAGGGGCAAGTGGAAATTTTATGGATGTCTCCTTTGCTCTGAAACAGGAATACGTTCAGTGAAGAAGGCTACTCCAGTACAGATGGAAACTGTGGATGGCTCCCTGCTGACCTCTGGACCAGTGGATCAGGAAACAGAGCCTTTGAGGGTTCTTATGGGTAAAGATCATCAAGAGAAACTGTCCTTTATGCTTATCTCTTCTCCCCACTTTCCCATTATTCTAGGGCTACCATGGCTGCAGGCTCAGAATCCTACCATTAACTGGGAGACCAAGGAATTACACTTTCCAGAGAAACAGATGAGTCCAAAAATTTCAGCTTGCTCTGTTCCTAAAGGAATCATGTCAGTCCCTGAACTACCAGCTGTATACCAGGACTATGTGGATTTATGTGACAAGAAGAACGCTGACCAGCTTCCTCCTCACCGTCCATATGATTGTCCAATTGAATTATTGCCTGGAGCAGAGATACCTTTTGGTAAGATCTACCCCCTGGCGGGGCCCGAGCTAAAGGCTTTAAAGGATTACATAGATGAAAATCTAGCCAAGGGCTTCATACGCCCCTCTTCATCTCCTGCAGGTGCACCCATCTTCTTTGTAAAGAAGAAAGATGGATCTCTGAGACCATGCGTAGACTATAGGGAACTCAATAAGGTTACTATTAGAAACCGTTATCCATTGCCTTTAATCCCTGAGTTATTGGAGAGAGTGCGACATGCCAAAATTTTTTCTAAACTAGATCTTCGTGGGGCCTATAACTTAGTCCGTATTAGACCTGGGGATGAATGGAAGACTGCATTCAGGTCACGCTATGGACACTTTGAATATCTAGTTATGCCTTTTGGTCTGAGTACCGCCCCAGCCACTTTCCAACACTTGGTGAATAACATCTTCAGGGATCTCCTAGATACATTCGTGGTAATTTATTTGGATGATATTCTAATTTTTTCTAACTCCACAGAGGAACATCATGGACATGTGAGAATGGTCTTGGAACGTCTAAGACAAAATCATCTTTACATCAAACTTGAAAAGTGTGAATTCCATAGGACCGAAATTCAATTTCTGGGGTATGTACTGTCTACACAAGGAATTAGTATGGATGGAAGCAAAACCCAAGCCATCAAGGATTGGCCAAGTCCTAGAAATGTGAAGGAGGTACAGCGCTTCATCGGGTTTGCCAACTTCTATAGACGTTTCATTAGAAATTTCTCTGAGGTAGTGTCACCTATCACTCAACTTACCCGGAAAGAGTCTAGGTTTTCCTGGACTCCCCAAGCCCAGGAAGCATTTTCCCGTCTAAAAGATAAATTTACCACTGCACCTATCCTAGTACATCCCAACCCCGAGCTTGCCTTCATAATAGAGGTGGATGCTTCAGACTGTGCCGTTGGAGCTATACTCTCTCAGAGAACAGGTGAGAAGAATGTCTTGCATCCCTGTGCCTTCTTTTCCCAGCAGTTGTCTTCGGCTGAGAGGAACTAGATGTGGGCAATAGAGAGTTGTTGGCCATTATTGCCGCCTTCAAAGAATGGAGACACCTTCTTCAGGGAGCTGCACAGCAAATAGTCGTCCTGACAGACCATCGTAACCTTGAGTTTATCAGGTCGGCTAAGTGCCTGACTCCTCGCCAGGCTCGCTGGAATCTTTTCTTAAACCAATTTAATTTTATCATCTCTTATAGACCAGGATCGCGCAATGGAAAGGCTGATGCACTCTCTAGGATTTACTCAGCAGAGACACGTCCAATTACTCCTCCTAAGACTATTCTTCCTGACTCTAGATTCCTAGGAGTAATTCATAATCAAGACCTACTTAAGGACATCAAGGAAGCATACCATGCGATTCCTTTTTGGTACAACCCCCAAGGGACGTAAGTCTTGTCTTTAAGAATGGTGTGTGGATTCAGGGACAACGTCTGTATATTCCTGAAACAGTCAGATTAAGAGTATTGCAACTCATTCACGATTCCAAGATAGCTGGGCATAGAGGAATTCTAAAGACACAGGAATTTCTTTCTCGTTTCTTTTGGTGGCCCACTTGCAGGAAGGATGTTTTGAATTATGTCACTTCATGTGAGGTCTGTGCAAGATGCAAAACACCTCGCTCCTCACCAACTGGTCTGTTACAGCCTCTTCCCACCTCGTCCCGCCCGTGGGGATCCATTTCTATGGACTTCATTGTGGAGTTACCAACCTCTCAGGGGAAGAACTCCATTCTAGTGGTGGTTGACCGTCTAACAAAGGCAGCTCATTTTATCCCTTGTGTCGGCTTACCCACTGCAAAACAGACATCAGATTTGATGATTAAAGATGTGTTTCGCTTACATGGAGTACCGGATGAGGTTATTTCGGATCGAGGGGTGCAATTCACTTCTAGGTTTTGGCAAAATTTCTGTGCAGCATTGGACATTAAAGTAAACCTTTCTTCTGCTTTTCATCCCCAGACTAATGACAGACCGAACGAACCAATCAAACCCTGGAGCAGTATCTCCGCTGCTTTATCTGCCACCTACAGGATGATTGGGTGGATCTACTTCCATTAGCTGAGTTCTCGTATAACAACTCTCAGAGTGCCTCCACTAAACAGTCTCCTTTTTACTCTAATCTAGGTTATCATCCTAACATTCTACCACGATTTCCCATAGAAACGCCTTTACCAGCAGTGGCTGAAAGAATCACGTCTTTACAGAAGAATATGGATCTTCTAAAGGAAAATCTGGAATCGGCTCAAGAAAGGTACAAGAAAGCAGCAGATAAATTTCGTAAACCTGCACCAGCTTTCAAGGTAGGAGACTTGGTCTGGCTGTCAACCAGAAATCTTAAGTTAAGGATTCCATCGTCTAAGTTGGGACATAAGTACATTGGACCCTATAAAATCAGTAAAATTATATGTGCCATTGCTTGTCGTCTTCAACTGCCCAGAACTATGAGAATCCACCCTGTCTTTCATGTATCCCTACTAAAGGCTGCGACACCCAATACGTTTCCTGGACGTTCTTCTCCTTGCCCTGACCCAGTGCTAGTCGATGGTCAGGAAGAATTTGTGGTGGAAAGGATTTTAGATTCCAGGTTGTATAGAAATCAGTTACAATATCTGATTAAATGGCAGGGCTACCCAGTGGAGGACAACTCATGGGAACCGGTCAATAACGTTAATGCTCCTCGCTTGCTCCGTCAGTTTCATCAGAGGTACCCACACAAGCCTGGTCTGAGGTCATCCGGAGGTTGTCCTTAAGGGGGGAGTAATGTAAGGTTCTATGTATATATTCCTGAAACTCAGTTTGTTCGTCAGCCATTTTACTTTGTCTTGCTGCAGCTATCTTGCCCTCAGTCAAAATGGAGTTTCCAGCTTGCATGTTCCCGCCCTGATTCTCTCCTTTGCTTCTTAAGCAGCCACAGCTGAGCAATCAGTGCTTCAGAATCTAGCATGCAGTGAACCTGTGACTTGACTCCTGTAAGCCTTGGACCTTGTACTCCAGCTATTCCTACTGAGGAACTCTGAAGCACTTGTGGACTCTGAACCCTGCTCTTTGAAAGACCCACGTTTGCATGGACTTACGGTAACAGAGAAGAAGATCCTGAATCTGTATTGGAGAGTGATTGCTGAGCTTGGATTACTCTGGCTTGCTGTGTCTCCTGTTTCTGTGTCTGCAAACTGTGTGACTATTTCTGCCAACTTGTATGAAGTAATACAGGACTTTTCTATATCAAACCTGTGACTCCTGTGTTTTCATCGCACCCAAGCACAAGACGCTATATGAACTGTACTACATACATTACAGATGGACAGCTCTCGTCTGAGTAATGTGGTCGCCTGCATAAGCCCCAGAAGTGGCCAATTTGTGTACTTAGTATAGCAGTTGTAATAGTATAAAGGCAGTACTGTAGTTTAACCTCCTTCCTGACGGGGCTATTTTCCAATTTATTTTTCCTTTTTGTTTTTTCCTCCCTTTCTTCCAAGAGACATAACTTTTTTTTCCATCCAAATACCCATATGAAGGCTTATTTTTGTGGGATAAAAAATTCCAAGTACCGTGAAATTGCAAAATAAGCTCAATTCCACAATTTTTTTTTTTATTCATAATGTTCACTATATCCCTTCATGACCTTGGGATTTTCCATTTTTGCAATTTTTTTTTTGTTCTCCTTCTTCCAGGAGCCATAACTATTTTATTTTTCCGTCAATATGGCCATGTGAGGGCTTGTTTTTTGCAGGACGAGTTGTACTTTTGAACTACACCATTGATTTTACCATATAGTGTACTGGAAAATGGGAAAAAAAATCCAAGTGCGGTGAAATTGCAAAAAAGTGCAATTCCACAATAGTTTTTTTTATTTTTTTTTATTTACCATGTTCACTGTTTGGTAAAACTCACCTGCCATTATGATTTCCCAGGTCATTAGGAGTTTGCAACTACTAAACATGTATAAGTGGTGAAAAAAATAAGTTTTAAGGAAAAAATTTTTTTGGCCATTTTCCAAGACCGATAGCGTCTCCATTTTTCGAGATCTGGGGCTGGGTGAGGGCCTATTTCTTGCTCGCTGAGCTGATGTTCTTATTGATACCATTTTGGGGTAGATATGATGTTCTGATTGCCCGTTATTGCATTTTATTGTAATGTTTCGGTGACCCAAAAACATAATTCTAGCATTTAGATTTTATTTCTCATTGCGCCGTTTACCGATTGGATTAATTGTTTTTTATATTTTGAAAGATCGGACACTTCTGAATTCGGTGATACCAAATGTGTTTTTTATTGTTTATTTTCAATGGGGCAAAGGGGGGTGATTTGAACTTTTTTATTTTTTTCTACATTTTAATATTTTTGAAAACATTTTTTTCTACTTCACCTGCTTCAATAGTGTCCATAGGAGACATGAAGCTGCGATCATCCGATCGCTTGTTCTACATGTCGCAGGGCTTTAGTGGTTGTTGTTCATAGGAGATCTGCAATGACAAGCAAGTGGGTCTTGCAGACCCCCGGTCATCATGCCAATCCATCTATGCCCTGCGATCACGTGACATGGACGCCGATGGCCGTCATTTGTGACTTGCATCCGTTTCGCATAAGTTAAATGCGGTCATTCCACCTGCGTTTGTTAGAGGCACATGACAGCTGATCAAATCACCTATCTTGTGCCGGGAAAGATATGGGCTCTGGCAAAGGGAGGGACACGACCAATGACATATCTTATGTCATAGGTAGTGAAGGGAATATGATAAAACTGACCTGGGAATATGATTCTCCAGGTCAGTACGAGTACGCAGATACTAAACAGGTATAGGTTTTTTTATTATTTAAGTTCTGAAAAAAAAATTTTTAAAAGCAAAAATTTTTGCTTTTGTCCCCATATTCAGAGACTCGTTATGTTTTCATTTTTTGGGATAGATATGTGGCTGTGTGAGGGCTTATATTTTGTGCCCTGAGATGACATTTTTACTGCTACGATTTTGGGAAGATACAATGTTTTGACTGCCTCTCATAGCATTTTAAATTATTTTATTTTTAATGGGGCAAATGGGGGGGTGAAGGAACCAAATATGGTCTGATGGGCCCCATTGACTTGTTGCCCCTGAGAGCCACTGTAACTTCTTCAATTATTTCAATGGAAAGAAAAGCGCTACATACTGGGATATTCTTGCAATGAAATATGACAGAATTGTCAACGGTGGTATCAAAACCCTTGAGGTTGATTTTTTTTTCTTTTGAGGTAGTGAACCACTAATTGTGAATGTGACCTACCTTTGCATCTTTCTCAGAGAATTGAGCAATCTGTCTTTGGTTCTCAGCCATATCTGCCCAAGAAGAAGAGACCTCGGAGGACGTCCGCTCACATTTTCTAATAGTGGAGTGAATGAATGGGGTCTCTAAAATAAATTTTCAGCCCATGTCTCTAGAATACAGAAAAAGCAGGAAATAAAGTTGGAAAATGTGATAATAATGGAAACCCTACTAAAA
>JARQOD010000003.1:586163200-586193274 GCA_033576555.1 Oophaga sylvatica
AAATTCAATTGCCGGCTTCTGTAAATTACGGAACCCGCATGAAAGACAAGGTTTACATACATTTAAAACCATTCTTTCATGTATTTTAAATATTTGTTTTCCAAAAATTCATGAGTGTATTTTGGGCAAATTTCTACATGTAGGGGCTAATTAAATGTGTAAAGTCATTGTAAAAAAATGCGTGGGCTCCCGGTATTTTCCCACAGACAGGGAAAGCCTGAGGGGGGCAGATAATAAAGCCTAGGGAGGGCGCATTTTTTTTTTGTGCCCCCACCCCCCCCCGGTATAAATCTCCCCCCGGGAAAAATGAAACCTTCAGGTTAGCCGGGGCCCCCACGACTACGGCTATGCGGTGTCCCCGGATGACCTGAAGGGAACTGATTACCGTGGGAAACATTCAATTAAGATTCCCAGAACCACTTCCTTCCTGCCACCCGGGGGAAATGACTCATTCTTCGGAGGTTTACACGACTGCAAAATTGTGCGCCCTGCTGTAAACATTAAACCTTTCAGATGGATTGCAGCGGGGGACCTAACGAGTGCCGGAGAGGTAAGAATTTGTTGTTTTATTATTTTTTTTTTTTCAGGAGAACAAGGGCATCGCAAGGATTACCAGTACAATAAATTTTTGTCAAAAACTGTGTATTAATTTCATTAAATTATTTTTAATTTTGTGGTGTTTTTTTTTTTATTCATACAATGGATTAATAATTAATTTGTTAATGACAACTCTAAATTTTATTAACCTGGCTTAAAGCACCTTCCGTAGCAAGGTGGCTTAAACCCATTATTAAACCCATTAGCCACCCTACAGGGCAAGGGAATAGACAGGTAAGTGCCAAAAAGGCGCATCAATCATAGATGTGCCTTTTCTGGGGTGGTGGGGGCAGATGTTGTAGCCAGGTGGGGGGCACAAAAAATGGTCCCTCGGGCTTGTCATGCATAGTGTACATTCCTATACGTCTTGTGCTTGGGTGCAGGGGAAAACACAGGAACATGGGTTGAAATGAAATGACTTGTATTACTTCATCAAGCATGCTGAAAGTTCACACGTTTGCAGGAACAGCGCAGGAGAAACGCAGGCCAGAGTAACTTAAAAGCACTACAAAAATCTCAAAGCAGTTCAGGATCTCTTCCTGTACGTCATTCCCTGCAAACATGGATTCACCAAACAGCAGGTTTCCAGAGTCCAAAAGTGTTCCAAGGTTCCTCAGTAGGGAAAGTTGGAGTACAAGTCCAAGGTTTCCATGGTGGTACAGACTGACTGAGGCTTGAATAGGAGCACTGATTGTTCGCTGAGGCTGCTTAAGAACAAGAGGGAAGAATCAGGCGGGAACAGAAAACTAAAAACTCCTTATTAACTGAGGGCAAGGTGTAAAACCCGGTTTCTGTTATGGTACGAGGGCATAAATATTCAAAAAAAGAACAACACTCTAAAACAACATTAAAATTAGCAAAAACGAAAGTAAAAAAAGAATAATTTTCCGACACTATCCTTGAACTCGGGTTAATCTTGAGGACTTGATACACTGTCACAGGAAAAGGAGGACCGGGGGTTAAACCTGAACCCAACTGGGGTCCTAACAAAATCCTAAACCTTGGAGGTATGATAATGGTTAAAGAGGTCCAAGTCTCCAGCCAAAACCCTGTCTCCTATCAGTCCCTGAACCCGTAATAAAAAGTCCTAAGAAGGATTTGATTACCACCAAAGGGATATGGGCTGATCTTGCAAAATTTACACAGATTAGCATATAAGACAGACTGGAGAAAACACAGACTTGCTTTCACACTAAACACGGAAGGAACATAAATGAAACTGGGATATTAAACTCTAAGCAAGGGAGCTTAAACAAACTAAGGAGCTCTTTAATTAAGTCTAAACAGATACAATCCTATCTGTGGTCCGATGAAGAATTTCACTGGCAACACCCAAAAAAAAGAAACCAAGATTTAAAGGAAAACCAATCAACAAAAAAATTAATTGCAGCCGGGAGAAACTTTCACCCATCCCCCGAACTGGGGCACAGACGAATTAACTCCCTAACTGCCAAACCAAAAAGAAACAGCAACTCAGCTGTGGGGAAGTCAGAATTTTCAACCCGACGATCTTCGTGGCGATGCACACATGGGCGTACCCCCCTTCTACGGGGGCCTCCGGACCTCCGGGCCGGGTTTGCCCGGGGAGTTCGTGAAGGTCCACACCAAACATTCGTTAATTTTCAAAGCAGGAACCCACTCCCCCCTCCTCTGGGGCCTTTCCCCTTCCAAAAGCACAAGTACTGAGGGGGACCCCCGGGGGATTTTTAGCCCTTTAGTCAAAAGAACTTTGAACTTGAAACTCCAAGTTACCATTGACCACCACTGGGGAGGAGGTAAGGGATGGTATGACTGGTGCCAGTACCTCTTAAAATAATTACTTTGTGGAACACATTGTGGATTTTTAAACGTAGGAGGGGGTCCGACGAAATTCCAAGGATTAATTATGGGAAATGATCCTGTACGCCCGATGAATCGGGGGCCCACTTCCGAGGAATTTTAAGTTTTTATTCCTGGTGACAACCATAACCAGATGTTCACATTAAGATCTGGACCCAAAAAACTCTCCTCCTATCACCATGTTTATAACGGTTCCCCATAGCACTCAATTATTCAATACACCTTCCACCCCTGAAGCAAGTGACGACGAGAAACGCTCCTCCTCAGGAACCCCAGAAGGGCCCCCCCCCTTGAAATACAAAACTGGGAAAGAAACCAAATGCCCCAAAAAAAAGGGGACTTTCCATGGATGCTCCCCCTGTTGTTAGAGCGAACTCTGCCCGAGGCAAGAAAAAGACCATCCTCCTGGTTCTCTGAGACAAAACACCGAAGATAATCTCGGCTTTGATTCAACCTCTGTCTGACCATTGGTTCTGCGGATAAAAGCCCAGGAAAATGACAATTGCTCCCCGACAAACAAAATGCCCTCCAAAACTTGGACACAAATGAGACCCCCTATCTACCCACATCAAAGGCAACCCATGAAGTCTCACAATTCCCCAATGAACACCTGGCCAGAGTTTTAGCTTAGGGAGGGCAGGAAGAGCAATGAAATGGCCATCTTATGAACCTGTCACAACCACCAGTATGAAGTCTTCCCTGACACTGAGGAAGGTCCGTGATGAAGTCCATAGACAAAAGACCATGGACGCTCCGGAAGTTCAAGGGGTAAGAGGGTCCCGACGGACGGGTAAGAGGGTCTTAGGAGCGAGCACAAACCCCACAGGACGCGACAAAAGTTAAAAAAAACTTTATTAACGTTAGGCCACCAAAAACCCGGGCGAGAAAGGAGATCTAAAGTAGCCTTACTCCCTGGATGTCCTGCTAAAGCAGAATTATGATGTGCCTCAATAACCTTTTGTCTCAACAGATTTGGGACAAACAGTCTCCCTGGAGGTCCTGCGGGGGCGTCCCCCTGAACCTCTAATACCTCCTCCTCAAGCTGTGATGCATCTGGTTGGATGAGAACGGTGCCGAAGCAAAAAATTTTTTCAAAGAGGAAAAACTTGGCAACTTTGTCCGACCATTTAGAAAAATCCGTCCCTTTTCTGTCATGTCATGAGAGGTTTGGCAACAGAGAGAAATTACAAATAATTTCCGGTAGTAGTTAGCAAACCCCAGAAAACGCTGCAGAGCCTTAAGATCCTCTGGCTGATCCCATTCAAGCACTGCTCTCACCTTTTCAGGTCCAAACGAAACCGAGGCTGACACCAAGAAACCCAAAAACTGAAGTTCCTGTACGGCGAATACACACTTTTCCAGTTTGGCGTATAGTTTATTGTCTCGCAAGATCTGCAACACCTGTCTCACATGCTCCTGGTGAGACACAAGATCTGGTGAGTAAATTAAAATGTCATCCAAATATACGACCACAAACAGCCCCACCAGATGACGAAAAATGTCATTAACAAAATGTTGGAATACTGCTGGTGCAGTAGTCAGACCAAAAGGCATGACAAGGTTCTCATAATGTCCCTCCGGCGTGTTAAACGCCGTTTTCCACTCATCCCCCTCTTTTATCCTAATCAGATTATACGCCCCCTGAGATCCAATTAGAGAACCATTTGGCGCCAACAATTTGATTGAAGAGATCAGGAATCAGAGGGAGTGGATACGGATCTCGAACAGTAATCCGATTAAGTTCGCGGAAATCCAAGCAAGGGCGTAGGCCTCCATCTTTTTTCTTCACAAAGAAGAACCCCGCGGCCACTGGGGAAGATGAAGGTCTAATATGCCCTTTGGCCAGACTTTCCGAAATATAATTTTTCATAGCCTGCCTCTCAGGACCAGAAAGGTTATATAACCTAGCTTTAGGTAACTTAGCATCAGGAAGTAAATTAATAGAGCAGTCATACACGCGATGAGGAGGCAACTCCTGACACCCCTCCTCAGAGAACACATCCCCAAAGTCCTCCAAAAAAGGGGGCAAAGTACTAGGCACGACCGCACTGATGACTGTGTTCATGCAGTTACTTTTGCAAAACTCACCCCATTGGCTTATCTCTCTGGACTGCCAATTAATCACAGGGTTATGTTTAACCAACCAAGGAAGTCCCAACACAATAGGAGAAGGTAGACCCTCCAACACATAACAAGATAATATTCCCTATGTATTGCCCCTACCCGAAGGTCAATGTTATGAACCTCATGAACAAAGCTACCTTGGCCGAGAGGCCTGGCGTCAATGGAGAATATAGGGATCGGTTTGACCAATACACTCAGATGCATACCTTGAGCCTGAGCAAACTGAGCGTCAACCAGATTAGCCCCGGACCCACTATCAAGAAGAACAGAAAATCTCTCCACTCTCGTACCAACCACCACCTCCACTGGTACAAGGAACTGAGAAGAACTAGCGGACGAAATACATACTCCCAGGTTTTCGTCCACCACACAACCTGGGATTAACAGTTTTCCGGCGACTTTTTGCTCAACAAGGCACGGGATGGACATCCCCCAACAAAATGTCCCTCTTTCCCGCAGAAGAAACACCTTCTAGTCCTGCGGCGTACCGCCAATCCCCTCCTACGAAATGATGTCCCTCCCAACTGCATAGGCTCCTCCGAACAGACAAGGGGAACCTCAACATAAGGGACTTTAGTAGTAGGTGGAGTAACAACAGGGGGCGGAGTTACCTCGCACCTCTCCCGGAGCCGTCTATCAGTACGGATAGCTAGGGCCATAGCAGCCTCCAGTGATGGAGGAAATCATACTGAGCCAAAACGTCCTTTAATTTGTCAGAAAGCCCATGACAAAACTGGCTCCTAAGAGCTGGGTCATTCCACTGAGTATCTGTGGCCCATCTACGGAACTCAGAAGCAAATTCCTCCGCCGGACGATCTCCCTGCTGTATCTTACGTAATTTTGTCTCCGCAAGAGAGACCCGATCTGGGTCATCATATACCAAACCCAGGGCAGTAAAAAATCGATCTACTGACTGTAGAGCCGGGGATCCCGGAGGAAGGGAGAATGCCCAGGATTGAGGGTCCCCTTGTAGGAGCGAGATAACAATTCCCACTCTCTGCTCTTCACTCCCTGATGATCGAGGCCGAAGCCGAAAATACAATTTACATGCTTCCCTGAAGGTAAAAAATTTGTCTCGCCCACCAGTGAACCTGTCCGGGAGAGCTACTTTAGGTTCAAATCTGGTTTGCTCCGAGGGAGACAAAACTTTGGACTTAATGTCCGTCAGCTCCATGGATAATCCCTGCAACTGCAGAGCCAGCTGGGCTACTGGATCCATGGCAACTGGGAATAATTTTATGGCCAGTGAAAATGTCACGCGGTCTTATGATATGTGTACGATGTCAGTAAACTATTCTTAAAAGAACACACCTATACAACATATAGATTAGCAACATCAGCATGTAAATATAGAATAGATTTACCTGACACGATATCCGTTGAACTCAGGGTTAATCTTGAGGACTTGATACACTGTCACAGGAAAGAGGAGGACCGGGGGTCTAACCTGACCCTAAACTGGGGTCCTAACTAATCCCTCACCTTGGAGGTACTGATAATGGTTCAGAGGTCCAAGTCTCCAGCCTAACCCTGTCTCCTATCAGTCCCTGAACCCTGTAATCAGTCCTAAGAAGGATTCTGATTACCACCAAAGGGATATGGGCTGATCTCTGCTAAATACACAGATTAGACATATAAGACAGACTGGAGAAAACACAGACTTGCATACACACTCAAACACAGAAGGAACATAAATGATCTGGGATATTAAACTCTAAGCAAGGTGAGCTTAAAACAACTAAGGAGCTCTTTAACTTAAGTCTATACAGATACAATCCTATCTGTGGTCTGCATGAAGAATTTCACTGGCAACACCCAAAACAGACAACCAAGGATTTAAAGGAAACCAATCAACAAATAATTAATTGCAGCCGGGAGAAACTGCACCCAGTCCCAGAACTGAGCACAGACAGAATTAACTCCCTAACTGCCAAACACAAAGAAACAGCAACTCAGCTGTGAGAAGTCAGAATGTGCAACCGCGACGATCTTCGTGGCGATGCACACATGACAAAGAGCTGCAGAAAGACAGAAAGCAAAATGGCCGACGGAAAACTGAGTTTCAAGGAACATGTCAACAGAGACAAAGAACCTTACATTACTCCCCCCTTAGGGACAACCTCCGGATGACCTCAGACCAGGCTTGTCAGGGTACCTCTGATGAAACTGGCGGAGCAGGCGAGGAGCATTTACATTATTGACTGGTTCCCATGAGTTGTCCTCCACTGGGTAGCCCTGCCATTTAATCAAATATTGCAACTGATTTCTGTACAACCTGGAATCTAGAATCCTTTCCACCATAAATTCTTCCTGACCATCGACCAGCACTGGGTCAGGGCAAGGAGAAGAACGTCCAGGAAACGTATTGGGTGTTGCAGCCTTTAGTAGGGATACATGAAAGACAGGGTGGATTCTCATAGTTCTGGGCAGTTGAAGACGACAAGCAACAGCACTTATAATCTTACTGATCTTATAAGGTCCAATGTACTTATGTCCCAATTTAGACGATGGAATCTTTAATTTAAGATTTCTGGTTGACAGCCAGACCAAATCTCCTACCTTGAAAGCTGGTGCAGGTTTACAAAATTTATCTGCTGCTTTCTTGTACCTTTCCTGAGCCAATTCTAGATTTTCCTTTAGAAGATCCATATTCTTTTGTAAAGAAGTGATTCTTACAGCCACTGCCGGCAAGGGCGTATCTATGGGAAATCGAGGAAGAATGTTAGGATGATAACCTAGATTGGAGTAAAAAGGAGACTGCTTAGTGGAGGCGCTCTGAGAGTTGTTATAAGAGAACTCAGCCAGTGGAAGTAGATCCACCCAATCATCTGTAGGTGGCAGATAAAACAGCGGAGATACTGCTCCAGGGTCTGATTGGTTCGTTCTGTCTGTCCATTAGTCTGGGGATGAAAAGCAGAAGAAAGGTTTACTTTAATGTCCAATGCTGCACAGAAATTTTGCCAAAACCTTGAAGTGAATTGCACCCCTCGATCCGAAATGACCTCATCCGGTACTCCATGTAGGCGAAACACATTCTTAATCATCAAGTCTGATGTCTGTATTGCAGTGGGTAAGCCGACACAAGGGATAAAATGAGCTGCCTTTGTTAGACGATCAACCACCACTAGAATGGTGTTCTTCCCTTGAGAGGTTGGTAACTCCACAATGAAGTCCATAGAAATGGATCCCCAGGGCGGGACGGGGTGGGAAGAGGTTGCAACAGACCAGTTGGTGAGGAGCGAGGTGTTTTGCATCTTGCACAGACTTCACATGAAGTGACATAGTTTAAAACATCTTTCCTGTAAGTGGGCCACCAAAAGAAACGAGAAAGAAATTCTTCTGTCTTTAGAATTCCCCTATGCCCGGCTATCTTGGAATCGTGGATGAGTTGCAATACTCTCAATCTGACTGTTTCAGGTATATACAGACGTTGTCCCTGAATCCACACACCATTCTTAAAGACAAGACTTACGTCCCTTGGGGGTTGAGCCAACAAAGAATCCGCATGGTATGCTTCCTTGATGTCCTTAAGTAGGTCTTGATTATGAATCACTCCCAGGAATCTAGAGTCAGGAAGAATAGTCTTAGGAGGAGTAAGTGGACGTGTCTCTGCTGAATGAATCCTAGAGAGTGCATCAGCCTTTCCATTGCGCGATCCTGGTCTATAAGAAATGACAAAATTAAATTGGTTTAGGAAAAGATTCCAGCGAGCCTGGCGAGGAGTCAGGCACTTAGCCGACCTGATAAATTCAAGGTTACGATGGTCTGTCAGGACGACTATTTGCTGTGCAGCTCCCTGAAGAAGGTGTCTCCATTCCTTGAAGGCGGCAATAATGGCCAACAATTCGCTATTGCCCACATCGTAGTTCCTCTCAGCCGAAGACAACTGCTTGGAAAAGAAGGCACAGGGATGCAAGACATCCTTCTCACCTGTTCTTTGAGAGAGTATAGCTCCAACGGCACAGTCTGAAGCATCCACCTCTATTATGAAGGCAAGCTCGGGGTTGGGATGTACTAAGATAGGTGCGGTGGTAAATTTATCCTTTAAACAGGAAAATGCTTCCTGAGCTTGCGGGGTCCAGGAGAACCTAGCCTGTTTCCGGGTAAGTTGGGTGATAGGTGACACTACCTCAGAAAAATTCTTAATGAAACGTCTATAGAAGTTGGCAAACCCGATGAAACGCTGCACCTCCTTCACATTTCTAGGAATTGGCCAATCCTTGATGGCTTGGGTCTTGCTTCCATCCATACTAATCCCTTGCGTAGATAGTACATACCCCAGAAATTGAATTTCGGTCCTATGGATTCACACTTTTCAAGTTTGATGTAGAGATGGTTTTGTCTTAGGCGTTCTAAGACCATTCTCACATGTCCATGATGTTCCTCTGTGGAGTTAGAAAAAATTAGAATATCATCCAGATAAATCACCACAAATGTATCTAGGAGATCCCTGAAGATATCATTCACGAAGTGTTGGAAAGTGGCTGGGGCGGTACTCAGACCAAAAGGCATAACTAGATATTCAAAGTGTCCATAGCGTGACCTGAAAGCAGTCTTCCATTCATCCCCAGGTCTAATACGGACCAAGTTATAGGCCCCACGGAGATCCAGTTTAGAGAAAATTTTGGCATGCCGCACTCTCTCCAACAACTCAGGGATTAAAGGCAATGGATAACGGTTTCTAATAGTAACCTTATTGAGTTCCCTATAGTCTATGCAGGGTCTCAGAGATCCATCTTTCTTCTTCACAAAGAAGATGGGTGCACCTGCGTGAGATGAAGAGGGGCGTATGAAGCCCTTGGCTAAATTTTCGTCTATATAATCCTTCAAAGCTTTTAGCTCGGGCCCCGCTAGGGGGTAGATCTTACCAAAAGGTATCTCGGCTCCAGGCAATAATTCAATTGGACAATCATATGGACGGTGAGGAGGAAGCTGATCAGCGTTCTTCTTGTCACATAAATCCACATAGTCCTGGTATACAGCTGGTAGTTCAGGGACTGACATGGTTCCTTTAGGAACAGAGCAAGCTGAAACTCCTTGACTCATCTGTTTCTCCGGAAAGTGTAATTCCTTGGTCTCCCAGTTAATCGTAGGATTCTGCGCCTGCAGCCATGGTAGCCCTAGAATAATGGGAAAGTGGGGAAAGAGATAAGCATAAAAGACATTTTCTCCTGATGATCTTTACCCATAAGGACCCTCAAAGGCTCTGTTTCCTGATCCACTGGTCCAGAAGTCAGTAGAGAGCCATCCACAGTCTCCATCTGTACTGGAGTAGCCTTCTTCACTGAACGTATTCCCTGTTTCAGAGCAAAGGAAATATCCATAAAATTTCCACTTGCTCCTGAGTCGATCATAGCAGAGCTAGACACCCAGACTGAGTCAACCCAGAGTTTGATGGAAAGGAAGCAATGAGAATTGTTTCTTTTACAACTCAGCTGGGACACGCTGAGGAAACTTGAAAAATTGCAGCGTTTATACCGTCATCGTCCCCAGAACTAACAGAGTTTAAGTCCGAGAAATCAAGATCTCTTGCAGCAGATCTCTCTGGAGCCTGAGGCTCGGACATGACAGAGCTCCTCTCGCAACACTCACAGTGAATGACTGCTGCAGTAGTCTTACGAGAACGGCTGGGGCAGTTTATAATGAAGTGCCCTGACTTACCACAGTAGAAACATAGATTTTCCTTTATACGATGTTCTTTGCGTGCATCACTAACCCGTCTTTGTAAAGAGTCCACCTGCATGGGTTCAGGTTCTGGTTCCCTTGTGATCCTACTCAAAGGTTCCTAGCTGAGGAGGAGGTAGTAAAAGGTTAGTGCGATTATTTTCGAACCATCTCTCTTGTCTGCGTTCAGTCAGACGAGCATCAATACGGATACAATAGTTAATAAAGTCACCTAACGCAGTGGGAGGGTCGGCACGAGCAAGTTCATCCTTAATCAGTGGAGACAACCCTTTCCGAAAAATAGATTTTTTAGCGGAAGTGTCCCAAGTGGTATCAAGAGCCCATCTCCTGAAATCCAGGGCATATTCGGCTACTGAACGCTTACCTTGGCGCAAAGTTAACATGGCTGCTTCAGCTGTTGCACCTCGATTGGGGTCATCAAACACCTGCCCCATGGCTGAAATAAAAGCATCAAGGTGATTCAAACAATCATCCTCAGTCTCAATCAGAGGGTTTGCCCACATCAAAGCCTTATTGGTAAGCAACATGATTATAGTAAGCACTTTGGATCGTTCAGTGGGAAATTGTGAAGCATGTGCAGAGAAAAATAAATTACATTGATTAATAAATCCCCTGAATTTCTCACGTTCACCGCCAAAACGAAAAGGAGGTAATTTGGGGATCCCAGAACTCGGGGTTATGGCAGGAGCCTGGGCTCGTTCCTCTAGAGCCTCAATCCTGGCTCGCAATTCCTGGGTAGTCTGTCCAAACACTTGCAAATTATGATTAGTGAGGTCCTGTAGGCTTGCAAAACGGGTTTTTAAAGTCTGTACATCTGAAAGGATTGTATCAGTCACTCCGCAAAGTTCCTTTATGCGGGCCTCCATCTTCCAGATCTTTTAAGGCAGAAGTGCTGGAAGGAGAAGAGGAAAGAAAAAAAAACAATAGTGTTTACCTGTGGTAACACTCCAGAGTAAAATTTTAAGGGAATGCGCTCACCTGGAATGGTTGTGAGAAGTCACAACCACTGTCATCACATAAGGTATTAAACGGACATCTGATATCCACAGTCACAGCAGACACGGCTTTCCCAGACCCAGCAGACACTAAACATTGGCTCCTGAATCTTGTCATGTATAGTGTACAGTTCCTATAGCGTCTTGTGCTTGGGTGCGAGGAAAACACAGGAGACATAGGTTGAAATTAAATGACTTGTATTACTTCATACAAGCATGCTGAAAAGTTCACACAGTTTGCAGGAACAGCGACAGGAGACACAGCAGGCCAGAGTAACTTCAAGCACTACAATAAATCTCCAAAGCAGGTTCAGGATCTCTTCTATGTACCGTCATTCCTCTGCAAACATGGATTCACCAAACAGCAGGTTTCCAGAGTCCAAAAGTGTTCCAAGGTTCCTCAGTAGGGAATAGCTGGAGTACAAGTCCAAGGTTTCCAGGAGTCAGGTCACAGACTGACTGAGGCTTGATTCAGGAGCACTGATTGTTCAGCTGAGGCTGCTTAAGAAGCAAGAGGGAAGAATCAGGGCGGGAACATGAAAACTGAAACTCCATATTAACTGAGGGCAAGAGCTGCAGAAAGACAGAAAGCAAAATGGCCGACGGAAAACTGAGTTTCAAGGAACATGTCAACAGAGACAAAGAACCTTACAGGGCTACTAATATCTGTCTTCAGTCACTGGTTTTCCCTGTCTGGTTGAGAAAATACCGCGGGAGCCCACACATTTTTTTTCAACGAATTTACGTTTTTAATTAACCCCTACATGTATGAAATTGTGCACACATACACTCATGTAATTGTTAATCAAAACTATATTTCAAACTCCATGAAATGACATGGTTAACTGTAGTAAACCATGAGTCATTTCATGTCGGGTTTCTGTAATTTCACAGAAGCCGGCAATTGAATTAGCGGCATTAACTTTAGAAGGGCTATTAATATAATATTATTTCTATGTTGTATATATCTATTCTTTCTATTCTTTTTATTAAAGCTGTCAGTGTGATTTTACAGTATAGCCGGGGATGAATTGCCGGCTTTTCTAAAGGACACCAGTGTGATTTTCTCGCAAGTTACACGTGCGGTCCGTTTGTAATCCGATTTTTCATCGCATCCATAGACTTGCATTGGTGATTCTCGCCCGATAATCGGTGACAATCTCAGCATGCTGCGATTGGCTCGGTCCGAGGAAAACGGCCGTGAAAAAATCGGATGCTGGGAGCTGCTCCATAGATTAACATTGGTCCGAGTGCAATGCGATATTTCATCGCATTGCACTCGTCCGTTTTTGTCGCCAGTGTGACTCCGGCCTATGAGTCCCAGCGTTTGGATATACCTCTGAAGCACAGTGATGGTCTATCCTTAGGAAAGGCCAGCTTGAATATTTCTGCAAAACCTCAATAGAATGGCACAATAGAAATTAGAAGAGTTGTCACCCAGCTTTTCCCTAGTTATGTAGGAATTTGGGAACAGGAAGTGAATTTCTAGGCTGGTCATCAAGATAGATTTACCTTGTATGACAGCATACAGGTGCTTCTCACTAAATTAGAATATCATCAAAAAGTGAATTTATTTCAGTTCTTCATTACAAAAAGTGAAACTCATATATTCTATAGAGTCATTACACACAGAGTGATCGATTTCACGTGTTTATTTCTGTTACTGTTGATGATTATGGCTTACAGCCAATGAAAACCCAAAAGTCATTATCTCAGTAAATTAGAATACTTTATAACACCAGCTTGCAAAATGATTTTACAATCTGAAATGTCCTACTGAAATGTATGTTCAGTAAATGCACTCAATACTTGGTCGCGGCTCCTTTTTATCAATTACTGCATCAATGTGGCGTGGCATGGAGGCGATCAGCCTGTGGCACTGCTGAGGTGTAATGGAAGCCCAGGTTGCTTTGATAGCAGCCTTCAGCTCATCTGCATTGTTGGGTCTGGTGTCTCTCATCTTCCTCTTGACAATACTCCATAATTCTCTATGGGGTTAAGGTCAGATGAGTTTGCTGGACAATCAAGCACAGTGATACTGTTGTTTGTAAACCAGGTATTGGTACTGGATCGCCCGCCAGGGCAGTTGGATACTCGGTACCGGGCCGGTGTCTTAAAGGGATGTGTCACGGCAGCAGTGACCCCGTCCGTGGCCCTGGGGTTAACTATATACAGTTCCTTGCCTGAAGAAAGAAAGCTTCTTTACTTGGGTGGAAGCTAATCCATGCAGCCTCCGGTTTGTGTGGAAGCATTTGAACTCTTTTGCTTCCAGAGCAAAATTTGTTGTCCGTTGCTTCCTACAGCGATGGGAGCAGTGGCATACGATGTTGCTCCCAGAGACTTTGTTGCAATTGGGGCAGCTTGGATCCTTGCTGCCTTTGAAGGCGCTACTGCCACACGCAGTATTGCTGGTGCTGCGGCTGCCTGTTGGGAAGCCATGGGTGTTGGTGCTGCGGCTGCCGCTGGTGTCGCTGCTGCGGCCGTTGAGGCTGGGGCGGCTGCTGCCCCCTGGTGTTGGTGTGGAGTCAGCTGCGCTGGGATTCGGTGCACATGGAGAGCGTACCATCCCCTCGTACCAAGATAGTGGGTGAAGGAGACGAGCTCTCCAGGAAACAAGTCACGCTCCCGATGTCCCCGTATTAGATGGGCCTCAACGTCCCGCCGGTTCACCAAAAGGTCCGGGGCCTTTCGTGAGTCCTGGATGAAGCCGAACCCCCGCTCCAGGGTCGAAGCTGAGGACCCAGCCCACCCCATCAGCTTAAGATACTCTAGGCCTTCTCCCTAGCCTGGTCTTCGCCTGCAAGATCCCTCTCCTCTAGGGCCTCTTGCTGGGCCTGCCGGTCTTTCTCCTCCTGTGCCAGCGTTTGGATTTGCTGGCGGCAGCACTCTTCGGAGGTGATAGGGAACCCCATCAGGTCGGTCTCATCGTGGTCACCCCATATTAAGACCTCCGGCTTATGTTTCACTATAGAGGTGGCTGCGGTATCGGTATGCCCCCCTGTGGGATGATGTTGCGATCCCAGGCCACATCTAGCACCAGCTGGCCAGATTTTGGGTTTCGGCGGTAACCCGATGGGACCCAGCCATTCCTCCCAGGACCCAGGGGCGCTGCTCGTACCTGCGCTCTTGGTGCGGCTGTCCTCGGTCGTCGCCTCTGGTGGCGCGGGATTGGAACCGTTGATACCGGTGATGACGGTACTGGGGTGGAAGGCTCCGCGGCGGCAGGTACCGACTCCTAGCTAGCTAGGATACGGACTCCTCTAGCGGTCGGCCACGATGCAGTTGCATAGAAATGCAGACAAGGGAGGTTCATGATTTTTTGCGCTCTTTCTTGGGTACCGCCCACGATGGTACCACCTACTGCAGACCTCGTGGAACCGCCATAGCAGCCATCTTTACAGTCCAAATCACAATTCAATCGGTTTAATCCTTTATACATTCAGTTAGGCGCAGAAGACCCTTGTTCAAGGGCCGGTTCATCCTGTTCGTGACGCCAAAATGGATCTCCCGCCAGGGCAGTGACATACTCAGTAACGGCCGGTGTCTTAAAGGGATGTGTCACGGCAGCAGTGACCAGGTCTGTGGTCCTGGGCATCCAATGAACTGAGGAATATTTACAAGAGATGATAAAGAGTCTGTATTGAAGTGTTCGTGACGCCACCTGTGGTTTCTGGTCAGAGATGACTAGCACTGCAGTGCAGATCCTCTGGGACAGATGGTGTGATGCAGCAGAGTTGGAATAGCTCTCCACAGGCAGAGCTTGTTGTCTCAGGGCAGAGAGATGTTGTAGAGGATAAATGTGCTGGGAGATGTAGCAATGTGGAGTGAGTGCCGCAGGAAGAATTTGAGGAGACACATTCAGGTGCAGTTTCCAAAGCTTTACTCACAGTTCTGTCTGCAGTACAGGCGCTCGCTTGGTTTCACTTCCTCCAGGTGAGGGATCCAGCCAACTCCCAGGTAGATGGAGAACACCAGTCCAGAGCTCCCTGTCAGTATATGCCTTCCCTGGCCGTCTCATTGTGCTGATTCCTGCTCCTACTTCCTTCTCAGCACCACACGAACAGTGTCCCAGTCCGGTAGCTGCGAATCCTGTCGGACAATGTGACCCAGGCGTTTCCTCGATTCTATATAGCAGCCTTCCCAGAGAAGATGATTTGGTTGTTGGCTGTGACCCCTAAAGTTGCCACAGCTGTCGGCTTGCTAGCTGAGTCCTGTTGTACACTCCACTAGGCTAGGGGCCGAGACCCTTCTGCGACCTGGATTCTCCCAGCTGATGTCCGTCAGCCTGGAACGAGCCCCACAGGAAGCCTACTGCTCAGCCATGCCTCTGAGAAATCCCTTTTCCCTTCCAGGGAGCTTCTTTCAGTCCTTCTGTCTATCAGCAGCTCCTCAGGACCTGGAGCCTGCTACACGTTTCTATTTCTTCCCGCCTTCCCCTATGGGAAGGCTGCCTATGCACATCTTTCCTCTTCTTCCCTATGGGAAAACTCACTCTTACTTCCCTCTATTCTCCTGCTCTGACCCACAAGCTCCACCCACCATCTGACACCCTTTCCTAGCTACAGGCATGCTAGAGGAACTGAGCTAGTGTATGTGATGGATGCTGTGTTGTAAGAGCCAGGTTTGTGTCCCCATCTTACCTGAAAGGTGGGATACCTGGTTGAGATGCAGTACCTCTGTGGCGACTGGACCCTGAGGGGCGCCACAGTACTTTTGGCAGTGTGGACAGGTGCCAAGTCCTGCTGGAGAATGCAACTTAAAACTCCAAAAAGTTTGTTGGCAGAGGGAAGCATGAAGAGCTCTAAAATTTCCTGGTAGACAGTTGCGCTGACTTTGGCTTTGATAAAACACAGTGGACCTACACCAGCAGATGACATGGATCCGAAACCTTCACTGGTTGTGGAAACTTCACACTAGACCTCCAGCAGCTTGAATTGTGGCCTCTCCACTCTTCCTCCAGACTCCGGGACCTTGATTTCCAAATGAAATGCTAAATTTACTTTCATCTGAAAACAACACCTTGGACCACTGACAACAGTCCAGTTCTTTTTCTCCTTGGCCCAGGTAAGACGCTTCTGGCATTGTCTATTGGCCATGAGTGGCTTGACACAAGGAATGTGACACTTGTAGCCCATGTCCTGGATACGTCTGTGTGTGGTGGCTCTTGAAGCAATGACTCCAGCAGCAGTCCACTCCTTGTTAATCTCCCCCAAATTTTTGAATGGCCTTTTCTTAACAATCCTTTCAAGGCTGCGGTTATCCCGGTTGCTTGTGCACCTTTTTCTACCACACTTTTCCTTCCACTCACTTCCATTAATATGCTTGGATACAGCACTCTGTGAACAGCCAGCTTCTTTAGCAATGACCATTTGTGGCTTACCCTCCTTGTGGAGTGTGTCAATGACTTCCTTCTGGACATCTGTCAAGTCAGCAGTCTTCCCCATGATTGTGGAGCCTACTGAAACAGACTAAGGGACCTTTATAAACGCTTAGGAAGCCTTTACAGGTGCTTTTTGTTAATTATTCTAATTTACTGAGATAATGACTTTTGGGTTTTCATTGTCTGTAAGCCATAATCATCAACATTAACAGAAATAAACACGTGAAATAGATCACTCTGTTTGTAATGACTCGACATAATGTAGAAGTTTCACTTTTTGGATTGAAGAACTGAAATAAATTAACTTTTTGATGATATTCTAATTTTTTGACAAGCACCTGTATGTATTGTTACACAGTCCTCCAAAAAATAGCTGATTTTCTTTTTTTTTTTAAAGAATAACATTTGTTTAGCTAGGAAACCGATATAAAAAGTTTTCTCTTTATTTTAGTGGCTGTTGATCGGTTACCAAACTTCCTGTCTATGCCCAACACATCGGATGGGAAACCTCTGCCCCATCACCACTGCTCCATCCATCTGAATAGTGAGGAAATGCAGCTGCTTAATAAGGCCTATGAAGATGCCAGTAAGGGGCGGCCGTCTGAACGGTAAAGTCTCCCATGGGCGAAGTATTTGGAAAGCAAAGGCTGGGGCCTATGCATATATACAGTGATTAAATACAAGAAAAGCTGCAGTGTAAAGCATAGGGGAGGAAAAGCGCAGAAGTCTATATTAAAGGAAGTGGCGGATTTTAGAATAGATCCCCATGTAAAATTGAGACCTATACACCTTTCGGCAACAGAAAAGAGAAATGGTCTCCAACTTGTGACTTTCCATCTATTTTAATGTCTTTTTAAGCTGTAATAGGTGGGTTTGTGGAGTTTGCACTGTGATTTCTACATATGGAGCAGTGTCACAGCGGGGATGCCAGTACCTGGGGAAGGCCAGTATTATGTCCCCCTAACCACTAACCAGTTCAGTATTTTAACCCCTTTCCCCCCCCAAGTGCATGTATTGTATTATGTAATTATAGTTTCTCATCTGACCTTCTAGTTCTTTTCTGCTTTTTGCTGAAATCCAAAATGTTACAAATAAAGTTACCGTAATTGTTGTTTTATATATTTTCTTTTTTTATTACATTTTTGTGTTCTTATGTATTTTATTACCCTAGCCCTAAACCTAACTCTAGCACTATATACACTACCGGTCAAAAGTTTAGGGTCACTTAGAAATTTCCTTATTTTTGAAAGAAAAGCAGTTTTTTTCCAATGAAGCTAACATTAAATGATTCAGAAATACACTCTATACAGTGTTAATGTGGTAAATGACTATTCTAGCGGCAAACGTCTAGTTTGTAATGCAATTTCTTCATAGGTGTATAGAGGCCCATTTCCAACAACCATCACTCCAGTGTACTTATGGTATTTTGTGTTCCTAACTGTGTAAGAAGGCTAATAGATGGTTAAAATACCCTTTAAAACCCTTGTGCAAGTATGTTAACACAGCTGAAAACCGTTTGGTTGATTAGAGAAGCTATAAACCTGACCTTCCTTTGAGCTTGTTGACAATCTGGAGCATTACATTTGTTGGTTCCATTAAACTCTCAAAATGGCCAAAAAAAAAGAACTTTCTTGTGAAACTCGACAGTCTATTCTTGTTCTTAGAAATGAAGGCTATTCCATGCGAAAAATTACCAAGAAACTGAAGAATTCATACAATGGTGTGTAGTACTCTCCCTTTAGAGGAGTGCACAAACAAGCTCTAACCAGAGAAGAAAGACAAGTGGGAGGCCCCGCTGCACAACTGAGCAACAAGACAAGTACATTAGAGTCTTTAGTTTGAAAAATTGACGCCTCACAGGTCCTCAACTGGCAGCTTCATTAAACAGTACACATTAAACGCCAGTGTCAACATCTACAGTGAAGAGGCGATTTGGGGATGCTGGCCTTCAGGGCAGATTGGCAAAACAAAAGCCATATTTAAGACTGGCTTAAATGAAAGGAAAAGATTAATATGGGCAAAAGAACACAGACATTGGACAGAGGAATATTGGCTTTTGTTTTGCCAATCTGCCCTGAAGGCCAGCATCCCCAAATCGCCTCTTCACTGTAGATGTTGACACTGGCGTTTAATGTGTACTGTTTAATGAAGCTGCCAGTTGAGGACCTGTGAGGCGTCAATTTTTCAAACTAAAGACTCTAATGTACTTGTCTTGTTGCTCAGTTGTGCAGCGGGGCCTCCCACTTGTCTTTCTTCTCTGGTTAGAGCTTGTTTGTGCACTCCTCTAAAGGGGGTACTACACACCATTGTATGAATTCTTCAGTTTCTTGGTAATTTTTCGCATGGAATAGCCTTCATTTCTAAGAACAAGAATAGACTGTCGAGTTTCACAAGAAAGTTCTTTTTTTTTGGCCATTTTGAGAGTTTAATGGAACCAACAAATGTAATGCTCCAGATTGTCAACAAGCTCAAAGGAAGGTCAGGTTTATAGCTTCTCTAATCAACCAAACGGTTTTCAGCTGTGTTAACATACTTGCACAAGGGTTTTAAAGGGTATTTTAACCATCTATTAGCCTTCTTACACAGTTAGCGAACACAAAATACCATAAGTACACTGGAGTGATGGTTGTTGGAAATGGGCCTCTATACACCTATGAAGATATTGCATTACAAACTAGACGTTTGCCGCTAGAATAGTCATTTACCACATTAACACTGTATAGAGTGTATTTCTGAATCATTTAGCTAAGTGCACACGATCAGGAATAATTGCGTTTTTTTCGCGGTTTTTCCGCGGTTTTCCGCGGTAAAAACCGATAAAAACGCAAGCATTAAGCATCCTATACATGTTAATTGATTCCGCATGTTTTGGCCACATGTTGCGTTTTTTCGCGAAAAAAACGCTTTGCGGAAAAAATAGCAACATGTTCATTAATTAGCGTAATCGCGGTGATTCCGCCGCCATAGGAATGCATTGAACGCTTACTTTCCGCATGTGGCTATGCCCACTATGCGCAATGTAAGCGGTTCATGTGCGGATGTACCCAGGGTCTGGAGCAGAGGAGACTCTCCTCCAGGCCCTGGGTACCATATCCCTGGTAAAACAATAATTAAAATAAAAATAATGATATTCTCACCTTCCGGCGGCCCCGCAGCCTTCCCGCGGCCCCCGCAGCCTTCCCGCCTTCAGCGACGCTCCCGGCAACTTCGGTCCCAAGAAGTCCTTTGCGAGAATCACCCAGATGGCGTAGCGGTCTCGCGAGATGCTACGTCATCGTGTGTGATTTGTTGCAAGCACTCCTGGACCGGAGTTGCCGGGAGCGTCGCTGAGAGGCGGGAAGGCTGCGGGGCCCCGGAAGGTGAGAATATCATTATTTATTATTTTTTTTATTTTTACATTAGATCTTTTTACATTGATGCGACATAGGCGCATCAATAGTAAAAAGTTTGTCACACTTGTCAAACATATGTGTGACTCGTGTGACCAACCTTCAATCAGTTTTCCAAGCGATGCTACAGATCGCTAGGAAAACGCTAGCATCTTGCAAGCTAATTACGCTTGCAAACGCTATTATTCTGGCGGGAATCAGCATAAAAAAACGTGCGTATTTCCGCGAGAAGTGCGGGATTGCCGCGGAAATTCGCGGCAATTCCGCAACGTGTGAACTTAGCCTAAATGTTAGCTTCATTGGAAAAAAACTGCTTTTCTTTCAAAAATAAGGAATTTCTAAGTGACCCTAAACTTTTGACCGGTAGTGTATAACTGATACTACTAACCCTAATCCTAGACCTAACCTTACATTTAACCCAAATCCCAACCCTAATCATGACCCCAACCTTAGTTAGGGTTAGAAAAGTAAGGTGAAAACTAAGTTTATTATAATATCAGTGGGGGGTTTTTTCCAGTGGACATTTTTTTACATTTCAAACAGCTTCCTCAGCAGGTGAGAGAAGTGGTCACTTCATCATGCTGACAGCTATGCCATCTGAGTTGCTGCCTATGCAGAGCGCAGCAACCGATGACAAACTAATCTTCTCTGCTGCCCTCTGCATAGAAACCTGCTGCACCTACTGAGGTTACATTGCAGCTTCACCTATACAGATGTCTTGCATCAGGACAGGCACGCTCTGCGCCCTTCCAAGAAGAAGCGGCGCTGGGGACAGAGGGAGAAATAGTAGAATTTGGCGCCGGGGAATAGGGACAGAAAGATAGTTTTGCAAATTACATTAAGTTTGTGAAGACATGACATGTGATGGAGTTCACGCTCTCATACTCTTCACAGGCCGATGATTGAGCTCTGCATTCCGTCATCGCTGGACCCGACCCTCGCTCCCCCTGGATGTCACGTTATTTCCATCTTCTCGCAGTATACCCCGTACACCCTGAGTGAGGGGCGGCAGTGGAACGTAGATGAAAGGAATAAATATGCAGATAGTGGTAAACAATATTTTATTAATTCTTCCTTTTTTTTGCAATAGATAAGCAGCTGTAAATGTGAGCGATCGCCCCCTAATAGTCAGAGCAGAGCCTTCTCTATGGTGGCTTTTTGCTCTCTGGAACAGCTGGCATTCAGCGACGTTCAATGCTCCGATACCCCAGTATTGGTACAGCTGGGAAAATTAGCATTGGCTTTGTGGTTCCCCCAGTGATATCAGCTGATTGCCTGCTTCTAAGGTACCTGTAATCTGGAAAGAATTAGTCCGCCCGGCAGCTGTGAGCTACAGAAACAAAATCTTTAACATTCAAAGAGAAAAAAAAAACGTTTTCAAAAACTTTTCATTTCTACTGTGATTGTTAGCAATCTTTAATTGATGGTATCTATGCAAGGTGCAAAGGCTTTAGGTTGTCACACCAGGGTCCTTCGCTTCGCTGAACATATGAGGTCAGTAATACCATTAATACCATGTGACATTTATAGGACCCTCATGGTTACCCAAAAGTATCAAACTTTGCCTCAATGCAGATTTCCCAAGAGTCCTATTCCTCTGGAGACTGTTTTGATGATGGGGAAGTGGAGCGCCCCCCAGGGCCGTGGGTAGTACTCGGTACCGGGCCAGTCCTAAAAGGGATGTGTCACTGCAGCAGTGACCCGGTCCATGGCTCTGGGCGTCCAATGAAAATGATGCATAAAGGGGAATAAAATTTATAAGATATAGTTCGTGACGCCATCTGTGGTATTCAGCAACTAAGGTGTTAGCCGACGCTGCAGATTCAGTCCACTGGGGCAGTTGTTGATGCAGCAGAGTAGGTTCAGCTCTCACAGGCAGAGCTATTCCCCAGGGAAATGAAAGTGTAAAATGATGATTGTTGTAGTGCAGGGCTGAGGTGACGCTGTAAATAAACTGGAGACACAGCAGTGTGCAGTCTTCACAGGTTTTACTCACAGTTCTGATGTTACAATCCCCAACCGGGGTGCTGTGTCCTCAGGGTCTGCGGTCCAGTCAGCTCCCAGGTTGCTTGGGGTGCACATTGCCAGGACTCCCTTAGATGTTCCTTTCCTGGCCGTCTCACTATACTGGATACCGCCTCTCCTGCCCTGCGTCTTCACACACAGTGTCCTGAGCCAGTAGACTCGGATCTTGTCGGGTGACGTTGGTCAGACCCCTGGATCCTATATGTCTGATTTTTAAGCGAATGTGTTGAATGTGGCTGCAGCACATGCAGATACTGCAGCCTCTGGTTTTCTAGCTGAGTCCTTAGGTTCTCCACTAGTTTTCAGGCTGTTCCCCTAAAACTGCTACCTGGTCCCTCCACCAACCACACTGGTGAATACGGGCCGCATGGATGGATTCCTCACTATCCGTGCCCCTAGGACCCCTTCTGTCCTCCCAGGAGCTTCCTTCTGTCTCTCCCTCTCACTTCTCTCCCCTGCTTTCCTCTTTCACTCCTTCTCCTTTGGTCTCTTCAAACCAACTAACTTCTTCCTGCTTCTTAAGCTCCTCCCCCTTTTTCTACCTTCCCCACCCACTCCCCAACACCCTTTCCTACCCAGCCTGAGATGAGGCCATCCTCCCAAAGGGTACACCCAGATGCACTGACTGAACTGGTGTGTGTTGGGTGTGAGTGTTAGAGTCCTGGGTAGTGCCCCCTGCATACCTGAGAGTGGGATACCACACCTCTGGATGAGGTGCAGTACCTCTGTGGTGACTGGACCCCAGGGGTGTCACAGAAGCAAAGAGATGTGGCTTATGCAGATTTGTATAAAAGGGGCACTTTTATGCTTTTTTACAGGTTGAGAAAATAGTGGAATCACTATAGTAAATATTGGTCCCAGAAGTGGAGAAAAAGACTACAATGACAGATAATAAAAATATATACTGCTTACTGTATAAGTAACGGGAGGTCAAACAATCCGAGGTCAGGTCCAGTAAATGGCGCAGTACGACAAAGGGAAGTGAGAGATGAAATCCAATACACGAGCCAAGGTCAGGAAAGCCAAAGAGACAAAACAGTTTACAGGGAGCAGGCACAAGAGAAGTCAAGTCACAAGCAAAGGGTCTGGGTCTGGAGAAAGAATTAAGTCAAGCTGGGTCAGGCACAGAGCATAGAGGGATCAATGTTACACAGGCAGCAGCAAGTGTACGATTGACACTGGGTGGAGGAGCTGGCCTGCTTAAGTTGAAGACTAATCAAGGAAAGTGAACACAGATGATTGCACACAGACCCAGCACAACCAATACACAAAGAAACATATCAGACAGGAACAGAGTGGAGATCGTGACAAATGTGTCTTTTTTTGTGGTCCCTTCCCATAAATGGCCCTATTCTTCCATCATCTACTGCACTATTCCGAGGCCACATTGATCAAAGCACCATTGCTGGAGTTTCCGGTCTAAGATCCTAATTTTGTTTTAAAACTAGTTATAGATCTAAAAAAAAAATGTTTTTACTTTAGCTTTATTCTATTTTATTGTCTTTTTCCCTTACAATCTGTTCATGTACAAAGCAGAAGGGTTCCCATTTGCAGAGGTTGTATGGAGGCCAAACGACGCTCATCCTTGCAGCCATTCATTATTTACGTAATGCAATCATGCGGTCAGAGAATATCAGAAACTTGAGTTTTAGATTTTGTGTTACTATAATAGCTAAATTGTATTTAGTACATCAGGAAAGAACAGACACTTATAAAGTCACGACTTTCAGATTTAGTCCCAAAGTCAACATCCATTGCATAACTAGTCCACATTTTTCCTTCTAGATGCTTTTCCATATTGCTTTTTCTATGGACACTTACTACATACTTAAAGGGGTTGACCTGTGAAATCATATATGTGGCATTGGTAATATTGTATTTCTCGGACTATAAGACGCACCCTAAGTTTAGAGGAGGAAAATAGGAAAAAAAAATTTAACCTCCTCATCAGGATCAGGCATGTCAGGGGTCACACGTACGTCTTATAGTCCGATTGTAGCTTGGTGTGGCGGTGGAGCGGAGTCTCAGGAGGCAGGAGCAGGGTCACATTTACATCATTTGACAGCAGGAGTGGGGTGAGCCCTGGCTGGGAGGAGGACGTGTCCCAGTGGTGCAAGGCAGGAAAGGAGTCTCCGCTGCGCACATTGATCTCCCGGCGGTCCTCAGCAAAATGGCACCGGAGGTGGCGCATGCACAGATAGATATCTTTCCTCATCATTGATCCGCGATCAAAATCAGTGCATGTGCCGAAGCCATTCTCTTGAAGCCCACCGCGAGGTCAATGTGGGCAGCGGGGACTCTGCTCTTGCCTCGCATTGCTGGGACACCCACTTCTCCCAGCCCAGGGCCCGCAGCATCACCCAACTCTTCTCACTGCCAGTTTCCTGCATCTGCGACCCTGCTCCTGACTCCTGTGACCCCGCTCCACCAACAATAAGCAACATTCAGACTATAAGACTCACCCCCATTTTCCTCCCAAATTTGTTGAAAAAAAGTGCTTCTTATATGCGAAATATGCGGTAACTTGGTGATCGGTGGGTGTCTGACCGTGGAGACCGGCACCAATCGGCAAAACGGGGAATTTTTATCTCTGTTACAAAATAGTGTGGCTGGTCAGATGCCCGACTGCTGCTTCATTCATCCTCTATGGGACTGCTGGGAAAAGCCAAGCACAACCCCATAGGGAATTAATGGAGCGGCGGTGGAGCATGCGCATAGCTATTCAATTCTATCAGAGATAAAAGTGCCCAATTCTGCTGATTGCTGCAGGTTTCAGTAGTGCTCCAACCTAAGCAACAAGTCACAAGCGATGCTAAGGATAGATGATAACTTGTTTTCACCTGACAAATTCTTTTAACTTGCGTTATGGACTAGATTAAAACCTCGATTGTTAGAGCCGCTCTCCACAAAGAAACTGATTACATAGGATCCAGCTGCTGGGATACCCAGTGATCAGCTGTGATCTGTGAGAGAGCCTTGCAGCAAGTTTTCAACTGCCCTGCAGCGCCTCAGCAGGGGATAGAAATCATTACATTCATATCTATGCAACTTCCACATCCTGAATTACAAGTGTAAAAATAAGCCTAAAAGTAGAGAGTATATCATATACATGAAATTCCTGGAATTTACCCAGAATTGTGTGCCGCAAACATATATGTCCACAGAAAAAGAAACTGAAAATGGTCAACTGCTGACTCATGAGACATCATCGTTTACCCATCAAGACCTCCAGCAAAAGTAGTGCCCTTCTACAGTATTGCCCTTATCTTGAGGATAATGCCTCTATATTAGCAGAGCTCCAAAAGGATATTACTTTCTGTCCATATTCTGCTTTTTAGACAATTCCTATTTATTTCTAAAAAGAGAGCCATTGATCATGCTCTGATCCGAAAGTGTCATCAATGCTGGGTCTTACTGATAAAATCTGATAAGTTTTTCTAATAAATATTACCCATTCAAATCAATGAGCTGACAATTTAAATGGAATCTATCAGCAGTTTTTTGCTATGGAATCTGACAATTGCTCTGCAGCATGATGTAGGGACAGAGACCCTGATTCTGGCGATATATCACTTAGTTTTCTGGGTGCAGCAGTTGTGATACAATCACAGTGTTCTTTGCTGCAGATTTAGCAGTGCTCGGAATGCTGAGTTGTGTATAACACCGCCCACCCCAACGATTGGCTGCTTTCTGTGTTTTCACAGAATGCTGCTAATCAGTGGTGGTCGTGTGGTTGGACCAGGAGGCACAAGATACCTAGTCTGTAGTGATAATCTCTTGCTGATAAAACACTGATTTTTATTGTGGTTGGACCAGGAGGCACAAGACACCTAGTCCTGTAGTGATAATCTCTTGCTGATAAAACACTACTTTTCAATGTTGTTGGACCAGGAGGTACAAGACACCTAGTCCTGTAGTGATAATCTCTTGCTGATAAAACACTGATTTTCAATGTTGTTGGACCAGGAGGTGTCTCGACCACGCACCACAATTGTGGGTTACCAGGACAATGGGGTACTCAGAGCCGAGCCCATGGAAGTCTATGGGGTTGTCACAGGTAGCGGTGGCTCGGTCTGTGGCCCTGGCGGTCAGGCGTATGTTGGGAGTATATTTACAGGGGATAGATATATATATACAGTTCGTGACGCCACCTGTAGTTCTCTGGTAATTTGTACCAGCGCTGCTGTAGAGCTCTGAGGGGATGGTGAGGCAGCTAGATGTCGGGTCCCCTACAGGTGGGACTTTTCCCTCAGGTCGATAGTTATGGTGGGGTTGTGCAGGGATGCAATTGAATAACACAGTCTCACACATCAGCGTCTTTCCATACCTTTTACTTCAAGTTGTTCAGGCAGGACCCAGGGAGGCTGATGGGGTTGATGGAGGATGAGTTTCGAGGCAACGGCTGAGCAAGTTAGGGGCCTCCTTAACTTTCCAATCAGGATGAGTCCAACCAGCATAAAGCGTAGTTCACTCCTTAAATTCCAGCTATTTCAACGCTGTACTGCCCGGTCAGTATAGTGGTCGAAGCCTTCCAATGATGGAACTAGGTTCTTTCTTTTGCTGATCAGGCTCAAAGTTCCTATTCCAACTGACCTCTGTTACGTACTGACACTCCAAGGCTGCTTGCTGCCACCTAAGGTCTAGTAAGCCTCTGGTTCTTTTATCACTATGCCTGGAGCTATAGTGACACTTCGGTCCCCAGTGACCGGTGACAATGTGCAGGACCTCTCCAATCCTAAAGCACTCTGAATTCCTTCCACTGTGCCTTTCGACTTACTCACACTCTCAATCTCAGCACTAATTCTCACTCCCTCCACCTCAGGAGACGCTTTCAGACTCCCTTGTGCTGAAAACCACACCCCTCTACACCCCTGCTGGGTGTGTCCGAAGTGTATGTGATGTCATATAGAGCCCTTAACCGTTACCTCTCCACTCATCCTCCTGGTATTGTGTACCTTAAATACCAGGGCTACACATTCCCCCATGGTAAAAGACAGCACTCCCGGGCTGTGAAATACAAAAAGACATTTTGTTTATGCATCAACAATAAACATTAACTCGTCCCATCCGGGAGGTAAGGACTTCTTGAACGTTGCAAGCAAAACATTAAATATAGCAAAATACAAAAGGTATTAAGGCATCAAAACATTCAATAAATACACAGTATTCTTGTGAAGGACCCGCACCAAACCTTCAACGTGGGTCCTGGGTGGGCTGCAGGACATATGAATGCAGACCTCACTCAGTGCCACACCACACGGGTTTTGTATTCAGAGGTAGTTAAGGTGGTTTCATGTAAAACCAAGATAATGCACAAGTGCAACTATATACAAGATAAGTTCTTGGGCTGGCTCAGTCCTCAGCCTCTGAGTCCATTATAAGACACAATAAGGAAAAGACACATATATATATATATATATATACATTTTACAATATTCACATTAGTTTGTTATAATTACTGCTGGTATCGAATGGGTATCTTCCCTTTTGTGGTTCGCTCTGATCTACGTGGAGTAGCCTCAGGTACATTAAGTTGTGATCTGTCTGCACTGCGTAACGGCAAACTATAGAACTGCCTCAATCTTTCTATGGATCTGGCAAGCGTACTGATGGCTGGGCGGTGTGAGTCAGCTTCACCAGGGGATCCCATAGCATGGGGCGCTGCTTCTGATGATCCTTCTTGAGATTCTGTAGGTTGAGGTGTTGCTGGAATGGGTAACTCCTGAACTGGCTCAACTGGCACCACAGGCACAACTGGAGGTAGAACTTCCTCTTGTGGCTGATAAAACTGCAACACCGGAATTATTACCGCATCTCCCAGTCTCGGCCAATCTGCAGGGAAATCTCCCAGATCCGTGTGTATGACCTCTTCTTTTCTTTCTTCTTGATTGATGACAGAGTTCTCTTCACGAAACTTTAAGGGTTCCGGGCACAATTTCAAATGGTCTCTGGACACAGTGGATATCGTTCTTCCTCCGTCCTTACTGATGATACAAACTTTTCTGTTGTCATATTTAGAATCTTGTACAACGTAGGGTTCTTGTTCCCACTGGTTATCCAATTTGTGCATTTTCCTTTTCCTTTTCAATACTACTTCTCCAGGCATCAAAGGCTTGGCAGGAGCATTCTTGTTGTAAATATCTTCCTGTTTCTCCCGTACCTTGTTGAGACTTTCTTCTACACAGACTTGCACTCTTCTGTATTGCTCTTGCCGATTGCTGTCCCAGTTTTCAACGGCGTCATCGGCCTCCGGTTCTACCACTCCAAGTTCTAGATCCATTGGTAGTCTTCCGGGCCTTGCTCTCATAAGATAGGCTGGAGTGCAGTTAGTGGAACTTACAGGTATATGGTTATACAAGTCAACCAAATCAGGTAGTAAGTCCGGCCATCGATTCCTGTCTTCCAACGGTATGGATCTCAACAAATCAAGGACAATATGGTTCATTTTCTCGCAAAGACCGTTGGTTTGGGATGGTATGGTGTTGTTCTAATTTTCTTACACCCATACATGTGACAGAACTCCTTGAATAGATCGGCTTCGAAAGCAGGTCCTTGATCGGTTAATACTTGCTCCGGATACCCATGCGGTCTGCAGAAGCTTGCTTGAAAGGTTTTCGCTGCCGTCACTGCTGTCTGGTCCTTAACTGGAACAACCACCAGAAATCTAGAGTAATGGTCCACCATGGTCAAGACGTATGAGTATCCAGATCTACTTGGCGACAATTTGACGTGGTCCAGGGCCACAATCTCCAGGGGACGAGTCGTCCGGATAGGTTGCAGGGGTGCCTTCTGACTACCGTAGTCCTTTCTTCTGAGACCACAGGGTCCACAGTTCCGACACCACCTCTCGATGGAGCTGCGCATCCCTACCCAGTAGAACCGGCATCTCAACAGGGTCTCCAGCTTTCTCCAGCCAAAGTGTCCTGCTTGATCGTGGTATGCCTCCAACACCATTTGGACGTCTGCCTTGGGAACCACTATTTGCCAGACCATCTCGTGGGTCCTGGGATTGACGTATCTCCTGCACAACTTCTCACGGTATAGGAATAACCTGCTTCTCTCGTTCCACAGGAGCTTTGCTGACATAGGTGCATCTTTTTCCAAGGAGGAACCTTCCTGTCTTAACAACTCCTTGATACGGCTGACCACTGGATCGCTGTCCTGAGTCTCTTTCCAGCTGTGATGGGGTAAAGGATTTAACGTTGCACCATACTGCTTTCTGTAGACTCGATGCTCGTGGACTACCCCATTTCGATGGAACGCAGGTAGCTCAATTTCTTCCAGGTCGTCCGATTCTTCTTCCGTGTCAGAGTCATGCGGCCTTCGGGACAACGCGTCAGCATTAGCATTCTTTCGACCTGCCCGGTACTTGATAGTAAACTGGTAATTGGACAACCGAGCCATCCATCGCTGCTCCATGGCGCCCAGCTTGGCGGTTTCCAGGTGCGTTAACGGGTTGTTGTCTGTGTACGCCGTGAACTTATTGGAGGCCAGATAGTGCTTAAATCTTTCAGTAATGGCCCAGACCAGCGCCAGAAACTCCAGCTTGAAGCTGCTATAATTTTCCGGATTTCTCTCCGTTGGCCTGAGTTTTCTGCTAGCATAAGCGATGACTTTTTCTTGGCCATTCTGCTTCTGACTGAGAACTGCTCCTAAACCTTCATTACTTGCATCGGTGTACAGCAGGAACGGTTGGTTGTAATCAGGATACGTCAAGACCTCATCTCCTGTAAGGATCTCTTTCATCTTTTGAAATGCTTCAGCCTGTTCCTTACCCCAATTGAAGGGAGGGTTTCTGCTCTTTAGGGATTGTCCTACTAGGAGGTCCTGTAAAGGGGCTGCCTTCTTCGTGTAATCTTTCACGAACCTTCTGTAGTAACCCGTTAGTCCCAGAAACTGTCGCACTTCCTTGAGGTTCTTCGGCTCCGGCCACTTCTGGATGGCAGTGACTTTCTCTGGGTCCGGCGCTACTCCTTCCGAACTGACGATGTGCCCCAAGTATTGTACCTTCTGTTTGAGTAGATGGCATTTTGAGGGTTT
>JARQOD010000003.1:586193374-586263991 GCA_033576555.1 Oophaga sylvatica
CCTGCGGTTCCAGTCTAGGGGGCCTGACGGGTATTCTCCTGGGTGTTGGCCCTCGGACCCAGGTTCTGCCCGTTTAAAGGACACTGTGGAGACATATGACCTTTCCGGTTGCATCGGTAACAGGTGATCTCTCGACGAGGAGGGTGTTGATCAGAGGTCGCTCCTGGGGGTGGCGTTGTCCTCCTCCGGGGGGGCGACGTCTTCCTTCTTCTCCGGTGCATCCACGGGACGTCTTCTGGGCAGTCAGCTAACAAGATTTTCCCTTCTTCCTCTTTCCGCAGCTGCAGGGCACTCATCACAGCAGCCAGATTTTTAGTCAGCTGGCGCACCTCTGAGCGCAGACAGTCCAATTCACTAGGAGGTGTCACCTGCGCTTTGGCTTCAGCCACTAGCGGGGAACAGGGGGTTACTGCCGGTTCCAGAGTGACTTCAGCCTGATGATGTTGGGTTGCCACCTCAGGTTTGCCCAGGGGCCGCAGCCCTTTTATTGCCATGTCCTTTAGGGCATCAAAGGTAGCATCCGGATGGTCTAAGGACCACCAGTTTACAGTTCTGCGTTCCTCTTGGGATCTCAATCCCTGTATAAATTGCTCTTTCAGCATCTTATTCTCGTCGATAGCATTTAAATTGTTAATCTGCTTAAGGGCTCTCAGGGCTCCTTGTAGTCGGCACGCGTAGTCCCTGATGCTGTCACCTGGTTGCTGTGAACAGTGGTAGAAGGCCATCCGGAGATCCGTTTCTGTGCGGTCTTCAAATATGGCATGTAGTTTAAGGAAGATCGCAGGTACCGACTCCTGATCAACGGTATCCCAAGTCTCCACTTCCCTTTCAGCAGCGCCAGTTAGCTGCCCTATCAGCAGAGCAGCTTTTTGTGTCTCCTGAATGGGGTACATTTCTAGGATGCTGCATAACTTCCGCTTGAAGCCTGCTAATGTGCCTGGCTCACCGCTGTACTGGGGAAGCCATTTCGCCCCAGGCATATAGGGGAGCGTTAGTGGCATGATCGGGACTACCGGACTGGGTGCTGGACCTGCGCCCTCATCTGGCGCTACAATGCCAGGCGGTGCGGGATTGGGACCTCCGGCTGGGACTGCACTGTCGGCCGGTTGTTGTGACATCTTAGCGCCCCCTTGGTTAAACGGAGCCTACCGGTTTCAGACGCTGCTATCTCACAGGCACAGCAGTGGGAACAGGACCTTCGTCGCAGGCGCTCTGCTGTCAGAGCGTTCACTTCCTGTCGCAGGACCTGCCGATGAGTCAGAACCGGGGGCGTGTCCAAGACTCTGCTTGCTCTTTCAGGTACGCCCACCTTCTTCTCCAGCGCCTGAGGGCGCGAATATGGCGGCAAAATGGCGGATTTTAGCGCCAAAAATAGCAAACAGTCCTTTTTCACAAAAACACTCCACAGGCACACAGGGCTCGCAATTTTGCGAGTTTCGTATCCTGTTCATGACGCCAAAGTTTGTCTCGACCACGCACCACAATTGTGGGTTACCAGGACAATGGGGTACTCAGAGCCGAGCCCATGGAAGTCTATGGGGTTGTCACAGGTAGCGGTGGCTCGGTCTGTGGCCCTGGCGGTCAGGCGTATGTTGGGGGGTATATTTACAGGGGATAGATATATATATACAGTTCGTGACGCCACCTGTAGTTCTCTGGTAATTTGTACCAGCGCTGCTGTAGAGCTCTGAGGGGATGGTGAGGCAGCTAGATGTCGGGTCCCCTACAGGTGGGACTTTTCCCTCAGGTCGATAGTTATGGTGGGGTTGTGCAGGGATGCAATTGAATAACACAGTCTCACACATCAGCGTCTTTCCATACCTTTTACTTCAAGTTGTTCAGGCAGGACCCAGGGAGGCTGATGGGGTTGATGGAGGATGAGTTTCGAGGCAACGGCTGAGCAAGTTAGGGGCCTCCTTAACTTTCCAATCAGGATGAGTCCAACCAGCATAAAGCGTAGTTCACTCCTTAAATTCCAGCTATTTCAACGCTGTACTGCCCGGTCAGTATAGTGGTCGAAGCCTTCCAATGATGGAACTAGGTTCTTTCTTTTGCTGATCAGGCTCAAAGTTCCTATTCCAACTGACCTCTGTTACGTACTGACACTCCAAGGCTGCTTGCTGCCACCTAAGGTCCAGTAAGCCTCTGGTTCTTTTATCACTATGCCTGGAGCTATAGTGACACTTCGGTCCCCAGTGACCGGTGACAATGTGCAGGACCTCTCCAATCCTAAAGCACTCTGAATTCCTTCCACTGTGCCTTTCGACTTACTCACACTCTCAATCTCAGCACTAATTCTCACTCCCTCCACCTCAGGAGACGCTTTCAGACTCCCTTGTGCTGAAAACCACACCCCTCTACACCCCTGCTGGGTGTGTCCGAAGTGTATGTGATGTCATATAGAGCCCTTAACCGTTACCTCTCCACTCATCCTCCTGGTATTGTGTACCTTAAATACCAGGGCTACACAGAGGCACAAGACACCTAGTCCTGTAGTGATAATCTCTTGCTGATAAAACACTGATTTTATTGAAATAGCAAAACTCAAACTAATAAGTGATAAATCGCTGGAATCAGGTTTCTCTGCTCTTACATCATGCTGCTCTCAGATTACATAGCAAAACAGCCTTAATTGATCCTAATTACGCTACTCTGAATTAGACTAGTATTGGACTGGAATTTGACTGTAAGGTAACGGACTATAACACCACAACAATGTTTCGGCTTCTTCTCACTTTCACCCCCATACTTCTCTATTTTGTCAGTTCTCCAGTAATCTCCCCACCTAGTAAGGAACTAGTCATTTCCCCTCCATCCTCCCCAGCCATCTCGCCTTCTCCTCAGAACTGTTCCTCCACATACAAGCCTTTTTCTCCAGACACACAACGCCACATCATATCCTATCCTGCTCCCACCTTCTAACGCTCTGTCTGCTACTACTCATTGCTGGCGACGTATCCCCAAATCCTGGCCCTCCTCAACACATTCCCACACTCATTTCTAACACCCTGCTACGATCCTCTACACGTTTTTGCAAAGATGATGACCATTCATCCAGCCCCCACTCCTCCGGTCCCCCTACCTGGAGCTCTATGGAACGCACGCTCAGTCTGCAATAAACCCTCGCCCCAGCAATAAACGTGGTGGAGGAGTTGGCTTGCTCCTCTCCAATACTTGCTCCTTTACTTAAATTCCTCTACCACCCTCCGCTACTCTTCCCTCGTTTGAGGTGCACTCCTTCCAACCTCCAGCTGGCTGTCATCTACCACCCCCCAGAACTAGCCATCTCCACCTTTCTCGATCACTTCACCACCTGGCTGCTTCATTTCCTTTCTGCTGACATCCCCTCTATCATCATGGGTGACTTCAACATCCCCATTGATGCTTCCATCCCAGCTGCCTCCAAACTTTTATCGCTCACTGCATCCTTAGGCCTCACTCAATGGTCTTCCACGGCCACTCACAAAGATGGTCACATTTTATGTAGCGCTAACATATTCCGCAGCGCTTTACAGTTTGATCTAGATTCCCTATCAGTATGTTTTTGGAGTGTGGAAGGAAACTGGAGTATCCAAAGGAAACCCACGCAAACACGGGGAGAACATACAAACTCCTTGCAGATGTTGTCCTTGATGGGATTTGAACCCAGGACTCCAGCGCTGCAAGGCTGCTGTTATCCACTAAGCCACCGTGCTGCCCACTAATCTCACTAACTCACCCCTCCCCCTGTCTGACCACAACCTACTGACATTCTTTTCCCTCTCCTCTGCTAGTACGCAACCCCCATTCCACAAACTCACTCATCCTCGCAGAAATCTCAAACACCTCATTCTACAATCGCTCTCTGAGTCCCTCCTCCCTCTTACAGACATAGCCTCACAGAGATGACAGAGATGCTGCTGCCAGCTTTTATAACACCACAATAACAGCAGCACTTGATTCGGCCGCCCCCCTCACACATAGCAAAACTCGCACAATCAATAGGCAGCCCTGGATGACCAGCCTGACCAAAGAACTGAGACGGGCTTCCAGGGCTGCTGAGCGGAGATGGAAGAAATCCCGCTCTGCCGAGCACTTAACCGCATACAAGCAGTCGCTCACTAGTTTCAAGTCCACACTGACTGTCGCAAATGAAACTTACTTCTCATCTCTCATATCCTCCCTGTCTCACAACCCTAAACAGCTCTTCAACACTTTCAATTCTGTACTCCGTCCCCCAGCACATCTCCCTCTCATCTCATTACCGCTGAAGACTTTGCCTCCTTCTTTAAGCAGAAGATTGATTCGATCAGAGAAATCTTTGGCCCACAGCCCCCAATGCCCCTCTTAGCTGCTCAGCCCTGTTCCTCAAAAACCAACTTCTCCACCATGACAGAAGATCAGCTCTCCACCCTCATTTCAAGATCACACCTCACCACTTGCACGCTTGACCCGCTCCCGTCCCACCTCATCCCTAACCTCACCACAGTCTTCATCCCTACTCTAACACACCTCTTTAACCTCCCACTTACAAATGGTGTGTTCCCCTCATCCTTCAAACATGCCTCGATCACACACATCCTCAAAAAGACCTCCCTTGACCCATCCTCTGCGTCTAGCTATCTCCAGATATCTCTTCTCCCTTATGCTTCCAAACTACTGGAACAGCATGTCCATCTTGAACTGTCCTCCCACCTCTCCTCCACCTCCCTCTTTGACCACTTACAATCAGGCTTCCGACTGCATCACTCAACTGAAACTGCCCTAAGTAAAGTCACCAACGACCTACTAACCAGGCTCGCCCACCCGGTTCCTTGACCACTTCTCAGCCTGGCTGCCGCACTTCATGTCCTCAGAACTACCAACCCTTATCCTTGGAGACTTCAACATCCCCATTAACAGCCCTACTTCCACATCTGCATCTCAGCTTCTGTCACTAACCACTTCTCTAGGCTCTCATAGCTTTCAACCTCTGAGACACACAAGGATGGTAACACCCTTGACCTGGTCTTTGTCCGCCTCTGTTCAATCTCCCACCTAAATAACTAACCGCTTCAACTCTCTGACCACAACATTCTCTCCTTCATCTTCACAAATCCTTGACCACCCCAGCGCACTCCTACCTACCATACATTCAGAAATCTACAAGCCATCAACCTTCAGACACTTTCAGACTCCCTACACTCATCGCTGTCCCCAATCTCCTCTTTTTCTTGTCCTAATCTGGCTGTTCAGCACTACAATGACACTCTTAGAAGCACCCTTGACCAAGTAGCACCGCTCACCCTCAGAACTTCCAAACACACAGTAAAACAGCCCTGGCTCACATTGCAAACTCGACTTCTTCAGCAATGCTCTAGGAGTGCTGAACGCCTCTGGAGAAAAACCCGCACACCAGAAGACTTCATCCACTTTAAATTCATGTTAAGAACTTATAATGCTGCCCTTCACCTCACCAAACAGACCTACTTCACCACCTTGATCTCCTCACTAGCCAACAACCCCAAGAAACTTTTTGACACTTTTCACTCTCTCAGGCCAAAAGCACAAGCCCCTATCACAGACATTTGTGCTGATGACCTGGCCTCCCACTTTATAGAAAAAATAGCTACTATCCATCAGGAAATCTGCTCTCAACCACCAAGTGCTGTGACTCCCATCCCACCTGCATTTCCCCTGGCTCACTTTTCACATTTGATCCCATCACAGAAGAAGAAGTCTCCAGACTTCTCTCTTCCTCTCGTCCGACTACATGCACTACCGACCCCATTCCCGCACATCTCCTCCAGTCTCTCTCTCCAGTTGTCACATCTCACCTAACTACAATCTTTAACCCCCTCACCCCAAGGGTGGTTTGCACGTTAATGACCGGGACAATTTTTACAATTCTGACCACTGTCTCTTTATGAGGTTATAACTCCGGAACGCTTCAACGGATCTTCGCGATTCTGAGATTGTTTTCTCGTGACATATTGTACTTCACGTTAGTGGTAAAATTTCTTCCATATAAACTTGCGTTTATTTTTGAAAAAAAACGCAAATATGGCGAAAATTTTGAAAATTTAGCAATTTTCAAACTTTGAATTTTTTTTCCCTTAAAACAGAGAAATATTTCACACAAAATAGTTAAGAAATAACATTTCCCACATGTCTACTTTACATCAGCACAATTTTGGAATCAAAATTTTTTTTTGTTAGGAAGTTATAAGGGTTAAAAGTTGACCAGCGATTTCTCATTTTTACAACAAAATTTACAAAGCCATTTTTTTTAGGGACCACCTCACATTTGAAGTCACTTTGAGGGGTCTACATGACAGAAAATACCCAAAAGTGACACCATTCTAAAAACTGCCACCCTCAAGGTACTCAAAACCACATTCAAGAAGTTTATTAACCCTTCAGGTGCTTCACAGGAACTAAAGCAACGTGGAAGGAAAAAATGAATATTTAACTTTTTAGCCACAAATATGATCTTTTACAAACTTTTTTTTATTTTCACAAGGGTAAAAGGAGAAAATGGACAGATAAGGTTGTTATGCAATTTCTCCTGAGTACGCCAATACCCCATATGTGGGGGAAAACCACTGTTTGGGCACACGGCAGAGCTCGTAAGGGAAGGAGCGTCGTTTGACTTTTTCAAACTAAAATTGGCTGGAGTTGAGATTGGACGCCATGTCGCGCTTGGAGAACCTCTGATGCGCCTAAACAGTGGAAACCCCCCACAAGTGACACCATTTTGGAAACTAGACCCCCTAAGGTACTTATCTAGATCTGTTGTGAGCACTTTGAACCCCAAGTGTTTCACAAAAGTTTATAATGCCTGGGTGTGAAAAAAAAAAAAAAAAATTCCACAAAAATGATTTTTTAGTCCTAAATTTTTGAATTTTCCCAAGGAAATTGGACCCCAAAAGTTGTTGTCCAATTTGTCCTGAGTACGCTGATACCCCATATGTGGGGGTGGAAAACTGTTTGGGCGCACGGCAGGGCTTGGAAAGGAAGTAGTAACGTTTTGGAATGCAGACGTTGATGGGGGTCATGTTCCGTTTGCAGTGCCCCAGATGAGCCTAAACAGTGGAAATCCCCCACAAGTGACCCCATTTTGGAAACTAGACCCCCTAAGGAACTTATCTAGATCTTTGGTGAGCACTTTGAACCCCCAAGTGCTTCACACAAGTTTATAATGCCCGGGCATGAAAATAAAAAATCCTATTTTTTTCCCACAAAAATTATCTTTTAGTCACTAATTTTTTATTTTCCCAAGGGTATCAGGAGAAATTGGACCACATAAGTTGTTGTCCAATTTGTCCTGAGTACGCTGATGCCCCATATGTGGGGGGGAACCACTGTTTGGGCGCACGGCAGAGCTCGGAAGGGAAGGAGCACCATTTGACTTTTTCCAACCAAAATTGGCTGGAATTGAGATTGGATGCCATGTTGCATTTGGAGAGCCCCTGATGTGCCTAAACAGTGGAAACCCCCCACAAATGACCCCATTTGGGAAACTAGACCCCCTAAGGAACTTATCTAGATCTTTGGTGAGCAATTTGAACCCTCAAGTGCTTCACACAAGTTTATAACGTAGAGCCGTAAAATTTAAAAATCATATTTTTTCCACAAAAATGATCTTTTCACCCGAATTTTTATTTTTCCAAGGGTAACAAGACTCCAAAAGTTATTGTGCAATTTGTCCTGAGTACACTGATACCCCATTTGTGGGGGTATACCACTGTTTGGGTGCATGGCAGAGTTTGGAAGGGAAGGAGCGCCGTCTCACTTTTTCAACGCAGAATTGGCTGGACGCCATGTCGTGTTTGGAGAGCTCCTGATCTGCCTAAACAGTGGAAACCCCCACAAATGACACCATTTTGGAAACTAGACCCCTCAAGGAACTTATCTAGATGTGTGGTGAGAACTTTGAACCCCCAGGTGTTTCACTAAAGTTTATAACGTACAGCCTTAAAATAAAAAATCCTTTTTTTTTTTTTACAAAAATGATTTTTTCGCCCCCAATATTTTATTTTCACAAGGGTAACAGAAGAAATTGGAACCCAAAAGTTGTTGTCCAATTTGTCCTGAGTACGCTGATACCCAATATGTAGGAGAAAACTACTGTATGGGTGCACGTCAGGGCTCGGAAGGGAAGTAGTGACGCTTTGGATTGCAGACTTTGATGGAATGGTCTGGGGGCGTCATGTCGCATTTGGAGAGCCCCTGATGCGCCTAAACAGTGGAAACCCCCCACAAGTGACCCCATTTTGGAAAATAGACCCCACAAGGAACTTATCTAGATGTGTGGTGAGCACTTTGAACCCCGAAGTGCTTCACAGAAGTTTATAACGCACAGCCGTAAAAATAAAAAATCCTTTTTTTTTTTTACAAAAATGATTTTTTTCGCCCCCAATATTATATTTTCACAAGGGTAACAGGAGAAATTGGACCCCAAAAGTTGTTGTCCAATTTGTCCTGAGTACGCTGATACCCAATATGTGGGAGAAAACTACTGTATGGGCGCATGTCAGGGCTCGGAAAGGGAAGTAGTGACGTTTTGGATTGCAGACTTTGATGGAATGGTCTGGGGGCGTCATGTCGCATTTGGAGAGCCCCTGATGCGCCTAAACAGTGGAAATCCCCAACAAGTGACCCCATTTTGGAAAATAGACCCCACAAGGAACTTATCTAGATGTGTGGTGAGCACTTTGAACCCCGAAGTGCTTCACAGAAGTTTATAACGCACAGCCGTAAAAATAAAAAATCCTTTTTTTTTTTACAAAAATGATTTTTTCGCCCCCAATATTTTATTTTCACAAGGGTAACAGGAGAAATTGGACCCCAAAAGTTGTTGTCCAATTTGTCCTGAGTACGCTGATACCCAATATGTGGGAGAAAACTACTGTATGGGCGCATGTCAGGGCTCGGAAAGGGAAGTAGTAACGTTTTGGATTGCAGACTTTGATGGAATGGTCTGGGGGCGTCATGTCGCATTTGGAGAGCCCCTGATGCGCCTAAACAGTGGAAATCCTCAACAAGTGACCCCATTTTGGAAAATAGACCCCACAAGGAACTTATTTAGATGTGTGGTGAGCGCTATGAAGCCCCAAGTGCTTCACAGAAGTTTATAATGTACAGCCGTTAAAAACAAAAAAATCTTATTTTTTTTACAAAAATAATATTTTCGCCCCCAGTTTTTTATTTTCCCAAGGGTAACAGAAGAAATAGGACAAATTTCACAATAACTCTTGGGGTCCAGAGTACGCTGATACCCCATATGTGGGGATAAACTACTGTTTGGACGCATGGCAGAGCTCAGAAGTGAAGGAACACCGTTTGACTTTTTCAACGCAGAATTGGCTGGAATGGAGATCAGACGCCATGTCACATTTGGAGAGCCCTGATGTGCCTAAACAGCGGAAACCCCCAATTCTAACTCCAACCCTAACCCCAACACACCCCTAACCCTAGTTCCTAATCCCAACCCTAACCCTAATCCTAACTCTAACCCTAATCCTAACTTTAGCGCCAACCCTAACCCTAACTTTAGCCGAAACCCTAACCCTAACCCTAATGGGAAAATGGAAATAAATACATTTTTTTTATTTTATTATTTTTCCCTAACTAAGGGGTGATAAAGGGGGGTTTGATTTACTATTTATAGCGGGTTTTTATGATTGGCAGCTGTCACGCTAAAAGACGCTTTTTATTGCAAAAAGTAGTTTTTTGCATCGCCACATTTTGAGAGCTATAATTTTTGCATATTTTGGCCCACAGAGTCATGTGAGGTCTTAATTTTTGCGGGACGAGGTGACGCTTTTATTGGTACCATTTTTGAGCACGTGACATTTTTTGATCGCTTTTTATTTCGATTTTTGGGAGGTTAGAATGAACAAAATTCAGCAATTCATGAATTTCTTTTGGGTGAGGCGTTTTTATTGTTCCGCGTGTGGTAAAATCGATAAAGCAGTTTTATTCTTCGGGTCAGTACGATAACGGCGATACCTCATTTATATCATTTTTTTATGTTTTGGCGCTTTTATAGAATAAAAACAATTTTATATAAAAAGTAATTATTTTTGCATCGCTTTATTCTGCGAGCTATAACTTTTTTATTTTTTTGCTGATGATGCTGTGTGACAGCTCGTTTTTTGTGGGGCAAGATGACGTTTTCAGCGGTACCATGTTTATTTATATCGGTCTTTTTGATCGCGTGTTATTCCACTTTTTGTTCAGCGGTATGATGATAAAGCACTGATTTTTTGCTTCGTTTTTATTTTTTTTTTTTTAAGGGGTTCACAAAAGGGGTTAACTAGTGGGACAGTTTTATAGGGGGGTTGTTACGGACGCGGCGATACCATATATGTGTACTTTTATTGTTTTATTTTTTTTATTTACAATAAATAATGAATTTATTGGGGAATATTTTTTTTTTTTTTTTTATTTATTTTGGATTTTTTTTTACACATGTTTATTTTTACTTTTTTTTACTTTTTTACTTTGTCCCAGGGTGGGACATCACTGTATTTCATCAGATCGCTGGTGTGACAGTGTGCACAGCACTCTGTCACACCAGCGATGTGACAGGCAGTGCAGGACGCTTCCTCATGCCTGCTCTCGGCAGGCACTGAGGAAGCCGCCTCCCTCCAGGACCCCAGCGCCATCTTGGATCCAGGTCCTGGGAGGGAGCCCTCAGAGCAGCGCGATCACATCGCGCTGCTCTGAGGGTCTCAGGGGGGCGCGCAGGGAGCCCCCACCCTGCGCGATCCTCCCCTGTGCCCCCAGTACACCGCGATCATGTTTGATCGCGGTGTGCAAGGGGTTAATGTGCCGGGAGCGGTCCGTGACCGCTCCTGACACACAGTCACGGGTGTCAGCTGTGATAATCAGCTGACACCCGGCGGCGATTAGCTGCGCTCCCTGCGGGAGCGCAGCTAATCGCCTATGACGTACTATCCCGTCCATGGTCAAAATGGCACGGGTTTTATGGACGGGATAGTACGTCTAATGTCATAGAGGGGTTAATCTCTCACTCTCCTCTGGCATTTTCCCATCTTACTTCAAACACTCCATCATTACTCCACTACTAAAGAAACCCACTCTCGACCCTTCCTGCACGAACAACTACAGACCAGTCTCCAATCTTCCCTTCATCTCTAAACTTTTGGAGCGCCTAGTCTACTCCCGCCTCACCCGTTACCTCTCCACTTACTCACTTCTAGACCCTTCACAGTCCGGCTTCCGACCCCTACATTCGACTGAAACTGCACTCATCAAAGTGACCAATGACCTTCTGACAGCAAAACGTAATGGCGACCACTCTCTGCTCATTCTTCTCGACCTTTCTGCAGCTTTCGACACTGTTGACCACCGTCTCCTACTGTCTAGGCTCCAGTCACTAGGTATTAAGGACAATGTTCTCTCCTGGTTCTCCTCCTATCTTTCTGACCGCTCCTTCAGTGTTTCGTTCTCTGGCTCCACGTCATCTCCTCTTCCTCTCACTATCGGTTTACCCTAGGGCTCAGTCCTTGGCCCCTTCTCTTCTCTCTCTACACGGCCCCAATTGGACAGACCATCAGCAGATTTGGCTTTCAGTACCATCTTTATGCTGATGACACACAACTATACACGTCATCCCCCGACCTTACCCCCGCTGTTCTACAGAACGCCACCGACTGTTTGTCCGCAGTCTCTAACATCATGTCCACTCTCTATCTGAAACTTAACACTAGAACTACTGATGGAGTCATTTTGACTCCTTTCGTTTTTTATTTCTCTTCTGTGACTACATTTTTCAGAATTCCGGCTTGAAACTCGGTGACTTTTCCTCAAATATGATGTGAAAAAAGATTTTGTGAGAATAAATAATTTTGGTGAAAAATTTGCGCGTTTTTTTCAAAATTTACCAAGAACTACTGAAGGGAGTCATTTTGACTCCCTACTATATTTTGAGGTCCTTTTGTCATTAAATGTTGCTATAAAGTTTTGTGCATAATTTTTTCACTCTGTCTTATTTACCCTGATGTTCATATAGATGTAGTTCAATTTACATGTCAACTTTTCACATTTTCCTTGTGTTTTACCTGCTTGTATTACTGTGTAATGCTGAACAAAATAGCTTGTTTACTCTAGGCTCTTATCTTATGCTAATTTTTGATTCATATATATTGACACATATAAAGAACTGTACGCTTGCAGAAGCATGCAGGAACAATAATTTACAGTTTACTCTATCTGATGAGGAGCTAGATGCATTCATTGCGATATTCTATGCTCGTGGAATATCTGGCACGAACTGTCACTCGATTAGCAGTATTTGGTGTAATGACTGGGGAATACCGTTTTGCAAAGCGACAATGTCTAGGGACCGCTTTGTTGAAATTATGAGGTTTCTCAGATGTGATGAGAAATCTACTCGATCGGAGAGACTGCAAACGGACAAGTTTGCTCTATTTTCTACTGTGTGGGACAGGTTTATTGAAAATTGTATTGCGTGTTACAAACCTGGCCCATACATAACGGTGGATGAGCAACTTTTCCCAAGCAAAACTAGGTGTCCATTCACGCAGTACATGCCTTCCAAACCAGATAAATATGGCCACAATATTGGCTAGCTGTTGATAAGGAGAGCAAATATCTGGCAAATAGCTTCCCTTATCTAGGCAAAGATGACACACGCCGTGCTGAGGACCGTTTAGCTGACCATGTGGTAATGAAGTTATTGGACCCGTTTTTGAAAAAAGGTCGCAATGTTACAACCGATAATTATTTTACTTCAGTAAAATTAGCTAAACAGCTAAAAAGCAAAGGAACAACCATCGTGGGAACACTGAACAAGATAAGGCGAGAAGTGCCTAAAGAAATAAAATCCATGAAAGAGGAATTGTACAACACTAAAGTGTTTAGAAATGAAGACAATTTTACACTTACAGTATATCAAGGAAAGCCCAACAAAAATGTTGTCATTTTGAGTTCCGTCCATCCAGATGTTGTTGTTGCGTCTGATTCCGCTAAAAAAACTCCAGAAACGGTAAAGTTTTACAATGAAACAAAATATGGAGTAGATGTAGTGGATCAGATGGCACGAAAATATACCACACGAACATGCACAAGGAGATGGCCTGTTCATGCATTTGAAAATGCCTTAGACTTTGCGGGTATAAATGCATGGATAATATTCAATGAGATAACCCACCAAAAAATGTCACGCAAGGCATTTTTGCAAACGCTTGTGAGAGAGTTGAGTGGTCCTTATGTCACAGATAGGGAAAAGGGTTCCACGTCTCAAGTTTCTACATGCTCAGAAGTGATGGTTCAAACAAAATTTTGCCAGATCAAAGAAAAGTGCAAGAAAAATAGATCTGTCGGCAATTGTAAGACTTGTGGTAAGTCTTTGTGTGGGCAATGTACTGCCATAAATCAAAGGCAATGCCTAAAATGCGAAACACCAAATGTTTAGAAGGTGAATTCTGCGCCATATTTTCATTTTTATGCTCCTCCACCTACATTTTCTCTGCTTTTTGTTCTTCAGTTGTTGTTTATATGTGTGCACTTGAATAAAAAAAATGTTTGAAAAACGTCTATTATAATTATTGTTATTTTCTGTAGAAAAATAAGAAAAGCAGAAAAAAAACAATCAAAAGCATTACTGTTGGATCTCACAATAATAATACATTACAAAAAATATAATTATTAATAAATAACCACAAATGAAACTCTAAAAATAAACGAAAACAAGCAAGGAGTCAAAATGACTCCTTTCAGTAGTTCTAGGCGGGGTCACGAGTCCAGTAGTCCTAGTGTTAACCTCTCCAAAACTGAACTCCTTCTGCTCCCGCCGTCTACTAACCTCCTTAAATCTGACATTTCCCTCTCCGTGGGCGGCACCATAATAACACCCCGGCAGCAGGCTCGCTGTCTGGGTGTTATGTTTGACACTAATTTCTCCTTCACCTCCCATATAAAATCTCTTGCCTGCTCTTGCCTCCTACACCTAAAGAATATCTCTAGAATCCACCCTTTTCTCACCATGGAAACAACAAAAACCCTCACTGTAGCATTGATCCACTCCCGCCTGGACTACTGCAATGCTCTATTACTTGGCCTCCCCATTACTCGACTATCCCCTCTCCAGTCCATCCTTAATGCAGCAGCCAGGGTCATCCATCTGGCTAATCGGTACTCGGACGCGTCCGCTCTTCGCCAGTCCTTACACTGGCTGCCCATTCATTATAGGATCCTAAGCTCTCCACAGTGCAGCACCCCCTACATCTCCTCCCTCATTCTATCTATCGGCCTAACCGACTGCTGCACTCTGCAAACGACTTTCAACTAACCTCTGCACTAATCCGTACCTCCCACTCCCGACTCCAAGACTTCTTCCGCGCTGCGCCAATCCTCTGGAATGCTCTACCCCAAGAAATTAGGACTATCCACAATTTGCATGATTTCAGGCGCTCCCTCAAAACACATTTGTTCAGAGCGGCCTATCACATTCACTGTTATGTTTTGGTAGCTGAGAGCAGGCAAAAAACGGCAATACACCAGAGAGGTTGGAATCTATTGGATTGCAGTACCCTGACTAACCACCACAACTAAAGGCAGCCGTGGAGCGTTCCTACGTTGGTCCTAGACGCCTCGTCACAGCCTGAGAGATTAACTACACCTAAAGATAGAAAGAGGAAAGCTATCTGCCCCGGAGCAGATCCCCCAAAGAACATAGGAAGCCCCCAAACATGTAATGGCGGTTAGACAAGAGGAAATACAGACACAGACAGAAAATAGTATGAGCAAACGCTGGGGCCCAATCTGCCTAGACAGAAAAGGATAGAAAGGATACTCACTGCAATCCAAAAAACCCTAAAAAATACCAACTCTACTGATTGCAAAAACACCTGAGATCACACGACCTCTACCACCTAAATCAGTTCTCTGGTGTAACAAAACTAAGCCGCAGCCACTGAAAAAACTGGAAAAGGCAAATGAACAAATAACAGTGGCTCCAGAGGAACTGAGAGGAGCCCAGGCCCCCCGGGGGGGAACCTGGCTAACCTCACAGAAATGCAGAGAAATATGCAAATGGTAAGCACAAAAACAGAAAATATCTTATCTGAAAGCAGAAGAAGAGGCAAGACTCAGCAAGCTTCCAAGTGAACCAGGAACCACGGTTGAGACAAGAACAATTGATCACCGGCAACCATGATGGGAGGGAAACTCCCTTATATCAGACCAATCTGTAACTCCTGATTGCCAATCCTCATTGAATGGTTCAGTACCATTTGTAACCACCAGAGGGAGCCTCTGCTCAGAATTCATTTCTAAAACATTCACAACAATTCACTAATCAAAGTCATTCTATGTGTAAGTGTGTGTGTGTAGCCCATTCACTATCCCCATCCAACCCTCACTCCCTCAAGATGGCTGGACCATCATTGTAAATACACCATTGTATATAAACACCTGTACTTTGTATCTCCCCCACCTCATTGTAGATTGTAAGCTCTCACGAGCAGGGGCGGCTTATTTTGCTTTAATTATTGTATTGTTACCGTTGTTACTTATGACTTATGTTTTGAAACGTTAAACTGTAAAGCGCTGCGGAATATGTCGACGCTATATAAATAAAGATTATTATTATTACTAACCGCCAAGAGCAAGCGACATTACTCTGTCCTCCTTCTCCTTAACCTGTCTTCTGCCTTTGACACTGTGGACCATTCCCTCCTGCTCCAGATTCTCCCATCTCTGGGCATCACAGGCTTGGCCCTATCCTGGATCTCATCATACCTAACAGACCGAATATTCAGTGTCTCCCTCTCCCACACCACCTCCTCACCTCGCCCCCTCTCTGTCGGTGTTCCTCAAGGCTCAGTTCTAGGACCCCTTCTCTTCTCCATCTACACCTTCGGCCTGGAACATCTCATAGAATCCCACGGTTTGTAGTATCATCTCTATGCCGATGACACGCACATCTACCTATCTGGGCCTGACCTCACCTACTTACTGACAAAAATCCCACAATGTCTGTCCCCTATTTCAGATTTCTTCTCCGCTCGCTTTCTAAAACTGAACATGGACAAAACAGAATTCATGCTCTTTCCCCCCATCTCACTCTACCCCTCCACCAGACCTATCCATCAATGTCAATGGCTGCTCACTTTCCCCAGTCCCGCATGCTCGGTGCCTTGGGGTGATCCTCGACTCTGCCCTCTCTTTCAAGCCACATATCCAAACCCTAGCCTCCTCCTGCCATCTCAAACTCAAAAATATTTCCCGGATCCGCGCATTCCTTGACCATGACACCACAAAAACACTAGTGCATGCCCTTATCTCTCCGCCTTGACTACTGCAACCTCTTACTCTCTGGCCTCCCCTCTAGCACTCTGGCACCACTCCAATCCATCCTAATTCTGCTGCCCGACTAATCCACCTGTCTCCCCGTTATTCCCGAGCCTCTCCCCTAAGGACTTGTGGAACACGTTATGGATCTTAAATGTCCCTGGAAGAAGTTAACGAAAGGAAACAGGATTAAGAATCTCCATGATCTTATAAGGTCCAATGAACCTAGGCTTAAACTTAGAGATGCAACTCTCATAGGATATTTCTTGAAGACAACCAGACCAAGTCCCCCACTTTAAACCAAGGACCATCAGTCCTATGCCAGTTGGCAAACCGCTGGGCCTTCTCCTGAGAGAGGGACAACCTCTCCACTACCTGTTCCCAAATCTGCTGCATAAGCTCCACAACAGAGTCAACACCCGGACAGACAGAAGCCTCCGTCTGTCCCGAAGAAAATCGAGGGTGAAACCCAAAATTGCAGAAAAATGGAGACATCAAAGTGGCAGAGCTTGCCCTATTATTAAGAGCAAACTCAGCCAAAGGAAAAAAAGAGACCCAGTCATCTTGATCAGCAGACACAAAGCATCTCAGATAAGTCTCCAATGTCTGGTTTGTTCTCTCAGTTTGTCCATTGGTCTGAGGATGAAAAGCAGAGGAGAAAGACAATTGAACACCAAGTTTAGAACAAAAAGTCCTCCAAAATCTGGAAACAAATTGGACTCCTCTGTCAGACACAATGTCCTCAGGAATGTCGTGTAACCGAACCACGTGCTGAAGGAACAAAGGCACCAATTCGGAGGAGGAAGGCAACTTAGGTAATGGCACAAGATGTATCATCTTGTAAAACCTATCACAAATCACCCAGATAACAATCATTCTCTGAGAAACAGGGAGGTCTGAAATAAAATCTATAGAGATATGGGTCCATGGTCTCTTGGGCACAGGCAATGGCATCAACAAACCACTACAGCGAGAGGAAGGCTTGGAGCGAGAGCAAGTCCCAGAGGACTGCACAAACTCCCTGACGTCACGAGACAAAGTAGGCCACCAAAAGGACCGACTCACCAAGTCTCTGGTACCAAAAATTCCGGGATGACCGGCCAACGCGGAACAATGAATCTCAGACATCACACTCTTTTTCCACCGGTCTGGGACAAACAATTTCCCAATAGGGCAGCGCTCGGGTTTATTCTCCTGACACCCTTCCAGAGCCAGTCTCAAATTGGGCGAGATGGCGGAAAGAACTACACCCTCTTTCAAAATAACAGCAGGATCAGATAACTCAGGAGAGTCCGCAAGGAAACTCCTCGAGAGGGCATCCGCCTTCACATTCTTAGTGCCAGGAAGAAAGGAAACCACAAAATTAAAACGTGTGAAAAACAAGGCCCACCTGGCCTGTCTAGGATTAATTGCTTGGCTGTTTCCAGATAAACCAGATTCTTATGGTCGTGAGGACCACCACCTGATGTTTGGCTCCCTCAGCCAATGTCTCCACTCTTCAAAAGCCCACTTCATGGCCAATAACTCCTGATTACCTACGTCATAATTACGTTCAGTTGGAGAAAATTTTCGAGAGAAAAAGGCACAAGGGTTACTTTTAGAGGTCTCATGATCTCTTTGGGACAAAACGGCACCTGCCCCAATTTCAGAGGCATCAACCTCCACCTGAAATGGCAGAGAAACATCAAGCTGCCGTAGAACAGGAGCAGAAGTGAATCTCTGCTTAAGTTCCTGAAACGCAGAGACTGCCTCAGGAGGCCAATTCACCACATCAGAACCCTTTTTGGTCAAATCAGTCAATGGTTTAACAATAACAGAGAAATTACCAATAAATTTACAATAAAAATTGGCAAAACCCAAAAATCTCTGAAGAGCCTTCAATGAGGTAGGTTGAACCCAATCACAGATGGCCTGAACCTTGACCGGGTCCATTTCAATAACAGACGGAGCCAAAATGAATCCCAGAAATGAGACCTTCTGTACGCCAAAAAGACACTTTGATCCCTTCACATACAGTGTATTCTCTCTCAAAATCTGGAACACAGTCCGAACATGTTTCACATGAGAGTCCCAGTCATTGGAAAAAATCAAGATATCATCCAAATAAACAATCAGAAATTTATCCACAAAATCCCTGAAAATGTCATTCATGAAGGACTGGAAGACGGAATGAGCATTAGTGAGCCCAAAGGGCATCACTCGGTACTCAAAATGCCCCTCTGGGGTATTAAACGCCGTCTTCCATTCATCCCCGTGCTTAATGCGAATAAGGTTATACGCCCCCCTGAGGTCAAGCTTGGTAAACCAAGTAGCACTTTTCACCCTGGAAAACAGGTCAGAAATCAAGGGTAACGGATATTGATATTTCACAGTGATCTTGTTCAAGAGACGATAATCAATACACGGCCTTAATGAACCATCCTTTTTGGCCACAAAGAAAAAACCGGCACCCAAGGGTGAAGAGGATGGTCTGATATGACCCTTCTCCAATGACTCCTTGATATAAGACCGCATAGCGTCATGTTCAGGTACAGACAAGTTAAAAAGGCGACCTTTAGGAAATTTACTACCAGGCACTAATTCAATAGCGCAGTCATAGCTCCTATGGGGGGCAAGGATGCAGATTTACTTTCGCTAAACACATCAGAAAAATCAGTCAAAAAGTCAGGAACATCCTGAGACTGGGGAGAGGCAGAAAAAACAGGAGTGTTGGCATTAACACATTGGCAGCCCCAACTGGTTACAGACACAGATTTCCAATCCAAAACAGGATTATGAGACTGTAACCAAGGGAAACCTAGTACAATAATGTCATGCAGATTATACAGTACCAAAAATTTTCAACTCTCCTGATGATCAGGTTCAACCCTCATTATCACCTGAGTAGAAAACTGGGGTTTATTCTCAGCCAAAGGGGTAGAATCAATCCCCAGTAGGGGAATAGACTTCCGTAGGGGCATCAAGGGAAACCCACAACGTTTGGCAAAATCAAAATCCATCAGGTTAATAGCTGCTCCCGAATCAACAAAAGCCTGAGCAGAAAATGTGGACAGGGAGCAAATCAGGGTAACAGTCAACAAAAATTTAGTCTGAACACTACCCAAGACAACTGAGCGTGCAAAACGTCTTCCCCGCTTAGGGCAAACAGAAATAGCATGAGAGGCGTCACCACAATAGAAACATAACCCATTGCGTTTTCGAAACTCATGACGCTGTGCCCCAGAAGCCACTCTATCACACTGCATGGGTTCAGAAGCTGGCTCACAAGGCAACACTATTCCACGCATACCTCTACGCTCACGCAAACATCTGTCAATTTGAATCGCTAATGACATAGAATCATTGAGACCAGAGGGAGCAGGGAAACACACCATAACATCTTTTACATTCTCTGACAGACCTTTCCGAAAAAGGGGCTGCCAAAGCATCATCATTCCATTTGGTCAGGACGGCCCATTTTCGGAATTTCTGACAGTACAACTCAGCGTCCTCAAGCCCCTGATTTAATGCCAACAAGGTTCTTTCAGCCTGATCAGTGACATTAGGCTCATCGTACAATAACCCCAGAACCAGAAAAAATGCATCAACATCACTCAAAACAGGGTCCCCAGGTGTCAGGGAAAAAGCCCAATCCTGAGGATCGCCGCGCAGGAGAGAGATGACAATTTGAACCTGCTGTGCTGCGTTCCCTGAGGACTTAGGTTTTAAGGCAAAAAACAAAAAACAACAAGAAATTTGGCCCAATCTCCCAAAAACAAATCTGGCATGGGAATCCTAGGTTCCACAACCGGCAACCCAGCAAGATAGACAGCAATACTCCGAACCTCAGTGGCAAGCTGATCAACACGGCCAGACAGCTGTGCAAGCTCCATTGAGAGAAAAAAAAATCCTCCTCAGCACCCAAAGAAAAAGAGGGAAAAAATGCAAGAAACAGAAAAAAAAAATCTCTGACAACTTTTTTTTCTTTCCACACTATTTTTCCCTTCTGTGAGTACCATACAATTTTCAGTTAGGCCAGTGATACTGTTATGTTTTGGTAGCTGAGAGCAGGCAAAAAACGGCAATACACCAGAGAGGTTGGAATCTATTGGATTGCAGTACCCTGACTAACCACCACAACTAAAGGCAGCCGTGGAGCGCTCCTACGTTGGTCCTAGACACCTCGTCACAGCCTGAGAGATTAACTACACCTAAAGATAGAAAGAGGAAAGCTATCTGCACCGGAGCAGATCCCCAAAGAACATAGGAAGCCCCCAAACATGTAATGGCGGTTAGACAAGAGGAAATACAGACACAGACAGAAAATAGTATGAGCAAACGCTGGGGCCCAATCTGCCTAGACAGAAAAGGATAGAAAGGATACTCACTGCAATCCAAAAAACCCTAAAAGATACCAACTCTAATCATTGCAAAAACACCTGAGATCACACGACCTCTACCACCTAAATCAGTTCTCTGGTGTAACAAAACTAAGCCGCAGCCACTGAAAAAACTGGAAAAGGCAAATGAACAAATAACAATGGCTCCAGAGGAACTGAGAGGAGCCCAGGCCCCCCGGGGGGAACCTGGCTAACCTCACAGAAATGCAGAGAAATATGCAAATGGTAAGCACAAAAACAAAAACAGAAAATATCTTATCTGAAAGCAGAAGAAGAGGCAAGACTCAGCAAGCTTCCAAGTGAACCAGGAACCACGGTTGAGACAAGAACAATTGATCACCGGCAACCATGATGGGAGGGAAACTCCCTTATATCAGACCAATCTGTAACTCCTGATTGCCAATCCTCATTGAATGGTTCAGTACCGTTTGTAACCACCAGAGGGAGCCTCTGCTCAGAATTCATTCTAAAACATTCACAACAATTCACTAATCAAAGTCATTCTATGTGTAAGTGTGTGTGTGTAGCCCATTCACTATCTCCATCCATCCCTCACTCCCTCAAGATGGCTGGACCATCATTGTAAATACACCATTGTATATAAACACCTGTACTTTGTATCTCCCCCACCTCATTGTAGATTGTAAGCTCTCACGAGCAGGGGCGGCTTATTTTGCTTTAATTATTGTATTTTACCGTTGTTACTTATGACTTTTATGTTTTGAAACTGTTAAACTGTAAAGCGCTGCGGAATATGTTGACGCTATATAAATAAAGATTATTATTATTACTAACCGCCAAGAGCAAGCGACATTACTCTGTCCTCCTTCTCCTCAACCTGTCTTCTGCCTTTGACACTGTGGACCATTCCCTCCTGCTCCAGATTCTCTCATCTCTGGGCATCACAGGCTTGGCCCTATCCTGGATCTCATCATACCTAACTGACCGAATATTCAGTGTCTCCCTCTCCCACACCACCTCCTCACCTCGCCCCCTCTCTGTCGGTGTTCCTCAAGGCTCAGTTCTAGGACCCCTTCTCTTCTCCATCTACACCTTCGGCCTGGAACAGCTCATAGAATCCCACGGTTTTCAGTATCATTTCTATGCCAATGACACGCAGATCTACCTATCTGGACCTGACCTCACCTACTTACTGACAAAAATTCCCACAATTTTGTCCTGTTCCCATAGTTCATTATTCCTCTCTCCTTCCTGTCATGGCGCTTTCCCCATAAAACTGCTAGGACGATGCAGCCAATATCCAAATCTCCTCACTCCATTCAACCAAAAATTCCGAATCCCCATCCTTGACCATGACCTACAATCATGTGCAATGCCTTTCACTTCTCCCCGCCTTGTACTCGATGCCTTCTTAAGCTCTTCGACCTGCCTCCTCTGCATCTCACTCAAATATTCCACCCATCCTGACCATCACACAATACTCTGCTGCAATCCCCTTTCTCTCCCCTGTTATGCACCTCTACTTCTCCTCCCCTTGCCATCTCCACTCCATCCATCCTACATCGGCTTGCCCGCTAATCACCATCCCCTATTCCCCAGCCTCTCCCCTATGCCAATCCCTCCATTGGCTTCCTATCGTCCAGAGGTTCCAGTTCAAAACCCTAACTATGACATACAAAGCCATCCACAACCTGTCTCCTCCATACATCTGTGACATGGTCTCCCAGGACTTACCCACATGCAACCTTCGATCCTCTCAAGATCTCCTTCTCTACTCTCCTCTTATCTCTTCTTCCCACAACCGCATTCAAGACTTCTCCCGTGCTTCTCCCATACTCTGGAATTCTCTACCCCAACACATCAGACTCTCTCCTACCATGGAAACCTTCAAAAAGATCTTGAAGACCCACCTCTTCCAACAAGCCTATAACCAGCAGTGATCCTCTGTCTACTGAACCGCCGCACGACCAGTTCTACTCTCTCCTAGTGTATCCTCACCCATCCCCTGTAGACTGTGAGCCCTTGCGGGCAGGGCCCTCTCTCCCTCTGTACTTATATGTTTCTTGTATTGCTCATGTTTATTGTACATGACTATATTTGCCCCTTCTCACATGTAAAGCGCCATGGAATAAATGTCGCTATAAAAATGTATAATAATTCCCTTTCCATAACTGGGATACTCTTTATAATTGCTCCACACTCTGGAAAAGAGAAGAGGTTCCAGAAAAAGGAAACACCTTCCCCTCTAGTAACTCAGAATTTATAAAGTAAGCTTATCACAGAGTGTAACTGTGCTAGGAAATCCAGTGATCAGCTGTGGAGAAAATCGATATGGCAAGAAGTGTTTCATTTTCCTGCAGTGCCCCCGCAGGACATATGAAGTACTTTACTGCTTTCCACAAGAAACAATAGACTGCCCATGTATGTTCCATGTCCTCTATAGATGGCTGCCTATGTAATGATTGTTCCACTGGGAATTAAATAAACATAATTACCGTATAGCTTTTCATAGGATCTTCTGCCATTGTACAGTGTGTAGTCTTATGAGGGCAGGGTGAAAATCTGCACCATTAAATCACGGTTTCTTTATTGTGCTGCCAGATACAAGTAAGTGCACATTAGTACAGCGCGCGTATTACAGCCATAAATTGCAGCATAATCCAATAAACATGCTGCAGTCCATATAAAGCGCGGTCCGGATAATAACATGGTTTGAGGATTATCCCCGGTTTATAAATAAATTCTTTAATCTCTTTACTGCGCAGAATATTTCTAGTTTGTGTCCCTAACACTCTCACCATGAATACATGAGCCGGCACTTACACATTGTGCAATGTCCCCGCTCCGCTTCCTCATTTTCGGTAACTTTCATGTAATTTAAGGTTGTGGATGTGAGACCTCCTGGAAATCAGAGTCGTTTTATACTGGCAGAGGACATAGTGTTATAGACTTGGTTAAAGGGGTTGTCCGGTCCAAATCGATTCATAAGACTGCAGTCACACCGAATGACTGCAGACTTATTAATTTCGACAGGACAACCGTACCATGTCTCAGGAGCTGTCTGTAAAGGCAACTGGCCAAAATGTCCCTCCCTCCATTTAAAGGGGTGATCCTGGACTTCAACATTGATGGCCTATCCTTAGTCATCAGTGTCTGATCGGTGGGAGGCGACACACAACACACCTGCCGATCAGCCGTCCCTGTTGGTGGCAGCTGGAACTGCTCAGATACAGCGCTGCACAGCACAAATATGTCAACTGTTTAGTAGTCGCGGCCGGGTGCTGCACATCCACATCCTATTGATGAATAAAGGGGTCTCGATATGCAGTACCTGGCTACAGCTACAACGGAGCTGCGCTGTGTAGCTACATAACTGAGCAGTTCCGGACACCGGGAACAGATGATCGGCAGCGGCGCAGTTTGTTTAAAAAACAGACGGACTGCACTGTACTCACCATCCCCGAGTCCATGACTGAGTCTGCGATGCTCCTGGTGTCTGTAATTGTCAGCAGCGCTGAGCTCGCTGATTGGCTGCAGCGCTCTCAATGTAACGTCAGCTATGAAGACAATTACAGTCATCGGGAAGACAAATTTAAGTGCTGCGATCGCACCTAGCTCTGATCACCGCAGTTAAACCCTTTAGATACTGCTGTCATTTTTTTTCTTTTTGCTTCTTTGCAGTGACGTTTTAGAATGTCACTGCAGAGTAGGAGAATGTAAAAATCAAAGAAAAATAGTTAAAAAAATATGAGAGTTCAAAGGACTCAACTTTTATTACAATCTAAAAAGATATATTTTCAAAATAACCCATTTGTTATTGTCGTGTGCGTAACTGTCCGAACTAATAAAATATAATAATAATTATCCTAGCCAAAATGGTAGAATCGATAATTTATGGTGACCTTGCGTCCCCCAATAATTTAATAAAAAAATGATCAGAAGGTCGTATGGACAATAAAAGATACAACTCATAATAGAAAAAAATAAGCCTTGTACTACTCTATTAAACAAAAAAAAGTTCTAGCTTTTAGAAGACAAAGAGGAGGAAAAGTAGAGAGCGAAGACTCGGACTCTGTCGCCTAAGGGCTCTCATAAATCTGATGCCGGTCCTGTGTACGTAGTTACAAAAGTAGGCACGAATGAGAGCATTCCGTCCGATTTTCATAAACTTTACATTTTATTTTCTGTTACTTGGTCACACGGGACTGAGAAACGCAAAATCCGCCCTAAAGGATTTTCTAATCATCAGATGAATATTTAATGTTAATCTAAGAAGCGGGCATTAGCATAATCGGTTTATGATCTAAACCCTATAAGATGCTTACCAAATTGTGACCATAAATAAATGCATCCCTCTTACATCTACACTAAGCGTTAAAGCTAATAACAAAACATGACATACGGTAGATTATCCAAAGTCCGATATCCCTGCAGACTGGCGGAACTAATAAAAATAGTGGCTTTATGGTGGATCAGAAAAGCAAAAAAAAAAATGAAAATTTTGCCAATTGTGCAAAGTTCCAAGAAAATTCTATGGCTATAATTACGCTATAGAGACAGACGATCTGGTAAGGATAGCCAGGTTTAGCAACTATGAAGCTCTCATTTTGTCATAGTCACCCAAGCTGCAGAGACATGCATAGCCCTGCATGCTCCTCACTTACTCTTCCCTTGTAGCTCCTTCTAATGGAAGTACGTAATCTATGGCAGCCTGGAAGTGAAAAATGAGAGACATCCGGTGATACATTAGTTTTTTACATCAAAACTCAAGGGTGAGTTTATTATCTACCACTAGTGACCAATGTAGTCAACTGTGGGCCTCAATGATGCACTTGGTCTCTTATTATTTTATTCTATTTTCAATTTTTGGGCAAATTTAGCCCAGTCCAGAAATAATTCCAAATAGGTAATAAATGTATGATCGCTTTAGGAACCACATCAATTTCAAGAAATAGCAGCTCAAAGCTCACTGTGTAAATTTCCAACCATGTCAAAGTGAGAAAGCTTTCATGTATTGACAGGGAGTAGCTGTCTGATTGACAGAGAGCTACTCTGGTCAGCCATGTTTTTCTTTAAAAAGGACTGTCATCCTGCGGTCCAAAAAATGGCACGTTTAGACAAGACGATAATCGGCAAATGAGTGTTTGTAAGAACCACTCGGTTTCAATTTCCAGCCCTTGTTAACATGCCAGTGATCACATTATGAACGAGCAAAATGCTAAATGTCATCGTAAAAATCATTATCAGCAGAACATTGCCTTTTTAATAGGGTTTCTATGGCAAGGCTTTCGCGTGGGCTACTCCAACTATTAGGTCCTAGGAGAGCCCTGGTCTTCACCATGTAACCCCTGTAAAGGCATGTGGACATAGGGCCTGTAAGGAAAGGGATGTCACCATTTTGTATAGGGCCTGTACCAGCCTCCATTTTGTCAGTTCACAGAGCCACAGACTGATAACTACACAGTGCCTATTAGCATATTCAGTACGACCAGTTTTGATGTCCACTATGAATCAATAGGGCTTTAACATACTAATTGGTTTAGGCCAGTGTCTGAATGGGATGGTCATTGGTATGTTGAATGGCTCGGACTCAGGTCAGTGTTTCCTGCTCCATATGAATTGCAGGCCAGTTAATATGCGTGCTTCAAAGCAAAGGGGAAGGGCCTAGCAGTTTTAAGAACTGTAACCATGAACAGGCTGGGGCATTCCATTTTTCTCACAGCAACAAGAAGCACAAGACAGAGCTGATTTGCCTTGCCAAATGGAGCAGCAGCACATGCTGTGGGGACTGTCCAGCAACTGAAGACTTACCTGGGGATGGCAGAGCTCCTGCCTTCCCATGACCATACTACCCGGTAATATTGATCTATAGCTTACACCTTTAAGCCTTGTACATTATCGTTGTATTTTTTCTCTGACTGCAAATCCATTGTAATTACGTTGTATAGCTTTACTGTATATTTCTGTAATTATCTAGTGCGCCCTTAAGGCGATTAAACCATAAAATTAATCTTGGGCTGATGCTTTTACTCTGATCACGAATCTTAGAATACCAAGTGGGTAACAGGACAACCTCCCTGGCGGCCATTTGCTCTAGGTGCAGTTCCCTTACTGACCTGCGAGACAAAGGGGCGCCGGAGAGCTGTACCTGTGGAGTTACGTCCCATTGGTGACGTGGGAGGACAGGGGTCGTCCTTCACATTTGGTAGCGGTGGTGGGATCAGAAGCTGTGATACCCGGGCTACCGTGTGGCGGTCGGCTTAGTTCCTCACAATTGGTGGCAGCGGTGGGATCAGAGTAATAGTGTGCGTGGGACCCCTACTCCCAGACACTAGAGACTACCAGCGGTACTTTCACTGCTGGGTCTTAAGGTCAGCCCAGCACTAGACGGTCAGAGTGTAAATATAATAAGTTGTGTGCAAGGTCAGGGTTGCAGCTGTTTCAGTAACCAAAGGTTCCCAAGATGGCGAAGGCACCAGGAGTAGGGAAAAGGGGGAGGCCAATGCTGTGGCCTATGAGGGGTTCGATACCGATGAGGGGGAGCTCAGCCAGGGCTCCCCAAGGAGCCCGACCCCCGTGCTCAGTCTCACAGTGGACTGTCCACCCCCTGCCCGTCCCAGCCTGTTCAGATCGGACGCCCTCTTCCAAGCGGCTATGGCACAGCTCGAGGCTGGTAATGACACCGCCTATGACAGACTCCTGGTGGCGGCAGAGAAAGCAGCAGAGCGTGAGCAAGCAGAACGCCGTGAAGCTGCGGAGCGGGAGCAAGCAGCGGCAGAGAGAGCAGCAGAGCGTGAGCATACAGAACGTGTGTTGCAGGCTACAGAACGCCGTGAAGCTGCGGACCACCGGCACCGACTGGAGATGGCTCAGCATGGGCCCCCGCTGGACGCACCAGGCCCACCGGAGACAAGGGCTTCCAAGGTCCAGGCGGAGGACTTTCCCTTACTTGAAAAGGATGCAGACCTGGTGTCATGTGTGCATTGCCACGAAGATCGTCGCGGTTGCACATTTTGACTTCTCACAGCTGATCTGCTGTTTCTTTGTGTTTGGCAGCTAGGGAGTTAATTCTGTCTGTGCTCGGTGCTGGGACTGGGTGCAGTTTCTCCCGGCTGCAATTGATTATTTGTTGATTGGTTTCCTTTAAATTCCTGGTTGTCTGCTTGGGGAGTTGCCAGTGAAACCTTCATGCAGACCACAGATAGGAATGAATCTGTATAGACTTTAGTTGTGAGCTCCTTAGTTGTTCTAACTCAACTTGGTTAGAGTTTATTTCCCAGACCATTTATGTTCCTTTGGTGTTTGAGTGTGTATGCAAGCGAGTGTTATCCTGTCTGTCTTATATGTCTAATCTGTGTATTTAGCTGAGATTCAGCCCATATCCCTTTGGTGGTAGTCAGGATCCTTCTTAGGACTGATTACAGGGTTCAGGGTCTGATAGGAGACAGGGTTAGGTTGGAGACTTGGACCTCTGAACCATTAACAGTACCTCCAAGGTGAGGGATTAGTTAGGACCCCAGTTTAGGGTCAGGTTAGATCCCGGTCCACCTCTTTCCTGTTTCAGCTCATCAAGTCCTCAAGATTAACCCTGAGTTCAGCAGATATCGTGTCAGGTAAATCTATTCTATACTTACATGCTTATGTTGCTATACTAGTTGTTGTATAGAGTGTTGTTCCTGTATTAATAGTTTACTGACATTGTATACATATCATTAGACAGCGTGACATTTTCACTGGCCATAAAAATTATCTCCAGTTACCATGGATCCAGTAGCCCAGCTGGCTCTGCAGTTGCAGGGATTATCCATGGAGCTGACGGACATTAAGTCCAAAGTTTTGTCTCCCCTGGAGCAAACCAGAGTTGAACCTAAAGTAGCTCTCCCGGACAGGTTCACTGGTGGGCGAGACAAATTTTTCACCTTCCGGGAGGCATGTAAATTGTATTTTCGGCTTCGGCCTCGATCATCAGGGAGTGATGAGCAGAGAGTGGGAATTGTTATCTCACTTCTGCAAGGGGACCCTCAATCCTGGGCATTTTCCCTTCCTCCGGGATCCCCGGCTCTACTGTCTGTAGATCAATTTTTTACTGCCCTGGGATTGGTATATGATGACCCAGATCGGGTCTCTCTTGCTGAGACAAAATTACGTAAGATACAGCAGGGAGATCGTCCTGCAGAGGAATTTGCTTCTGAGTTTCGTAGATGGGCCACAGATACTCAGTGGAATGACCCAGCTCTTAGGAGCCAGTTTTGTCATGGGCTTTCTGATAAATTAAAAGACGTTTTGGCTCAGTATGAGTCTCCTCATTCACTGGAGGCTGCTATGGCCTTAGCTATCCGTACTGATAGACGGCTTCGGGAGAGGGGTGAGGTAACCCCACTCCCTGTTGTTTCTCCACCTACCACTAAAGTCCCTTATGTTGAGGTTCCCCTTGTCTGTTCGGATGAGCCTATGCAGTTGGGAGGGACATCATTTCGTAGGAGGGGATTGGCGGTACGCCGCAGGACTAGAAGATGTTTTTTCTGCGGGAAAGAGGGACATTTTGTTGGAGAATGTCCATCCCGTGCCTTGTTGAGCCAAAAGTCGCCGGAAAACTGTTAATCCCAGGTTGTGTGGTGGACGACAACCTGGGAGTATGTATTTCATCCGCCAGTTCTTCTCAGTTCCTTGTACCAGTGGAGGTGGTAGTTGGTACGAGAGTGGAGAGATTGTCTGTTCTTCTTGATAGTGGTTCCGGGGCTAATCTGGTTGACGCTCAGTTTGCTCAGGCTCAAGGTATGCATCTGAGTGTATTGGTCAAACCGATCCCTATATTCTCCATTGACGCCAGGCCTCTCGGCCAAGGTAGCTTTGTTCATGAGGTTCATAACATTGACCTTCGGGTAGGGGCAATACATAGGGAACAATTATCTTGTTATGTGTTGGAGGGTCTACCTACTCCCATTGTGTTGGGACTTCCTTGGTTGGTTAAACATAACCCTGTGATTAATTGGCAGTCCAGAGAAATAAGCCAATGGGGTGAGTTTTGCAAAAGCAACTGCATGAACACAGTCATCAGTGCGGTGTTGCCTAGTACATTGCCTCCTTTTTTGGAGGATTTTGGGGATGTTTTCTCTGAGGAGGGGTGTCAGGAGTTGCCTCCTCATCGCGTGTATGACTGCTCTATTAATCTCCTTCCTGATGCTAAGTTGCCTAAAGCTAGGTTGTATAATCTTTCTGGTCCTGAGAGGCAGGCTATGAAAGATTATATTTCTGAAAATCTGGCCAAAGGGCATATTAGACCTTCATCTTCCCCAGTAGCCGCGGGGTTCTTCTTTGTGAAGAAAAAAGATGGAGGCCTACGCCCTTGCTTGGATTTCCGCAACTTAATCGGATTACTGTTCGAGATCCGTATCCACTCCCTCTTATTCCTGATCTCTTCAATCAAATTGTTGGCGCCAAATGGTTCTCTAAATTGGATCTCAGGGGGGCGTATAATCTGATTAGGATAAAAGAGGGGGATGAGTGGAAAACGGCGTTTAACACGCCGGAGGGACATTATGAAAACCTTGTCATGCCTTTTGGTCTGACTACTGCACCAGCAGTATTCCAACATTTTGTTAATGACATTTTTCGTCACCTTGTGGGGCTGTTTGTGGTTGTATATTTGGACGACATTTTAATTTACTCGCCAGATCTTGTGTCTCATCAGGAGCATGTGAGACAGGTGTTGCAGATCTTGCGAGACAATAAACTAACGCCAAACTGGAGAAGTGTGTATTTGCCGTACAGGAACTTCAGTTTTTGGGTTTTTTGGTGTCAGCCTCCGGTTTCCGTATGGACCCTGAAAAGGTGAGAGCAGTGCTTGAATGGGATCAGCCAGGGGATCTTAAGGCTCTGCAGCGTTTTTTGGGGTTTGCTAACTACTACCGGAAATTTATTTGTAATTTCTCATCTGTCGTCAAACCTCTCACTGACATGACAAGAAAAGGGACGGATTTTTCTAAATGGTCGGACAAAGCTTGCCAAGCCTTTTCCTCTTTGAAGAAATGTTTTGCTTCGGCACCCGTTCTCATCCAACCAGATGCATCTCAGCCGTTCATTGTGGAGGTGGATGCGTCTGACGTAGGGGTGGGTGCTATATTGTCCCAGGGTCCGTCCCCTGGTTAATGGCATCCGTGCGCTTTCTTTTCTAAGAAATTGTCGTCCGCCGAAAGGAATTATGATATCGGCAATAGGGAACTTTTGGCCATTAAGTTAGCTTTTGAAGAATGGCGTCACTTTTTGGAGGGGGCAGTCCACCCGGTTACCGTTATTACTGATCACAAGAACCTGTTGTATTTGGAATCCGCTAAGCTCTGAATTCCAGACAAGCTCGATGGTCGTTGTTTTTTACCAGGTTTAATTTTGTCGTCACTTATCGCCCGGGGTCTAAGAATGTAAAGGCTGATGCCTTGTCTCGCAGTTTCCCAGGGGCCGGGAAAACGGATGACCCGAGTCCTATCCTTCAGGAGGGGGTGGTAGTGTCGGCTGTATTTTCTGAGCTTGAGGAGGAGGTGTTAGAGGCTCAGGGGGACGCCCCTGCAGGACCTCCAGGGAGACTGTTTGTCCCAAATCTGTTGAGACAAAAGGTTATTGAGGCACATCATAATTCTGCTCTAGCAGGACATCCAGGGAGTAAGGCTACTTTAGATCTCCTTTCTCGCCGGTTTTGGTGGCCTAATGCTAATAAAGATGTTATAACTTTTGTCGCGTCATGTGGGGTGTGTGCTCGCTCTAAAACCCCTCATACCCGTCCGTCTGGGACCCTTTTACCCTTGAAACTTCCGGAGCGTCCATGGACTTATTTATCTATGGACTTCATTACGGACCTTCCTCCGTCGTCAGGGAATACTGTCATACTGGTGGTTGTTGACAGGTTCAGTAAGATGGCACATTTCGTTGCTCTTCCTGCACTCCCTAATGCTAAAACTCTGGCGCAGGTGTTCATTAGGGAGATCGTTAGACTTCATGGGTTGCCTTCTGATGTGGTGTCAGATAGGGGGTCTCAGTTTGTGTCCAAATTTTGGAGGGCATTTTGTTTACGTCAGGGGATGCAATTGTCATTTTCCTCGGCTTTTCATCCGCAGACCAATGGTCAGACAGAGCGTCTGAATCAGAGCTTAGAGACATATCTCCGGTGTTTTGTTTCAGAGAACCAAGAGGACTGGTCTTCTTTCTTGCCTCTGGCAGAGTTCGCTCTTAACAACAGGCGGAGCGAGTCCACTGGTAAGTCCCCGTTTTTGGGGCATATGGTTTCCATCCCCAGTTTTGTACTTTCAATGGGGGGGGCCCTTCTGGGGTTCCTGAGGAGGAGCGTTTCTCGTCGTCACTTGCTTCTGTGTGGAGAGGTGTATTGAATAATCTGAGTGCGATGGGGAACCGTTACAAACGTATGGCTGATAGGAGGAGAGTTTCTGGTCCAGATCTGAATGTGAACGATCTGGTATGGTTGTCTACCAGGAATATAAAACTTAAGGTGCCCTCCTGGAAACTGGGTCCCAGATTCATCGGGCCGTACAGGATCAGTTCCATAATTAATCCTGTGGCATTTCGTCTGGACCTCCCTCCTACGTTTAAAATTCATAATGTGTTCCACAAGTCATTACTTAAAAGGTATGTGGCACCAGTCATACCGTCACCTCTACCTCCTCCTCCTGTGTTGGTCAATGGTAACTTGGAATTTCAAGTATCAAAGATCATTGACTCACGTCTGAATCGCCGGTCCCTTCAGTACTTGGTGCATTGGAAGGGGTATGGTCCAGAGGAAAGGACGTGGGTCCCTGCGTCTGATGTTAACGCAGATCGTTTGGTTCGGACCTTCCACAGAACTCACCCGGGCAGGCCTGGCCCTGAGGGTCAGGAGGCCCCTCGTAGAAGGGGGGTACTGTCATGTGTGCATTGCCACGAAGATCGTCGCGGTTGCACATTTTGACTTCTCACAGCTGATCTGCTGTTTCTTTGTGTTTGGCAGCTAGGGAGTTAATTCTGTCTGTGCTCGGTGCTGGGACTGGGTGCAGTTTCTCCCGGCTGCAATTGATTATTTGTTGATTGGTTTCCTTTAAATTCCTGGTTGTCTGCTTGGGGAGTTGCCAGTGAAACCTTCATTCAGACCACAGATAGGAATGAATCTGTATAGACTTTAGTTGTGAGCTCCTTAGTTGTTCTAAGCTCAACTTGGTTAGAGTTTATTTCCCAGACCATTTATGTTCCTTTGGTGTTTGAGTGTGTATGCAAGCGAGTGTTATCCTGTCTGTCTTATATGTCTAATCTGTGTATTTAGCTGAGATCAGCCCATATCCCTTTGGTGGTAGTCAGGATCCTTCTTAGGACTGATTACAGGGTTCAGGGTCTGATAGAGACAGGGTTAGGTTGGAGACTTGGACCTCTGAACCATTATCAGTACCTCCAAGGTGAGGGATTAGTTAGGACCCCAGTTTAGGGTCAGGTTAGATCCGGTCCACCTCTTTCCTGTTTCAGCTCATCAAGTCCTCAAGATTAACCCTGAGTTCAGCAGATATCGTGTCAGGTAAATCTATTCTATACTTACATGCTTATGTTGCTATACTAGTTGTTGTATAGAGTGTTGTTCCTGTATTAATAGTTTACTGACATTGTATACATATCATTAGACAGCGTGACACCTGGATTCCTTTCTGCTGGCTTTTGAGAGGACCTGCCTCCAACATCATCTGGCCTCGGATCAGTGGGCAAGGTACCTGACCCCCTGTTGAGGTAAGTCCTGAAGTTTTGGGGGACTTACCTGCCGGGGAGGAGCAGGACTACAACAGCATCAAGCGGGCCCTGATCCAGCAGTACAACCTCACCCCAGAGTCGTACCGCAGGAAGTTCAGGAGCCTGCAGCGGGGTTCAAAGGACACCTGGACCGACCACATGCGGGCCCTGCTGAGAGCTGCGGAGCACTGGACCTCGGGTCTAGAGCTCACTACCCGCCAGGAGGTCCAGGAACTGTTTGTCATGGAGCAATTCTTGTGGAACTGCCCAGAGGACCTCCAGCAGTTCCTCCGTGACCGGAAACCAAAGGGGGCTTCTGCTACAGCCGCCCTGGCAGACGAGTATGCCAACAACAGGGCGCCGGAGCCAAAGAAGCCTGCCAGCAGCACCTGGAGAGGGGGTAAGCCCAATCCTGCCCCAGCCCCATATCCAGCCCCCAGAGTGCAAGGGGTGTACCCCCCGGCTGCCCTCTCCAGGCCAGGAACAGAACCCAGACGTTGTCATAATTGCAATCAGCCAGGACACTTTAAGGCTGCGTGTCCCCAGCGCCAGAAGGCCCCATCCCTGTCCCAGAAATCGACCACTGTTTTGTGTGTGGGAGGGGGTGGTGGGAGGTCCCTAGACAATTACCAACCCGTCACCATCGGCCGCTCAGCGGTCATGGGACTGCGGGACACAGGCACTGAACGAACCCTGGTACGCCCTGAGGTGGTGTCCCCTCAAGACTTGGTACCTGGGAAAACCCTTTCCGTCTCCGGAATTGGAGGCGTTGAACCGGTGCTGCCCGTTGCCAAGGTGTATTTGGACTGGGGCGCCGGGAGGGGATGCGGGAGGTGGGAGTAACGCCGAATATTCCTGCAAATGTGTTGCTTGGGACCGATTTGGGGCGGCTAGTGTCCTAGTATGTGGCCACTGAACCCCCAAGTTCGGCTCCCCAAGAATGTCTTGACTGTACTGTGAATGCTAATGTTAATGTATTGAATGTGCCTCCAACAGTGGAGGAGGGAGTGAAACCTGATGGTAAGCCATGCACTGACACTACACACACAGGGCTCACAGTGAGGACAGGTGAGGAGGCTGCACGGGAGAGCTCAGAGGTGGGGGAGGGGCTGCTATGGGCAGTGTTAGGGCCCCTAAGTGAACCCAGCCTGCTGAGTCTAGGGCCCCTGCAGGAAGAGGAACAGGCCATGGGGGGAGGGGGCGTCCCAGGAGAGGAGCCACCAGGTAAGATCCCAGGGCAGGAGTTCCCCACATCCAGGAAGTCAGGGAAGTCTGCCTGACCCGGCGACTTGGTCAGGGGACGAGGGAAAGCAGGCGCTACCCGTGGTCCCAGCGGTCATGGCTGCTGTTACCAGGAGTGGGAGCGCTGAAGCCCAAGGAGCCTCGCGGAGGTCCGACGGTTTCCCCCTCTCCGACCAAGTGGCTGCCGAGTCAGACAGTAGCCAGGAGACAGATCCCGGGGAACTGACAGAGGACATGGCAGTTTCATAAATTCTTGCCACATCAAGTAAGGGATTTCAGGCAGCGTTGGAAGCTGACACTAGCCTGAAGACTCTCAAGGAGCAGGCGGCACAGCCTCCCCTGGAGTCCGACCGCGAGCGAGTGGTCTGGGACCAGGGACGGCTGTACCGGGTGACGGTCCAGCAGGGTTCACCGGAGGCGTGGCCCAGGGACCGACAGTTAGTGGTACCCCATCCGTTCAGGGCGGAATTGTTGCAGATCGCACACGAGATTCCAATGGCCGGACACCTAGGGATCACTAAAACCAGGGCCAGGCTAGCTCAGCATTTCTACTGGCCTGGAATGAGGACCGAGGTGATAGCCTACTGCCGTTCGTATGACACCTGTCAGAGGGTGGGTAAGGCGGGGCCGCGCCCCAAAGCCCCACTGGTAACTCTGCCCATCATCGAAGAGCCTTTCTCGAGGGTGACTGTGGATCTCATTGGACCTCTGTCCACTCCCAGCCGCTCCGGGAAATGCTTCATACTAACGGTAGTGGACTATGCCACCTGGTACCCGGAGGCGGTAGCTTTGTCGTCCATTCGGGCCGACAAAGTGGCCACTGCCTTACTGGAGATTTTCTCCAGAGTGGGGTTTCCCAAGGAAATGCTCACCGACCGAGGGACCCAGTTCATGTCGCAGCTGATGGAGTCTCTCTGTAAGCAGGTACAGGTGCAACATCTGGTGGCCAGCCCGTATCCCCCACAGACCAATGGCTTGTGTGAGCGGTTCAATGGCACCTTAAAGCAGATGCTGAAGATGTTGGTCGACTCCCACAGGAGAGACTGGGAACGGTATCTCCCACACCTGCTGTTTGCCTACCGGGAGGTCCCACAGGCCTCAACGGGGTCTCCCCCTTTGAGCTCCTGTACGGGCGACGTGTACGGGGGCCCCTTGCTCTGGTGAAGGAAGCATGGGAAGGGGATTTAGCCACCCCTGGAGTGTCGGTCATTGAGTATGTCGTGCGCTTCCGGGACCGAATGATGGCCTTGACGCGGCTGGTGCATGATAATATGGCCCAAGCTCAGGCTGACCAGAAGCGATGGTACGACCAGAATGCTTGTGAGCGGACCTACCGGTGGGTCAAAAGGTGTGGGTACTGGTCCCCGTACCACAAAACAAGCTTCAGGCGGCCTGGGAGGGTCCATACCTCGTGCACGAGCAGCTCAACGCTGTCACCTACCTGGTCACCCTGGACCACGCCCGTGGAAGGAGGAAGGCCTTCCATGTGAACATGATGAAGGCCCACCATGAGCGGGAGGCTTATGCCCAACCAGTGTGCAACCTTTCAGAGGACAGAGAGTCAGAAATCCTTCTGGATCTGCCACCCTAGCCAAAGAGAGGGTGCGGTAGGGCGAACGGGGAACACAGGAATGTGATACCCCTAGCGCCCTCAAAAGCAGGGAGGTGTAAGGAAAGGGACGTCGCCATTTTGTATAGGGCCTGTACCAGCCTCCATTTTGTCAGTTCACAGAGCCACAGACTGCTAACTACACAGTGCCTATTAGCATATTCAGTACAACCAGTTTTGATGTCCACTATGAATCAATAGGGCTTTAACATACTAATTGGTTTAGGCCAGTGTCTGAATGGGATGGTCATTGGTATGTTGAATGGCTCGGACTCAGGCCAGTGTTTTCTGCTCCATATGAATTGCAGGCCAGTTAATATGCGTGCTTCAAAGCAAAGGGGAAGGGCCTAGCAGTTTTAAGAACTGTAACCATGAACAGGCTGGGGCATTCCATTTTTCTCACAGCAACAAGAAGCACAAGACAGAGCTGATTTGCCTTGCCAAATGGAGCAGCAGCACATGCTGTGGGGACTGTCCAGCAACTGAAGACTTACCTGGGGATGGCAGAGCTCCTGCCTTCCCATGACCATACTACCCAGTAATATTGATCTATAGCTTACACCTTTAAGCCTTGTACATTATCGTTGTATTTTTTCTCTGACTGCAAATCCATTGTAATTACGTTGTATAGCTTTACTGTATATTTCTGTAATTATCTAGTGCGCCCTTAAGGCGATTAAACCATAAAATTAATCTTGGGCTGATGCTTTTACTCTGATCACGAATCTTAGAATACCCGGTGGGTAACAGGACAACCTCCCCGGTGGCCATTTGCTCTAGGTGCAGTTCCCTTACTGACCTGCGAGACAAAGGGGGCGCCGGAGAGCTGTACCTGTGGAGTTACGTCCCATTGGTGACGTGGGAGGACAGGGGTCGTCCTTCACATTTGGTAGCGGCGGTGGGATCAGAAGCTGTGATACCCGGGCTACCGTGTGGCGGTCGGCTTAGTTCCTCACAGGGCCCCTGGGTTGAGTCCTTGGAGTAGTCGCTGGACGATGGAGCAAGCTGGCAAGAATGGTCAGGTCACCAGGTCAAAACAAGGTTGGAAGACAAGGGACAAAATTGTAAGACAGAAGAAACATCAAAAAAGGGACGAGGTCAAAACAGGCTAAACAGAAGCTTGAACAAATGAAGTGAACCAGATCTTGTATTAACTATAACTGGCAACGCTCATCGGTAAGCTGGGAGTTTGAATAAGGTGTGGTGCTGTCCCATTGGCCACAACAGGGCGATGATTGCTCTAGCTAGACACCACATACACCCATAATTCCAGACTTGATAAAACGTAACGGTTCCCATCGGTTTTCGGCAAATTAGCACCAATCAACTTGTATCTAACCAATCGGTGAGATCGGCTTGTCTAAATGGACCAGTAATCCTTACCCTTCCTACTTGCAGCTCTTCCTAAGAGTCAGTAGGGGAAACCTTCCCTTCTTCATAAAGATGGACTTGATCGAATCCACGCCCAGAAATAAGATTTAAGCTTCTACATTCTGAGAAACAAATGGTTAATGTATGAAGCTAACGATTCTTAAAGAGAACAGTTCTGTTGTAAGTGGAAATATAATTAGAAGAACAAATGTTTTCTAAGGGCAGTTGAGAGGAAAGAGACTGGGAAAGTTTCCCGGCCCTCCCCCGCTGCACAGCAATATACTTGATCTATATCTGTAATTTTATAGCGGAGGAATAACACTTCATTGTAGGAGATGGGCGCTCTGGACCGCTGCGTGCTGGCTTCACAATATCATAATCTGCACGACTCGGTCTACAAATGAAGCCTAAAAAAAACATCTTGTGTCAATGTAATTTTCTATGTTTTTCTTATTAGTTTTCGACTGGATAGAGAAATATGCTCCTGGCTTCAAAGCGTCTGTGATAGGCAGAGACGTCCTCACGCCACCGGATCTGGAAAGGATATTCGGTCTCTCCGGAGGAGTATGTAGCTTCTGTTTGTTACTTGAGTTGGCGATACTGTAGAAATAAAATGCAACATTTTGCTCATAATTTATGTGAATCCTTCTATATGATGTTTCCAGTGTCACGACTGTGGTCTTTGAAATGGGCTCATCGGCAGTACGAGTATAGGACCACTATCCGCAGTCATTGGTTTTTAATGTGATGACTCAAATAAAGGGAAGTAATAATTAGGCTCAGATTATTATGACCAATTAACCTTTATAAGAAAGACTCAAACATTGCTAATGGTTTTTTCTAAGTAGTGCCTTATAGCCGACAGCCAAAATATTGTCATAAAACATTTAAAGAGAATCTGTAACCAGATTTCACAATGCAAATAGATTTTTAGATTATTATTGAATAGATTTCTTCGATCTGAATAGGCTCATGTACTTATAGTGAAAATCTGTCAGGAACACCGCACTGCACTTACTCACTGAGCCAGTGCGCGTGTCCTGAGTAAGCAAACTGTGCCCAAAGATACCTGTGGAGCGGGGCATCAACGGTGAAGATGCGTGCTTCAGACAAACAGGACCTGAAGCACGTGACTGCCAAGGGCGGAGCCGGCCACAGGTCTCTCAGAGGAAGCAGGAGCAGAGAGAGAATGCTTCAGACCAGATAGGACCTGAAGCACCCGACTGCTGGGGCGAGGCCTAAGCACCCAAAAGCTAGGAGGTGAAGGAAAACTCCTAGAAGGGTAACTACGAGACAAAGTTACCAAGGTGCATAGACAGAACGGATAGTCAGGACGTAGCCAAGGGGTCATACACAGAGAGGGCAGCGCAGTACAAGAGATGGAGGCAGAGGGTAGTCAGGACGTAGCCAAGGGGTCATACTCAGAGAGGGCAGCACAATACAAAAGTGGCAGGCAAAACTCGTAACAGGGACACAGCCAAATCAGAGCCAGACAGACTAAACGTAGCACTGGCACAGGTACAACAGGGTCAAACACACTCGGCCAAGGGTCAGAGTATAAGCGAGAGGGAATGGCCGCACAATGAGGATATAAGAAGCCTCACAGAATTCCAGAGTGAGGCCATCCAGGTTAACCCTAAAACCACCTAATCACAGAAACTCAGCAGACCATGACAAAATCTATGTCAGGATGGCTGTATAATCCTTTCTGAAAGCGTGAGTGACTGATCCTCAGTGTCCCTCCTCCCTGCTGAATCTTCACTCTCCTAACATGATTGATTGCTTCTCAGTGCTCCTTTTCCTTGCTGCTGAATCTTTGCCCACTTAGCATGTTTGACAGCTGTCCAGTGTCCATCCTACACGCTTCTGCTAAATCTCTATTGACTGCGCCTCAGTGTCCCTCCTTCCTGCTGCTGCTAAATCTTCACTCACCTAGCCTAATTAATGGCTTTTCAGTTCCTCCTCCTTGCTGCTAAATCATCACCCACCTAGCATGTTTGACAGCTGCCCAGTACCTGTCCTCGCTGCTTCTGCTAAATTGCTGTCCATGTAATCTGATTGTCAACTCCTCAGTATCCCTCCTCCCTGCTGCTGAGATCTCACACTGCTCAGCACAAGCTGCAGCTATAACTCAGGCTTGGTGGGTGGAGACTAGTGATGAGCGAGCATACTCGTTGCTCGGGTTTTCCCAAGCGGGTGTTCTCCAAGTATTTTGGCGTGCTCAGAGATTAAGTTTCTGTCGATGCAGCTGCATGATTTGCAACTGCTAGACAGCCTGAATACATGTGGGGATTCCTCACATGTATTCAGGCTGTCTAGCAACTGCAAATAATACAGCTGCATGGACAGGAACTAAATCTCCGAGCACGCCAAAATACTTGGAGGACACCGAGCATGCTCGGGAAAACCCGAGCAACGAGTATACTTGCTCATCACTAGTGGAGACCAAATATATTTGGACTCATGAGCTCTATTAAAAAATGAACATGAATAAGGGTTATACAGATATTATAATATGGATTCTTGAATTAAGTACACAAGCCTCATCAGGTCTAACAATATTTATTTAATAATTTAGGCTGTTTACATTTTGAAACTTTGCGACAGAACACGTTTAAAGGGTCCATTTTCCCCACCGATCAAGGCAATATTTCAAATTTTGATGGAAAGTGGCAAATGGCTTGTCCCTTGGACCTCGAGAGCGCAAATTGAAGTTTCTGGTCCCTGTAATGGTTGATATTTTTATACAGTGCCCTTATATTGAATATCTGGTTTCCAACAAAAATCTACAAAATCTGTTTTAGCCCCCTCAATCCCCATTTACTATGTTCTATTAATAATAGCAAGTTCCATTTTATGCAGCAGGGTGATGTTTGTGCAACTACTACCCTTGCACTGTTTATAATTACACCCCCTTATTAGCTGGGGCTAATAATATATCAGTATGTCATAAACTTCTTAATTACCTAAGGTGCAAATGTGGGCTCAGGTATAGTCCAGGTGTCATTGAAATATATTGTAGTAGGTGGATTCTGAAGGCAATTTATTCCCCTTGACCACCAAAAGGCCAAAAAATTATCACTTACAAACTGAAAAAGGTTGTTTCACTCCTTTTATCTAAATTATCTGCTTTTTTTCTTGTAGAACATTTTCCATGGGAGCATGTCTCTGGACCAGTTGTATTTTGCCCGACCGATACCAGGGTTTGCAAATTATAGAACTCCAATACATGGTCTTTATATGTGTGGCAGTGGAGCACATCCAGGTACTATGCTGTTTATTCATATCCATGCACCATTAGAGCGCACAGAGATGGGGTTTACTTGGTTATATCCGCTTTGACAGTGCTAAGTTTATTAAACTCCGGTCTAATTTATAAAACTGCAGCCTGAAGTTCCCACCATAGTATTTTATCCTTTTTTCGTAGGACATATCATTAAGCGCTTGTATGTATGACCCCAGTAATTTCCTATAACTGACTTTAGTGCTGGAAGTGTTGTGTTCAATTAATAAATTATAAATATTTATAAATTATATTACTGGAAGTTTTTAAAGGGAACTTGTCACCCCCCCGGCCGTTTTGAAGTAAAAGAGCCATCATCAGCAGCAGTCTGTGAAGGTGGCTCTTTTACTTCTGTGCCCCTGCAACCGTGAAATATTTGTAACGGGTCAGGTAGGTGGAACCTCTGAGCTTTATTTATACAAGAAGGTTATACTTGTAAGAGAGCGGGTGGCGCCCAGGGAGACGGACAGGAAGTCACGGCAAGTGACAGGGCAGTCTTTGGTTATACGGGAAAGGATCACGGCAAGTGACCGGGGCAGTCTCTGGATTGACAGGCAGGTTGTCACGGCAAGTGACCGGGCAGTCTCTGGATTGACAGGTAGGTTGTCACGGCAAGTGACCGGGGCAGTCTCTGGATAGACAGGCAGGTTGTCACGGCAAGTGACCGGGGCAGTCTCTGGATTGACAGGCAGGTTGTCACAGCAAGTGACCGGGGTAGTCTCTGGATAGACAGGCAGGTTGTCACGGCAAGTGACTGGGGCAGTCTCTGGATTGACAGGCAGGTTGTCACAGCAAGTAACCGGGCAGTCTCTAGATGGACAGGTATATACGACCTGAGATGGTGAAGCCTCCTGGTAGGCTGCAGTCAGATGGCAGATGATCGCTCCCAAGTGAGCAGGCAAGAGTCTCTGGAATAGCCGGGGATCACCGCTTGTGACGTCCGAACCTCCGGGTAGGGCTGCAGTCAGATGGCAGATGATCGCTCCCAAGCGAGCAGGCAAGAGTCTCTGGAATAGCCGTGGATCACCACTTGTGACGTCCGAACCTCCGGGTAGACTTGCGGACAGGTAGCATACAGCAAACGGGCAGGAAACAGGCAGGTAACTGGTAACGGGACCTGAGGGCTGAAGCAGAGTGAAACAGTGCAACAACAACATTGCTCGGGCACCTCCATTAAGGAGGAAGCCCTTAATATAGGGTGGAGTCCTCCGGCATTGGCCGGGGACTTATTTGAAAAATGCGCGCGGCTCCGTTAAGAGCGGGGAGGGCGCGGGCGCGCGCCCTAAGTCCAGCAGCAGGGAAGGAGCGCGCGGCCCCAGCAGGGCGGAAGGAGGACGCTGAGGAAGGGTAAGGGGGGCGACGTCCCTGCCTGGCAGAGGACGCTGCTGCAGGGGAACAGCGTCCCTGCCTGGCAGAAGGCAGGGACGCCGACGCTACGGTACCCCCCCTCGAGAGGGGCATGGATGTTCTCCCGAGGCTCCCACGTTCTCTCCTCAGGACCAAACCACTTCCAATCCACCAAAAAATAAGTCTTTCTTCCTACCCTTTTGGTGGCCAGAATGTTCTCTACCTCAAATTCATCGTCAGCAGACACTGGAGCAGGAGGTGTACCTGTAGACTTGAAAAAAGAGTTAAGTACCACCGGTTTGAGGAGAGATACATGGAAAGAGTTAGGAATGCGCAAATTGGCCGGGAGTTTCAATTTATAGGACACCGGGTTGATCTGGCTGATGATCTCAAAGGGACCGATGAACCGAGGGCCTAACTTGTAGGAAGGAATCTTGAGCCGGACATACTTGGACGAAAGCCAGACCTTATCCCCAGGACGGAATTGAGGAGGGTCCAGACGTCTTTTGTCAGCATGTCTCTTCATACGCTCGGATGACTGAATGAGTGCGGATCGGGTACTCTCCCATATGGAGGAAAATTCTCTAACCAGAGATTCCGCAGCTGGATTGTCCACAGAGATGGTGACAGGAACAGGGATCCGAGGGTGCTGACCGAAGACTACAAAAAACGGAGACTTGGAGGAAGATTCGCTCTCGTGATTATTGTAAGAGAATTCGGCCCAAGGCAGGAGCTCCACCCAGTCAGAATGGTGGGCATTAACGAAGTGCCGGAGATAACTGGTCAGATTCTGATTGATTCGCTCAACTTGTCCATTGGACTGCGGGTGGTAAGCGGAGGAGAAATCCAAGGTGACGTCTAGCAACTTACAAGTGGCTCTCCAGAAACGTGAGGTGAACTGTACCCCACAATCCGACACAATGTGACGAGGCAGACCATGGAGACGGAAGATGTGGCGGATAAAGTCTTTAGCCAACTCGGGTGCAGACTAGAGTTGAGCGATACTTTCCGATATCCAAAAGTATCGGAATCGGAATGGTATCGCCGATACACAAAAAATATCGGCGATACCCGATACCGATACCGGAAATACAATGTAAGTCTATGGGAACAAAATATCGGAATTAAAAAAAACCCATTCTTGCCTTGTTGGTTAATTGTACATGAAGGAAAACAACAAAGAGTAATGTAGAATTTATTGGGGGAGGTTGAGGAGACATTAAAGGCATAGATGTTTAACACAATGCAATGGAATAGCATTAATATTTCTTTTTTTGAAATACGTTTGGATTGACGAAGAAATTGACAATGTTGTTAACCTTTTTTCTATTTTGTCAAATATGTCTGTTTCACAACTTCCATGCTCTTCACCTTTTTAACTTTTCACACACTTTCTCCTTCATAATCTTCAGCAGCATCATCTTTCTCATCAAATTATTCTTCATCTTCACCTTCTTAATCTTCTAAAACTTCTTGCTATTCATCTTTTTGTTAACATTACTTATATTGTTCTTATTAAACAGTTATTATTCTTCATATTCTACTTCTTCATCTTCTTCCTATTCATCCTTTTCATCATATTCTTATTTGTGACAGACATTCCTGTACTTGTAATCTGTAAAACTCTGAATTTTCATCCTTCCGTTCTTGCTGTCACGAAAGATTTTAATTACAACAGTATTTGTCCGCGTTCAGTTTAGCCTGCAGCAGCATCAGGCATTTTCCAGGGGCACCACGAGGAGGAACGGACTCACCCCCATACACTGCTTAGTCTTCTTCTGCTTAGAATTTAGAGCATATATTTTGCTCTTCATTTTGGTCTTATACTTAATGTTCTTCTGCTTTTTGATCTTCTGCTTATTGTTCTTCTGTCTCTTGTTCTGTATCTTGTAGTTTGTCTTAACCTTCTTTGTCCTGTTGGTGATGGTACAAAAGCCAATGGAAGTAACGAGGACCAGCTGACTGTGCTGGAACCCGGAGGGGCAGCAGAAGGAAAAGAGCCAATGGCACAACCGAGGACCAGCTGACGTTACTGGGACACGGTTACTAAGCAGGAGGTACCTGTGCTCCAAAGCACTACCAAGGACCAGCAGACGTTGCTGGAACTCGGATACCGACATGGAGGCACCTAGGCCAAAGGCACTGCGGAGAACCAGCTGACGGTACTGGAACCCGGATGGGTAGCAGAAGGTACAAGAGCCAATGAAAGTAACGAGGACCAGCTGACTGTGCTGGAACCCGGAGGGTCAGCAGAAGGAAAAGAGCCAATGGCACAACCGAGGACCAGCTGACGTTACTGGGACACGGTTACTAAGCAGGAGGTACCTGTGCTCCAAAGCACTACCAAGGACCAGCAGACGTTGCTGGAACTCGGATACCGACATGGAGGCACCTAGGCCAAAGGCACTGCGGAGAACCAGCTGACGGTACTGGAACCCGGATGGGTAGCAGAAGGTACAAGAGCCAATGAAAGTAACGAGGACCAGCTGACTGTGCTGGAACCCGGAGGGTCAGCAGAAGGAAAAGAGCCAATGGCACAACCGAGGACCAGCTGACGTTACTGGGACACGGTTACTAAGCAGGAGGTACCTGTGCTCCAAAGCACTACCAAGGACCAGCAGACGTTGCTGGAACTCGGATACCGACATGGAGGCACCTAGGCCAAAGGCACTGCGGAGAACCAGCTGACGGTACTGGAACCCGGATGGGTAGCAGAAGGTACAAGAGCCAATGAAAGTAACGAGGACCAGCTGACTGTGCTGGAACCCGGAGGGTCAGCAGAAGGAAAAGAGCCAATGGCACAACCGAGGACCAGCTGACGTTACTGGGACACGGTTACTAAGCAGGAGGTACCTGTGCTCCAAAGCACTACCAAGGACCAGCAGACGTTGCTGGAACTCGGATACCGACATGGAGGCACCTAGGCCAAAGGCACTGCGGAGAACCAGCTGACGGTACTGGAACCCGGATGGGTAGCAGAAGGTACAAGAGCCAATGAAAGTAACGAGGACCAGCTGACTGTGCTGGAACCCGGAGGGTCAGCAGAAGGAAAAGAGCCAATGGCACAACCGAGGACCAGCTGACGTTACTGGGACACGGTTACAAAGCAGGAGGTACCTGTGCTCCAAAGCACTACCAAGGACCAGCAGACGTTGCTGGAACTCGGATACCGACATGGAGGCACCTAGGCCAAAGGCACTGCGGAGAACCAGCTGACGGTACTGGAACCCGGATGGGTAGCAGAAGGTACCCATGGAAATTAAAGTTGAGGCAGCAGGACTGTTTGCCGTTCACACAGCAGGGGAACAGCTGACATTACTGAACCCCAGTAACACAGGAGCAAGTGTAGACTGTGCTAACAGCACTTCCGAGAAACAACTGGCGGTGTTGTAACCCAGGGATGAGAAGAGAACAGGGTGGAGGCAGCAGGACTTTTTGCCGTTCACACAGCAGGGGAACAGCTGACATTACTGAACCCCAGTAACACAGGAGCAAGTGTAGACTGTGCTAACAGCACTTCCGAGAAACAACTGGCGGTGTTGTAACCCAGGGATGAGAAGAGAACAGGGTGGAGGCAGCAGGACTTTTTGCCGTTCACACAGCAGGGGAACAGCTGACATTACTGAACCCCAGTAACACAGGAGCAAGTGTAGACTGTGCTAACAGCACTTCCGAGAAACAACTGGCGGTGTTGTAACCCAGGGATGAGAAGAGAACAGGGTGGAGGCAGCAGGACTTTTTGCCGTTCACACAGCAGGGGAACAGCTGACATTACTGAACCCCAGTAACACAGGAGCAAGTGTAGACTGTGCTAACAGCACTTCCGAGAAACAACTGGCGGTGTTGTAACCCAGGGATGAGAAGAGAACAGGGTGGAGGCAGCAGGACTTTTTGCCGTTCACACAGCAGGGGAACAGCTGACATTACTGAACCCCAGTAACACGGGAGCAAGTGTTAACTGTGCTAACAGCACTTCCGAGAAACAACTGGCGGTGTTGTAACCCAGGGATGAGAAGAGAACAGGGTGGAGGCAGCAGGACTTTTTGCCGTTCACACAGCAGGGGAACAGCTGACATTACTGAACCCCAGTAACACAGGAGCAAGTGTAGACTGTGCTAACAGCACTTCCGAGAAACAACTGGCGGTGTTGTAACCCAGGGATGAGAAGAGAACAGGGTGGAGGCAGCAGGACTTTTTCACAGCAGGGGAACAGCTGACATTACTGAACCCAGTAACACGGAGCAAGTGTAACTGTGCTAACAGCATTCGAGAAAAACTGGCGGTGTTGTAACCAGGGATGAGAAGAACAGGTGGAGGCAGCAGGACTTTTTGCGTTCACACAGCAGGGGAACAGCTGACATTACTGAACCCAGAACACGGGCAAGTGTACTGTGCTAACGCACTCAGAAACAACTGGCGGTGTTGTAACCGGGATGAGAAGAGAACAGGTGGAGGCAGCAGACTTTTGCCGTTACAGCAGGGAACAGCTGACATTACTGAACCCAGTAACACAGGAGAAGTGTAACTGTGTAACAGCACTTCGAGAAACAACTGGCGGTGTTGTAACCGGGATGAGAAAGACAGGTGGAGGCAGCAGGATTTTGCCGTCACACAGCAGGGGAACGCTGACATTACTGAACCCAGTAACGGAGCAAGTGTAACTGTGCTAACAGCACTTCCGAGAAAAACTGGCGTGTTGTAACCCAGGGATGAGAAAGAACAGGTGGAGGCAGCAGGACTTTTGCCGTTCACACAGCAGGGGAACAGCTGACATTACTGAACCCCAGTAACACGGAGCAAGTGTAGACTGTGCTAACAGCACTTCCGAGAAACAACTGGCGGTGTTGTAACCCAGGGATGAGAAGAGAACAGGTGGAGGCAGCAGGACTTTTTGCCGTTCACACAGCAGGGAACAGCTGACATTACTGAACCCAGTAACACAGGAGCAAGTGTAGACTGTGCTAACAGCACTTCCGAGAAACAACTGGCGGTGTTGTAACCCAGGGATGAGAAGAGAACAGGGTGGAGGCAGCAGGACTTTTGCCGTTCACACAGCAGGGAACAGCTGACATTACTGAACCCAGTAACACAGGAGCAAGTGTAACTGTGCTAACAGCACTTCCGAGAAACAACTGGCGTGTTGTAACCCAGGGATGAGAAGAGAACAGGTGGAGGCAGCAGGACTTTTTGCCGTTCACACAGCAGGGGAACAGCTGACATTACTGAACCCAGTAACACAGGAGCAAGTGTAACTGTGCTAACAGCACTTCGAGAAACAACTGGCGTGTTGTAACCCAGGATGAGAAGAGAACAGGTGGAGGCAGCAGGACTTTTTGCCGTTCACACAGCAGGGGAACAGCTGACATTACTGAACCCCAGTAACACAGGAGCAAGTGTAACTGTGCTAACAGCACTTCCGAGAAACAACTGGCGGTGTTGTAACCCAGGGATGAGAAAGAACAGGTGGAGGCAGCAGGACTTTTTGCCGTTCACACAGCAGGGGAACAGCTGACATTACTGAACCCCAGTAACACAGGAGCAAGTGTTAGACTGTGCTAACAGCACTTCCGAGAAACAAACTGGCGGTGTTGTAACCCAGGGATGAGAAGAGAACATGGTGGAGGCAGCAGGACTTTTTGCCGTTCACACAGCAGGGGAACAGCTGACATTACTGAACCCCAGTAACACAGGGAGCAAGTGTTAGACTGTGCTAACAGCACTTCCGAGAAACAACTGGCGGTGTTGTAACCCAGGGATGAGAAGAGAACAGGGTGGAGGCAGCAGGACTGTTTGCCGTTCACACAGCAGGGGAACAGCTGACATTACTGAACCCCAGTAACACGGAGCAAGTGTTAACTGTGCTAACAGCACTTCCGAGAAACAACTGGCGGTGTTGTAACCCAGGGATGAGAAGAGAACAGTGTGGAGGCAGCAGGACTTTTTGCCGTTCACACAGCAGGGGAACAGCTGACATTACTGAACCCCAGTAACACAGGAGCAAGTGTAGACTGTGCTAACAGCACTTCCGAGAAACAACTGGCGGTGTTGTAACCCAGGGATGAGAAGAGAACAGGGTGGAGGCAGCAGGACTGTTTGCCGTTCACACAGCAGGGGAACAGCTGACATTACTGAACCCAGTAACACAGGAGCAAGTGTAGACTGTGCTAACAGCACTTCCGAGAAACAACTGGCGGTGTTGTAACCCAGGGATGAGAACAGAACATGGTGGAGGCAGCAGGACTTTTTGCCGTTCACACAGCAGGGGAACAGCTGACATTACTGAAACCCCAGTAACACAGGAGCAAGTGTATGACTGTGCTAACAGCTTCGAGAAACAACTGGCGGTGTTGTAACCCAGGAATGAGAACAGAACATGGTGGTGAGCAGCAGGACTTTTTGCCATTCACACAGCAGGGGAACAGCTGACATTACTGAACCCCAGTAACACAGAGCAAGTGTTGACTGTGCTAACACACTTCGAGAACAACTGGCGGTGTTGTAACCCAGGGATGAGAAGCAGGAACTGGTGGAGGCAGCAGGACTTTTTGCCGTTCACACAGCAGGGGAACAGCTGCATTACTGAACCCCATAACACAGGAGCAATGTTTAACTGTGCTAACAGCACTTCCGAGAAACAACTGGCGGTGTTGTAACCCAGGGATGAGAACAGACAGATGGTGAGGGCAGCAGGACTTTTTGCCAGACACACAGCAGGGGAACAGCAGGCGTTACTGAACCCCAGAAACACATCAGCGATTGTTTTCATCTGTGCATCTAACACTTCTGAGCAGCAACTGGCGCTGTTGAAGCCCAGGGTCAAGGAGGGTGTAGGCATAAAATATTGAGTTATTGCCTTGTTACGTGGCCATTGCAAATGTATGTACTTCAAACAAGAATAAATGAAGTTTTACTACGACAATAAAATGATGAATTTCAATTACAAGAATAGAAAAATATTTATACTTGACAGTCCTCTGTGGTTGAATAACGTTTAATGGCTAACTGAAAATATGGTAACAAATTCTAAGCTTTCGAGACTACTCAGGTGTCTTCATCAGGCTAAGAGTAAAGCCAAAAATGAAGAATCCATATTTCTACACACAACAGGACACAGGAATAGCTAAGACAAGTGAGGGAGGGACAAGTGAGGGGAGACCGGCAACAAAAAGGAGAACAAGGATGAATTATCAGCGCCACACAATCACAGATAAATTAATGAATTTACCTGTGGCAAAAGACTTTTGTATGCCCGGTCATAGCATGATGGATATGGAATTACTGGTATTAAAATATAACTTCAAATATGAGAAACGTACAAAGGTTTCAGAATATAAGCTCATCATGACCTTTGACACTGTTAGTGATGGAATGAATAGATCACATGGATTTATGTCATTCTATATCAATTAAGGAATCTGCGTCTATGCCCTTCCAGGGTCATGAAAACCCAAAAAAAGACGCCAATGAGAGGGCAATCAAACTTTCTATACTTATCTAGGAACTGTTCCAATATTTATGTTCATCCCTGTGAGATAATGACAGTTCTGATACACGTCACTTACTTGTCTTACCTATTGCACTATTCCTGTGTCCTGTTGTGTATAGAAATATGTGATGCTTAATTTTTTTATTTAGTCTTTGCCTGATGAAGAGACGTGAGTAGCCTTGAAAGCTTGCAATTTGTTTCCATCTTTTCAGTTATCCATTAAAAGGTATCAACCACTGCTGACTCTGAAGTCTAAATATTTTTCTATCTACTGGCTAACACGGTACAAAGATACACATGTTTTCTAATTTCAAGAAGGAAAAATAAAGAAAATACAAATATAAACGCATATATGCACATGCCAAAAATAAATGGAACAACACAACACCCAAAAAATTGGTAACAAAATATAGTGTTGTAAATTTAAGAATAAAAGTCCATTTTTTTTTTAATGAATAATGCTTAAGGAACGCTATGTTAAACCATAACATAGTGAAGACAATGGATTTTGTAATAGTCACTCATCATCATCATCGCAAACTTTATGTGACAGTCACAGACATTTCAATTATTTAAGTTCATAAAATCGTAACTTTCTATAGCATGTATGACATGTCCAGCATGGACTCATCAATGTGATGATTGATGACACAATAATGTACGATAAAAAATAACCATTTAAAAAAACATTAGGCATTGTTTGTCACAATTTAAGTGTGTGCCTGCAAGTGTAGGTGAAACAAAGGCTACGGATAGCAAAGGTATATTCTATGTCTGTATCAGACAGTGGACAGCCTCTGATGGGTAATGCCGATGTTATACTGTACGTCAATAAAGTCTGCGGCTGAAATCATGCATTTTTTGCTTGTAGAGTGTTGAAGAGGGTAAAAGAATGTCTGGTTGCGCAAAGCTTTATCCGTCAACACTACCTTCCTACTGTCACGCGTAGGGTAGGGTAGCGTGTGGCAATTAGCTGACTATAAATGTGAGGTTAGGCTGCGTTATTGCGCACTAGGGACGCAAAAAAAAATACAGCAGTAATAATTTAATGTGTAATACTCCACCTATGACAAACAAAAAAATTACGTTCCCTCTTTAACAATGTACAAGACTAACAAGCCTAATGGTTGACGCTGACTTAATTGAGATACAGTATTACATCAACATTGTCCATGAGTAACTATGCACTGTGATACCTATATACCAGTATTAATTTATATCTCTTGTGGTTGTTTCAACAGCACTTGCAGGTATAACTACCTATTGTCAGTATGCATGATGCACTTTCTAGATGTAATAATTTATTATTGGACATTATTACCATGTTTACATGCTGGCCATTTCATATATGGTGTTTGAAGTTACAGTTGGCATCAGTATGTGTATTTTATAATGTCTGTCATAAATAAAACTCGTGATGATGATGATGAGGATTTAATGATTCGTACATCCATTGACTGCATTATCTTACAGGTACAGATAAAGTTCCTTAAAAAGCATTAATTCATAAGTATGAAATGTACTTTTATGCATTAATTTCAAAATGTGAAGAGTAGACTATGTTTTATTTTTTGTTACCATTTCTAATAGACATGTGCAGATATGCGCTGTGATGACAAATTATTATTTGTCCATATTTGTCATAAAAATTTATCATTCTAGGCCTGCAAAACTTCACAATTTCATGTTTTCAGCATAACAAGCAGGGTGACGGCTCTTCCCTATTTGGAGCATGTTGGTCATGTGTTTTTCTGTCCATGTGTCGGGAACAGGAGACTTCTTGCCGTTCACACAGCAGGGGAACAGCTGGCGTTACTGAACCCCACTAACAGTAGAGCTTGTGTTTTGTTCTGTGGACACGACACTTCTGAGCAGCAACTGGCAGTGTTGGAGCCCAGGGAGTAGAGTTCAGGTGGTAGAAAGATGAACATAACAGGAGACATGGATAACGTTGCGAACCAGTTATTTAATCTGAAAACGGACAGACAAATTCTGGCGAGATCCATGCCTTGTTCATTTTCAGAAAAGTAAGCCGGTCTACATTATCGGAGGATAGTCGCATGCGACGGTCTGTTAGTACACCACCTGCAGCACTAAAGACGCGCTCCGATAATACACTGGCAGCAGGGCAAGCCAGCACCTCCAATGCATACTGGCTAAGCTCTGGCCATGTATCCAGCTTAGAGACCCAAAACTTGAATGGGGAAGAGCCATCTGGGAGTACACTGAGAGGCAAAGCCAAGTAGTCTGTCACCATCTGACGGATACGTTGCCTCCCGCTGACTGGAGCCCTCTCGGATGGTGTAGACATTTGTGGCGCTGCCACAAAACTTTGCCACATTTTTAACATACTGGTCTTTCCCTGTGCAGAGGCACTGCGTGTGTTCCCTCTTGTTGCAGAGCTCTCTACACTGCCTCGACGCACAGAGCTGCTTTGTAAAGCAGTAGCAGCAGCAGTGCTCTCGGCAGTAAGGTAGAACATTAGGGAATGCACCAGTGTGTCTTGGTACTCCCGCATTTTACGCTCCCGGTTCAACGGTGTGATGAGGCTTTTGACGTTGTCCCGGTAGCGAGGGTCTAGGAGGGTGTACACCCAATAATCAGACGTCGTGAGAATGTGGGCGATGCGGCGGTCGTTTCTTAGGCACTGCAGCATGAAATCAACCATGTGCTGCAGACTCCCAACTGGCAAAGAAACGCTGTCCTCTGCAAGAGGCGTCATCTCTGCCTGCTCTGCATCACCCCACCCTCGCTCTACATACTGACTAGAGCGTTGTGTACCTCCCTCTGGAGCGATGTCTTCCTCCTCCATTGACTCCTCCTCCTCATCCTCCTCACAAAGTGAGCCCTGCCCAGCCCTTTGTGAGGAACCACGTTGCGCTGACTTTCCAGAAGGTGATGGAATTTGTGACTCCTCATCCTCCACCTCTTCCAAAACCTCATCCCTTATTGCTTGCAGTGTTTTTTGAAGCAGGCAGATAAGGGGGACAGTCAGGCTGACTAGTGCATCATCTGCACTCGCCATCCGCGTTGACTCATCAAACGCACGCAAAACGTGGCACATGTCCTTCATAGTGGCCCACTCATTAATGGTGAAGTGTGGACGGCGCAAATTGCGTGTTGATTGCGCCTGATGCAGCTGATACTCCATTACTGCTGGCTGCTGCTCACACAACCGCTCCAACATATGTAACGTTGAATTCCACCTGGTGGATACGTCACATATGATGCGATGTTCAGGAAGGCGCAATCTGCGTTGCAGAGCTGCAATGCGCGATCTGGCCATGCTGGAACGTCGCAAGTGAGCGCACTCTAGGCGGACCTTGTGCAGCAGTGCATCAAGATCCGGATAGTCCCTCAAAAAACTCTGCACGACCAAGTTGAGCACATGTGCCAGACATGGTATGTGAGTGAGTTTGCCAAGGCCCAGAGCTGCCACCAGATTTCGGCCATTGTCACACACTACCAAGCCTGGCTGGAGATTCGCTGGCAAAAACCACACGTCGCTCTCCTGCTTGATGGCATTCCAGACCTCCTGCGCTGTGTGGCTTCGATTCCCCATGGGAATTAATTTCAGAACGGCCTGTTGCCGTTTGGCCACGGCTGTGCTCATATCGGTCGCATCAGGTAAGCGTCCACGGGTCCATGTGGAGGTAGACCGTGACGGCTCCTGCAGCGATGATTCTGAGGAACTGGAGTAGGAGGAGGAGTCAATGTGGACAGACTTGATTCCGGCAATCCTTGGAGTTGGCAGAACACGTACAGCGCCACTCGCAAGATCTGTACCCGGCTCCACAACATTCACCCAATGGGCAGTGAGTGAAAGGTATCGTCCCTGGCCATGGGTACTGGTCCACGCATCGGTGGTCAGGTGGACCTTGCTACTGATGGCGTTTAGTAGCGCATGTTTAATTTTTGCCTCAACATGCTTTTGCAGACCAGGGACGGCTTGCCTGCTGAAATAAAATCGGCTGGGCACATTGTATTGTGGGACTGCCAATGCCATTAATTCACGGAAACTGTCAGTCTCCACCAGCCTGAATGACAGCATTTCAAGGGACAGGAGTTTTGCAATGCCAGCATTCAGAGCCTGTGCTCGTGGATGGTTTGCCGAGTATGGCCGTCTTTTATCCCATGCCTGTGCTACCGATGGCTGTTTTGTGGCCTGGGTGTGTGAGGATGACAGGGAACTTGCAGCTGTGGGTGGAATAACACTGTGTCTCTGGACAACAGTGACAGAGGTTCTTCCATGGCGATCCTTTGAGGAAGCCGAACCAGCTGTGTGTGAACTGGAGGAAGAGGCTCCAACACGAGCTGAAGATGTAGGTGCTGCTGTAGGTTGGCCTACATCTCCAGTGTGTCTTTGTAACTCAACAAAGTGCTTTGACCGCACATGTTTCCACATATTTGTTGTATTAAGGTTACTGACACTTTTACCTCTTTTAATTTTTTGATTACACAGCTTGCATTTGACATAGCAAATATCATCTGCAACTGTATCAAAAAAGGACCACGCAGAGCAAGTCCTGGGAGCGCCCGGTTTGGCTGTTGGAAGAGAACTGCTCCGAACGGGTGCCAAACTGGAGGCTACAGGCAAGCGAGTCTGCAGCCTACCTCTCCCTACTGTTTGGACCGTTGGGGCAATCTCTTCCTCAGAGCTGCTCCCACCACCTTCCTGTTCCTCACGCCATGTTGGGTCTTGGACCTCATCATCTCCACCACTACCCTCTTCCAACACCTGCTGTTGTTGGGTGGTCTGGCCAGCACCATGCTCAATAGAAACTGGCAACTGAGTCTCATCATCATCAGATGCGTTCTGCGGTGTGCTGACCATCGGCACTGGCTCACCCGCCTCTTCAGATTCAGAGAGACACAGCTGTTGCGCATCACTGCATACTGCCTCTTCTTCACATTCCAGAATGCTGCTTGGCTGGGCCCCTGTTTGCAAGCCAACAGATTCTGAGAACAGAAGCAGAGACTCAGCTGGCTCCTGTACAGAGCTCTCTGACTGCCTGGGCAATTTGGCAGGCGGTGAAGAGACTGATGGTTGTTCAACAGTGCTGTGGTCCTGAGAGGAGGTGGAAGCTATTGAAGTCGATGCATTGGCTGCCATCCAACCAACAACGGCTTCAATTTGTTCTTCACGCAGCAGGGGGGTACGCTGAGCTCCTACAAAAGTGCGCATAAAGGAACGCTCACGGGGAAAACTGGTGGATGCTGTGTCACTGGGTGCGGCAGCAGCCACAGAATCCCCACGTCCTCTCCCTGCTGCAAATCCACGGCCACGACCACGACCACGTGCCTTACTCACTGACTTCTTCATCTTGGTAGATTGATAAAGAAAGTCAGAAAAGTTATAAGGCCTAAGTGTGGTTATTCCTCACAGACTACAGTGAACCCTGCAGACAACTGTTCAGTATCTGTGAAAGGCCCCTTTGTGTACTTCTATAGTGTTTGCAACCAATGTATTGTATACGGATGGAAGCGCGTCACACTAATAGATTAGATTTTTTTCCACTAAAATGGAGCAGCACCAATTAGAGAAAAATGTGAAGAATGAGGCAGTGACACACGCTCAGCAGACTACAACCGGCAGTGGTTGAAGAACAAACTGGAGCGTAATCTGCACTCACAAAATGAAAAGCTCACAGACTACAGTGAACACTGAAACACAACTGTTCAGTAGCTGTTAAAGGCCCCTTTGTCTACTTCTATAGTGTTTGCAACCAATGTATTGTATACGGATGGAAGCGCGTCACACTAATAGATTAGATTTTTTTTCCACTAAAATGGAGCAGCACCAATTAGAGAAAAATGTGAAGGATGAGGCAGTGACACACGCTCAGCAGACTACAACCGGCAGTGGTTGAAGAACAAACTGGAGCGTAATCTGCACTCACAAAATGAAAAGCTCACAGACTACAGTGAACACTGAAACACAACTGTTCAGTAGCTGTTAAAGGCCCCTTTGTCTACTTCTATAGTGTTTGCAACCAATGTATTGTATACGGATGGAAGCGCGTCACACTAATAGATTAGATTTTTTTCCACTAAAATGGAGCAGCACCAATTAGAGAAAAATGTGAAGGATGAGGCAGTGACACACGCTCAGCAGACTACAACCGGCAGTGGTTGAAGAACAAACTGGAGCGTAATCTGCACTCACAAAATGAAAAGCTCACAGACTACAGTGAACACTGAAACACAACTGTTCAGTAGCTGTTAAAGGCCCCTTTGTCTACTTCTATAGTGTTTGCAACCAATGTATTGTATACGGATGGAAGCGCGTCACACTAATAGATTAGATTTTTTTCCACTAAAATGGAGCAGCACCAATTAGAGAAAAATGTGAAGGATGAGGCAGTGACACACGCTCAGCAGACTACAACCGGCAGTGGTTGAAGAACAAACTGGAGCGTAATCTGCACTCACAAAATGAAAAGCTCACAGACTACAGTGAACACTGAAACACAACTGTTCAGTAGCTGTTAAAGGCCCCTTTGTCTACTTCTATAGTGTTTGCAACCAATGTATTGTATACGGATGGAAGCGCGTCACACTAATAGATTAGATTTTTTTCCACTAAAATGGAGCAGCACCAATTAGAGAAAAATGTGAAGGATGAGGCAGTGACACACGCTCAGCAGACTACAACCGGCAGTGGTTGAAGAACAAACTGGAGCGTAATTTGCACTCACAAAATGAAAAGCTCACAGACTACAGTGAACACTGAAACACAACTGTTCAGTAGCTGTTAAAGGCCCCTTTGTCTACTTCTATAGTGTTTGCAACCAATGTATTGTATACGGATGGAAGCGCGTCACACTAATAGATTAGATTTTTTTCCACTAAAATGGAGCAGCACCAATTAGAGAAAAATGTGAAGAATGAGGCAGTGACACACGCTCAGCAGACTACAACCGGCAGTGGTTGATGAACTAACTGGAGCTAATCTGCACTCACAAAATGAAAAGCTCACAGACTACAGTAAACCCTGCAGACAACTGTTCAGTAGCTGTGAAAGGCTCCTTTCTGTACTTCTATAGTGTTTGCAACCAATGTATTGTATACGGATGGAAGCACATCACACTAATAGATTTGATTTTTTTTAAATAGAATGTAGCAGCAACAATTTGAGAAAAATGTAAAGGATGAGGCAGTGAGACACGCTAAGCAGAGTACAAGCAGCAGTGGTTGAAGAACTAAATGGAGCGGGATCTGCACTCAAAAAAAAAAAACCTCACAGACTACAGTGAACACTGCACACAACTGTTCACTATCTCTGAAAGGCTCCTTTCTGTACTTCTATAGTGTTTGCAACCAATGTATTGTATACGGATGGAAGCACGTCACACTAATAGATTTGATTTTTTTCTAATATAATGGAGCTGCACCAATTCCACTAAATAAAATTAAAAAAAAAAAGAGTCAGTGACACGTGCAGATGCCTACAAACAGCGGTGGATGCAGAGCAAACTGCAGCGTCACCTGCACTGTCACACACACACCTTGCACAGAGCTGTTAAAACAACACTGGCAAAATGAAGCTTTACACAGCGGTTGGTAAACTAGCCTGCCTAAAGCACAGTAGTACACAAAATCGCAATATCTAACTGTCCCTCAGAGTGAGCAGAGTAGCGTTCTGTCCCTAACTGAGTTCACAGCACAGTGACGCTAAAATGGCTGCGGCGCCTTTTATAGTGCATTCTGACATCATTTCAGCAGCCAATCACAGCCATGCCATTAGTTAAGATGACCGCAGCATTACAGGATGTGCCCACACTTCATAAGATTCATCATTGGCTGACTAACATCACATTGCCTCTCAAAGAATTATGGGAACTTCCGATTCCGGTATACGATATTGAAAAAGTATCGGAATTAAGTATCGGAATTCCGATAACTCGAATATCGGCCGATACCCGATACTTGCGGTATCGGAATGCTCAACACTACTCACTGCCCATTGGGTCAATGTTGTGGAGCCGGGTACTGATCTTGCGAGTGGCGCTGTACGTGTTCTGCCAACTCCAAGGATTGCAGGAATCAAGTCTGTACACATTGACTCCTCCTCCTACTCCAGTTCCTCAGAATCATCGCTGCAGGAGCCGTCACGGTCTACCTCCACATGGACCCGTGAACGCTTACCTGTTGCGAGCGATATGAGCACAGCCGTGTCCAAACGTCAACAGGCCGTCCTGAAATTAATTTCCATGTGGAATCGAAGCCACACAGCGCAGGAGCTCTGGAATGCCATCTAGCAGGAGAGCGACTTGTGGTTTTTGGCAGCGAATCTCCAGCCAGGCTTGGTAGTGTGTGACAATGACCGAAATCTGGTGGCAGCTCTGGGCCTTGGCAACCTCACTCACATACCATGTCTGTCACATGTGCTCAACTTGGTCGTGCAGAGTTTTTTGAGGAACTATCCGGATCTTGATGCACTGCTGCACAAGGTCCGCCTAGAGTGCGCCCCATGCGACGTTCCAGCATGGCCAGATTGCTGATTGCAGCTCTGCAACGCAGATTTCGCCTTCCTGAACATCGCATCATATGTGACGTACCCACCAGGTGGAATTCGACGTTACATATGTTGGAGCGGTTGTGTGAGCAGCAGCCAACAGTAATGGAGTATCAGCTGCATCAGGCGCAATCAACTCGCAATTTGCGCCGTTCACACTTCACCACTACTGACTGGGCCTCTATAATAATAATAATAATAATAATCTTTATTTATATAGCGCCAACATATTCCGCAGCGCTTTACAGTTTAACAGTTTCAGAACACAAGTCATAAGTAACAACGTTAACAATACAATAATTAAAGCAATATAAGCCTCCCCTGCTCGTGACAGCTTACAATCTACAATGAGGTGGGGGAGATACAAAGTACAGGTGTTTATATACAATGGTGTATTTACAATGATGGTCCAGCCATTTTGAGGGAGTGATGGATGGATGGAGATAGTGAATGGGCTACACACACAGACTTACACATAGAATGACTTTGATTAGTGAATGTGATAGGCCGCTCTGAACAAATGTGTTTTGAGGGAGCGCCTGAAACCATGCTAATTGCGGATAGTCCTAATTTCTTGGGTAGAGCATTCCAGAGGATTGGCGCAGCACGGGAGAAGTCTTGTATTCGGGAGTGGGAGGTACGGATTAGTGCAGAGGTTAGTCGAAGGTCATTTGCAGAGCGCAGCAGTCGGTTAGGCCGATAGATAGAAATGAGGGAGGAGATGTAGGGGGGTGCTGCACTGTGGAGAGCTTTGTGGGTGACAACCAGTACTTTGAATTGGATACTATAATGAATGGGCAGCCAGTGTAAGGACTGCCGAAGGACTCTATGAAGGACATCTGCCACGTTTTGCGTGCGTTTGATGAGTCAACGCGGATGGCGAGTGCAGATGATGCACTAGTCAGCCTGACTGTCCCCCATTATCTGCCTGCTTCAAAAAAACAATGCAAGCACTAAGGGATGAGGTTTTGGAAGAGGTGGAGGATGAGGAGTCACAAATTCCACACCTTCTGGACAGTCAGCGCAACGTGGTTCCTCACAAAGGGCTGGGCAGGGCTCACTTTGTGAGGAGGATGAGGAGGAGTCAATGGAGGAGGAAGACATCGCTCCAGAGGGAGGTACACAACGCTCTAGTCAGTATGTATAGCGAGGGTGGGGTGATGCAGAGCAGGCAGAGATGACGCCTCTTGCAGGGGACAGCGTTTCTTGGCCAGTTGGGAGTCTGCAGCACATGGTTGATTTCATGCTGCAGTGCCTGAGAAACGACCGCCGCATCGCCCACATTCTCACCACGTCTGATTATTGGGTGTCCACCCTCCTAGACCCTCGCTACTGGGACAACTTACAAAGCCTCATCACACTGTTGAACCTCGAGCGTAAAATGGGAGTACCAAGACACACTGGTGCAATCCATAATGTTCTCCATTCCAGCCGAGAGCACTGCTGCTACTACTGCTTTACAAAGCAGCTCTGTGCGTCGAGGCAGTGGAGACAGCTCTGCAACAAGAGGGAGCACAAGCAGCGCCTCTGCACAGGGCAAGATGTTATGATTTGGTAGCTGAGGAGAGCAGGCAAAAAAGGCAATACACCAGAGAGGTTGGAATCTATGGGATTGCAGTACCCTGACTAACCACCACAACTAAAGGCAGCCGTGGAGCGTACCTACGTTGGTCCTAGATGCCTCGTCACAGCCTGAGTAGCTAACTACACCTAAAGATAGAAAGAGGAAAGCTATCTGCCCCGGAGCAGATCCACAAAGAACATACAAAGCCCCCAAACATGTAATGGCGGTTAGACAAGAAGAAATACTGACACAGACAGAAAATAGTATGAGCAAATGTTGGGGCCCAAACTTCCTAAATAGAAAAGGATAGGAAGGGCACTTTCTGCAATCACAATAAAACCCTGAAAAGTACCAACTCTACTAATTACAAAAACACCTGAGATCACACGACCTCTACCACCTTAATTAGTTCTCTGGTGTAACAAAAACTAAACAGCAGCCACAGAAAAAACTGGAAAAGGAAAATGAACAAACAACAGTGGCTGAACTAAACTGAGAGGAGCACAAACCCCCAAGGGGACCCGGCAGACCCCCACAGAAGTGCAGGACAAAATGCAAAAAAAAAAAAAAAAAACTAAAAGAAGAAAATGTCTTATCTGTTAGCAAAAGATGCAGGCACGAAACAGCAAGCTACAAAGTGTACAGGAATCAAAGATGAGACCAGAACAATTGATCACCGTCAACCCTGATGGGAGGGAACCTCCCTTATATAAGACCAGTCAGTAACACCTGATCTCCAATCTTCACAATCTTCATTGGATAGTTCAGTACTAACCACCAGAGGGAGCTTCTGCTCAGAATTCATTTCTATCACATTCACAACAGCAAGACCAGTATGTTCCAAATGTGGCGAAGTTTTGTGGCAGCGCCACCAATGTCTACACCATCCGAGACGGCTCCAGTCAGCAGGAGGCAAAGTTTCCGTAAGATGGTGACAGACTACATGTCTTGGCCTCTCAGTGTACTCCCAGATGGCTCTTCCCCATTCAAGTTTTGGGTCTCTAAGCTGGATACATGGCCAGAGCTTAGCCAGTATGCATTGGAGGTGCTGGCTTGCCCTGCTGCCAGTGTATTATCGGAGCGCTTCTTTAGTGCTGCAGGTGGTGTACTAACAGACCGTAGCATGCGACTATCCTCCGTTAATGTAGACCGGCTTAGTTTTCTGAAAATGAACAAGGCATGGATCTCGCATAGAATCATAGAATCATAGAATGGTAGAGTTGGAAGGGGCCTCCTGGGCCTTCTGGTCCAACCCCCTGCTCAAAGCAGGATTCTCTAAATCATCCCAGACAGATGTCTATCCAGCCTCTGTTTGAAGACTTCCATTGAAGGCATGAATTTGCCTGTCCGGTTTCAGATTAAATAACTGGTTGGCAACGTTATCCATGTCTCCTGTTATGTTCATCTTTCTACCACCTGAACTCTACTCCCTGGGCTACAACACTGCCAGTTGCTGCTCACAAGTGTTGGATGCACAGATCAAAAAAATCGCTGATGTGTTTGTGGGGTTCAGTAACGCCTGCTGTTCCCCTGCTGTGTGTCCGGCAAAAATTACTGCTAGCTAGCTACACATGTTGAAAAAAACATGACATGTTAAAGTGGCTACTGCTACACATAGATAAGAGGCTACACCCTTATTTCTAAACTGTAAACAAGTGAAACGTCACCTTTAAAACCATAAAATTATTAGTCTTTGTCACAAATCTGTAACAAAATAATTGTGACATATTACTGCAGCTATCCACATGTGGAACACAAATGCTAACACAAAAGCCTACTTATGCTATAGGGTACTGATGGTGAACCTTGTCACTCCATAACTTAGACAAATCCAACTCACATCATGCCTCAAATGCTGCAATGTTGGAAGTGCATAATGTGGGTTGAACTTTGACAACAGCTGCAGTGCGAAGGTTAGCCTTCAGTGTTCTTGGCTTTTAAATAAAAGCATACAAGTAAATTTAATAATCCATTGTTGATTAAGGGACGTGATGTACACCTGTAATATTGTGGAAACAATGGATGTAGGACTAGTCCTCTTCAACATTACTTATATTTGTGTCATTTGAAAAAATACATATTTAAATACAAATTTAACAACCCATATCATAAAGGTCCATCATGTAAAAATGAGAATCGGTAACAAAAATCATGCATTACCTTGTTAAACTCAATAGTGCATAGTCACAATAGCTAAATATATACCTGCAAGTGGTGCTGAAACAACGACAACTGATAGAAAAGGTGAATGATATCTAGTTATCAGACTGAATAGCGACACCTGTACAATGTCGATATAATACTGTACCTTAACAAAAAGGCTGTTTGCAACCAATGTATTGTTTACGAATGGAAGCGCGTCACACTAATAGATTTGAGTTATTTGAAATAGAATGGAGCAGCACCAATTAGAGAAAAATGTCAAGGATGAGGCAGTGAGACACGTTCAGCAGACTACAACCAGCAGTGGTTGAAGAACTAACTGGAGCGGATCTGCACTCCAAAAATGAAAACCTCTGACTACAGTAAACACTGCACACAACTGTTCAGTAGCTGTGAAAGGCCCGTTTGTGTACTTCTATATTGTTTGCAACCAATGTATTGGATAATGATGGAAGCACGTCACACTAATAGATTTGAATTATTTGAAATATAATGTAGCAGCAACAATTAGAGAAAACTGTCAAGGATGAAGCAGTGACACACGCTCAGCAGAGTACAAGCAGCGGTGGTTGAAGAAATAACTTGAGCGGGATCTGAATTCAAAAATTGAAACCCTCTGACTACAGTAAACAATGCACACAACTGTTCAGTAGCTGTGAAAGGCCCGTTTGTGTACTTCTATATTGTTTGCAACCAATGTATTGGATAATGATGGAAGCACGTCACACTAATAGATTTGAATTATTTGAAATATAATGTAGCAGCAACAATTAGAGAAAAATGTCAAGGATGAGGCAGTGACACACGCTCAGCAGAGTACAAGCAGCGATGGTTGAAGAAATAACTTGAGCGGGATCAGAATTCAAAAATTGAAACCCTCTGACTACAGTAAACAATGCACACAACTGTTCAGCAGCTGTGAAAGGCCCGTTTGTGTACTTCTATATTGTTTGCAACCAATGTATTGGATAATGATGGAAGCACGTCACACTAATAGATTTGAATTATTTGAAATATAATGTAGCAGCAACAATTAGAGAAAAATGTCAAGGATGAGGCAGTGAGACACGCTCAGCAGAGTAAAAGCAGCAGTGTTTGAATAACTAACTGGAGCGGGATCTGCACTCCAAAAATGAGAACCTCTGACTACAGTAAACAATGCACACAACTGTTCAGTAGCTGTGAAAGGCCCGTTTGTGTACTTCTATATTGTTTGCAACCAATGTATTGGATACTGATGGAAGCACGTCACACTAATAGATTTGAATTATTTGAAATATAATGTAGCAGCAACAATTAGAGAAAACTGTCAAGGATGAGGCAGTGACACACGCTCAGCAGAGTACAAGCAGCGGTGGTTGAAGAAATAACTTGAGCGGGATCTGAATTCAAAAATTGAAACCCTCTGACTACAGTAAACAATGCACACAACTGTTCAGTAGCTGTGAAAGGCCCGTTTGTGTACTTCTATATTGTTTGCAACCAATGTATTGGATAATGATGGAAGCACATCACACTAATAGATTTGAATTATTTGAAATATAATGTAGCAGCAACAGTTAGAGAAAAATGTCAAGGATGAGGCAGTGACACACGCTCAGCAGAGTACAAGCAGTGGTGGTTGAAGAAATAACTTGAGCGGGATCAGAATTCAAAAATTGAAACCCTCTGACTACAGTAAACAATGCACACAACTGTTCAGCAGCTGTGAAAGGCCCGTTTGTGTACTTCTATAGTGTTTGCAACCAATGTATTGGATAATGATGGAAGCACGTCACACTAATAGATTTGAATTATTTGAAATATAATGTAGCAGCAACAATTAGAGAAAACTGTCAAGGATGAGGCAGTGACACACGCTCAGCAGAGTACAAGCAGCGGTGGTTGAAGAAATAACATGAGCGGGATCTGAATTCAAAAATTGAAACCCTCTGACTACAGTAAACAATGCACACAACTGTTCAGTAGCTGTGAAAGGCCCGTTTGTGTGTACTTCTATATTGTTTGCAACCAATGTATTGGATAATGATGGAAGCACGTCACACTAATAGATTTGAATTATTTGAAATATAATGTAGCAGCAACAATTAGAGAAAACTGTCAAGGATGAGGCAGTGAGACACGCTCAGCAGAGTACAAGCAGCAGTGGTTGAAGAACTAAATGGAGCGGGATCTGCACTCAAAAAAAAAAACCTCACAGACTACAGTGAACACTGCACACAACTGTTCACTATCTCTGAAAGGCTCCTTTGTGGACTTCTATACTGTTTGCAACCAATGTATTGGATACGGATGGAAGCACGTCACACTAATAGATTTGATTTTTTTTAAATAGAATGTAGCAGCAACAATTAGAGAAAAATGTAAAGGATGAGGCAGCGAGACACGCTCAGCAGAGTACAAGCAGCAGTGGTTGAAGAACTAAATGGAGCGGGATCTGCACTCAAAAAAAAAAAACCTCACAGACTACAGTGAACACTGCACACAACTGTTCACTATCTCTGAAAGGCTCCTTTGTGGACTTCTATACTGTTTACAACCAATGTATTGGATACGGATGGAAGCACATCACACTAATAGATTGGATTTTTTTTAAATAGAATGTAGCAGCACCAATTTGAGAAAAATGTCAAGGATGAGGCAGTGACACACGCTCAGCAGAGTACAAGCAGCAGTGGTTGAAGAACTAAATGGAGCGGGATCTACATTCAAAAAAAAAAAACCTCACAGACTACAGTGAACACTGCACACAACTGTTCACTATCTCTGTAAGGCTCCTTTGTGGACTTCTATACTGTTTGCAACCAATGTATTGGATACGGATGGAAGCACATCACACTAATAGATTTGATTTTTTTTAAATAGAATGTAGCAGCAACAATTTGAGAAAAATGTAAAGGATGAGGCAGTGAGACACGCTCAGCAGAGTACAAGCAGCAGTGGTTGAAGAACTAAATGGAGCGGGATCTGCACTCAAAAAAAAAAACCTCACAGACTACAGTGAACACTGCACACAACTGTTCACTATCTCTGAAAGGCTCCTTTGTGGACTTCTATACTGTTTGCAACCAATGTATTGGATACGGATGGAAGCACATCACACTAATAGATTGGATTTTTTTTAAATAGAATGTAGCAGCACCAATTTGAGAAAAATGTCAAGGATGAGGCAGTGACACACGCTCAGCAGAGTACAAGCAGCAGTGGTTGAAGAACTAAATGGAGCGGGATCTGCACTGAAAAAAAAAAAATCACAGACTACAGTGAACACTGCACACAACTGTTCACTATCTGTGAAAGGCTCCTTTCTGTACTTCTATAGTGTTTGCAACCAATGTATTGTATAGGATGGAAGCGCGTCACACTATAATTTCAATTGAATGGAGCAGCAAGAATTACACTAAAGAAAAAAAAAGAGTCTGTGAGTGACACGTGCAGATGCCTACAAACAGCGTTGGATGCAGAGCAAACTGCAGCGTCACCTGCACTCACACACACACCTTGCACAGAGCTGTTAAAACAACACTGCAAGGTAAAAGGAAGCTTTACACAGCGGTTGGTAAACTAGCCTGCTTAGAGAACAGTACACAAAATCGCAATCTCTAACTGTCCCTCAGAGTCAGCACAGCAGTGTTCTGTCCCTAACTGAATTCACAGCACAGTGATGCTAAAATGGCGGCGGCGCCTTTTATAGTGCATTCTGACATCATTTCAGCATCCAATCACAGCCATGCCATTAGTTAACATGACCGCAGCAGTACAGGATGTGCCCACACTTCTTAGGATTCCTCATTGGCTGACTAAAATCACATTGCCTCTCAAAGAATTATGGGAACTTCCGATTCCGGTATACGATATATGGAAAATATCGGAACTAAGTAACGGAATTCCGATACAGCGAATATCGGCCGATACCCGATACTTGCGGTATCGGAATGCTCAACTCTAATCGGGAGATTAAAATTTTCCCCCACACTGTATACAGCTGTACACTTGTGATACAGTACCGTTTTTCTGCTTTTTGTATTACGGTCAAATCCATACTGAGTGAGCCTCTGTGTGTGACTCCGGAAACATATACAGAGATTTAAATTTTCCCCTAAATTGTATACAGCTGTACGCTTCTGATACACTACAGTTTTTCTGCTTTTTGTATTACGGTCAAATCCATACTGAGTGAGTGTCTGTGTGTGACTCCAGAAATATATACGGAGATTTTCATTTTCCCCTACACTGTATAAAGCTGTATGCTTCTGTTACAGTACAGTTTTTCTGCTTTTTGTATTCTGGTCTAATCCATACTGAGCGTCGGTGTGTGACTCCGGAAATATATACGGAGATTAAATTTTCCCCTTCACCGTATACAGCTGTACGCTTCTGATACAGTACCGTTTTTCTGCTTTTTGTATTCTGGTCAAATCCATACTGACTGAGCGCCTGTGTGTGACACCGGATATATATACGGAGAACAAAATTTTCCCCTACACTGTTTACAGCAGTACGCTTCTGATACAGTACCGTTTTTCTGCTTTTTATATTCTGGTCAAATCCATACTGAGTGAGCGCCTGTGTGTGACTCTGGAAATAATATACGGGGATTAAAATTTTCCCCTACACTGTATACAGCTGTACGCTTGTGATACAGTACGGTTTTTCTGCTTTTTGAATTACGGTCAAATCCATACTGAGTGAGCGTCTGTGTGTGACTCCGGAAATATATACAGAGATTTAGATTTTCCCCTACACTGTATACAGCTGTATGCTTCTGATACAATACAGTTTTTCTGCTTTTTGTATTACGGTCAAATCCATACTGAGAGAGCGTCTGTGAGTGACTCCGGAATTATTTACGGAGATTTAAATTTTCCCCTACAATGTATACAGCTGTACGCTTCTGATACAGTGCCGTTTTTCTGCTTTTTGAATTCTGGTCAAATCCATACTGAGTGAGCATCTGTTTGTGACTTCGGAAATATATCGGGAGATTAAAATTTTCTCCCACACTGTATACAGCTGTACACTTGTGATACAGTACCGTTTTTCTGCTTTTTGTAATACGGTCAAATCCATACTGAGTGAGCCTCTGTGTGTGACTCCGGAAACATATACAGAGATTTAAATTTTCCCCTAAATTGTATACAGCTGTACGCTTCTGATACACTACAGTTTTTCTGCTTTTTGTATTACGGTCAAATCCATACTGAGTGAGTGTCTGGGTGTGACTCCAGAAATATATACGGAGATTTTAATTTTCCCCTACACTGTATAAAGCTGTATGCTTCTAATACAGTACAGTTTTTCTGCTTTTTGTATTCTGGTCTAATCCATACTGAGCGTCGGTGTGTGACTCCGGAAATATATACGGAGATTTAAATTTTCCCCTTCACCGTATACAGCTGTACGCTTCTGATACAGTACGGTTTTTCTGCTTTTTGAATTACGGTCAAATCCATACTGAGTGAGCGTCTGTGTGTGACTCCGGAAATATATACAGAGATTTAGATTTTCCCCTACACTGTATACAGCTGTATGCTTCTGATACAATACAGTTTTTTCTGCTTTTTGTATTACGGTCAAATCCATACTGAGAGAGCGTCTGTGAGTGACTCCGGAATTATTTACGGAGATTTAAATTTTCCCCTACAATGTATACAGCTGTACGCTTCTGATACAGTGCCGTTTTTCTGCTTTTTGAATTCTGGTCAAATCCATACTGAGTGAGCATCTGTTGTGACTTCGGAAATATATCGGGAGATTAAAATTTTCTCCCACACTGTATACAGCTGTACACTTGTGATACAGTACCGTTTTTCTGCTTTTTGTATTACGGTCAAATCCATACTGAGTGAGCCTCTGTGTGTGACTCCGGAAACATATACAGAGATTTAAATTTTCCCCTAAATTGTATACAGCTGTACGCTTCTGATACACTACAGTTTTTCTGCTTTTTGTATTACGGTCAAATCCATACTGAGTGAGTGTCTGTGTGTGACTCCAGAAATATATATGGAGATTTTAATTTTCCCCTACACTGTATAAAGCTGTATGCTTCTGATACAGTACAGTTTTTCTGCTTTTTGTATTCTGGTCTAATCCATACTGAGCGTCGGTGTGTGACTCCGGAAATATATACGGAGATTTAAATTTTCCCCTTCACCGTATACAGCTGTACGCTTCTGATACAGTACCGTTTTTCTGCTTTTTGTATTCTGGTCAAATCCATACTGAGTGAGCGCCTGTGTGTGACTCTGGAAATATATACAGGGATTAAAATTTTCCCCTACACTGTATACAGCTGTACGCTTGTGATACAGTACGGTTTTCTGCTTTTTGAATTACGGTCAAATCCATACTGAGTGAGCGTCTGTGTGTGACTCCGGAAATATATACAGAGATTTAGATTTTCCCCTACACTGTATACAGCTGTATGCTTCTGATACAATACAGTTTTTCTGCTTTTTGTATTACGGTCAAATCCATACTGAGAGAGCGTCTGTGAGTGACTCCGGAATTATTTACGGAGATTTAAATTTTCCCCTACAATGTATACAGCTGTACGCTTCTGATACAGTGCCGTTTTTCTGCTTTTTGAATTCTGGTCAAATCCATACTGAGTGAGCATCTGTTTGTGACTTCGGAAATATATCGGGAGATTAAAATTTTCTCCCACACTGTATACAGCTGTACACTTGTGATACAGTACCGTTTTTCTGCTTTTTGTATTACGGTCAAATCCATACTGAGTGAGCCTCTGTGTGTGACTCCGGAAACATATACAGAGATTTAAATTTTCCTCTAAATTGTATACAGCTGTACGCTTCTGATACACTACAGTTTTTCTGCTTTTTGTATTACAGTCAAATCCATACTGAGTGAGTGTCTGTGTGTGACTCCAGAAATATATACGGAGATTTTAATTTTCCCCTACACTGTATAAAGCTGTATGCTTCTGATACAGTACAGTTTTTCTACTTTTTGTATTCTGGTCTAATCCATACTGAGCGTCGGTGTGTGACTCCGGAAATATATACGGAGATTTAAATTTTCCCCTTCACCGTATACAGCTGTACGCTTCTGATACAGTACGTTTTTCTGCTTTTTGTATTCTGGTCAAATCCATACTGAGTGAGCGCCTGTGTGTGACACCGGATATATATAGGAGAACAAAATTTTCCCCTACACTGTTTACAGCAGTACGCTTCTGATACAGTACCGTTTTTCTGCTTTTTATATTCTGGTCAAATCTATACTGAGTGAGCGCCTGTGTGTGACTCTGGAAATATATACGGGGATTAAAATTTTCCCCTACACTGTATACAGCTGTACGCTTGTGATACAGTACGGTTTTTTCTGCTTTTTGAATTACGGTCAAATCCATATTGAGTGAGCGTCTGTGTGTGACTCCCGAAATATATACAGAGATTTAAATTTTCCCCCACACCGTATACAGCTGTACACTCCTGATACATTACCTTTTTTCTGCTTTTTGTATTACGGTCAAATCCATACTGAGAGAGCGTCTGTGTGTGACTCTGGAAATATATACGGAGATTTAAATTTTCCCCTACACTGTATACAGCTGTTTGCTTCTGATACAGTACCGTTTTTCTGCCTTTTGTATTACGGTCAAATCCATACTGAGTGAGCGTCTGTGTGTGACTCCAGAAATATATACGGAGATTTTAATTTTCCCCTACACTATATACAGCAGTACGCTTCTGATACAGTAGCATTTTTCTGCCTTTTGTATTCAGGTCTAATCCATACTGAGTGAGCCTCTGTGTGTGACTCCGGAAATATATACGGAGATTTAAATTTTCCCCTTCACCGTACACAGCTGTACGCTTCTGATACAGTACCATATATCTGCTGTTATTTTTGGTACATTTTCCCAAACATGAGGAAGTATGCTGGAAAAGGTTGAGGACGTGGGCGGGGGGGCAGCTGGTACTGATGGTGGTGTGTTATGATTTGGTAGCCGAGGAGGACAGGAGCAAAAAACAGCAAAGGCAGCCAAACACCCAGAAAGGTTGAGAACTAATGAGTTGCAGATCCCTAACTAACCGCACAACTAGAAGCAGCCGTGGGATGTACCTACGGTGACCTAGACGCCTCGGCACAGCCGGAGAGATTAGCTACACCTGAAGATAAAAACAGGAAAGCTAATTGCCCCGGAGTAGAGCCCCAAAGGAATAGGTAGCCCCCAAACATATAATGGTGGTTAGACAAGAAGAAACACAAACACAGGCAGAAAATAGCGTGAGCAAACGCTGGGGCCAAATACTGCCTAGATAGGACAAGACAGAATACTATCTGCAACCCAGCAAAACCCTAGAAAATTCCAACACTTCTGATTTCAAAAAATCCTGACACCACACGATCTCGCCACCCGCTAAATCAGATCTCTGCTGTGACCAAGCGGCTAACCCGCAGCCACTCAAATAGCAGGGACAGCACAATGGAACAAATAAACAGTGGCTACTGAAAAACAGAGAGTAGCACAGGCCCCTGGAGGGGAACCCAGCTAAACTCCCACAAAAATGCAGACAAAAAATGGAATTTGCAAACACGATAGAAACAAACAGAAATTATCTTATCTGAAAGTAGCAGACTAAGGCAAGACACCAGCTGATTTC